>CAKLNU010000844.1:435000-1035000 GCA_922788865.1 Poeciliopsis turneri | reverse complement strand
CGTTTTGCAATTTTTTCACAAACAAATTGACAAGAGTTAGCTAACCTCTCAATCCAGGATAAATCAGCCATGTCTGTGTCTCTGACGTGAAATCCGATAATGGATTCTGTGTCTATAGATTGCAAGCAGTTAGCAACTGGTCATAAAGTCTATTCTACTCTATTCTAGGAGTTGATGATGTCACAGGGTCTGTGACATCACCTATCGCCCTTCGAATGGCATCAAAGATAAATTAATTCCGCTTGGCATAGAAGCCTTAGTGTCTGCACCATGGCAACTGTTGCTAGGGGTAACGAGCATGCTCTGTAGCAAAATCTAAGGCAGATATGCTAATGGTGCTGTGGATTTAAAAAGGTGATTTATTTCAGGGTTTCCCCCAGTGTATTATAAGCCTGGCGGGCCTCCAGGCTTTACTTGTGCACTCGCCAGGCTAACCGTTGCTTACGTACTTAAGTCTTTTTTAAATGTTTGCATTTTTTAAGACTTTATAGTTGGTGTTGAGGTATTAATCTTCCAATAACACATAATTATTAAGTGATATTTCCAAATTTCCTGTCAACTTTGAACATTTTTTAACTCAAAAAGACGGCTGGATGAATGACGCCCCAGCGCCCAACCACCAGGCTTAGCAAGTTTGCTGGGGGAAACCTTGTGTTTGTTTTTTTCTTCTAACAATTAATACTACTTTATATACTTTTATTTTGTGTTATCACCAAAACCAAAGTATGAGATTAATATATTATTTGCTAAGTGATTAATGTGATTGATCCAAAGTTATGCTAATGCTACATGTAGCAGCTCGATTGTTATTTATTTACTTTTTGCCTTGTCAGGTCAGCGTCCTACTGTGATTAACAAGCAAAGGCAGCTGCTGTGTTTGAGCTGATTGTTTGCAGCGAAGGAGTGAAACAGTTTTTCTACCACAAAATTAATGTTTATATTTTGACTGAAGAACATTCCTGTTATTTTTATCAGTGAAACTACACAATCTGTTTGAAACGTGAAATGCAAGAGTAGCCATGGCAAGGAGAAAAACTTCACTGAAGACTTAAAGAAAAGCCCAAAGTTGGAGGATGCAGCCGATCACCCGTCACGGACAGTCAAAGAAAGCGCCGCTGTGCTACAGAGGAACAATCGATCACTACAGAAAGACAAGTTGTGTATTTTGGAAAAGCATTGCAACAAAGAGGGGCGCTTTTGGATAAACTCATTTGAAAGTGAAAGGATCTGTGTGATTATTGACGATGTTTATTGGGGAATTTTTCTGTCATAATCCAAGAGCACGCATTTTCAGTTTGAGTCTTTTATTCTGAAAATTTTTAATACTTTTGCTTACGTTTTCATTTTGAAAGCAGGACTTTATGTCTTTTTTCACAAAACTTGGAACACTTGTACTCCAAATTTGTTGTACTCAAAACTTGGGCCCTGTTTACACGACAATGATCCAACGAAAATAGAAGTTTTGTTTCATTTCTGTTAACACATTTACATGAAGACGTTCTAATTACAATCTTTGTTTTCACAGTAACGCTACGCATCGAAAAGGTGTAATGCTCTCACCACAAGTTGGTGCTAGGTTCTTTGAAACTAAGTGCGCATGTGTTTAAAAAAAAGTAGCACTTGAAAACACGTCGATTCGCGTTTCTCCATCAGGTACCGTTCCCCCAGATATTGGAGGAAAACACACACTATGTGATTTAACTTTGCTGAAACATGTTGCTTGTGTCCGGAATAAATGCAGAAGGTTTTAGGACAAATGGAAAATGATGTGCGACAGCAGTTTAGAGTAATTTTTGATAGAAAAAAAAGATTACATTTCTACCAAGAAGCTCAGAAATGTTGACATTAATCTCTGAAATTTTCTAGAAAAAAGTTGGAAAAGTCTGAGCTCCAAAAGTCAAAAACCTGAGAGGAAAGTATCAGAAATCTTGATGTTATTTTCACATATTTTCTGGAAAAAACTTAGAAGTTTGTGAGCTCAGAAAGTAGAACATTTTCGACTTTGGGAAATTTTCAGAGTGTCTACAGTGAGGAAAGGTCTAATTCTGAAGCTCAGGAATTTCCAAGAGTTTTCTAGCACATTTTCAACTTTTGAGCTCAGAAATGTCCTATTTTTTTTCTAAAATATTTTAGAGATGGATCTCAAGCACATTTACTCCTTTTTTACTATCTTCAGTAGATATGCTGCACAATCTTTTCCTGATTTGATTTTTATTTAACTCAAAAGTGCAACAAATGCATGCTTTCAATTCAACACGTTTTACAGAACAAAACAAAACTGGATGTTCATTCTCCAACCTAATAATCCAGAAATGCATGTTAAACACCAGAATGACACAATAACCAGATTGAGCAACTATTATTTAGCAAAAGGCTTTTATTTTGAATTAAAGATGAACATATATATTAAGATAAAGAAGGTTATCCAAGTAACGGCTGGAATGTAAACAATAGATGCACTTAAATTATGTAAAAAAAAACAATATCAAATAGCACAATATAGGCTTTGCTCTTACAAAGAAAAATAAATAGGACCTTAAGTTAACAAGTTTTTCCTTTTCTTTAAAAAAAAAAAAAAAGAAAGAAACATCTCTGGCCTCATCAGGGCAGGCGGCTGAGATGATTTCAGGAGGAAACCGGAGTGAAACGTCCTGATTTCCCTGGAACTCGCATGATTTCGCCTGCCGGTCAGAGCCGGGCCAGCTGGCTGGTGTGCAACAGAAATCGACCTGCAAACGCATCTAAAAAATCTACTATATAACAATATACTACAACAGCAGTAAAGAAACCAACACAGTCTTGATGGTGCTGCTCGTCAGGTTACATTTTAACAATCATAACAAAAACAAATTTTCTTCCTACTAAACGGCTGAGTGATGATCACCAACTGATGTATTTTGTCCTTGCAGTTTGAGGTTTAACGGAGAGGAGAGCAGAACAAACATTTTGATCTCTGCTGATAAGGCAACCAAAAATAAAGAATGCCAAAATGCTTGTTTCCTCCTTTCCCCTCCTCTCCATCAGTCCAGTCGATAAAGCTTCCGGTTAACCCAACAGAAAACATGAACCGCTAAAGTAAAGCATAATTTCTTTTTTTTTTTTTTTTTTTTTAAAACAAAAACAATCACAAATTAAGAAGAAATAAAACATGCAAAAAGCAATAAATACTCCTAGAAAAATGTTAGGCTATGTTAATCATTATAAGACTGTATAAAACCTGCTGTAGCTAAAGCTACACTGCAAAAACAAAATATTAACAAGTAGTTTCAAGTGCAATCAAGAGAAGACAAAGATATATAAACTTATTCTAAGTAAACGTTGGTGAAAAAGCATGACTGTAATTATTTCACCTACAGCAAAACATTTTCCTGCGTTATAAATGAAATAATCCACCAACTTTTCAGGAATATTAAGAAATTACTCTCTTTAAACAACCTGAAAAGTTACTTGAAAATTAGTTTTGTCTTATTTTGAGTGAACTAAGATGCATTCATTAGAAACTAGACCAAAAAGACATGGTAAGGTTTTCTTTTTTTTGCAATGTAGGAGTTTTATCAGGAGAATGTTAGAGAAACTTTGGTGACTAGAGGCTTCCTACAATCTGTGCTAAGGCAGTTCAGCTGAATCATTGTCAGACAGTTTAAAAATGGCTGACAAATACAATCATGTGGCCACAGAAATGCAACCAATCAACTAATCAATCAGTGACAGCGCACAGCTAATAAATCCTGCTACACTTGCACAAGAAAGAGGTCAATTAAACACAGTTAGAGAGTCAGAAATGGGATTTTCAGGCAGATTTCTGAGGACTGGAGTAAGAGATAAAGTCTGCACACTTCCTTGGTGAAGACAAATAAAAAATAAAAAAAAATCTTGAGATTAGGGTACAGAAAATTCTCACACAGAACTTTCTACTGATCAGGAACAGCATGGGGACGAATGCTGAGTGGAGTACCCTCCAGTTATACTAACAGGTATACAACAGTATACAGTAGTTACAATGGCATAAAACACAATGGAAGACCAATAATCAATGAAACAATAAACAGGAAAGGGAGTCGGCTAAAACTGGACAAACACTGAGCAGCACTACAGCTGCTTGGGTGGAAGAAATGCAATATGCACAACGATCGGCACGTTCTCTCGGCTGGATCTGCTAACGTCGCGGCTAATAAGCTGACGCATGTAACTTCTAGAACAGTTTTTGTTTTATTTTTTAAATATTTGTTATGAGTCCGATTATATATGGAAAAAAGACAATCGAGCTCCTCAAACAACCAATCAGAGCTGGGAGGAGGGTCTTAGCCCTGTCAATCACACTTGTATATGCGTTGCTAAATGTGCTAATGGCGGAGTTCCAGGAAAACTGCCATGACTAGCACTAGCATTCATGGCAGGTGAATTATTTTGTTAATTTGACCCTAACACGCCGTCATTTTAGTTGATTTTGTGAAAGTTACACTCTGTAAATTTAAATCCATCCCTGATCGAACTCGGCCTCAAAGCGAATCTCTACTCGTCTGAGACGGAGAGGCGGCTGAAGATGGGGAGTCGCCGACCCTCGAAGCTGGGAGAGTCGGTGCCGCTGGAGGAGGAGCTGAGGGAGCAGGAGGAGGTGTAGCCCTCCTCGGAGAGGGAGTCGGCGGAGGAGCAGCGCTGCAGCGAGGGGAAGCTGTTCAGGGAGGCCGGCGGCTGCTGGGGGAGCCGAAACGGGAGGTTCTGGTTGCCGGAGGCGAGGAAGCAGAGAGAAGAGTCTCCGCCGTCGCCGATACCGGAGAACGGGTACGAGCAATGCTTGAGAGGCCCCGGCTCAGGCAAGAGAGGCGAAAGCAGCTCCGGACTCCCAGAGGAGGAGGGCGGAGGCGAGACGGAGGAGGCCCGGGTGAAGAGGAGGCAGGAAGGCTCCTGGACCGGCTGGAAGATGTGGGAGGAAGAGGAGAAGCCCGCGAAGCTGAGGCTGTGCCGCAGCAATGGCGTCTTGTGCCTGTGGGCCGCGGCGGCCTGCACCTCGTCCGCGTTGTGGATGAAGTGGCAGCGGGCGCCGTACGGGCAGAAGCCGATGGTGTGGAAAGTGCGGCAGGGCTCGGTTTTGTACTTGGGGTGCCTGCTGAGGCCCCTCAGCTCGTCCAGGCCGTGGGCGAACTGGCACTTGGCGCCATACTTGCAGGTGCCGCTCTCCTCGAAGGTGCGGCACAGTTCCGTTTTGTAGCGGCTGGAGATGTGCGGCGGCGCTTGCGGCGGCTTGCTGACGCATAGACCCGGCGGCGGCGGTAGCGTTTTGTCCTCCCGCGGGTTCCCCTCGATCATGCTGACCGAGCGGTCGACCCGGAAGGGGATGTGACTGAGGGAGGAGCGGGGCAGCGCCCGGCTCCACGGCTGACCGGAGGCCAGGCCGAGGCCCCAGCAGCAGCCTGGCTCCGCGGCCTCCGAGCCGCTGTTGAACTTGGAGTTTGGAAGGGTCACAGGGCAAAGCGAGTGGCGTCTCTGGAAGCCCAGGACTCTCTGGCTGTGAGACATCGAGCCGCAAGAGGCGCCATCTGTTGCCTCCAGGCCACAGAAATTCTAACACACAAAAAGAAGAGAAAAGATGTGAAGTTTCTGGATGCTGGAGCGAAACTGGCACACTGCAAGAAGCACTCAATCAATCAATCAATCAAATTTTATCTGTATATCACATTTCAGCAGCAAGGCATTTCAAAGTGCTTTATATCATAAACACAAAAACACAAAGTTCTGCAACATAGAATAAACAATACATTAAGTCAAATTCCATCATTAAATTTTTTGATTGATTACGTTTCAATATAATTCTAAACAGCTGCGTTTTTAGTCGAGATTTAAAGGACGTCAGGGTTTCAGCTGTTTTACAGTTTTCTGGAAGTTTGTTCCACTTAAATCAGTCTGAAGGAATCATGAATAAAAGCCTCATTAATGCTAAAAACTGAACTTTCCAGGATAAACTTTCAGTTTTAAAGCACATCTTGCAACATTTACCATTAAAATTAATTATTTATTATTAATGAAACAGTTTATTTCACTTATAACACTTATTTTGCCCAAGTGAAATAATCTGACTTAAAAGAAGCTCCTATAGTTGTAAATTAGTTTTGCTTTATTTCAAGTGTACCAAGATACTTGTAGACCAAAAATACTTGGCAAGATTTTGTATTTTTGTAGTGTACAATGTGTGTCGCCCTGCAAAAACACCAAATCTCACCTAGTCTAGTTTATTCTGCAAATATCTTAATCCACCGAAATAAGAAAAAATTAACTTATAAGTAACTTTCCAGTAAAACACAGGAGCTTGTTTTCAGTCAATAGTTCTGGGTTACAGATTATTACTTCCAATTATTTCACTTATATCATGGGAAAATACCTCATTAAGGGGAAATAACCTTTCAGTGGAACTAGTAATTGTTTTTAAATCCATATTAAGGAATTTTTTGACTTAATACAAGCTGAAAAAAAGTTGGTTATTTGTTAGTCTTGTTTTGGAGATAACTGATTGGTAAGGTTTTTTGTTTTTGCAGTGTGAAACACAAAATCTTAAGTATTTTAGTTTTGTAGTTTCTTATGCAAACTTATAAGTAACATTTCACATGTAGGAGTTTGTTTTAGATCAATAATTTATCATCGATGATGAAGGGAAACTTTTCAATCAATATCTGAGTACCTGAACTTTACAGGATAAACCTTTTTGTTTTGTGGCACAGCTTGAGGTATCTGAGTTAAATATGCATAATTTCCCCTCAAAATTCATTACAATTTAGACATTCTCGTGTAGTTGTGATTAAAATTTGCTCAAATTAAAAAAGCATTTGTTTTTATCCCAGTTTTTGTTGGCTTCAGTTTGATTAACAACCGGAAAACCTGATTTGTCTCTGAAAATGGAGGCAAAATGAGTCTGAAAATGGAAACTTTTCAAACTAAATTTGACTAAACCTTAAAAGAACTGAACTTCACAGGTTGCTTTAGGGCACAACTGGCAGCATTTACTCTTAAAATGATTTACAACTTAGACATCCTCGTGCATTTGTGATTACAATTCGCTCAAATAAGAAATGCTGTAAATTTCTACTACAGCATTCAGACAAAAAAACCCCCACAAAATATCAACAAGTATTTTTGTTTACTTTCTTCTGCAAACATCTAAGTAAAAACTAACTTTCAAGTAACTTTTTCAGCAAGACATAGGAACTTGCCTTTAGTCAATAATTCTTGAATACTGATGAAAAAGTGCTGGTTCTACTGGGAGATAACATTGTCCTGCTGTCATAAAGGAAACAATGGAAACAGTGGAATTATTTATGTAGATTAAGCTTCTACATCTTGCTGAAAAGTTACTTGTCGGTTCCTAAAGTTCACTAAGATCTTTGCAGTAGAAACCAGAACAAAAACACTTGGTAAGACTTTGTGTTTTTGCAGTGTGGCTTTCACATCATAAGTAACTTTGGTTTAGTTTGTACTGCAAATATCTTGAAATAAGACAAAGTAACTTATATGTAACTTTTTCAGCAAGATGCAGCAGCTTGTTTTTAGTAAATTATTCTTGAATATTGATGAAAAAGTACTAGTTTGACTGGCAGCTTATTTCACAAACAACATCATATTTTCCCACTGTAATAAAGGAAATAATCGGCCAGTGGAACTTGCATTTTTCATCAATATTCAAGAGTTATTGACCTAAAACAAGCTGATAACATCTTGCTGGAAAGTTACTTGTAGGTTAGTTAAGTGCAATAAGATATTTGAAGTGGAAATTAGACCCAGCATACTTGGTAAGATGGTGTGTTTTGTGTTGCAGTTTGATTAAAGGCTATAAAACATTGAATCTGGAGGATCGGTCTGTTACCTTGCAGAACTCCTCATCCAGCTCCAGGAAAGGCGTCAGGGAGTCGGACGGCATGACTCACTCCACGATCTTCCCCAAGTGAAGCAGCCTGATGTCTGATCCACAGCGGATCAATTTCCAATTTAAACTAATTTCTAGCCGCTTGGAGGAACTCTGCAGCTTGTTCTGAAGGTTTTTTTGTTTGTCTCCAGTGGTCTTGATGGGCTTGATCTTTTTAAAAAATGTTCTGGTTCTGGATTGATAAAGCCTCGGTCCGTTGGCTGCAGTGCAGTGCAGGAAAGTTCCTCAACCATCTGCTGGAATCTGTTTAAATAGTTGGGAAAGCCCACCCCCTCCTGTCCGAATGCTTCAGGGGGCAGGCGGGGAGTTTGTGTGTTAATGTGCGTTAATGATGTGTGTGTGCATGTGTGTGTTGGCGGGGGTGGGGTCCTGCATTGTAATTGTGTGCTGGGGGGCAGGGCTGGCACAGCAAGGAGGGAAAGGAGCTGAATAAAGCTACTTTTCTACCCATTCATGACCCAAAAAAATAAAAAGAAGAAGCAGCATTCCTGTTGGAGCAGGCCGTCCTCCATCTTTGTTTAGGATCGATACAGCTGAAAGGTCAATAGCAAGTCCTGCTCAACATATTCTCTGCCTTTTGGAAAAAGGAAAACTTCAAAAAATTTGATTCAGTTATGATTAATGCATCTGTCGCAGATGCATTAGATATGCATCTGCGACAAACTGCAACTTAAATTTGAACGTATAATTCTCCATTCCAGGAAATTCAGCTGCTGTTTATTTTCTACAAGAGGAAAAAACATGAAAACAAGACAAAAGAAGCACCAAAATAACTCAGACCTGGTGCAACAAACAACCAAAAATAATTACAAACACATAAAATAAACAGTTTTTGAATAATATTTGGTCTTTCACAGAAGTAATAACTACTTGAAGCAACTTCAGTGTGAGAAATAAGTTTAAGTTTCCTTAAAACTTTATATTGGAAAGTTTTGAGACAACTCCTGCTGCCTCAAAACCAACATTTTCCCCCAAAAGGTATTTTCAGTCTGATAATAGTTGGAGAAAAGTTGGTTTCCCAACAAGTCCAGATATTTACACTCTGACCTCATCGAGAAGAAAGTTCAAATGTCTCTCCAACCCTGACAAAAAAATCTAATATGGCTGCCATGTCTATAAACTATGGGCATGCAGTAGTTTCGAGAGCTGGGTTCAACATTAATACAGCACTTTGTTGTCTCAAACTGACATTATTTGCATTAAAATCTATTTTAATCTAATAACAGACTGAGTGGTTTTACCAGACATTTGTAAAAATCAACATTTAAAAGCAGAAACTTGTGAAAATCAACTGGAATCCATCCTGAAGTCCAAATCCTGACGTTTCCTCGACAAACACTACCTAGAATCCAACATGCCTGACACCGTCATAAAGTAGTGACTTTGGTAGTAATGAAGTTTCTACTTTCACTTTTGATTGTATTTTGATAATCCAGCCAAATACAAATCCATAAAATGCAAAACTATTGTTCTGGCTAACAGCAGTTAGCACTGGCCCAAACCACCAGCTTGCAAATTCAACTAGTTTCCCATTTTTCTGGAAGATGGCTAACTTGGATGTGAAATCAATCAAGCGCGCAGCTCCACAATTGTGAAGATGCAAACATTAGTTTTCTGTCGTCTTCATTTCACTCTGAGCAGGACGAACAGACCGAGGTTTAGAGAGATGGTGACAGCGACAGCAGCATTTGTGATCGCATCAGTAATGCATGTTTATTTGTGTTTTGACAGTTTTTATGTGAATAAATGTGTCACACACACAGTAATGCACAACTTTAGTTAGTAATCTGCAGTTTTTATTAAAGTTTCATCAATATTTTTTGTTGAAAGAAACTGATTTGAAAAACTTTATTTGCCTCATTTTGTTATGTTTTTGTCACTTGTATGAATACTTGTCATTTAAAAAAAAAATCTTCTTACCGTAATTTAACTTTGATCTGTCTGATTGTGTAGTTTTTAGGGTTAGAGGTTAGGGTTAGGGTGGCCACTTCTTACTAGGGTAATTTCTTGGATGGCAACTTTTTACTTTTACTTAGTTCTTCTCTTACTTGAGTACAATTTTTGGGTTCTCTGCCCACATCTGGTCAGTTGTCAGTTTGGGTTCAAAGTTGGTCTTTAAGTTTAGAAATGCCTCCAGGCTGAAATGGGGTTAGTAGAAAAAAAACACATCAGCACCAAACCCAGAAAGGTTTTAGCTATAATGACGCCTTCAAGGATGGGTGTGAAGCATCTCGTTTTCTTCCAAAAAGTCTTTTTTCAGGCAGTTTGAGGATTTAAAGGAGCAAACAGAGGGAAACATGAACACTGTATGCTAGCAGTCTCTATTTCTCCTCTGGACGGCAAACATTAGCTGGGAATTTTTCCCTTATGGTTGACTCAAAACCGTTGCTAGTCACCAATTTAAATACATAATTTACTTTCGCTTTAATTTGTGAGCTGATAACAAGCCAAGGAAACTGGTTTGTCATATTCTTCTTCTGGTGAAAACATTTATTGTTTCTATTAATTTAATAACCTGATCTAGCCTGAAACAAACAGCTTTCTCATTTAGAAGCACAGAATGATGAAGCCATATAAGTTCAGAGGCGAGCAGAGCGGCCAAAAACTGAACTCAAGTAAAAAGTGGCCATTCAAGAAATTACTCAAGTGAGGAAAAAAAGTATTTTAAGTCACTCAAATAAATATAACCCAGAAAGAAAAACTAGCTACTACTCATCTCTGTATAGATAAAACTAAGCTGAAGTATGAAAAGAAACATTTTGTTTTTAAAGGTAACATTTGTTCAATTAGGTGAGAATATTAAACCCCATAAAACTAATAAATTGGTGAGACTGGAAGGATGTTGGTCAAGATGCCGACCACAGAAAATCTCAATTAAAAGTCCTTTTTTTGGTTTTATTTAAAGAAAGAAAACACAGAAATAGGATTAAACAAATAAAAAACAACTGTACAACTTTAGCTTCATCATAACAATGCAAAGTGTTTATTTGATTCACAACAGAGGAAGCTCAAAACTAAAAAAGTAGAATAAAGAACGATTTCATTTCTTTTAAATTGCACACGTTTTTCTAAATTATTACAGCAGTGCACAATACAAACCTTAAAGCAAAGATTTGCATGTTTATTTGAGCGGCGTTTTCTACGCTTGTGGTTAATGCGCCTCATTTTGGATTGTTTACGACTGAACAAACTGACCGTTTAGAGGCAAACTGTAAAAGTATCTTATCATAACGCCTCACTGATACGCTGCGTTGCTGTTGAGCGTGTCTCAGGTTAAACACTGTGGTGTGGCTTCCTCCCTGTGGTTGCTTGGTTTTGTAACAGACTTCTCCTTTGTTTCCTTCTTTCTGCCTTTCTTTCCATTATTTTTGCTTTATTTTTTCTCTAACCTCATCTGCACCCGTGCCAGTCCTCTACCACCACTTCCACCCGCTTAGTTCTCGTATTTGTTCTGATCGATCGGGATAATGAATCAGTTGCCCCCCATCTGATGTTGTGGTCTGCACTGCCAGAGTGACGCAGCAACTGAAACTCTTCTTACATAAACCGGCGTAACTGTTGGCCTGTCTGAACGTTTGGAGGGTTTGAGGACACGTTCTTTCATCTGCACAGCCCACGTACGTGTGCAAAGGTATAAACATTAACAGTTGACTCCAGTTTTATTACGGAAATGTAATAAAATGTGCTGCAGATACCAGTAACTTTCATCGTCGTTAGTCCAGATTACAAGTTACATTTATTCAGTAATAAATACTTGGAAAAATAAAACTTTTAGGAGTTTATTACTGTGCTGTACTTTGAGTAATTTTACTATGAAGTATTTCTACTCTTACTTGAGAACAATTTCTGGATTTTTTTGCCCACTGAATAAAAACTAAAAATTTTAAACCAAAAAAAATCCCCAGAAACAGACCTGTAGTTTTTGTTAAAGCTTCATAAGTTTTATATTGAAAGAAACTGATTTGGAGAAATTGTGTTTTGCCTTATTTTGTTAATTTTTTGGTCCTTAAATACCAAAATTTCAACTTAACTTTGTATTTTGATCTGTCAGATTTTGTCATTTTTAAATATTAAATAATTGATAATTTCATCAGTTACTCACTACTTGAGTTGACTTTTTTAAGTAATTTCCTGGACTTTTTACTTCTACTTGAGTAAAAATATGTTGAGCCAGTTGTTGATTTTTGGGTTGTCTGTCCAGCTCTGGCCCATGAAAAGACGAGTAAACGTTTTTACTCATCATGTTTCAGAGAACTTGATGCTGTTTCTTGGCAGGAGGAACAGCCCCACAGGATCACAGGTTCTCCACCGTACTTGACAATAGAGATTAGCTGCTTTTCAGCACATTCCTGGATCGCTTCACGTCAGACTCAAAGAGCTTCATCTCATCAGAGCAAATAGGAGAGGATTAAATCTCAGCAAACACGACACATTCACATTTATGAAGTTAGGACAGAAAAAGGCTTTTATTTGGAAGGTAATGCAAACAAACGTTTGGTCTAATAAACAAGTCTTTGGGAGCTTTTGGATGCAAGGCATTCTGGGTAAATACAACCAAAACAAACCCGCCAGTCTGATGCTAGCAGCAGAAATGGCCCATGGTGTTTTTTGTTTTGTTTTGTTTTGTTTTGTTTTTATGCCAAAGACGGAAGAGAAATCCTACAACCGCTAAAATCTGACGCTGCAGTTTTTGTTTACATTTTGTGAAGCAGGAAGTTGTGCTCTGTGTCTTCTTCAGTGGTTCTTGGTGCAGTGCCTCCACAGGTAAGGAGGGGAACTGATTTTTCAACCATTTTGGATCATTTGACCAGTCGTTCTAAAATCGGAGATTATTTTTTACCTCTATTATCGTCCTCCCCCTTGTTTTATCTGTCAAAGACGCGAGTGACTCAACTACATACACAGTTCAGATTAGTCACCAAAACTATGCAGATGATATGCTGCTTTACATTACAATGTCACCAGTTGACAACGAACCCATTCATGCACCAAGCAGATAAATTGCCTTGTTGCTGAAATGTTCTCTACAAATAAAATTATGTTGTCTTAGTAATAAAAGCCCAAACATAACTATAAACATCTTGGAAAAATATCATTATGAATGTAAATTACTGAGACGTAAACATTCAGGTCAAATTTTATTTTTGTACGGTCGTGCTTCCAGAGGAATGATATTGTAAGCGAGTGGTGAGAGTTTCTGTTTAAGTCTTTCTGAACGAGTTCCTGAGACAAACTTTCATTGCAGCACGTCATGTCTCTGTGTTGTCATGTCTCTGTATTGTCATGTCTCTGTATTGTTAATCGAGTGTTGAGTACTTGACAAATGATCTCCTGGACTGTGTTGTGTTTAGCGGTGCACATTAGCATGTCACCAGCAGAACAAAGTGCCTCACTACTCATCTACTCATCTACTCACAGCTGGACAGTCCAGCTGTAAATGTCTGATCATCTACTTACAGCCGTTAGTGACACCAATCAGACCATCCTTTTTGTGTTGTGGGTTCTGTGTTTATTGCGCCTTTCTACTGTCTTGAAATCTCCTTCCACAGACTGACAGACATGAACTGAGGAGTTACCGTCTTCAGCAAGACGGCCACAGCTGGAAGAACGAGTCCACAGACGGGCGCTGGAAGCTTGGTGCAGTTATGTCTATACGGCCTGCTAGTAACCAAGGAGATTAATATAAATAACTTTGCAGGTGGGGCTTTGTGGTGTTACTGCCTCTCTATCATCAGCATCAGAAACTACAAACAGAGCAAAGGAAAGACATTAGCTGTTGAAACTCCTCTCAGCTACATTGGTAGAATCAACTCACTCACTCTTTGGTTACCTAGCAACTCAATCATTCTTTGGTTACCTGGCAACAACCTGTTGAGTAACTTGCGCAGCAGCAGTTTAAGGTTTTGCTTAAAAATAGCAAAACAATGTGAAAACTGGATAAAACAGGAAAGGTCACACCACCAGTTTGGAGGTGTTTCAGACATTTAAAGTACAATATGAATCAATAATTATTAATACTGACTGATATGAAACAAAATATATTGTCGTAGGTTTTTCATTTATATGGCTCATCATAGGAAAACCTTTGAAAAAGCTGCCAGTGAGGCTGAGTGAGATGTTTGAGGAGCAACAGCAGAAGGACATTTCCTCCACCTTAAGTCTGCACCTTGTTGGTCACGTGACGGTGGTGGTTTACTTTAACTTTGGCTGTGACTGTGAAATGTCACTTCCCACGGCAGTTAGCGGGGCGCTTAGGGTGGAGACGAAGACGAGGGAGGAGCAGCTTTATAGAGGCAGATACAACACAATATCCCACTGTGGGGTTGTTAAGTTTTATGGTCCGCAGTCTGTTCACAGCAGAACAGAAGGGATGCAGCAAATGCTTAACTTATCTATAAACTGATTATTTAATAATAATAATAATTGTGCTTTCATGCACTTTTAAAATGTAGCTGCAAAATAAAGTCTCTCTCAGTTTCACAAACACGCACATGAACACGGTGACTGAGCTCAGTCTGAGCCTTTCTCGGCCTCTTTGTTGAGCCCAGCATGACAAGAGCGCCATTGTCCCAGCGCTCGTCCATATGTCCCCCAACACACAACGGTGAAGCGTTTCAGACTCAATGAAGGCGCAGGATCTGAACTAACTGTCCTCTGAGGCTTAAATCCAGGACCAAAGCTCGTCCTCCGCTTCACGTGGCCTTTCTGCTGTCGGGCTTCAACAGATATGAAGCTGTAGTTAAACAGCTACTGACTGGATTCAGGCCAGAGAGGCTTGTGCTGTTTAAATCAATAACAAATGGATCCTCTGCAGTGAGGAACAGGGGAATTTTACAGTCTGACAGTCATTAAATACATGTAAATACATGTAAATATTGTCAGTAAACAGATAACTATCGCATTCAGCCAGAAGACTAAAGAAAGTAAATTTATATTGGAATAACTAAAATGGAGCTTGAAAAATGAAAACATTAAATATTAAAAACAGTGATTAAAAAACAAGTTTACTGGAAATCTCCATTAATTTATCAAAAGATGGATGGATGGATGGATGGATGGATGGATGGATGGATGGATGGATGGATGGATGGATGATGGATGGATGGATGGATGGATGGATGGATGGATGGATGGATGGATGGATGGATGGATGGATGGATGGATGGATGGATGGATGGATGGATGGATGGATGGATGGATGGATGGATGGATGGATGGATGATGGATGGATGGATGGATGGATGGATGGATGGATGGATGGATGGATGGATGGATTCTATTCTTTTCCTGTAACTTATTGCCATTAGAGATGTTTTCTCGTTTGTGTTGTTCATTAACAATAAAACCAAATTTCTCCATTTTTTAATATTAGCCTGTTTTCCAATCAACTAACTGGATGTTGTATATTTTGACCAAACAAACAAAAGTTGGGAATATTTGCTTTTTCCCAAAATATTGCTAAATATCCTATCAAAGGGAAGAGACAGAAAATATCCTTCCTCACCCGTAAACTGAACCAAAACCTTCTGCATTCATTTGAACCATGAATCTGCAAACAGCCTGTAATAAAACAAAACAGGAAGTAGTTTCCAGAAGTGCATCGTCTGTGACGTCCATCCAGCTCGATGTGATGCTGCGGCTCAAAACGAAGCCGTTTACAACCCATATAAAAGAAACCATCCATCTTTATCTCTACCCTGGCTGCCCTTTGTCATGGAAGCTGGTTCTGTTGGGTAATTTCCATTTCAAACCCACTTTGTGTGTGAATTGGTCTTCAGGTTGCTGTTTTCAAGGCCACAGGCCGTTCTCGCAGCCCATCCACCGGTTTATCTCGGCTGGATTTTCTCCTCCACCTTCATTGGTTTTTATCTCGGCTCTTTTAAGAAACGCGTATTTCACAGCGACTGAACAGCTTCATGTAAACATGGAGGGAAAATCAGATGCTAAATAAACTACAACACAGGTTTTTATGTGCTTTTATGTTTTCATGAAACATGATCAATAAAGAACAAATCAGAAGCAGAGCATTTATTTTTCTTTACTTCAACTTATTCAGATCTCGTATCCAGGCATTTTGCAAGGTTCTTACAGAGTTTTGGAGTCACTAGTTACATTTACTTCAGTAACTTTTCTGGAAAAAAATTACTTTTACTTGAGTAATTTTATTATTTCTACTCTTACTTGAGTAAAAGTTCTGTTTTTTTACCCACTGAATGAAAATGTTTTAATCTAAAATTCACCTGCAGTTTTTGTTAAAGCTTCATCAGCGTTTTATTGAAAGAAACTGATTTGGAAACAATTATTTTGCCTAATTTTTTGTAACTTTTGTCATTTTCATCCTTAAAATACCGACGTTTCCACTTAGCTTTTTATATTTTTGGTCCATCTGATCATTTAACTTTAAAATATTAAATAATTTATCATTTGATCAGTTACTCAGAACTTGACTAAACGTTTTAGCAAATACTTTTTACTTTTACTTGCATGAATTATGTTGAAGTATTGCTACTATTACTCATGCAAATGAAGTTTGTATCTTAATTATTTCCCTTCTTATTCTACATACAGTCTTGCTTTATTACTTAATTTCTTTGTGGTTTGTATTTTAGTTTGTTTTTGTATCTTACTCTTTGTGCAGATGTCTTTTTACTCGGTGTATGTAAACATCTGGCCTCGGCTGTATTTGTTCTGTCGCTAACAGTTCCTCTTTCTGTAATAAACTTTTCAGCGTTAAGCATTAGTGTTGCTAAAATATGGAGCAACTCAATTGAGATTTAAGGTGCTGATTTATGGGCTGTATAAAGTACCAGGAAATATTTGCTGCTCAGATAGGAGCAAAACGTTTTAACGGATGAACAAAAGGCCGTGGAGAAAGCGTGCAAACAGCTGGCATCAATGTTAACGGAGGCGGGAATTAATGCCAGACATTGTCGTAAATTTTCATTCTGGCTCATGTCAATGAAATTAAATAAAGCTGATAAAGTGAATAACTACAACTGATCATAAACAAACAAATCTCTGGTTACGAGCCTGAACAATAAACCGATAAATCGCACCAGAAGATATTGAAATAAACGATAATATTGTTGATTTGAGACCATTTTCAATGGTGATACTCAAAGATCAATAAACTTTAAATTCTAATAAACATCTAACACTGGAATTGGAAAACATTTTGATAAATAAACAAATCAACAAATAAAATGATTCATGAAGTCTCTGTAAACAAAATTAACTTCAAAACAAATGAGCTAATTGAGACCAAAACATCAGATTTAAGACTTTTGTCATCCAGTTTCTGGTAAAAAGAGAAAAACTGTAGATCAATTTATTGATATTGCTTTCATTTATAATGAAATCAACTGATTTATTGCGACAGTCCTGAATCAATTTTAAGTTTAAAAACTGTGACGAAACTTTAAATAAATCGTAATAACCATGATGCCCATGAAGTCCAGAACGTTCTAGTCCTACTTTGATCCTCCAAAGGACCGTATGGCATCTAAAATCCTTCCAGTTGACCAGCTGAACTTGACCCCTGACCCCTCCCCGCGCATGCGGCTGACGCATTATGGCGCTCTTTCATCCGACTCTCTCTTTCTCGTTCCCTAAGAAGGAATCCCTGACTTCCTCTGTCCGCCTCTCAGTCTCACGGAGGAAAGGAACAGCTGCTCCTGCTTCCTACAACCAAAGAAAGATGTGTGTGTGTGTGTGTGTGTGTGTGTGTGTGTGTGTGTGTGTGTGTGTGTGTGTGTGTGTGGGGCCAGGGCAGTGAGTGTTCTGCCACTGGATTATGTTTTCACAAAGGACTGGACTTCCCGCTGATGTAAATGCTGTAAATTTCCCGCCAGTCCGTTTCCTGTTTTCTGGAATCTGGCAACGTGTCGCGCACTAATTCACACACGTTTGGTCCCAGCTGCTCGCTATGATGCAACTGGACGTTACACCCTGAGGGTTTGTGCAAAATAAAGACTCCCTTTCATCAAATCCATGAGAACATAATCCATACATTACTTTAGCACATCTTTTGGAAATCGCCTTAGAAGCTGTAGCGTCGTTTTCGTCCCATGACAATGAGAAAAAGATTATTTTTCACAATAATGCCGAATGGCTGTTCTTTATACTCACCACATGCTCGACATGTGGCTCAGCTTCTGCTAATTTCCAACACGACTGAGTGAAGGATGTTTATGATAATAAAGCTATTAGATATATTTCTAGGCTAAGTTGTTATTATTTCTTTAAGTTTTTATTGATAATTATTGACTACACACAGTTTGTCCATGAATTGTGGCTAAACTGTGTTTCTGTTGGACGTGAAGGACTTAAATTAAGTCGGATGGGGACAAACAAGAAAATATGGATATTTATGCGATTGTTTTCAAATTCCAGGTTACATTTTATGCAACTTTTATGTCACTGAAGTGAGACATGCATCAAATTTTTGCATCAGAAGAAGCCAAGGATGGATTTCTTAATGTAAATAATGGTTGAAAGTTATAATTATCAAAACTACAAATTTTACTAAACAATAAATTGTCCCAGAAATTATTGTGATAAATGACAATATTGAAGTAATATAATGTTACACTCTAAGAACTAAACTTTAATTTTGAAGAAAAGACTAAACTCTCAATCTGGAAGATATTTTCAATATCCAAAATAAAACGTGGCAACAAAAACCATTAGATAAAAAGGAAGTAAAACCCAAACACAATCAAAACCATAAAAAAAATGCATTATGAAGTCATTGTATACAAAATTTTCCTTCAAAATCTCTGAATTTAATTTGATTAATTGCTTATTGTGACATTGCAACACTGACTACATTTGCATTGAATGAAAAATATCAACACTTTGGTCACAGATTACAAATAAAACTTCACAAACATGACTGAAAATAGCGACTGGACCAAACCTCGGTGCAGGATCTGCAAACATGCAGCACATTCTGATGAAGATGTGCAGACTGACAAATGTCCGAAAGGACAAATGTCGTCCTCTCTGGCGCACACACATGCAAACCTTCAATGCCAAACTGTCAACTGCCACAACTGCTGGCTGTTTGGTGCGGCGAATGTGTGAGAGAGACAAACTGGAACTTGTTCGCTGCAGACAGCCTCAGCCCTTTGTTGCAGCATGAAACAGCAGAGTGGAGGTGCAGCGCGGTGCTGAACCAGAGCAGCTGCTGCCGTGTTATTTTAACGCTGATGGATGTTTGTGCCTTCAGCTCTTTATCAGTAACTTTAAGCTTTTGACGTCCGAGAAACAACGTCCTACTCGACGGCTGACATGACAGCATTTATGAGGAAAATATTGTTCAATGGAAACAGAAAAAAAAAGCATTCAGTGTCTGCACTGTCAAATCTTCAAATCTGCACCGTGTCCTCGGGTGTTCGCTCAGTTTTCATGAACAGCATCAAGCTGTGTGTTTCCAATCCTCTGTGTCAAACGCATGCATGAGTTACAGAACAACACTGCCACTTTAGTTTTGATCCGTGGAAGCGTGGAAGTTCCCTCTGTCGGACTTTCCCTGCAGCAGATGAAATTTAATTTGATTTGGGAAAATATAATTTACACGCCAAACGCATTGTCGAGTAAATGTCTTACAAACAGATTATCATCCATGAGGATTTTCTAAATCAGATTCCTGGAAAGAACCCTAGTTTTGCCAGAACAGATATTTGAGAACAGAGTAAATCTGAATATCCAGAATGCATCACCGCTTCCTGCTGCATTCACATGTGCATTCAAACTGCACCAAGGTTCACTTCAACCGAACCAACACAAAGGTTTGTAGGCGGACCAGAGTTCACTTTTTTGGCCAGCATCAGATTTCAGTTGTGCGTTCACACCTCCCAGAACAAACCAGACTTTCTAGACAAATGGTCCAAATTGAATTAAAGCCAATTAAACAGGGCTGGTGTGAATTCACCCTTAGAGACCAAGGCAGCAACTCTTATCCCAAAAGGTTTGTGGTTGTTTCTGCAGGACAATAACAGACATTGTTCTGTCTATGCGTGGTTTATGATATGACTCTGCTCTAGTTCAGTCTCCAGTGAAAAAACATTGATTGGAGCATCGTGAAAGGAAGAGAACGGGAAGCTCTAATCTTAGGGTAAATTCACACCAGCTCTATTTAGTCCACTTCATTTGGCTACAAACCTCGATTTCAGTTCGGCTGAAGTGAATTCTGCTGCGGTTTAAATGCATATGTGAACGCCAAGCGGACCAAAGACCGCTCCATAAGCAGGAAGTGGATTATAGCGCATTGCATTCAACCAAAACAACTCTGTAAGTGTAGCGTTTACAGCAGGAGAAATGGCTTTTACCAAAGACAAAAGAGAAATCCTGCCACTAGTAAAATGTAAGATTTGTTTACATTTTGTGCCGAATGAGTGATTGTCTTGTTCGGGTGCTTGTGTTGTTTCCTTAGTGCAGCACCGCCACAGGCCAGGAGGGAAACAGCTTTTTCAAATGGGTTGGTTTGTTTGACACAGAACAGCGTGAAAGTGTAATCTAACCCAATCTAACCAAGCCTAGAGATTATCTTAGATTACGGTATACTAAAGCTGATCATTTTGGTTACTTTTAACAAAGTTTTAAACAACATAAATTCAGCATTAGCAAAAAATCTAAAGTTTCCATCGAAAAATGAAATGCTGGTTTCTTAAACCTCTACTTCTCAAAGCTCTTTGGATTCTCTGGAGTTCTCTCTTGCAGGGTGTTACACAGCATTTGGTCTGGTATCATAGGAATGCTGGGCATCAATGAGAATAATATGGAGGTCAGGGGGTTAAAAGTTCTCTCTTTTATATTTTTAAACACAGCTTCATTGTCCAGTCGTCCATTCAGCTGCCACGATGCTATTCAGAGTCATTGCACCCTGTTTAAAAATCCAGCTTGGTTCCTCCTCCCAGTGAGGATCATGGGGATGTTTAACATGTGGGGACTGCAGTGAATCACTACTGACATATGAGTCACACAGCACTGGATAAAACCATTGACTTGTACTGGAAATGAAGGGATGGATACTGGAAGTCAGTGACTAAATGCAAGCTGCTTGGTTACCTTTGGCAGAAAACAATTTTAATAGTAAACTGAACTGCATTGCTTGACAGCTAAACATTAGCAGAGCATGAAAGATTAATTTACGTTCCCAGGCAGGAGCGGCCATTTTTCCTCCTGGGAATTACTGGATGTGGCTGGAAAACCTGCAGAGAAAAACCGAGGACACAGCAAACCTTATCAGTTCAGTTTCAGCCTCTATTATCGAACCCAAAGGAAACGATTGGAAGAAAATCATATTAATGATCTAAACCTTTACGATGTCGAACTCTCCATAGACATGAAGGGGTAAATTTCTACCAAAAGATTTCAGAAAGTTTCCAGAAAAACAAGGAGTTTGAAAAGTTGACTTGAAAAATCTGATCTTTTGGGTTATAATCAGATATTTTCCAGATATGTCTGACTATAACAGACATATCTAATATAAGAAAAAAATGTTTGAGTTTGAAATACCAAAAATTTGCTAGAAAAAAAAGTAAGGTTAATCTCAGAAATATTCTAGAAAAAGTGGAGAAATTCAGAAGTTTTTTCCAAGAACATTCCAGAGAATAATTTTAAAATGAACGAGTTTCCTCTACCAAACAAATGTGCAACTTTTGAACTTCAAAAGTTTGTTTGTTTTTTTCTAGAAAATTCCTGCAATTAACATTTCTGAGATTTTTGGAGGATTTACTCATGTCTTCTTTCTGTCTAAATTTACATTAATCATCTACAAACTGCATAGGGCCACTGTACATAAAAAAGATAGATTTCCACCAAAGAAATCTCAGGAATTTTCTTGAAAAACAAAATATTTCTGAGTTTGAAAAGTCAAAAATGAACTTTTCCAGTTTTTAGGCAGTAATGTACTTCTCTATTTATCTATTAACAAAGGTCATAAAACCTCTATATGATAAAGTTTAATTTACATTTTTCACCAGAAATCTTCTCTCTGTAGTAAATGCAATGTAAGTCGGACACAAACTCCACTGGGTCTAAACACAGAAACCAGAGAACGGACGTTATTGCCGCTTCCCGGCTGCATTGTCTCCAGACCAATAACACGCTGACATAATTACTCCAGGAGGAGAAGCATGGCCAACAGAGTGTGTTGGTGTATCTGTGGCAGACTTTAAAACAAACATGCTGACACAAGCCACATTGTATGCACTGAACATGGTTAGCATTGGAGCTAACAGAGCTAACCGTGTACCAACACCCCCATCCCCAAGTGTCGATAAGCAACTGAGCCGCTTTGACCGCATCCTTTGGCTCACATTGATAATCCGAGTAACGGGTGTCACAAGGCTTACTCTGGGTGTGTTTGTGTGTGTGTGTGTGGTTGGCAGTGTGGTAATGTTTGAGCGAAGAAGGGTTAACGAACACAGCTGCCGTCAGTTGGAGTGTACAGCCGGAAGTGTGGATGTGGTTTACAGTTGACTGTATCTGTGTTTGTGTGTTCCTGCATGGGAACATGTGACGAAAACTGGGAGAACTTCACACACTCAGGATATTTACATATTTTTTAGAGGTGGCATTTAATGTCTGCAGATACTGAGAGTTTTGTTTGTTTGTTTGAATACATTTGGAGACAAAAGTTCTTGTTTTGATGATGATCAATAAGTAATATAAGAAAAAAATGTGGGAATATTCGAGATTTGTACTTCAGTCAGTTATGAGATTCTTATTGGTGATTTATTCCCAAAAAGCAGCAATAGATGTCTGGCCAAATCTGGGTTGCATTCTGCGTAAATACAACCAAAACAAAACATAACTCATTTTATTTTACCAAAGTCAAAAAAGAAATTACACAACCGCCAAAATCTGACACCACTCCATTTTTGCTTACGTTTTGTTAATAAGGAAGTTGCAATTAGTGTCTTCTTCAGAGATTTTTGTGTCGTTTTCTTGTTTGTTTTTTTTAGTGCAGCGCCACCACAGGCGAGGAGAGGAACAGGTTTGTCAATTAGTCTGGTTTGTTTGACACAGTGGAGTGTGAAAGCGAAACACAGCAGCTGCAAATGTAGCAAATCTTGCGATTTTGGTTCCCAACTGAATCAAGTCTGGCGGACTGGCGGGTGTGAAAACACCTCTACTGGAAATGCTTCTAAAACTCAGCTCTAACTTTTTTCCAAAGCGCTTTGTTTGGAAGTTTCCAGGACCAAACTTGCTACAAACCAAACCCTTTGAAGAACCTGTTCCCCTCCTCACCTGCTGGGGGCGCTGCACCAAGAACTACTGACGGGAACATCATGAAAATGTATGACGACACTGAGGCCTTCATAAAATGCAAATAAAAATGAAGTGGCGTCAGATTTTAGCAATTGTAGAATTTCTCTGTCTTTGGCGAGACCCCACAGGGCATTTCTACTGCTAGCGCTATGCTAGCACATTTGCGTTGGTTGTATTTACCCAGAATGCCTTGCGCTGTAGTCCACTTCTTGCTTTTGGAGAGGTCTTCGGTCCGCTTGATGTTCACACATGCAGAGTTCACTACCAACATGAAAAAGCAACATGTTTTTACTTAAGTAAAAAATACATGTCCAAGAAATCACTCAAGAGTAAAAAAAGTATTCGGTAAAAAGTCTGCTGATCAAATGATCAATTGTTTAACATTTAAAAATGACAATCAGGCGGACCAAAATATAAAGTTAAATAGAAATTTTGTATTTTAATGACCAAAATGACAATAATTCACATATCAAACAGAAAATAACAAAGTTAAGCAAAATAAAAATGTTTCCAAATCAGTTTCCTTTCATAAAAAACTCATAAAACTTTAATAAAAACTGCAGGTGTGAGTCTGTGTCTGGTGGATTTTGGGTTAAAACATGCTTATTTTTCATTCAGTGGATAGAAAATCCAGAAATTTAACTCGAGTAAGAGCAGCAGTACAGCATAATAAAAATGGCTGCATCTGCGTTTCATTTCTTTTAAAAATGACTCTGGAGTTTCCTCCCCCTGCAGAACAGGAATACTGTCAGTGTTGTTATGGTGTTGACTTCTTTCTTTCAGGTTTATCCAGAGAATATCGTTATTTCTTCCCCCCCACAAGAAAACATGACGACAGCTGATTCTTTCTCCGTTCTGCAGGATTAGAAACATGGAGGGGGGAAAAACCCTGTGAGTCACAACAAGCAGGTGCAGGAGTGTAGATCCAGCTTGGTGCTGCTGTCTGTGGGTGTGCTGAGCGTGTTCAGAGCGTGCTCTCATTGTGTAACCTTTCTCTTTTTATGCGAGTGTCATGTTCCTTCCTGTCTGTGAAGTGAGCGAATGAAAGGAGGGCAGATATGGAGAGCGACAGAAAGGAACTGCCTCTTATGTAAAAAGCGCGGGCGTGCACAGTTCTCAAATACCTCTGGCTGGCATGGACAGCTGGTCGGTTGGCGGGAAAACACTGAGGACCAGCTGTCAGCGAGAAGGGCGCGAAAATGGGGAGCTGACACTCATCAGGAGGGAGAAAGGCACAATAAAAGGGATGAAAATCCACTGACATAAACGTGCAAAGAGGCAGGAAACAAGGAAGAAGCATAAAAATAAAATATAGAGGATATATTTCATTTTGAGATGAGTCCTAACAGAAGCAGTCATAACCATCGTGGACCAGTAGGTAGCGGTAATGTGGAGATTCACTTTCTGAACATAATTAGTAGTGACTTTTTTTTTTTTACAAGTATTTTTAGTTTCCACTGCAAATATCTTAAATTTTGTCTGAAATAAGACAAAATTAACTTACAAGTAACTTTTCAGCAACATATGTTGTTTTAAGTCCATGATTGCTTAATATTGATGAAAAAGTTCTAGTTTGACTGGTGGAATGTTTCACATATTTCACAATCAACTGGCACTCTGCCGTTACCTAGCAACCCCCGCCCGTCGCCTAGCAACCCAGTTCTAGTTCCACTGGCAGGTAATTTCATTTTTGACATGGGAAAAATGTGTTATAAGAGAAATGATCCACCAGTAGAGTTAATACTTTTTCATCAATATTAAGGAATAATAATTCATGTAACAGACGCTCCGATATCTTGTTGACAAGTTACTTTTAAGATAGTTTTATCTTATTTTAAATGTGCTAAGATATGTGCACTAAAAACTAAACAAAGGTTACTTGTGTTTTTGAAGTGTTTTTATATTATGTGTTAACTTTAAAGCTGGTTGAAGGTTAATGGCGAACAGGTAAGGACGACAGGAAATCAGTATTGTCTGTAGTTTATGTCATAAATGTCCATAATGTTTTAATGATGACTGCAAAAATACAAAATCTTACCGAGAAACTTTGGTCTAGTTTCTAGTGCACATATCGAACCAACATACAAATAACTTTTAAGCAATATTTAGGAGCTTTTTAAAGACAACAATTTCTTAACTTAAAAGTAGTTCTAGTTCCACTGGCAGATACATTTACTTACAACCAAACAAAATAATCTGCCAGTGGAACTAGAACTTAATCAATATTCAAGAATTATTGATTTAATGTGGGAAGTTGCTGAAAGTTGCTGAAGTTTTGTCCTTTTTCAAGTGTAATAAGATATTTGCACTACACACTGGAGCAAAAATACTTGGTGAGATTTTGTGTTTTTACAGTGCAGATCTTTTTTAGTCAGCCTATTAAAACGCTACAAACTAGAAAAAAAGCCAAGAAAAGACAAAAACTAGAAAATGTTTTACTCTGATTCTGTAAAGAAATGTGAGTGCTTGCCTACCCTAAACCATATCCAAACGCACGCACACACACACACACACACACACACACACACACACACACACACACACAAACACACACACACACACACACACACACACACAGGTTTTCCAAACAGATTCACATGCAGGAGCCCGGGATCGTGGTAAAATGAGGGTGAATAGTGAAAAGCAGCTATTTATCCGAGCTCGCTCTGGTCTCCTGGGACGCTCACTGATGGGGAACAATGACCGGTTTAACTCCATCCACTGACCTGCACACAAACACAAACACACTCTCACACTCCTCGCTCTGTTCCAGACGTCCAGCTGTTCAAGATCACACACACATTTATTAAGAAAACAGGATTCACTCCTTCAAGTAAGAACAAACTTTTACACTTTTGTCTGTTGCATCACCAAGGAAGAATAAGGAAAGGCTGTTTTGAACAACTAACCATCAAGGTTAGGGTGTCACCAAATCTTTGTTTCAGTTGGACAGAAGAAGAAAGTGGAATGGCCGCCGTCGTCCATGGATACATTTTAGAGTTATTCAGCAATTGGAGTCCACAATATTGTTGCAAAATTATAACAAGAATCAAAATGCTCCATTGGTAAAAACATCCAACTAAACTACTGACACATCAGAACAGAAGACTCAAAGCAATCTGACTTAAAAATGAAAATGCACAAAAAAGCACTGAAAGATGAGCTAAATATTTAGTTAGAGGCTAAATATTAGCTTGCTAACAACATATTTTTGGAGTTATTTGGAAGCTAGACATTTAACTTTCTAATAAAGTTAGAGACTAAATATTTAGCTTGCTAACTTAGTTAGAGACTAAATATGTAGCTCCTCCTGGTGGTGGTCTCAGGTTTGATTCCCGGCCTGTCTTCCCCCTTCTCTCATTAGCCTGTTTCCTGTCAAACTACTTTCAAATAAAGGCCACTAGAGCCAACAAAACCTTTAAAAGCAGACAAGAATGTCAGATGTTGGGATAAAAATTGTTTTTATGTGTTTGCAGAGATGATGCTTGACTTTTTATTGATGGTGTCCCGTCTGGTGGCCATTTCCGTGATTTGGAGCAGCGTGTCAGGTTAGGCAAGTGGCGTCATTATTTCTGCAGGTGGAGGTAACCGTTTACCTCGTTTCATCAATCTAAAGTAACTTTTCTACAATGTTACCCATTTTTTGGATTATAATAATAAAAATGATTTGAGCTTTTGTGTAAAAGACCAAAAGATGTCAGAAAAGTCAGAGATTTTGATGTTGCAGATTTAATTTCTAATGAAAAACTGTCAATTGAGGGGTTGGGACTGATGCTGTGATGCTGCTAAAGTTTATAAGATGAAATCAAAAAGCCAAAACGTCATCAATTTACCTTAAAATAATGATTTTATACCACTATTATCTGTTTTCTGCTGCATTAGCCAATATGCAAATGTCTTTTTGTGGCTTCTTCCTTTGCGTGTTTTGTTCCTCTTTGAGTTTCGTTTTGTTTTTGTTTTTTCCTGACGTTCCCAGACCTTCCCCTTGCTTTCTAACCTCCCCTCTTTGTTTCCATCAGTCCCTATATTCCTTCCCCTTCCCCCAGTTTTCCCACCTCTGTGCCGCATCGGGATCGGCTTGTCCCAGCAACCACTGCCGGCGCTGCCTCTGTCCCAGTAACCGGCCGTTGTCAGGGCTGCTGACCTCTGACCCCGTCACAGCTGCTCAGCCATCGCATGTCTTCTCAATCCCCGGCTCGCTGCTCGTTCCCGTGACCAGGAGGGTCACACATGGGAGCCGGCGCTGAATTAAAGTAAATCACTTCCATTTTGTTCCCCAGGCCAGTTTTCCAAAAGAAGAGGAGAAATGATGGAAGAATAGATGAAGAAAAGAGGAGAAAACAAGAGAGAAGGGAGAAAAAGAGGCAAGAAAGAAACAAAAAGCAACACATAAATATGGAAAAAGTAAGGGAGATTTGATGGAGGATACCAAAAACAGTTATAAATAAAAAATATAAAAAGAGAAAATTCAGAAAACTGAGTGGAAAAAAGAAAGAACAAGGACAAAGAAACAAAGCAATTAATATTTGGAAATAAAGAGATGCTAGAAGATGTAATAAAGAAAAGGGACTGATCAGATTTTAACAAAACAATAAATTTGTTCAATAATAAACTAAGTACAAAAAACAATAAACCAAACAAATAATATCAGAGACATTTATTCTGTATAAGCCTGCTGTTTGTTTGGGTCCTCAGCTGTTTGGTCATTTTTATTTAGAAACACAAACTGGAGTTTTCAGCACTAAAATTCCCCCAGTTTGAATTATTTCTTCCTTCCAGTTTGTTCCGTTTGGTGTTTTATTTCTAAGCCTGTTTATGGGACCAAAACAAGCAAACCTCAGTCTCGGTTTGGTTGAAGTGAACTCTGGTCCGGTTCGAATCCACCAAGCGGACCGGAGACCGCTCCAAAAGCAGGAAGTGGACTACAGCGCAGGGCATTCTGGGTAAAAACAACCTGAAAAGAAAAGTGGTTCATGGTATTTTACAAAAGACAAAAGAGTAATGCGACAACAGCTAAAATCTGGCGCCACTCCATTTCTGTTTAAATTCCATGAAGAAGAAAGTAAACATCAGTGTCTTCTTCTGTGGTTTTCATGTCATTGCCTTCAGTGGCTCTTGCTGCAGCGCCCCCACAGGTGAGCAGGGGAAGAGGATTTTAAAGGTTTGGTTCATTTCAGACACTGCAGACCTGGAAACGTAACAAATTTTGAAATGCAATCAAATCAAGTCTATCATAAAATCAGGAGAGAAAACACTTTTAAAATCTACTTTTTCTCTGCAGACATGATTGACTCTGGTGGCTTAGAGGCACTTAAACCTTTTAGGCTTATTGGTGTTAAAAGTTTTAAAAATATTTAGACAATAAAGAGAAAAAGCCTGCACCTAGAAGCATATTGAATAATTTAATCTGAGTACAGAAATAAAACCCTGAATCCCACCAAGGATTTGCAGAAACTCAGTAAGAACTGTTAGAGGATCTACCTTTCTTGCCTTCTTCCTGCTTTTCTGCATCTGTGTTATGATTGGTCGGCTGCCGTATGATGTCACCCTGCACATATTGTCAGGTTGACAAGCTGAAGCGAAGCTGCTCTTCACATAAACATCAGCAGCTGCGCAGAAGCTTTTCTTACTGAGTGTCTGAAGCAGCTATTTTAACCATGTTCTGGTTTAAGGAGAAAATAAAATGCTGTTGCGAGTGAAGCTGGGTGTCCTGGTTCCAGGTGCTGTCCCCGGTGTAACCTGAGCTGAACTTTATCAATAAATAATGAAGCAGTCAGCTCATAAGTCAGACACAGGCAGCGTTTTCTGCTTGCTGTCCTCCGGAGAACAGCATCCGACTCCCACAAACGGGCTTCTGGGACCAGAACACAACATTTCCAGAGACTCCCTGGCCTGCTGTCCCTTCAGGATTTAGTTTCAGGATTGGTTTCTTTTTGAGTCTAATCGTGTGAAGAACCTCACCGATCATGAATCCTGAATAGTAAGTTTTCCTCTCTGAATGTGATGTGTTACTGGAAAAGTTAGGTGAAAACATCCAGGTGACATATAGACACGTCAGAAACTACAGATGTGGATTGTTAAAAATTGGTTTTAGCTGCTGATTTGGGCAGTTTTTAGGTGCAGACAGTTTACCATCGTTTATGAAGGCAGTTTCATTATTTTTTATCCAATGTCAATGTGAGTTCATCGTTGGATCAGGAGTCGTATTTCTGTCCATTTTCTAGTGCAAATATCTTAATACACTTGAAATATGGAACGTTAACTTACAAGTAACTTTTTAGTAAGATAAAGATTTAAAAAAAGCACTAGTTCCACTGACAGATTATTTCACTTACAACTAGACATTTTTCCATCTTATAAGAGGAAAAATACTACTAATAATAATAATAATAGAAGAACAAGGTTGTAACATAATAAAAGGTGGAGAAAATGAAGAGCTGTTAATACTTTCTGGATGCTCTGTATTTCTGGGTATGAACTGTATCTTTTTTATGGGAATTTGATAAAAAATAAGTAAAGTTTATATGTTTTAATGTTTTTTTAAACACCTGTGTGTCTCTTCAGTGATTACCTGTTCAAGCTTCTCCTCATCGGTGACTCTGGAGTCGGAAAGTCGTGCCTGCTGCTGCGCTTTGCAGTAAGAACCATCATTCTCAGGCCGGATATCTGAGAAAACTCATACATTTCTATGTGTTTTGACTGTCCACCAACATGAAATCTCAGCTTAATATCACTAAAATCATTTATAAAAACTCCAACCTAAGAGATTTGAGAAAACTCAGAATTTGAGTTTGCATGTTCAAATGGAGATTTGGGATCTTATGCTTTATAGTCTGCAACAAATAATGTACAAATATATCCACATACACAATTTAACATGCTTCCCATATAGATTATTACGGGTTTTAATAACTTTTTATTCTAATTTGCTATTTCAAAGTAGTTCAGTCAATTTACCCATCCATCCACACCAACATCCTGTCACCATCTTTAATTCCTAACAGTTGTTTTGAAGCAATCTGATTGGCGGACATAGGTTTTAGCTTTGCCCTACACTGCCCCCTACAGGTCTGGCATATTTAAAAGACTGTTCATGATTGTATTTGTGCAGGTGTAAAATGAATCAAAACTTTTCTGAAACTGTCCCATTGCGTACAATTAAAATTGTAAAAAGATGTGGTGGAGATGTTTAGTTTTATACGCGGCTGCGTACTGAGATGTATAGAAAAAAGTACACTTCTGCCCAAAGGACAAAAAAATAAAAAATAAAAAATAAATAATAAATAATAATTTTTTGATTAATCCCAGAATTTTTAGAATTCTGGGATTCTAAAAGCCAAAAAACAAACAAACAAAAAAAAACTTTAAGGTAAAAAACTACAATTTTGTGATTAATCTCAGACATTTTCTAGAAAAAATTTGAACATTTTCCAGCTCAGAAATATTCATGTTTTCTAGAAAGTATATGATATCTCAAATGTTTTTTTTCTTGAATTCACAACTTTTTAATTCTAATAGAAATTTTCTGAACTTGATCTCAAAATTTTAGAGTTTTTGGCAAAAATGTAACAATTTTTTTTTATCTGGAATTGCCCTAATAAGCTATTGATCATAGCTACATGTGTGCAAGGCCTTATTGACAGAAAAACAACTCTTCTATTTTAAACTTGGTGCAGGATGACACCTACACTGAGAGCTACATCTCCACCATCGGGGTTGACTTCAAAATCAGGACCATCGACATGGACGGGAAAACGGTGAAGCTGCAGATTGTGAGTTTACAACGTTCCAGCTGCTCTGTGTCTTTAAAAAATGAATCTATTAAAACAAGTCTGCTAATGTTCTGTGTGAATGACTTCAGTGGGACACTGCAGGTCAAGAGAGGTTTCGAACAATCACCTCCAGCTACTACAGAGGAGCACACGGCATCATCATTGTTTATGACGTAACCGAACAGGTCAGTGGATGTTTTTACGACGGAGTACAAGGGCCATTGAAGACAGAAAAAAGGCTATTTTAGCCCAAAAAACATTATCAGAAATTTTCTAGAAAAAAAATCAAGGAAATTTCTCAGTTTGAAAAGTCAAAAAATTGCTGGAAAATACTCAGATTTTTTATTTAATTTCAGAAATGTTGTAAAAATAAAAAAAAATAAAAAACACACACAAAATCCCCCCCAGAAATTTAAGAGTTTGAAAAGTCACAAATTTTCTTAAAAAAAAATGTTAATCTCAGAAATGTTCCAGAAAAATTATTCAATTTCTGAGTTTCAAATGTCAAAAATTCCTAACTGTGAAATTAAGGAATCTCACAATATTTCCATTTTAACCTAAAAAAAGATTTTTTTTTAAAAAATGTTCAGCCTTTTGATCTCAGAAATTTTGAAGTATTTTTCCAGAAAATCTGAGTTTCAACAGTAAAAAAAATTGACTTTCTCAGTAAATGTCCAAAAGTCAAAAATGTAAAACTTTTTTAACTCACGTTTTTTTCTAGAAAGTTTTTTTTAGATTCATCTAAAAATTTTGAGTTTTTTCTTGAATTTTTGACTCATCAAACTATTTTTTTTTCCAGAAAATGTTTTTTGATGGAAATGTATTCCTCCTTTTCTGTCCATAATGGACATAATACGACAGCATTGAGTTTGTTTTTTCCCCCAGACATTCAGTGAAAAGAAAAACAGGACATTTCAATATTAACATTGAATCTCTGGACATTTCCTCAGGAATCCTTCAACAATGTGAAGCAGTGGCTGGACGAAATAGACCGCTACGCCTGCGAGAACGTCTCCAGGCTGCTGGTGGGAAACAAATTGGACCTGGTCAGTAAGAAAGTGGTGGATGCTGCCACGGCTCAGGTAACAAGAGAAAAACATTTAGAACATTCACACACAGAAATATAGAATTATTCCTCAATTTTTACATTTTCAGCTGTTCAGTTACATTTCCTGCACCCTCCACTCTTATTGGGAACTCTGGAAGTATAATAATTATTTTCACAGTATAATCCACTTGTTTTAATCTGTTGAGATTATATGGGAAGTTTCTGTGTCCTTCAGAGGGAGAAAGCAACGTTTCTGCTGTTTGTGTGATTTTCATATTAAATCCAAAGTATCTGATTGTTTTACGAAGTGTTTGCAGTCAGAAATGTCATGTCACATTTCATCAGACTTTTTATGTCATTGATGTGAAACACGTGTCAAATTTCTGCACCAGAAGGAGCCAGACCCAATAACTCCAAATGTAAACAATCTCTGAAAATTATAATTATGAAAACAAAGAAGTATGAGGTTATGAATGCATAGTGGAGGACCTGTGATGCTGTGGGCCTGTTTGTCATCCAAAAGTTCTGGAAACCTTGATTAAGTGAAGGGCATCATAAACTTTATGAAATATCAAAACTACAATTGACTTTTTTTGTTTTATTTCATGCTGTAATGTTATTCCCTCATGAAAAACATAAATAGAGTGTTTTATTATTTCATCCATCCATCCATTTTCCGTCACCCTTCTCCCTAACGGGGTCGGGAGTTGCTGGTGCCTATCCCCAGCTGCGTTCCGGGCGAGAGGCGGGGTACACCCTGGACAGGTCGCCAGTCTGTCGCAGTATTTCATGCATGTTTAAGAAATAATTTTAATCTCCATGGCAACCATTCATTTATGCAAAACACCTGCCTTCAATAAGCTTGGAAATTGCATCTCCTCCTCGTAATTTCCTCCTCTGCAATTTCCAAGCTTCTTAGCTCCTTCAGACTAGCCAGCAGCAATTAGCAAACATCTGGTGGAACTGTGCATCATTATAGGAGCTTCCTCTAAGTGAAAGGCTGGTAAAAAAATTAATAAATAAAAATAGTTAGAGGAGCCATGTTTTGATGACTTCTTGAAAGAGGAGTTTCAGAAAGAGCAGGAGCTTCTTAAAGAGAGAGAGATCCAATTTCAAGGCTTTAAATTATGAAGTCAAATTTCTTTGAAGTCATAAAGAATTTTTATAACAACTGAAGGTGTTATTGTTTTAGCCATTGTGCTATAAAATGGCTATATGTGCCTTGAAAATACATAATGCTGCCCCTGTAAGTCAAAATCTGGCGCTCACAGCCGTCCAGTTGGATAATAATACACATTTTCTGCTGGTCAAATCAAAGAAAGATATTAAAATCAGCCTTCATCCATTGACTTCTCAGTCCCCGTTCTTTAAACTATGGGGTGAGCTGGAAATATAAGTCCAGTCCTGCTTGAACAAAAAAATATTTATACATATCAAAGCTTTTAATTTAGATTATCGTTTATCTTATTATTGTCAGGAATGCCAATAAGTGTGAACACAGCTTAAAGATTAAAGACAAAACATAAATAACAATATTATGGTACTTGCTAATGGTTGCTAATTGGGGGTTTTAATTTGCTATTACCCTAAATTTGCAACATGTTTGTTCTTTTCCACGTCATCATCAGGATCTGGCGTCTTCTCTGAAGATCCCCTTCCTAGAAACCAGCGCCAAGAGCGCTAACAACGTGGAGAAGGCCTTCCTCACCATGGCCGCCGAGATCCACAAGCGGCTCGCCAGCGAGGGAGGCGGCATGCCCGGGGAGTCCACACAGGCCAGAGGTCAGACCACCAAGATCAACAGCGCCCCCGTCTGGCTCGGAGGCGACAAACAGACACAGGAGGCCAATAACTGCTGCTGAGGATCAATTAGATCAACTAATTCCCAGATTGTACCGGATGCAAATATTGTTATATTTTCTGTTAAATTAACACCTGGAGCTGTTTGATTAGAAAATATGTTTTGAACATTATTTATTGTAACAAAATGGTCTTAATAAAAATAAAGATAAATAAAGAATGATGCTTTATTTTTATTGATAATACATGCAACTACTAGCAATTACTAATGAAACTTAATGCTTTAAAAAATTGGAAAGTGATTGAAGTTGTATTTGCAAGTAAGTAATACAGTACATTTTACAGGTCAAAAATCACTAAGTGCTTTACAAAATAAAACATAAAAAGACATAAGAACACAATTTGCCATCACTTCTGAAAGTTGTTTTTAATTGTATTCAATGTACTAGTATTTGTTGTGAGTTTGTTTATTCCTGCCAAAAAATCTGAAACAATCAGGGTTTGTTTCAGAACGAAAACAAAATCGTTCGGTTATGATAGGAAATGATTAGTCTAAAGCTTCATGCAGAAATATTTGTAGCAAAATAATTTACTGAAAGCATTGATTACTTTGCTCTCTGAATGGAGGCTGATATAAGTAATCAAGGATGCCTTGTTTTTAATTGTAGCACCAGCAACAAGTTAAACTGAAAATCTATCATAGAAAGCGACTAATAAAAATAATTCATTAAATTAATAAATTGCATGGCACAGTAGTTCTTTTATAATCTTCCAACAAAACCCCACTTCAAAAATCCTTTTTTCCCCTGACTCTTCAAGCGGTTGACACAGAAGTGATTCCATCTAGTGGAGACTTTGGTTAATAAACACAGTTATTTGTGTACTTGCTGTTTAGTATGTTTTTGATTAAGTTGTAAAAATGAATACGTGAATCATTCCAGAAATAAAAAAAATAAATAGATTGGCTTCAATCAGCAAATATGTTGATAACATACTTACAACTAAAAAGAAAATGTCTGGCTGTTTGTATATTTCTGTTGTGTTTTGAAAAATTAAAGCAAGTTTTACCAGCAAGGCGGCCATTTTTTATTTATTTATTTTTATTTTTTTTAATAGAACTGCTCACATTTCACTCCAATTTCAATTTTATGTTGTTTTTCCGAGTCAACCTTGAAACGACTGAAAACTACATTCCCCGGCGTTGACTTGATTGAAACGTCACCGGAAGTTTGACTGTTGACTACAAAAGCATTTCCGCCTCCTTCCTGGGTCCTTTCCTGTCTACGGCCCATTGGAAGATGGCGGTGCAAATCTCCAAGAAGAGGAAGGTTAGCGGCGTTTTATCCCCTCTCTACTCGCACAGGCAGCGGTAGTTTGTTAAAATGGACCCAGACAGAGCGAAACAGACGTGTTTCCCGTCGGTTCTGGTCTCATCCGGCTCGGTCCAACTCCGATTCGGGGAGGATTGGTCCAGATGCTGCGGCGGCGCTGCGTCCTCATTTAGATAGCTAGCATGGCTCATTTCGCCGGGGCCGCGGATAAGTTCTGAAACAACTCCCAGTTTGTGTTCCGAGATGTGTGTTCAGACAACATAATTGCATTTAAATGCGCTTTTCTGACTTGTGTCAGGTCAGTTAGTCTAATGGCGGAATAATTAAAATAAAAAAGCTATTAGCGATTGAGTGAAGCACCGTCGCCTTTACAATTTACAGGAAATGTCTGTTTATACATACAATACAGGTTGAAGTAAAGATATTGAACTTATGGCAAATATATGGGGGAAATACATAGTTTGCATTAAGATGGATTTGTTTACTAGGCATAATTTAGGATTCTTAGGACTTGTGAATCCTGTTATTGTGAGTTTATGGCTAATACTTGCCAATTAAAAACCAAATAATAACCCAACTGCTATTGTTTTAATGTGCTTTTTAATATTTGTAGTGTTTTTACTCTTATGGTGTCAAATTGCTGGAATAAAATGTCTTACAATCCTGTATTCCCACTAATATAAGTCAGAAACCATAATTGTGTTTAATAGAAATGGTCAAATACAATTGTAAAGTTTTGCAGAGAATATGTGAGGATGATTTGCACCAGTGAAAATTAATAAGGTGTGCAATAGGATTTCATAATTGAAGTTTGGTTCACAATCATGAAATAGTCTTTTTAAATTAAGCCACTGACAGTAGCATGAATGCTTTACATAATGATTCAGTATTTTTTATTTTTTTTTGCTATAGAGCAGTGATTTGTTGCAATAAAGAATTTGAGCCACTTAGTAGCTGGTTCTTTGTGGGTGTTTTCTATTGAAATAATTTGTTTGCACACTGATCCCACCTCTATGATCACCATTAAATTATGGTCTGCAGAGAATTTACCCTTTATAATGATCTTGGAGGCACATTTACAGAATTTCATATTATTTGAAATCATATATTGTCGGATTTGACGTTATTGTATTTTAAAAAAACCCCGCCTTTTTCTCTATTAGTTCGTCGCAGACGGTATCTTCAAGGCCGAGCTGAACGAGTTCCTGACTCGTGAGCTAGCTGAGGACGGCTACTCCGGCGTGGAGGTGCGCGTGACCCCAACCAGGACCGAGATCATCATCCTGGCCACAAGGTGATTAACTCTCCTTCAGGGTATCTGTGACTCTTCCTTTGGTTTGCTGTCAGTTGTTGGGCCTGTCACCACTACAAATATTACTAGACGGTAGTTAGTGATTGTTATAAACTCTAATATTGTTGTGTTGAGACCAATTTCAAGTAGTTTATTGATAAGGATCGTTCCATAATATACCAAGTTTTTCTTCATAAGGATTAATACATTTTAATTTTGTACATAACACTCCACACTGCAACTAGTGACACCTTAAATATCCGAAATGAAAAGCAACCAACAATAAATAAATAGAATAGAATAGAATTCAACTTTATTGTCATTGCACTGTCACATGTACAAAGCAACGAAATGTAGTTTGCATCTATTCAGAAGTGCTATACAGGACATAAATACTTATAAACAGGTGTACAAAGATATAAACAAAGAATAATATTGACGTGCTATAAATAAAATGTTTTGTACAAATATAAATATAAATGAGAGCTATGTACATATTATACAAATTATACAGATTATACAGGAATATGAAGAATGGATTGTATATATATATGTTAGTTGTTTTATAATACAGGTTAAATAATGGCAAATTAGATTTCAAAAAATCTTAATAATCAGAATGGATCTTATTTTAATCTGTAATTAACCTGCTGATAACCAAGAAGAAATCATCTAGTTTCAATCACATTGTTGTTTTTTAGCCTCCAAATGCACATTTAATACAGAGCAAATGATGCAGGTGTTCCAGTCCAGTAGAAAACAGTTCGTCTTGGACTCTACTGGACCAAGAGGATGTTTGGTTACTTCTGTCTACGGCTCATATTGAAACGTTTTCCTCTGTTTTCAGGACCCAGAATGTTCTGGGAGAGAAGGGCCGTCGGATCAGAGAGCTGACCGCTGTGGTCCAGAAGCGGTTCGGCTTCCCTGAGGGCAGCGTGGAGGTGAGCAGAACGACCTTCACTGAGGTCGGGGATGACTGAGTCCAGTCCTCCAGAACTTGAAGGCCCAACACGCCTTATGATTTTTCTGCTGAGCTCATAGGAGCTACTTGTGAGAGAAACCCTGGTAAAACGTTGTTAAAGATTTAATAGAGGAGCCATGAAGTGACGACTTCCTGAAGGAGTTTTATAAAGAGCAGGAGGTTTTAAAGAGACAGAGGCTCAATTTCACATTTGATATATCGGCTGAAGTTACTTGATTGCTGTAAAGTGCTGGTAAACACACAGTACTGTTCCTCTAATGCATCTAAAGCTTCATATTTTTCTAATCTTCTGTGACGATTCCCCTTCTGTGATGATTCGATGACGAGACGGAACAGGAACTTCTCTGGTTCTGCAGGTTGCCGGTTCAGAACCACGTTCTGTGGTTCTGCTCCGGTTCCTCAGATCCAGGATTCCTTTTCACGTGAAGACACTGAGGCATTTGTCTGAGAAGGGCAGAAACCAGTTTCACAACTAGGAGCTTATTTACATAAACCTGTGCATTTAATTTTACAACTGCAGCCTCCATGTAGATTTTTTTTAATGTAGTTTATTTGTGATGCTTAACGACGTTTGAACTGTTTCTTTTCCAGTTGTATGCTGAGAAAGTTGCCACCCGTGGCCTGTGTGCCATCGCCCAGGCTGAGTCTCTGCGCTACAAGCTGCTGGGAGGCCTGGCAGTGCGAAGGTCAGCAGAGCTTAAACGACCAGCAAGAGATACTCAGACAAACCCGACTTTTAGCTCCGTTGCTGTTGATTTAGGCTGCGTTCACATCAGCCACGTTTAGATCACTTTACAGTTCATTTGGCTGAACGTCTGGTTTGTTTGGGGCCAAACAACCTCTGGGCCGCCTGAACACTGGCATGGTTCGAATACATGTGCTCCAAAAGTAGGAAGTGAATCACAGCGCAGTGCATTCTGGGTAAAAGAACCAAAACAAACCAGAAATTAATTTGCAGAAGACAAAAGAGAAATCGTACACATGTTAAAATCTGACTCCATCTTTAACATTTTCTGCAGAGGAAGTTGAGCTCAGTGTCATCTGTAGAGGTTTTTGTCGTTTCCTGCAGTAGTTGAGGACTATCGGGTCTGAAAACGTCCAGAACCCACAGGCTGATTAAAATTACTAATTTCTCAGATGAACTGATAAATTTTATTTAATGCCGACTCCGATCGGATCTAAAAACCGACAATTTGACAACTTTAAATGTTCTACTTTATGAGAAGAACCAAGATGTCCGTTTACAGGAGACTTTTTACCAATGAACTGAACCTTATAGAACCTGGTTCTCTTGGTTTTGGATCCGATCAGGCTGTTATGCTGAGCTTCGGGTTTTAATCCTCTAAATGTTTGAATTGTTAGCCGTTTCTCAGCTTCAGTCCCTTCGGTGATGAGACGATGACGAGTCGGAACCGGTCTCTGTCTGGTTCTGGTGGCTGGTTCTGATCCACGTTCTGTGGTTCTGCTCCGGTCCAGCAGAACAGCGAGGCTTTTTCGGTTGAAGACATCGAGGCATTTGTCTGAGAAGGGTGCAAATATTATTTCAGTAATCAATTATTCTGACAACTGATTGGATAAAAAATCTTTTATTCACTAGAAATGCATCAAAAAGATGAACAGAAACAAATTACTGTTGTTTTGTTGATTGAAATGCAAGAAAATTATATATTTTTGCACCTTTTGAATCATTTATTGTTCTGAATATGTTTTTCTTTAGGAAATGAACTTTTTTGAGTCTATAATCCAGTTCAAAAATGGATTACTGAATTAGTTGATCATTTATTTAACTGATTAATCCGATAATTTGCTGGAGTTGTTCAATTAAAACTAATATTTTTGGGTTGTTGCTAATTCAGTTGGAGATTCAAACTTGGCTGTTATTTCAAAGTTAAATGGATAAAATCTTCATGTTTTTTTTTATGCCTGGTTGTAATAAAACATTTTTTCTCTGGTCTGTTGCGTTCAGGGCCTGCTACGGCGTTCTGAGATTCATCATGGAGAGCGGCGCCAAGGGCTGCGAGGTCGTGGTCTCTGGGAAGCTGAGGGGTCAGAGGGCAAAGTCCATGAAGTTCGTGGACGGCCTGATGATCCACAGCGGAGATCCTGTCAACTATTACGTCGACACGGCGGTTCGCCACGTCCTGCTGAGGCAGGGTGAGTAGCGGCCCGTTTCCTGTCCCTCCTAATGCCAAACCGATGAATTACCTTCACTTTGGTGTTTTCAAGGTTTGGAAAGTGCTTGATTTCTGCATGAGGTCCTTGAAAGTTGTTGATATTCAAACTGCAAGGTTCACTAATTGATGTTTTTATTGACAGTTTTGCAAACAAACGTACAGAGTCGTAACTTCAGGATGTTTGTTTTCACATGCAAAACAATCACAGTAGCTATTATTTAAAAAAATGTTTTTTTAATATTATTAAAATTTATTTTTTAATAAAAAATGTAATTTCCTCAATCAATAAAGTAATTTTGAATTTGAATAATAAATAAGTAATAAAAAATGTTAATAATATAAAAACATTATTTTTTTTGTAACTTTTTTGTGTATTTGAAGATTTAATTGGAGCAGGAATGTAATTTACCTCAAGATTTGTTTGGATTGTAATGAGTATTGATTATTCCTAATGAATCAGTGACTTATTGATTTGTTATTGCTATAAAGATCAGCTTGTATTTTATACATTAAACTAGGGCTACTTTAAACTAATATTTTAATAATCGAGTAATCTATCGATTAATCAAGTAATCAGATTTTTTTTAAAAACAATCAAATAAAATATTGGTAAATCTGGCATAACACCAGTGTTACTATAATCAATATCATTAATAGATGAAATCTCATGTTATGAATAACAGTAAATGAGATATAAAGGTGAATTGAAACTCGTCTTTTAGTTCATTTGTTTTGTTTTTAACTCCAAACTGGTGCTGGAAAAGTTTCCTTTGCCTTGAAATGGGTTGAATTTTCCTGCATGAAAAGCAAAAATGAGTCGTTCATCTCAGTGAGACGAGCAAATCCTGAATCGTTGTTTTTTTTCCCTGTTGCTGTTGTTTAGGTGTGCTGGGCATCAAGGTGAAGATCATGCTGCCCTGGGACCCCAGCGGCAAGATCGGCCCCAAGAAGCCGCTGCCCGACCACGTCAGCATCGTGGAGCCCAAGGAGGAGAACCTGCCCACCACACCCACGTCAGAGCAGAAGGGGGCCAAACCCGAGGTGCCCGTCATGCCCCAGGGAGTCGCTGTACCCACCGTATAAGAGGGTGAGGAGAGTTATTAGCAGTTTTAATCTTTAAAGAGTTTCAATTTCTTCATCTTTCAAGAAAAAAAAAAACATTTGGGAGTTACAAGTAACGTTTTAGTTTATGTAGAAATAATAAAAGCGTCCTGAATGATTTCTGGGTCCGTTCAGTGTCAGGTGACTGAAAAATGGCTCCCACTATTCATTCAGTGATTTTACAGAAGGGAAATCTAAAAAAAAAGATCTAAGTTGATCAGAACTGCATCAGCGATTATTTATTATTGACAATCTGGTCGGCACATTCTGCAGAGTTTTTTTATTTAACCACTTAAAGCCTTTTGGTTATAATGTTAGAAACGCATTAAAACATGAAATTCAATTAATTTTTAAAGAAGAAAATAAACGTTTTATTCTCTAAAATGCAATGAAAGCATTCCTTTAATCAGAACAAGGTGAAGCTAAAACTACACCACTTGATGAGTTTTGATTAAAACATAAATGTAAAATATATATGCATTTATAATCAAATACTACATTAATTAACAGTTATTTTAATAATCGATTCATCGTGATTAATCATTTGAAATGAATCAGCTGAACTTGGGAAATTAAAGATGGTATTAAATGTCTCCACCAGGAGGCGCTCTCATCCCATCAGTCCTACAGGTAGAGTAGAAGAAGTGCATTTAGACTGAGGTTCAAAATGAATGAAATAGTTGAAGATGCCCCATCAATATGCAATATCAGCTCATCCTGTGAAAACGCATAAACGCATTACAGCTTTCATAAAATGATGCATAGAGATTTTCTTCTGTTTCAGACCTTTGGAGTAAATAAAAACATTTCTGAAAAGCTAAATTCACAAGTGAAAACAAACAAATCCATAAATCGGTTTCAGAAAGAAAAAGTCCAGTTAGTAATTAAAACCGAGTTTTAAGGAAAATGTTTGTGTTTTTCTTGGTATTTGTTTACGTCCCTTCCTTGATGAGACGATGACGAGTCGGAACCGGCCTGTGTCTGGTTCTGGTGGTGACCGGTTCAGTTTCCCCGTTCTGTGGTTCTGATCCGGTCCGTCAGACCAGCGCGGTCGTTTCAGTTGAAGACATCGAGGCATTTTTCTGAGAAGGGTTGAAAACGCACAAGAAACGGCCGCCGCGTTGAAAATGTGCAAAAATGGAGACATTTCTGCTCGAAACTAGAAAAACCGAGAAGTTCAGACTTTACTGAACTGTTAATTATTTAATTTGATGTAAAATGCTGAGTGAAACTGGGTTTTAATTTATATATCTTTTTGCTTTTGCAGGTTTTTCACCGTTCTACTGGATGGGTTGAAGTCTCTGGCATTTTTGTGTACAAAACAATAAAATCTGGAAAATACACTTTTTGACTTTTGGTCTTTTTTTCAAAACTAGCATTTCAGTGGGGCTGTAAACGCATCACAGTTCATATCAGCTGACATCAGTAATTATTCAGTGGGGGATTTTTTTTTTTGTTTTAAATACGTGAAATGCTGCCAAACTGGTGGTTTTAATTTGTTTATCCAGTTTCCACTCCAACATTTTTCTCTTTGTATTCCACGACTTTTTACACAAACAAAATGTATGTCCACATTTACTACTGTTATTAAACAGCCATCACTGTTGGGACAAACATGATAGAAATTAAAAAACAAAGCCATTCATTTTAAGCTGTTATTACAGAAGTTAAGCGGTTAAACCGTTTCCTTTGCAAATGTCCCAAACTTGCTGTTTGGTTCTTGATCGGAGTTCAGTGAATATCCTGTCTTCGAAATATATTTCATTGATTTATTGTCTATCTCTGCTTCTCAGGTGTAAAATATATATATTAGTAGGTGTAGGGATATAAAGAATCATCTGAGGTTGTCTTGATAATTCAGTAAAACTGCTCTGCTCTGAAGAAGTTAATAGAAACAATAAAGAGCATGTTGGCTGGAGGTAAACAGTTTGGCTAAACAGAAAGGAGTTGAGATGCTTCACTTGGTTTTAATTTGTTAAAAGCTGAATATATGAAGTGTAACTTCAGAGGCCTCTGTCTCTTTAAGAAATTCCTGCTCTTGTCATCTCTCCCTTCAGGAAGTCATTACAACAATGCTCCTCATTGTGCCGTTTACAACCGCTCTTAGTAGTTTTGCTAATTGCTCCTGCCGCTAGTTTGAAGGGTCTGAGCGGGGAAATCTTACTGCTGTTTAAATGTATGATGAACACTCAGTTTTCATATAGTAATGAAAAATATATCTTTAAGTGACTTTTCATACTGAAGTGCATTAATTTGATCAGCTTGTTAAAATAGAACTGCACATTTTTGAAATGATAGAAAATTTAATCACAAATTAACACGAGTAAAAAAATTAATTAACCAAAAGAACTTAGCATCCATTCAAGTGTAATTTTTATGCATCCTGTCTGCTCCGTGTCTTGTTGTGTTTATGAGTAAATCTTAGTAACTAGTTGCTGACGTGATTTTCATTTCTCCGCTGAGATGCTCCTCAGACCGGTTTCTAAAAATGCAGCAGAGTGAGACCTCTTCCCAGCGTTCCAAAGTCCACGGCTGGATCCGGGTTAGGCCACGCCCCCTGGCTGCTACCTGCTCGGCTCCTCGGTCCCACCTGGACTTTCAGGAGACGCGAGATGAGTCTGCCGGACTACAAACCATCTGGGCGACAACCTTCATCCCTGCTGTCGGTAGGAAATCTGACCATCGCGATGATTTTTGCTGTTTCCGGGTTGAAGCTGGAAGTTTCACCTGTCCGAGGGACAGACAGGTGTCTGGACGTTCAGATCGGATCGCATACGGGTCTCAGTATTTATATCAGTTTGTGCACAGTGAAGCGGTTGGGTGTAAATTTTACAGTATTTGTAGAGTAGATTAGCAGTTATTGATAAGTTTGGTGATTTAACCTGACTTATCCCTGATTGATAACATCTCACTCTGAGTTGGTGTCTCGTCAAATCAGCTGAGAACACGTGAGGCTTTACTGCAACTGAAGCACGAATGAGCTACTAATAATACTCAAGTTAAATGACTTTCATTTTTAGTTGATAATCCTGCATTGGAGGTAAAAATGTGCTGCTTCTTTGCAGCACATTTTGCCTCTGACTTGATTCAGTCTTACAGTTTCACAGAACTAAAAGACAAATGGCGCCTATGGCTTTTCCAAATCTGGTCTTTATGGAGTAAAATGATTAAACTGAAAAGGACAAAAACATTTAACCAAAAATAGATCTAAGAATGGTTTAAACCACCCAGCTGTATGGAAAGCCAAATGTGCCTCAATTCCAAAAGGATGTTTACACAAAGGAACATTCGTTGCTTTAAGAAAAGCAATAAACATAAAACGATCTATATTTACATCAACAAAAAAGGTACAAATTATTATTTAAATCTAGAATTTATTTCATAAATGTGTTTACTTTATGGTCATGTGCTGCAGAACGTCATGCACTTGTTTTCTCATTGTGTTGCCTTGCAATAAATGCTTGTAAGTAAACTGGTTTATTTTATGTACAGTCACAGTAGTTGCCTTTCCTTTGACCTTCAAACTACAAAAATTGGAATTAGCTTAATAAAAACCCATCAGTGGAAACACTTTTTTGTTTCACGAGTGACGGATGTTACTGCTGGCAGAAAAAATGAAGAAGACGACAGGAAGTGATCTGAGGATGACGGTATAGTAGTATATGCACGACTACCAGCAGGAACCAAAACGACCAGCAGATGGCGGTATTACCCCGTTAATTAATTAATGAGACAAGTAGCTTTGCAGAGAAATAAATACAAGTTCCACTAGATTATTTCACTTATAATAATCTGCCATCCATGTTTAAAGTGAAAAAAAATCTGCCATTGTAACTAGAACTTTTTCCTCAATATTAAGAAAGTTTGACTTAAAACAAGCTCTTATATCTTGTTGAAAAGTTACTTGTAAGTTAGTTATGTCTTATGTGAAGTAAATATTTGCACTAGAAACTTCTTTTCAATACAATAATAAAAACAACAACAAAAAGCATTTTACTACATATTTGATTCAAATTTTAACCACATTCACCAATTCAATGATTTAATTAATAAAAGAAGAACTTCCCTAAGTGAAGAACTTTTGAATGTTTCATTATTTATATGAAACATGTTTGCAGTTTCATTAAATTGATCACATAACTATAATAAGTATTATTTGTGGATTTACTCTGAGACTTTTATTGCAGTATTCTCTGGAACCTGTTGTAATAAAACGATTGGGATGTTTTTAGAAACAGCTGAGACCCAAATGGATAAAAAGGTGTAAAATGTTCATTTTAACCTCATTTAATGCATCATAAATACAGTGTATTGATTCTGTCTGGTTGTTTTAACACTCTTTGTGAATGTTTTCCTACCTCAGCCCTCTCCTGTGGTTCAGCTAAATGTCGGGGGTCACCTGTTCAGCACCACACTGAGCACGCTCAGAAGACACCCGGACTCCAAGGTGGCAGAGCTGTTCGGCTCTCAGCCCAAAGTCAGCGCCGACGCTCAGGGACGCTACTTCATCGACCGCGACGGTTCCCACTTTGGAGCCGTTCTGGAGTTCCTGAGGTCGGAGAAGCTGCCGACGGGAAACATCCGGGAGGTCTGAGGCGATGAAGAGTTGTTTTTAAATCGCTCTGTAATAGAGCTGCAACGATTAATCAAATCATTCAGTTATGGGAATTGATAAGTCAAGCAGAAAAGCTGTTCAAATGTTGATATTAGACGTATTTCTTTTAAAATTGACCTACAAATGAAAAGAATGCAATGTTATTGCATTTTAGGCAATAAAATGTTTATTTTCTTATGTGAAACAAAAAAGCTGAATTATGTTTAACTGCATTTTCTAAATATATTTCTAATATTATATAAATTAAGCATGAATGTTGATGTGAATCTGCAAAATGTGCCATTTTATGATGTAAAAACTGACTTTTTTGAGCTTTACATCGTGTTATAATGTTGTATTTTTATCAAAAACACACCTAGAGAGTTGTACTGATTATTTTGTGCAAGAGGTTAATAGAGGAACCTTGTTGTGTGATCCTCCCAAAGGTTTTAAAGCGACAGAGGCCCAATTTCAAGGTGTTCAGTCACAACAGAAGCTAACATAGTTACTTGATCGAGCTGCAAAATGGCACGATGTGCCTGGAAAACACATAATTCTGCCCCTTTAAATTAAAAATCTGCAGAATCACCAGAATAATCGATAAATGAATCGATAGCTAATATAACTGTTAGCTCCAGCCCTGCATTGTAACCCGTGTGTGTGTTCAGGTGTATACAGAGGCGGTCCACTATAACATCAAGCCGCTGATCAAACGTCTGGAGGAGACGCCTGAGCTGTTTGGGGAGCTGGTGGGAAGACAGCAGTTCCTCTCCAGAGTCCCGCACTACAAAGAAAACATCGAGGTCAGCTGCTTCCTGTTTTAACGCTTTCTCTGTTCCTTTTATCCCAGAACCATCTCCTCTTTACGTCTTTTTTTTCTCATATAGCCAAGTGAAAGTTTACATTTGCAGCAACCTCAGTCAACCAAAGTGGTTCCTGACATCACAGGTAGCCGAGTGATAAAACAAGAAACATTAAGTTTGATATAGACAAATGATAATAAAAACAATAGTAAAATTTGGCAGTAAAGTACCATAAATAGTATGAATAAAAACCAAGACTCACTCAATTTCAGCTGCAGTAATCTCCCCAAAACTTGAATCAATTAAGTACAAATTTACCCCCTTTTTTAACTGTTCATAAATTAGGAGCTTGTTACTTGTTTATTGTTGTCATAGCAACTCCATAGCAGCTGCTATGACCGTTACTTAGGAAAGAGTATTTTATTTTATTCTACTCTAGTGCATTTAATTAATAAAAGAACCACGTCAGATTTTTATACGGCTAATAAAATTAACTTACAATTCGCTACACATTACCACAAAGCTAATGTATATAATTAATTATCCAATTATATCCAATAATTTAATAAGTAACTATTTGACTTGCAGTTATTTCATAAACTTAGTTAGCGTTTGATAGTATCTGGCTCAAAACAGAGTCAATACAGAATGGACTCTGTATCCCATGATGCTTTAGAATTCGTAGAAGAAGAACTTGAAGTTAGACGAAGAAGACATTTTGGAGTTCTGAGAAGAAAAAGAGCTAACATAGCTATGTTAGCCGAGTTCCGACACTCTGTCGAATATCATTATGTTTGCTTCGTTCATCCTTTTTGTTCCACTCATTTCCTTTTCGTTTTTGAATTAGTTAAATATTCAACAAGCCCTTAGAAACGTTAAAATCTTCCGTTAGGTTCTGATCCGTATCGCCAGAGCGGAGGCCGTGGCCGCGCGCCGCTCCGCCATCCTCATCTGCGTCATGCGCACTGAGGATGACCTGGGTTTCTATGACAACGCCGTAAACAGCCTGGAGGCCGGCAAGGAGTGTGCGGTGACGTTCGGGCCGTGGAAGGCCGAGCCGTCCGTCAGAGACCTGCTGGACTGCGTGAAGATGGACATCGAGAGTCGCGGCTACAACGTCAGCATCGAGGCGCACGCGCCCGAGCGCGGCTTCCTGTCCAGGAGCTACAACTTCTTCTACAAACTCACCTTCACCTGGTGGTGACGAGGCGCCCGCGAGCTGTCCGTGGGTTCACACTTTATGACTTTATTATAATGAGCTGCACCTTCTGGTTTTCTTACGGAATAATGTTCAACCGAAATAAAATACACCGCTCTTTTTTTTTAAATTCTTTTAAAGGGATTTGTTACACAAAATTCACTTTTTTACTCTAATTTTTGTCTCTAATGCTCCTAAAACCAGCCAAAGTGGTGAATTTTGGGAAGAAGCTAATGTTTTGGGGGGTTTTTTTGGTGTCTGGAAAATAAGCCATTAAAAAACCCCAACTCCTGATTGTTAAAGTTGCAGTATGTAACTTTTATAAAATATATGATTTTAAAATATTTGTTAAAACCATGGCTTGACATGATATGAGACAGATAATGTGGTAAAAAATTTATCTCCTTCACCTTCTGCCTTAGCTATTAGCATCTGAAGAATCTTTGTCATAAGATATAGTGACAGTGTCAACAGATATTTAAAAATATATTTTTTAAATAAAGTTATATAGCAACAGCACTGCGCTGTTGCCTAGCAACCCAAGCTGAGATCCAGCACGTTTGGTCAGCTGGTTTACCCCTGACCAAGATAATTGTTTTGTTGTCGACTCATCATTCAGAAAAGACTTTCTGCATTCTAGTTGGATGCGCGGGAAGCTCCACTTCTGCTTTTCAAAGACGTACGGTTGTATAATTGTCCAGCCATTTTCATGTGCAAGTGTAAATGTTGAGATTTCAACAGACAGTGTTGAGGTAAGCAGCTTATTTGGATTTAAAGTGACAAGAGGCCTTAAAACAACTAAAACTAAGTTGGGCGATGTTCGTGCAAAGTGTTTTATGTCCTTTGTTTTGACGTCAGGCCTACAGTCATCCTATTCAAAATGTGTCGCTGACATCACACAGGCGTTTATTTCACTGCTTTGAACATTTTCACAGCTTTCTGAGGGGATTTCACTTTCTGCAGGCGAGACTGCGTCAAACCCCCGGCGCTGGGCAATCCGCAGCTCACTCTGATGAGCCGAAATGTGTGAAGAGCCAAAAGATGAACCGTAAGCAGAGCAGCTGCCCCGGCGTTGGCCACGTAACATTTAAAAGCTGCCAAACCACATCCTGCCAGGATGAGGGGGGGCAGAAACCTGCTGGTGTCCAACGGGGGCTTGAATGCACCGCCAGCCTTTATTCTAGAACAAGACAGCAGGTCCTGTGTGAAAGGGGAAATCACAGAGTCTGAATGTAATGTTGATTCAGACGTTTCAGTGGAGGAAATAAATGCATCATGGTGTCTGTTCTGCTGATTTAGTTTTTTAGAAACAGTTAATAACAATGAATGCTTTAAAAACATACAGAGACTTTGACTTAAAGGATCAAGAATAAATGTCATAATGAAAGTTTTACTTTCCAGTCAAAACGCCATCAGTGGAAAATCCTGAACTGTTTATGAAAAAAAAGGAAAAAAACAAACAGAATCTGAATGTGTTGAATGTCATGAAATAAAGTTCAGCGCAAAGTCAAAAGGTTTTAGGAAAAAAAGCACATAAAATAATAAATAGATCTGCAAACCAGCATCAGTACAGTTTTCAAATGCAACACAGTCAGCTTTGCAGGATATAGTTGTTGTTTTTTTGTTTTGATTTTTCATCATACACCCAATATTTTAGGTCAAATCAGGTTTCTACAGAGCAGCAGTTTTGCCGGCTACCTACAGTGTTTTCACCACAATGTGTCACAATTACACTTCCTAGAACAAAGGAAGGATAGAGGCAGAAAAGATGCACACGACAGCATTTCACACCTCAGACCAGAAGTGACACTTGGGGAACAACAGCAAAAGAGATCAGAAGATTTTTTCATTTTTTATTTGAGAATAATAAATGCCAGTTCTACCAACATCCTGTCACATCACTGGGCTGCAACAGACTTTCCTAAGAAAACCAAAGGTCAACAGCTGAAGGCAGTTCTTATATCGCTGTTTTGTTGTTTGCTAACATCACAATGCATAACAAAAGGTTTCATACGCTCAGTTATTTACCTGGGATTTAAGGTGATGGGTTCCACATAGTAGTGCATGATTGAAAAGTGGAAGAAGAACAAAAAATTCAAAGGTTTTTGTACAAATAAAAGCTGAAAAGTGTGGCATGCTTTTGTTTGAAATGCTCCTTCACTGTAATTACAGCTGCAGATCTTTAGGGTAACATCTCCAGCCTTTCTCACCTGGAAACTAAATCTAGTTTCTATTTTGTCTTCGTAAAGTAGCTCCAGTTCGATCAAACAGAATTAAAAGTGTCTGGAAACAAAAATGTTAAAGTCTTGCTACAGATTGTTTTGTTGGATTTTGAATTCAGGGTCGTCATCCTTTGAAAATACATTTCTTCAAATTTAATTTCAGTAAATTCCTGGTTATGTTGAAGAAAAGTGTTCCCACAGCATAATGGAGCCACAACCGTGTTTCAATGTGGGGATGGTGAGTTCAGGACGACGTGTTGCTACTAGTGATTATTTACTTTAATTCATATCTTCTTCCTGCTTCCCAGTTGTTTTCTCTTATGAAATCCCAGTTAAACACATTTAAGTTTGGTTACATCAGAAAGTTAGAAAAGTTAAGAATGTTAATTTGAAGAGAGACGTAATTATTTCCAAATACCAAACTGGGAATTTTTAAAGTTTAATTCAACAACATAAGCATAAAAAAATTCAGATCAATTGAACTTGATGTTCCGCTTTAATTGCAAAGTTAAAAGAATAAAAGAAGGAAGAAAAAACTAAGAAGTAAAGGGATTCTAGTTTCTTTGATTTAGCATTCAGTTATAATTTTATGATAATCACAACTTATTACTCTTATTATAATCTTAATGTGAGTTATTACAGATGTCCTGAAAAGAAACCAAGAAAAATCTATTATTATAATTATTTGATACCAAAGTTACAGTTACTTGTTTTACTTGTTTTCACACAAGTGTGAGTGTAAATATAAGAATTGTTATAAGTAAACCAATATTAATATAAGTACTTTACTTTAAATCTGATCTAATTACTCAAAATTATTAGATTTCATCCTTTAAAACTTTCATGCTTTGAAACAAGAAATAGCTGGAAACTCTTCCTTCTCATCTCTCTCTGTCTGATTTCTTATGATTAGATAGAAAAACAAAGTAGAATTAAAGCAAAGTTTGCAGGAGACAAAAACAACAAACCCAACCAGATTTATTTTATTGCAGTCTGGGTCTAGATCTCACTTGTGTGATTAATTTTAAAGGTGACTTTATTTATTGTTACTGTTGCACTGAAATCTCCAGCGTGGGGAACTGGGATGATCTGGGATTTTCTTGACAGAATCAAAGTGTTCGCCGTCAAATCAAAGAAAATAAAGGCGTGAAAATTATTTCTTAAAGCCAAATTGATGCTGACGAACATTTATTGATTTGTTTTGAACATATTTGCATTGAATGGACTCTGGGCAGAGATTTGCTTAGAACAGTAAGATGATTCTTCGCTCACTGCACTGCAAAAACACACCGTCGTTTTCTAGTTTCTAGTGCAAATATACACTTGAAATACGACAAAACTAACTTACAACTAACCTAGCAATAGTATTTAGTACATACTTTCTTTGTATAGATTTTCATAAAGTACTAGATTAACTGGCAAATAATTTCATTTTACAGGACATGTAAAACTTTTCCAGTTGCTTGGTTGCTAGGTAACGGGGCTGGGCTTGGCTGGTGTTGCTAGGTAACGGTGCAGCAGAATATTCAACTTTTTCATGTATATTATTAAGAGATTATCGACTTAAAACAAGCTGCTGTATCGTTCTGAAAAGTTACCTGTAAGTTAATTTTGTTGCATTTCAGGTTTAATAAGATATTTGAACCAGAAACTAGAGTGAAAATATTTGGAGATATTTTGTGTTTTTGCAGAGTGTGTCTCAAACCCTGAGCTAAAATATATGTGTGTGTGTGTGTGTGTGTGTGTGTGTGTGTGTGTGTGTGTGTGTGTGTGTGTGTGTGTGTGTGTGCGTGTGTGTGTGTGTCAGAGAGGATGCTGCTGCCCTGCTGGCCGGCAGGCTGCAGGTGATGCTGCCGTCCCGTTCGCTTCAGTTTCACACAGGAAGTGCGAAGCTGCTTCTGTTTTCTCAAGAGTGTTTGTTGCAGAGTAGCTGAGAGGCGACGAGAGCGGCGGTGCAGAGGTTGAATCATGAATATGATGGGGATACAAATCTTTATCCGACTCCTGCTGCTCACATGTCTGCTCCAAACAGGTAGGATTCTTCACTTTGGTCTCATCTGATCAGGTTTTATGGTCTGGGATTTTAAGAGTATTTAAAGGTTTTCCAAATGGACTAAACTTCTGTTACATCCTAAATGTACAGATGTATTTTTCTGATATTTGTTTTAATATGTTATTATAATATTAAATGTTGTGTTTTTATTATAATTGATAGCAATAAAGGCGCCAATGTGTATATACGCTACAAAAACACAAACTCTTGCCAAGTATTATTGCTCTAGTTTCTTGTCCAAATATCTTATTTCACTTAAAATACGACAAAACTAACTTACAAGTAATTCTTCCACAAGATATAGGAGCTTGTTTTAAGCCAATAATTCCTCAATACTGTTAATAATCTGCCAGAATTTACCAATATTAAGGAATTACTGACTTAAAACAAGCTCCTGTTACCTTGCAGAAAAGTTACTTATAAGTTAGTTTTGTGCAATAAGAAATTTTCATACCAAAGTATTAGGGTTGTTCTAAGAAAAAATAACAGAATAAAGTCACAATATTATGACTTTATTCTTGAACTACTGTGACAAACTGTGGCTCTTGTACATCTGCAGAAGAAGCGAGACAAAAATACAGATAATTTTGTGCTTTTTTTTAGTGTTCAACATGTTACAGCAAAAACACAAAATCTTAATTAGTATTTTTGTTCTAGTTTCTGCTGCAAATATCTTACAAATAACTTGCAAGTAAAGTTTTAGCAAGATGTAGATGTTTTTGTAAATAATTTCTTAATTACAGTGATACATTTTCCAATGTTAAAAGGTCAAATATCTGCCAGTGGAACTAGAACTTTTTAAAATCAATGTTAAGAAATTATAGACTTACATGTTGAAAATTATTGGCTCCTAAATAATTCTGAAAAGTTACTTATAAGTTCGTTTTGTCTTATTTCAAGTGCATAAATATCTTGCACAAGATATTTCTGTCAAATCCACAGTAAGATTTTCTGTTTTTGCAGTGAACTTAATGAATTGAGTTGCTTCAGTAAATTAATTTTCCAATGTAATTAACTTTATTTTCTAAGATCATTAATGTAAGTTGTGTTCCTGGACATCCTGGCGTAAAGCTGCTCCCCGTTTTGCCTCCAGGTGTGAGGAGTGTGAAGGACTCCATGTTTGTTTACAGCAGAATAGGCGCCGTCGCCCTGCTGCCCTGCACCAAACCGACCCCGGCCGGCTGCTCCTCCATCACCTGGACCTTCTTCAGAGGCGGCGTGGTCCGTTACAGCCAGGAGGTGACCGGAGGGCGGGTCAACCCCGACTCGGACAAATCCAGCAGAACCACCGTCACGTCCAACTGCTCCCTGGCCCTCAGCGACCTCTCCGTGGAAGACGCGGGTTCGTACGTGTGTCTGGAGAACAAGGAGGCGGTCACCGACGTCTACCTGTCGCTGCTGAGCGTCAGCTCGGGTTCTCCGATCACGGAGCTGCGGCCCGGAGGGAACCTCTTCCTCACCTGCGTCCTCTTCACCTACTACGACGCAGGCAGCTGCAAGCCGTACTCCAACGTGTTCAGGGTCAACTGGCTGGATGAGGACGGGAAGCGGCTGCCCGGAGACGACAGAAGGTTCATAAGACTGAAACATGTCACAAAGATCGATTTAGGCTGGAAACAATTAATCGGATTACACTGCAAAAAACACAAAATCTTAACAGTTTAAATGTCTGAGTACAATTAAAATAAGACAAAACGAACTTACAAGAAACGTTTCAGCAAGATAAAGATAAAAAAAACAGTATTAACTCCACTGGCAGATTATTTCACTTATAACCTGGTGCTTTATCAATGATTATTGAATTATTGATATTGATATTTGCACTAGAAACTAAACCAGAAATACTTGGTAAGATTTTGTGGTTTTGCAGTGTGGCATTCACACCTTACTTGCATAAAGTATTTTTGGTGCAGATATTTTAGTAAACTTGAAATGAGACCAAACTGACCAACAGAAAGATACATAAATACATATTGATTTAATTTAATATTGATAAAAAAAATACTAGCTCCAACATGGGAAACAGTTACTAGAACTAATACTTTTTAAAATCAATATTAAGGAATTAATTCATTTAAAATAAACCCCAAACTTTCTGCTTTCCAGTGATTAATTGGTTAATCCAAAAAAATAATAAACAGATCGTCTCTGCAATATAGTCATGTTATTTTAAACAGCAAGAGATTTGATGTTTGAAGTACTTATCAGCTGCTGATGTGTTGTTGATCAATTACTACAATAATTTAGTTGCAGCTCTAGATTAATTGCACACAGTTCCCAGTACTGATCCTTGTGGAACATCTAGATCACGTTTTTTGTATTGCAGATTTGACACCATTTATTTTAACACACTAATATCTACAGTCAGGGTTCAACTTGAACCAGATAAATTTTTGTTGAGAGAAATTTAGTTGTTTCAGTTTCATCAGTTTGTGGTTTAAAGTGTGAAAAGAGGGAATGTAGCTGCCAGGTGCTGCGAATGTGATGCTTTTACTTCACTTATCAGCTTCATTGTTTAACACCTCTGCAGAAACAGGTTTTTCTACTTGTCTTTATTTGTGTGAAACTATATTTTTTCTGTTGCTGACCCAGTTTGGGCCGAACTTCAGCTGACGGACAGATGCCTCTAATTTCACTCGAGCAAAGTTTCCCAGAGCTATAGATGCTTTCTGCTCCAATAAACCTCATCCAAATGATTATATCTCCTCCTTTATGCCCCATCATGTGCTGGTTGGTAACTAACTGCATCTCCACTATAGTTGTGTGCAAATCTTTGTCAATATTCTGCTAATGTTGAGAAAACCTGCCCACAATTTCATAATTGTGATGTTTCCATTAAGTAAGAAATAAAATTAAAATCACATGCAAACAAGCTTGTCCACTAGAGAAGTAACTAAAAACTGAAGGCAGCATTTATGCTAAAAGAAAGTAATAATTATTGAACAGTGACTTAAAATGAGAAAAAAATCTAAAAGTTAATGTTTCTTTAGGTATTTTTGAAGCATCGTCTGCAGGTTTCTGAAAGGGATCAGCTAATGCAAGACATTTAAAATCTTTCACTGAAAAAATACAAAATGTTACAAAGTATATTTGACTAGTTTCTAGTGCAAATATCTTAGTAAACTTTAAATAAGACAGAGTCTGTGATCGATACGTCGAGTAACAAAAGTCACATACATTAGCAAAAATATCATGAAATTCCTTTCAAATATTTCTAAATTAGCACCACAAGATCTGTGATTTTTATTGCAAAAACAACACAAAAGCAATCACAAAATGTATTAATATTTTAATAGTTTAGTTTAACTAACCTATTAAAATATTTGAATGCATTCTGGCACAACCGGCCCTTTAAGAACATTCAGATTTTTGATATGAAACTGACTTTGACGCCTCTGTTTTAGGCCTATTCAAAGTGTTGGATGATAAGTTACAATCTGTGTTGAAGACCTTATTATACAGAATATAAAATATGTATTTTGTCTCCATGCAGGTTCAAGCTGACCGAAAACACTCGGTGCAATGTCACGCTACACATTAAGCTGCAAGCGGAGGACAACAACAGGAAGTGGAGATGCCAGGTGGACACCCCAAAGGACAAGAAAATTACATTTCTGGACTTCAGATCCTCCTTTCTGTTTCAAAACGCCCAGATGGACCAGACTGTGAAGCCGCCGGCCGCAGAGGAGGAGTGTCCCGCAGAGCTGCCCATCAGCCGGATCGTTCTGTGTGCCGTTCTGCCGCTCATGGTGAGCATCGTGGGATTCTTCACATGGAAATCAGACCGCAAGAGGGCAAAGACCTCAGCGTCTGTCATCGAGCTGCAGGATGTTTACTGACTGACTGCTGATCCATTTGCTGCAAAGAAACTGTAAAATGCAGAAAATGGACCTAAAATGAAGAAAATGGACAATCGTCCCTTGTTACACTGTAAAACACAGTCTTATCAAGTGTTTTTGTCTGGTTTGTCTGAAATAAGACAAAGCTGACTTCTAAATGACTTTTCAGCAAGTCATAGGAGCTTGTTTTCAGTCAATAATTTTTTAATATTGATGAAAAAGTACCAGTTCCACTGGCGCAAAACTTTGTAGAAAAAAGACACGGTTTATATTTAATAAATGCAATTAAAATCATGTTTTTTTAAGTTTGCCCACACAATAAGTCATTAAAAAACATGTTACACCATTATCCTCTTCCCACTTCCTGTAATTTTCTTTGTCTTTTCCACCAGAAGTAACATCTGGCTGATGATCACGTTTTGATTCAACCGTAAAATCACCTCATTCTAGCAAAATCGTTTTTGAAATTGGAAAGTTTCCATTAAGTGAATATATTTTTGTGATTCCAATTTGCACAATCTTATGGTCAATATAAACACAGCTATTCATAACAAGACATTTTTTGCAAACGTTCAAGAATTATTTTCTTAAAACAAGCTTCTATATCTTACTGAAAGGTTACTTGTACGTTTGTTTTGTCTTATTTCAAGTGTAATAAAATAAGAAACAGAAGTACTTGGTAAGATTTTGCAGATATTTGACACATACTGCGCTTCAGTTAGATTCGCTTAGCAGAAAATGTTTGCTTATTAAAATGTTAACCTTGCAAAAGAGTTGCAGATATTTTAAGGTTTCTTTTTTCTCCATGCAGCTTTAATTTATTTAAAATCACACTGTTCTCATTTGCAATAACTCTCATTTTAGTGTCACCTCCTCTTGTTCTCATATCAAACTGTTTACTTGCATAAATGTTTGAGAAAGTCCACAACGGTGAATCTATTTTTCAGTGTCAGTTGCTGCAAATAAATAGGAAAACTCTGCACTGGCTTGCAAAAGTAGTCATACTCCAGAAGCTTTTTCATATTTTCTATGCTACAATCACAAACTTTAATCTGTTTCATCTGGATTATATGTGACAGACCAACAAAAAGTAGAAGGAAAAGTAATAATAATAAAAATCATAAAAAAGTATGCTGTGCATTTGCATTCTTACTCTACCTCTAAATAAAATAAATTACAAGTTTAATTCAGTAAATCAGTACATTGCATATAATTGAATTATATTGTAACTCCAGCTGTTTGGTGAAGGCCTCAGAGGTTGGTTTAAATATTTAATAAATATTTATGTCCTATTATTACAGCTGACACTAATACATATCCTGTAGATCATAATGTTGAAATAAGTTAGACATAAACATATTATTTTAAATAATGACTATGGTGTTAATTTCTTGTTTGATTCATTTAACTTGATTTCTTTTAGCTGGTTCAACGAGAATTTGTCGTAAAATAATTTGAAATAAAGAAATACTTAATTGAAACATGGCTCCAATTAATGGTTTTGTTATCAGCTCTTCCACACAATTCTGGCTGATTTTTCGTTATTTAAATTTCAGCGTGGAATTGGTTAATTAAAACAAACATTTGTTAGAAAACTTGATAAATAAAACACCTAATTATTTCAATAAATATGAATCAATCTTTAAATAATTTATTAAAAGACAGAAATTGGCATAAATATACACATAAAGTGAAAGCGTAATTTACTAAAGGGACCTGAACGTCACATTGACGTACCTACGGAAAGCTGAAAGTGACAATTCTGTGTTGTTGGTGTGAAGCATCAGCTAGCTGCTTTTGCTGCAACATGGCAGCACATTTGAAAAAACGAGTTTATGAGGAGTTTTCCAAAGTTGTTCAGGTAAACACAAGATGCTGTTTCTTTTTTCTTTTTTCCTCGCTTCTTGTTCGGTTATAAATCGAACAGGAAAAACGGCGAAATGTACCGACAGGCTAACTAGCTGGCTAGCTAACGTAGCATAGCAACACTCAACCGGTCTCGGTCAAAACCCAGTTTATCACGGTTACCGTGCTCTTTGGGATCGCTTCAGTCGGTTCAAATATAATATTTGGAATTGATTTCAGTCGATAATGTTACAATTATACCCCGAGTTCCGGACTGGGCCAGTTAGGCTTCCTTAACACCAGCTAACAGGTAGTAAATAAATACAAACTGACACAAATGACGTCTATAATCTGTTCTGACAGAAGATACGAACCACGTTTTAATGTGACGTTTTGAAGCAAATTAAAAAAAAAAAATAGTGTGATGACTTTTTACATGTTTAGCTGATTAAACTGTAAAACATGGCTTGCATTTGTATTCAGCCCCACTGAGTCAATATCGTAGTCAGATTTTGTGGGATTATACCTGCAGGTTTTGTGGTGAATATATATCACTAGAATTGAAAACATATTTTTCACTTTACTCTTTGCAAAATAACCAGAGTTGCGTCAGTTTAAATGAACTTGTTATTTATCAAATTTGGCTGTAAACAAATGTTTTTTAGCCGTGATTTAAAAGGGACTCAGTGTTTCGGCAGTTTTTTAGTTTTCTGGGTGTTTGTTCTATAAGGAGCATAAAAACTGAATGTTGCTTGTGGTTCTGGGGATCCGGCGCAGGCTATGACCAGAAGTATGATCTGATTGACTTTTAATTCAGACCTGTGAAGACACTGTTGCAGTAATCAATGGATGAGTTTCTCCAGATCATGCTGGGACTTTCGTATTTTAATCCTGGAAATGTTCTTCAGGTGGTAGAAGGCCGACTTTGTAACTGTCTTCATGTGGCTCTGATGGTTCAGATCTGAGTCCAGCACACCGATTTCGAGCTCGATGGCGAGTTTCTAGCAGTAGTAAATGAAGCTGTAGATTGCAGATCTAGATTGTGCCTCTTTAGGTCCTTACACTATAGCTCCAGATTCTGCATCAGTGTGAATAATTACATCCTGTAATATGTTTTTTTAGTTATCTGATATTATATATTTGGTTAAAATATTAATTCAGTTAGCGACAATGATAATAATTCCTGCAGATTCCTCATGAAGAAGCTCCAGCCAAGAAGCTGCGCCTGTCCAAGCCCAGTAAATCTGCAGCGCTGCACATCGACCTCTGCAAGGCCGCCAACGCCACCGACGCCCTGCAGTACCTGCTGGAGTTTGCACGCAAACCGGTGGAGGCGGAGAGCGTGGAGGGCGTGATCCGGATCCTGCTGGAGCATTACTACAAGGTGAAGCTAACACCACAGAGCCACACACAGTCACCAGGTTTTGCATTTGTTTACAGTGATTGGTTTTAATAATTCCCTGTTTTGTTTCTCCTTTAGGAGACTGATAACTCAGTGAGGCTGAAGATCGCATCTCTTCTGGGTTTGCTGTCCAAAACAAACGGCTTCAGCCCCGACTGCGTCGTAGACGACGTCATTAATACGCTTGGAAATGAGAGTGAGACCCGTTCCAGGCAGTCAGAGTAGCACAGCTTCAACATGTTCTACCTGGAGTAAAAGTAAAAAGTCCAAGAGATTTCTCAAACAAGTGTTGGGTAAAAAAAAACTACTGAGTACCTGATCAAAATGTCATTTAATATTTAAAAAATACATAATCAGGAGGTTAAAAAAGGAAGTTATGCACAGAGTTTGGTATTTGAAATATGGAAGAGGATCGGTGCCACTGGAATAAAAAAATACAAAAAGAAATGGAAGTTTTTTTAACCGTAATCCTGATTTTTGACCTGAGACGATTAGTCATATTTTCTGAGAACATTGTCAGAAATCTGAGATTAAAGTCAGAAATCTGACATTAAAATCCAAATTCTGAGATTTAAGTCAGGAATAAGTAAAAAAATCTGAGATTAGAGTCTGATTATTTTCTTTCCAGTGTTAATCATCTTCCATATTTAAAGACCCAAATGAAATTAATTCATGTAAATAACATAACAAAATAATAAAACCAGGAAAAATATAATATTTTTCCAAATCAGCTTCTTTCAATGAAAACTGCTGAAACTGTAACAGAAACTGCAGGTTTTTGGTTAAAATGTTTGTTTTTCATTTACTGGGTAGAAAATCCAGAAATTTAACTCAAGTAAAAGTGAAAATACTCCTAAAAGTATTTTTTTTTCCAAAACCAGTTACTCCAGTAAGTGTAACTATTTCCAGCCCAGCTGCAGATCTGGTTCTGATGACGGTTTCTGAAATGTCTCCAGAATCCCATCAGGTTCTGGCTCAACTGCTGGACTCCCTGCTGCTGATCGGAGGCCAGCTGCCAGAGAGTCCGGCTGTCAGGCGGCGCCTCGTCCAGGTGGCCTGCAAGGTGAAGCTGCCTGCGTGAAATCTGGGCGTCGCCGTGGGGACGCCGCACCGCCATCTTGAATGTCTTCCTGTTTCTCCTCTTCAGCTTCTCTCCGATACGAACTTCGGGGTCAGGAACAAATGTCTGCAGCTGCTGGGGTTCCTGGGAATCGTGGAAAAGCCTCTGACTAAAGACGGCGAGGGACCGAGCGCATCGCTAGGTCTGAAACATCCGACCGTACATCCAACCGTACATCCCTCCATATTTTGAGTCTTCAGTTCGTTACTGTAGGAAACATCAGATGTTAATTCTTGATGAATTTTTATCTTTATTCTTTACAAAATTAAATAGTCGAATAAAAATCTTATCGTGAATAATTTGCAGCCTTATCAGTTTAGTGTATTTAATTTCTGCTGCTGTGACACAAACCTTGAAAATCGTCACCTAGAAAGTCAAATTGTGTTTGGATTGTTGCTAAACGTGTCGGAGTGTCTGCTGTGCGGCTCTGCTGTGCGGCTCTGCAGGAGGCGTCCGGGACGTCCAGAGCATCATCAGCACCTACTTCTCAGACCAGGACCCCAGAGTTCGCGCTGCAGCGCTCAAAGCTATGGTACCACCAGCCGCAGAAACACACTCTCCGTTCAGCTGCACCGTTAAATTACTGCTTTTTTCATCTCATTTTTTAATTAAGATTCTGTTTCCTTGTTTTCCAGCTGCAGCTTCATGAGCGAGGAATGAAGATTCATCAGATCATTTATGAACAGGTCCTCACAGATAAACAAAACAAACAAAGCAGAAATATTTAGATGTTTAAATGAATCCTGTTACACAATCAACACAAAAACTACAAGGATTTAGTTATAATTAGCATTAATTCAGCAGTTAACAGGTGGCTGATTGATGGATTTATAAAACTCTGTTAGGAAGCTGTAGCTATGTAGAGCGGCTGGGTCCAAACGTTTCAGCAGGAACCAATAAAATCTCCAGGTTTTTAAGGAAACATCAAGTAAGGAAAACAATAAAGTGTCTGAACTGAAAACCTACAGATACAAACAACTAAAGAAAATGAAGGACAGATGGTTGGAAACTGTTGAATCCAAATGTGATGCACTTTGACTCTCTCCTCTCAGATTTAATTAGAAACTTTGCAAACTGATCAGCTGCTGCAGCAGGAAGATGTTGATGTTTCTCATGTTTCCAGGCCTGCAGGCTGCTGTCTGACGACTATGAGCAGGTCCGCTCTGCCGCTGTGCAGATGGTCTGGGTGCTCAGCCAGCTCTACTCAGAAAGGTACAGATCACAGCGACACCGTAACCCTTCCTCCAAATCACAGGCGTCAAACGTGAGGCGCATGGGCCAAATCTGGCCCTTTGTAGCTTTTTATGTGGTCCTCTGGACTCCAGAAGGAGAGTTTTTGGTCTGGTTTCTACTGTAAATATCGAACTACACTTGAAATAAGACAAGTAACTTTCCTCGTTTATAAATTAAATAATCTGCCAATGAAACTTGAGCTTTTTTGTGAATATTAAGGAGTCATTTACTTAAAACAAACACCTACATTTTGCTGAAACGCTGCGTATTTCAGGTGTACTAACATATTTGTACTTAAAAACTAGACAAAAGTACTTGATAAGATTTTGAGCTTTTGTGGTGAAGAGCCTTCAAAATAACAGATGGGTTTGTTTTTTTTTCAGCGAAATCAAATCAGTTATTTATTTATTGTCAATTTACATCAATCAGTCCCTGCAGTTTTTCATGATTTAGCAAATTCTGGTGACATCAACAGATCCAAACACTTTTTCTCGCTAATGCGTGACGCAGTCAGTCAGTTCATACGTTAAAAATGTGAGTTTATTACAAATTATCTGCATAAATGGTCAAACGTCGGGTTGAAGTTTTGCTAACTCTCAAACGGCGGTGCTGTGCTTGTCAGCATCGTGCCCATCCCGTCGTCCAATGAGGAGATCCGGCTGGTCGACGATGCATTTGGGAAGATCAGCCACATGGTGAGCGACGGTTCCTGGATGGTTCGCGTCCAGGCCACTAAAACCCTGGTGAGGAAATAAAAACGATTCAATCATGACATGTTGGATCCGTGAATTTCAACGCCGGATGTTTAATTTTGGCTTCCCAGGGTTCCATGCTGCAGGTCAGCCCTCACTTTCTGGAGCAAACTCTGGATAAGAAGCTCATGTCGGATCTCAGAGTGAGTCAGGCTCCGGATTGTTTTCAGCTTTCACCAGAATAAACCTGATGTTTTCGTTCCTTCTGACCCGTCTGTGTTCAGAGGAAGCGCACGGCTCACGAACGAGCCAAAGAGCTCTTCGCGTCCGGAGAGTTCTCCTCCGGCAGGAAGTGGGCCGACGACGCCCCCAAAGAGAAGCTGGACACCAACACCGTCAACCTGATCGCCTCGGGGGCCTGCGGCGCCTTCGTCCACGGCCTCGAGGACGAGATGTTCGGTATCTATCAAATCACTCTGTGTTTCTGTGCGTAAATTTGGCCCCTTTTTTGTTCTAGATTTGAATTTTGAAGGGGGCCTATTATCTAAAATTCTAATTTTGCACATTTTTGTGCTTCCATTTCAGTCTCCAGTACTTAAGAAAACACCCAGACGGGTTTTGGTGGCAATAAATGAATGTTTTTTGGTGTCTGGATAATGATCATTTCATTCGGCGGCCAGACCAGCCTGTTACCTAGCAACCCAAACTAACCTTCAGCATGTTTGGTCAGCTGGTTTTACCCTCTATGCTCTGTACAATGGCTGCTGGAAAAGACAAGTGTTTTTTGTTAGAAACCTCTTGCTACATTCTTTTTGGTTGCGCAGGAGGCCTCACTTTTGCTTTTCAAAGATGTGTGGTTGTACAATTGCGCAGCCATATACGAGTGAGCGTACAGGTTGAGTTGGGGGCGTCGCCAGCAGCAGATTATTTGGATTATTATTGGATTTTGGCGCGGTCTTCAGTCATTCTCTTCTCACTTTGAGTCTCTCTGCTTTGTGTTGGAACATTTCTGACCGTTTTCTCTTCATTTCCACCTCAGAGGTTCGAATCGCTGCAGTGGAGGCCCTCTGCCGGCTCGCCCGCTCGTCGGCCAGCTTCGCCGAAAAGTGCCTCGACTTCCTCGTCGACATGTTCAACGACGAGATCGAGGAAGTCAGGCTGCAGTCCATCCACGTGCTGAGAGAAATCTCCACCCACATAACGCTGCGGGAGGACCAGCTGGACACCGTGCTGGCCGTCCTGGAGGTCGGCACGACCCGAATGCTTCGCTTTCAGCTGCGAGTAAAGACGCTGACGATGTTTGTCTCCAGGACTCGTCTCGGGACATCAGGGAAGCTCTGCATGAGCTGCTCTGCTACACCAACGTCTCCACCAAGGAGTGCATCCAGCTGGCGCTGCTGGAGCTGCTGAAGAACCTCAACAAATATCCCACCGACCGCAACTCCGTCTGGAAGTGAGACTGTTACTTATTGTTACCCAAAAGATTCTGAGCAACTGGAAGGTTTAGTAAAAAAAATTCAGTTTCCTTAAATTAGTGAAGCAAACAGTCATTTTTTTGGTTCCAGAATGTTGAAGTTTATTTTACATGACAGTCATTTAAAGTCTGTAACTTTTATTAAGAATATATTTTTGGCATGTTTGTGAAAAGTGTCACCATATAATCTGTGAATAGAGCAATCGCCTTCTGAAGAAAGGCACCACTCCTCACCTGAAACAACCAATCAGAGCCAGGAGGAGGGTCTTAGTGCTGTCAATCCTCCTCATGTACTCGCTGCTAAATGTGCTAATGGCAGAGAAGCAACTTGTTGCTACAGGAAAACCGTTTATTCTGTGTTTTTGGTGGCTATACGAGCTAGCCTGAACATTCATGATCGTCGGTGCTAAATGCAGCGTAGCAGCAGGGGTGAGCAGCGCCACAAGGATGGGTGATTGACAGCACTAAGACCCGCCTCCTGGACAAATTGGTTGTTTCTAGTGAGCACTGGGAGAAGATTCTCTTATTCCAAACTATCACAACAGTTTCAACACATATGCGACAATATCTTTATTAATTAAAGTTTCATATTGCAGCTTTAATTAAACTTCCCTGAATCAGTAACTCTACAAACGTCATTAGAAACAAGTAACCTTCAACTTTTGGCTAAAGTAAATCTAATTTAATTGAAGGTTTATAAGTTGTTGTAAAATAACGGCCTGTATATTGTGCAGCGTTTCAGAGAAGATCCTATTATTTCTGGAAAACAGTCCAGCAGTTTATTTACTGGTTATTATTGAATGAACTGTGTTATGGATCCAGTATGGATTGTTTTTAATCTGCTTTCCTTCACTCAGATGTTTGAAGTTTCTAGGCTCTCGTCACCCGACCCTCGTGCTGCCGCTGGTTCCTGAGCTGCTCAGCACTCATCCGTACTTCGACACACCGGAGCCCGACATGGACGACCCGGCCTGTATCTTTATTACCCCAAGAAATTAGTTAAAGGGGCAACAATATGTGAAGTTTTTTTAACTTTACATTGCGTTATAATGTCTTTGTCAAAAACACTCCTGGAGTGTTTCTCTGATTCTTTCATGCTTGTTTAAGAAATGCTTTCATCTCCATGGCAACCATTCAGCCGTGCCAAACACGTGGGTGGACTTAGCCCCGCCTTCGGGCCTCACAGAGTAGCACTCGCCCACTCAGCTCCTTCAGACTAGCCAGCAGAAATTAGTAAACACCCGGTGGGAGTGTGCATCAGCTGAGCTCATTATGCAACTCAGAACCACGTTGGTCAAAACGTTACAGGGTTTAGAAAGGAGCCATGTTGGGACTTTCTGACAGCAGAGTTTCTTAAAGAGACAGAGGCCTAATTTCAAGGGGATAAAACAGGAAGTGAAGTTTCTGTTAAGTCATATATGACATGAAATCTGCCACTTTAATGTGAATAAAAAGTTAAAATGTGCTTCTTTATGAGAGGAAAGTTTAATTCTTGAATACTTTCTTCAATATTTACATTTTTCTGCCTCTGCAGAGCTGCTGCAGTTTTTTATGGCACAGAGTTGATCTGAGTGAAATCTGTTCGTCCCTCTTGACTCCTGTGATTCATCTCAGACATCGCGGTTCTGGTTTTGGTGTTCAACGCCGCCAAGTCGTGCCCCACCATGCCGGCGCTGTTCTCCGACCACACCTTCCGGCACTACGCCTACCTGAGGGACAGCCTGTCGCACCTCGTTCCCCCGCTCAGGGTGAGAACCGACGCAAACAGCCTCACCTTACGTTTTATTTAAAACTTTAAGATTTTGGTATTTGCGAATCTTTAGTTCCCGTAAATGAACAATCTTATTTTTGTAACGGAGGTAAAAATGACCCTGACCTTCCAGATCGTCTTTAGCAGATGAAGTTTTTGCACATCCTGCAGAAAATTTAAAGCAGTTTTGTTTTGTTTCCTGTTTGCTTCAGTTGCCGGGCAGGAAGCAGGTTTGCAGTCTGGACTCGGTGGACTCAGGATGCGGTTCTGGTTCGGTGGAGTCGGCCAAACTCTTCCTCCAGCAGAGTCTCAACAGGGTCAGCACCATCCAGAACATGGAGATGCCTGGAGCGCAGGACCTGCTGAACTTCACAATACGGTAAACACTGGAAGTAGGAAGGGACTGAATAAAGTTAAATGTTTGTCAAACTCTGAAAATGCTTTGCAAAAAGTCTGAGCATCGCTCTGTCGATTAATAGCTTCAGATTGAAATGAGCTCCATTCGATTGATTTGCATGTGGTTCTCATTTGAGCAGAGATCTGCAGCGGCTGGGCGAGCTGCAGCCTGAACTCGCCGGAGCTGCTGATTTCTGCGCCACATACTTGCGCTGCCAGCTGCTGCTCATGAAGGTGACATCTGCTCCTTTTCATTATGTCCTGCAAGAGAACGAATGTCAGAGAAAAGCTGTAACGTTTTGTGTGTTGTTGTTGATAAGGCCCTGCAGGAGAAGCTGTGGAACATGGCCGTCCCTCTCTGCCTGAAGCAAAACGTCACTGCGACAGCTGCAGCTCAGCAGGTAAACACACAAACCAAAGACTGAAATAAATATGACAGCCTTAAAACACAGTTCATTCATTCGTCTGATTTCCTGCAGATTTTAGAGGAAACCTACAAGCTGGAGTTTCTGTACAGCGGTTTGGAAAGCAGGGAGGTGGCGACCATTCACCATGTTCGCCTTCAGGCCAAAGCCCTGCAGCTGGTCCTGACGGCCAGAACCAGACCAGGGTCGGTACAGAAACGCACGACGCTCAGCCGCTGTTTGCTCAGAGGTTTTACCCGATAAAATGAACCTGACTCTCTCTGGCTGTCGCTTCTCCTCAGGTTGGATCTTCTCATCAGCAGCTGTGAGAAGTTCCTGCAGGAGATCGAGTCTTTCCAGAGGTAATTCAGTCTGTTGGTGTGTTTTATTGTATTGTTAATCAGTTTCTAGAACTTCTGAGAGGCTATTTTAGATGCTAGCTGCAGTGACTCGGTGGATTGTCGCCTCTCTGCCCCCCAGGATGTTCCTGGCTGAGCTGCCCCACCTCCAGGACAGCTTCGTGGACAAACTTTTGGAGATCATGCCGCGGCTCTTGTCTTGTAAACCTGTGGAGCTGGTGAAGATTCTGCAGACGACGCTGAGGCAGAGCGGCCTACTGCAGCTCAGACTACCTGAACAGGTGACATATCGACCAATCAGAGAGTTTCTGCAACACAAAGCAGATCCAATGCCAACATGTCGTCGTGTTTGTGTCACAGATCCATCGCGCCACAGCCGCCATCATCGAGCCAACAGGCGAGTCGGATAACCCGCTGAGGTTCACGTCCGGCCTGGTGGTGGCGCTGGACATCGACGCCACGCTGGAGCACGTCCAGGATCCCCAGGATAAGGTCAAAGTTCAGGTGACTGTCAGCTTCAATTTAAAGAACGCTGCTGATTGTTTCATACTTGGTTTTAGCAGAATGTTCTGGGTGCAAGTCGGATGTGATTTATTTATCATTTTTATAAGGAAAACACAAGTTCTGCCCCTTCAACACCAAACTGCTTGTGCAGCGTTAAAAGCTTCAGAACATGAACCCGACTCGCTCTGGCATCACTTTACTGCAAACCTGCCAAACGCCGAGGCAGCAAACTAATTCTAGCGGCTCGAGTCGTGATTCACGCCACGTTACAGGCAAATGAGGAGAAAGTTCAGTCATGTCTGATGCTTCTTGTGAACATTTTTTTTTCCTCTGAAAATCTGTTAAATAGAATAAAATCACATGTTTTTGTTGACTTTGCGAAATGTGATGAGTCTTTTCTAAACGTCTAGGTTTTACATTTCCAAATAATTTTTTTAACAGTTGACAGCCACCAGGATTTCTATCCATTCTGACAATTAAATGGATAAAAAATAAATTTAAATGTTTTGAAGATGCAAGTAAACAATTCAGTTCAGTTTCTTAGCAAGAAATTAAACATTTTATGCAATAAAAACATTTATTTGGTGAACAATTAATCATCTGTAGCTAAAAATACTTTCAATAATGAGAAAAGTTCACTGAACACCAGTTTATGCATTAACCAGTTTGGACAGCAAAAGGTGATCAATATATTTTTGTTTTTAATAAAATTTGAACCAGATGAAGCTAAACGTTCCAGGTAAAACATATTTACAGACAAAGGATTTTTTAAAAATGTATAATTTTTCAGTCTGTTTACTGCAGTTACTAGATTAGTTATTTCAATGATCGATTTAATCACAATTGATTGTTTCAATTGATTCTGCTCATAGAATCTGTCACCTGGAGGTTTGTTGATGTTGATAGTTTCAGTACATTTTTTTTATTGTGCATATTTAAGCCTTTAACGGTTCTTTCAAACGTCACTACAGGTCCTGTATCCAGACGGCCAAAGTCATGTGATCCATCCCAAACCGGCAGACTTCAGAAAGCCGGGCCCGACCAGACACCGGCTCATCACCCAGGTTTACCTCTCTCACACCGCCTGGACGGGTCAGTACAACCGCAAACCGCTCAAAGCTCCTCCAGCTGACCTCCAGCTGACCTCCAGCTGACCTTCAGACGGCCTTGACTTTCCCCAGAGCCTTCGCAAGTGGAGGTGCGCCTCCTGCTGGCCTACAGCTCCTCTTCATCCTCTCCGTCTTCATCCAGCAAGTCTGGGTGGAGCGACAGCATCGACGGCCTCCCGCCAGCAGAGGCCGCCGTCGAAGGAACGATCCCGTTCAGCAAGCCTGTCAAAGTCTACATCATGCCCAAACCCGCACGGAGATAACCGGACCCCAAGTCTACGAGACACTGCGAGACACCGCTTCAGACGTGGCTTCAGACGTGTCTGGGTTTTTCAAGCAGATGGAAATGTTTTTATTTGGATGGAATTTTGTTTTTCACTCCACAAACTTTTGAAAAGTATTTTATTTTAATTGGTTTTCATGTAATCAAACAGGCAGAAATACACTTTCATATCAGCAGTTCACAGCATTTCACTGATTTACTCTGCAAAAACATATTTACAAAGTATTTTTGTCTAGTTTATAGTGCAAATATCTTATTACACTTGAAACAAATCAGAAGTAATTTACAAGTAATTTTTCAGCAAGATATAGCAGCTTGTTTTAGGTCAATAATTTCTAAATATTGATGGAAAATGTTTCCAGTGATATAAGTTTCAGTTCCTCTGTCAGATTATTTGCTCTAGAAACGACACAAAAATACTTGGTAAAATAGTTGTTACCAAACCATTTTATTCAGTTTTTGATCCTGAATAAAACAGAGTTAAATGCTTTACTAATCTGCAAACCTCCTTTTTCTATTAGAACAATTTTCATTCATATGTAAATAAAACACATCAGCACCATTTTGGTTGTTTTAGACACTGTTGGTGCTGGAGGCCGTTAGAAATGAATTTTTATTAAAGTTCATGTTTTGACTTTGAATTCTGAGGCGTCTCAGCTAAAGTTTAACGCACTTCAGAGCTTCAGTAATCCGAGAAATAAAAACTGATTTAACCTTCAGTATAAGATGCTGCATTAGGGCCGTTGTATATAGAAAAGGTTCATTTCTCACTAAGGGTTTTTTTCTGAATTTAATCTCAACATTTCTGTTTTCTGTTATATATAATTTTCTAATTCTGCTCAGATATTTTCTTATTTTTCTAGAAACTTTCTGAGATTAATTGCAAATTTTCCCAATTTTTGGAGCGCATTCATTCCTTTTTAGTACCTGCAACAGTTTAAGTCTCACTACTGATAAAACTCTGGATGCAGGAATCAACACGTTTAATGGCGTCCAGGAAGGCGGTGTCAGCAGGTTGAGTGGAAAACGCCGCCCACTTTGGCTCCTTGCACAGCCAGCTTGTTGTATTCGGCCACGGCCTTCTGAGTCTGGAGGACTCGGACTTCAATGCCTTGCTGCTTCACGAAATCCAGAGTCGAGGAAGGAACCTGTGGAGAAAAAAATCATGCACGTCTAAAACAGGAACTACGGTAATTTATGCTACAGAACTGATGGGATTCTGGCTCAAATATTACAGCAATGAATAGATCATAAAGTCATTTAATATCAGCAGGACACAGAGAGGTTCTGTTACCAAGGCAACTCAATGCTGCCCTCTACAGGCCAGGAGTGCATAATGCAGGTCACAATGACTTGCTTGGCTTAGCAATTGGAAAATCGTTTTAGCAAAATTAGTTTTTCAGACAACTTAAGTTTTAAATACAGCTAGAAAAGGTAACGCATCTCACCCAATTACGACCTTTTCACTACCAATACAGTATTGGGACTTATTTTTTCAATTAACTTATTAATATTTGTATTTATATGTTTGTTTATTACAGAAGTTGAACCAGGTAAAGCTGAAACGATGCAGCTACAGGAGCTCTGGGTAGAACATGGTTACAGATAAACTCGGCTTTTCATCTGATTTGCAAAATGTTAATAGTTTTGTCTTAATTGCCATTTGGAATATGTTGTTATTTCCATGTATTACCCTTTTTTGAGTCCCCAGTTAACGATGAATCAATTACCAAATTAGTTAATGATTCTTTAAATAATCGAATAACCGTTCCAGCCCTACAACGGATCCAAACTTCCTGATTCTGATGGCTTTGTCCTTTCGCCTCATACGAGCCGATCAGACCTGTGTTGAGGCAGCAGGCGCTGAGATTGTCGAACCAATCCCCTTCTGGGATTTCTGCAATCCTGTTTTACCCCTTACAGTTCAGTGGATGCTAGTCTGCTGCCTCCTCTACATGGGGATTAGGGCGTAATGCTGAGGGGTCGACTAAGCTGACCCCTACACATAAACACTGTATGGTACCACAGAAAGATCAGCAATGTCTCATACACCCTTGTAGTTCAGTTTGTTATTGAGGTTTCTGGTGTTGCACAAACATTCAGTTTGACTTTTTAAAGAATATCATTTACCTGTAGAGCTTCACTCATTCCTCTCCCAATGACCAGCAGCTCTATTCCCTTCTTCATCACCTCCTCCAGGTCAGCAGGCTGCACTCCTGGGTAATGCTAGGAGGAAGTCACAATGTTCCTCAGAGGAACAGATTCTACTGTCGCTAACAGCGTTTATATTGATTCTGGCTTGACTCACATCAGTCCCAGTCTCCCTCCAGTCCCAGGCCCGGCTGCCTCCGGGCCAAACCTTACAGTCCTTGTAGCTGGAGGAGCAACCCTTCACCTTCATCAGGCCCCAGGACAGGGAGGCAATTTCTGGGGAGGTCATAGTTCAACGAGGCTGGAAGACGATACCGAGTAATCAATAATGTAACTAACAAACAGTAAACAGTTTTTTACTATTCCATACTCTTTTACTTTTACTTGAGTAATTTCATTATGAAGTATTTCTACTCTTAGTTGAGTTAAATTTCTGGCTTTTCTACCAACTGAATGAAAAACAAACATTTTTAAAACAAACCTTCACCAGACACAAACCTGCAGTTTTTGTTAAAGTTTCAAAATTTCATTTGGAAACAAACTGATTTGGATTTTCTTTGTGTGTGTTTTTTTTGACTGATTTTGTTATTTTCTAATTATGTTATTTTTAGTTTTGGTTCTTGCAAAACCAAAATTTCCACATAACTTCATATTTTGATTCAAGAGTAGTGCTACTCTTACTTCAGTATAATTTCAGGCTCACATTTTGCTGTTACGCTCTACAGAGTGGCTCATAACTGTAATGTTATAAAACTAAATAATGGTTTGATATTTAAGCTGGAATAGAAAAGGCTTTTCTGTAAAATCTGCAAAGAATTTGAAATATGAAAATGACAATAACAACTCCTGGAATAATTTTAATTTAATAACATTTATTTATTAAATAAATGTTTTTTATTTTTTGGAACACGCAAGTAATACCTACCTTTCCACTTATTACATAAAAACAAACATCTCACAATAGAAAACAATTAAGAAAAGATGCAACATTAACACTGTTAGTCAGTATTTGTTTATCATTAAGTTTTACCTGAATTAGCGTTTAATCGTTATTTAAACATGATTTAAGGGGGGAAAAGCTCTTTATTATATAAATATTGCAGATCTCCAATACAGGCGTTTTTGGAGAGCAAAAACAAGACGCCCTTCTTCTACGATATAAAATACAGCCTAAAAGGTTGCTAGGAAACCGAAACTGTCATGGATAAAACTTTAACTCACCGTTTAACACCAACAGCGACAGATCGACTCTGAAGTGGGAGTTAAAGATAAACTGGTCGCGTCCTGAGTTGTAAACACGCTGTAGAGTTCAACCTCCCAACACAACTTATCTTTAATTAAATGGCGGCTGCGCCCTCTGGTGGATGGGCGGAGCAACTGCAGCAGAGCCGAAAACATGTAATGTCTATTTTTATTTCGTTAGGGAGCATTTAGCTGAGCCTCTGGCTCGGCTTTTGGTCTTAACTTAAGTCTCGGGTATCCCATTAACTCTTAGGACCCGCACTGCTACGATTTAATCATGTAATTTACGCTTAAGACTGTTTAACCGCATACCGATGACGTCATTCGACCGTTGGGACGCACAAGCTAATTAGCATAGCATAGCTAATTAACGCGATTTACGTCATTGAACAAAACTCTAAGGCGAGTATTTACAACATAAACCCAAACTAAAAAAATTATTTCCAGTTTAACTTGTTTAAAATGTCAAAGTTGAGATATTTACATGGTAACGCCTCCATTTCAAATAGTTAAGCATTGCTAATGTTTAGCAGCTTCCATATTCATTCATCTTTACAATTCAGTTTAATATAGCAGAATTAAATAATTTAAATTAATCAAGTTGCATTAAAATATATATATATATATATATATATTTTAATTGAAACTCAAGACTATTGAGCAAACTAAAAACTGACTTTATATTCCCTCTAAAAACAGAAATGCATGCTTAAATGAGACTCAAGGATCCTTTGGTCTGTTATTTATTTTCATACAAAAGAAAAATCTGCTTACAAATTATTCAAGTTTACAAACAAGAAATATTCATTTAGTTTTATTCTGGAGAAGATGATGCATCAGAGCAAACTCCCCTCAGCTGGTCCACATCTGCATCTGGAAAATACAAAATAAAAATAAAAAATCAGCTCTTCAAGTTTCTGCAGTTCTGATGTGCCAGATTTCCTGCATGTTTGCAGGCGTCATGTTCCCAGTGAGTCCTCTACAAACGCTGCTGCAGAGGCTCACTGGGATGGTTTTTGATTTCTGGTCAAGTCCACAGCAAGTCAGGAACGCTGGATCCTGAAAGCCTTGGTATATGACCAAACTGGACAGAATGTAACCCAACATGCAACTTCAGAAACTCACCTGTGACACAGAATCGCTGTTCAAACTTCACCTTACGACAACATGCTTCAGCTGAACCCTGGAGAAATTAAAACAAAAAAACAAACAAGACATCAAATATCTGAACAATCTTATCCAAAATATTTTTAAAAAGCATGCAGGAGGGATGGAAACAATTATTAAAATGAGTTTAATTAACTAATCACGCCCTCTAAATCAACTTATTAATTGATTATTTGCAGCCCGAGCATGCAGGCTTTCCTAGTCAAGAGTTTGGTTGTTTCAGCCACTATTCCAGGACTCCCAACATGGAGAGCTGGGAGACCAACGATGCCTGATGCTGAGTTTTCTCTTGCACTGCTATTTAAACAAACCAGCTGATGAAACAACTGGCTGCAGACACCGCAGCGCTGCTTAAAAACAGACAAAAATAAAATACTTACAGAAAAGTCATTAGATGATGCCCAGCTCCAAGAGCTAAACAGGAAGGAAAATAAAACTATTAATAACAGTTAATAATATTGGTGTAAAGGGCCATTAGAAGGGAGCAGCAGATTTCCACCCAAAGAGACGTGGAAATTTTAATACCGTCAAATTATTTCAAGAACATCTTAAAATTGTTAATTTTTGGAGCTCAAATTGTATTTTTTCTGGAACATTTTGAGCTGCAGAAATTTGTAAAAACAGACTCAAGTTTTGAGATTAATATCAGACTCTGAACTTTGAGCAATCAATTTTTCAAAGACAAATACCTCAAAACTCGTGTCCAATTTCTTTCTTAAATTTTTGAAATAATCTGAACATTTGAAGATTTTAATAAAATATTTGCAAGAATTTTCTAGAAAAAAAAAAAATTCTCCAAAAGTTGAGAATTTGTAAGGAAAAAAATAAAAAATTTTGAATATCCAAATGAAATATTTATAGAAAAAAGAATTGGAGATTATTCTTGAAACGTCACAGGTTTTGCTGGAAAAGTAATTTATATCAAAAAATAAAATCTACATCGGCTGTAATTTGCCGTTTGTTTCAGCTGAAATACCAGGACTCCACACACAGGCAGCATGAAGACCAACGATGCCAGAAGCTGAGTTTCTTTAGCACTGACCTTTGAACTAACCAGCTGATGCAGCAGCTGGCTGCAGATACCGCAGTGCTTCTTGCATAACAAACGTTTTCCAGCCCAACTTACCAAATCATCCCGCCGCCATCTTGGATTCTGACGCCATCCGACTCATTTCCGCCAAACCTGTGACCTGAAACACACATCTCTGTTAAATCTGGTTGATAATCCGTCTTTCTGAAGCTTCTTGTCATGTTGTTGTCCTGCAGTTGTATCCCATAATGCTCACAGATGAACACCTGGGTAAAGCGAAACCACAGATTTTCTCTTTGAGGCATTTCCAACGACTTGGCCCTACATGAAGGGCCCGTCGGGATAGACCTCAGAGACGGTCTAAATTTAAAGGAACGTCTTTAAATTTTACATGCATTTTAAAAAACATGTTGGTATGTTATGACGGTATTTTGTAGACCCTTATAAATTTTGTCCAAATTCTGTTTGAACAAAATAGAGACAAATAAAAGGTCAGAAGATTGAGATGATTTAATTTCAATAAAGTACTTTTGAATTGAACTTTTTGGTATCAGTTCAATACAAAAAAAAAACCACATTTTTCTTTTTTAAATTATAGATTGACACTTTTTTGCTGTCCAGGTTAGTTTGCAACTTCTGAATCTTGTTTATTACAGCTTTGTGAAATAATAATGATAAAAATAAATAAAATAAAAAAAATCATGCTCGATTTTATCCAAACCAGTAAATGGAAAAACATTTTTATTTTAAGCAACATTCTAATCAGTTTGCATGAGAACTGGATGGAAACATATCTGCTGAAGATCAATTTCAGATCCAGCTGTAAGCTTAAAATAAAAATATTAAGCTTCAGTTTGAAAACTTTAAAATATCCAAATATTATCCCACCCAAATTATGTTCTAGAATAATTAATCAACTAACAGGAAGTCATTGGAGACATTGCTGAATCAGATGGTTTAAAAGCACAAAAACACTCAAGACCAAAAATAAACACTGATCCAAATTCAGTCTGAATGCAGATTTTTGGATCAACTTCAGGATCTTGAGGTGTCAAATTAAAACAGCCTGGATAATCTGAAGTGGTGGACAGATTACAGGAGAAACAACGCTAACCTTCACTCACCTCGTTAAAGATGGCCGACGGCTGGACCTGCAGGGAGCAGAGGGATCATTAATGAGAACGCAGAGCGGGAAACGCCATGTCCAGTTTTCAGCCGCAGGTTCAGTCAGGCTGATTTCACTCACGCTTCAGAGCAGTTGAACATTTTACGCCATTCATCATCACCAGAAAATTCATCCGTTGCATAGAACACGACTTACCCAGCTGGCTTATCCATTACATGACATCTAAAGGCTTCGAGGTCGACAGGTTAAGGGTTAAAGGTCATCCCCAGCACCTATGGAAGAGAGGAAACTTTAGTTTCTTTTAGTGATTTAAGTCGAACAAACAGGTTAAAGGTCAGAGGTGTTAGTTCTCATTAGTAACGCTGCTGCAGATGATTGACAGCAGCGGGTTGCAAGAGAAAAGTTGCTCTGCGCACTGTGTGAGCCTCACAGCCCACCGTACAGGACCAGAGGTCACACCGTGCTCAAACCCACCGGATCAAACACTAAACCTGATCAGAACCAGCATAACAATGACCTGATCCAGGGGGTCCAAACTTAAAACACATTTTCAAAACATTAGATTCAAAACTTGAAAGGGATTTTTGCAGGCTGCTGTAGAAAGACATAAAATTATTTATGACTGTAAATGAACCCAAAAAATATATTTACTTTTTATGGAGAAAAAGCTTATTGTTGATTTTGCAGATTTAACCTTTGACATACCAGATGCCCCTGTCTGTGGACCAGTAAGTGACTGGGAGGTTCACTGGCATGATGGTCCAGCTCCAAACTTTCACCTTTAGAAAAAAGAAACAAAATAAATCAAATCAGTGAATGTCAATCATACTTTGTGTATGTTATGTTGCAAGAATAGTGGGACTTTACAACATCTTTATACTCCAGCTGGGTGATTTGCCTTTAAGATAAATTTCAGATGTTTTTTTTTTTTTATACCAAATATGATTTTAATCCTTATTCTAAAGATGGAAACTATTTTCTAAATGTGGATTTATTGCAGCCATCAAGGGAAACCTGAGAATTCTTGTTTTATTATGAGAATATTAGTAGAATAAACAAAACTTTACTAGAACGTCTTAAAAACATGCCGAAAAAAGTCATTTTAATAAGAAAAACAGATTTGCTTAATAAATTGTTAATTTTACTGTTGGGAGTTTTCATAAAGTTACTTCAGTCTCCTGATATTACAACTACATTCTTGTAACACTAACGCCATTCATTAAAAAAATAATTAGCCCGATCCCTTTATTTTGTCGTAGATTTGACCCGAATTCAAAATAGAAGCTATAAAATTGTCAAATCCAATTTGCCTGGTAAAAATCGATTTGATCATCTGGTCCTAAATGAGGTTTTATTGAGTTGCTGCAGATTTAACTGTGCCAGGCCTCATTGTCACCATTCTGCCACCAGAACTGCAGAGATGAAAGCAAAACCTGACTTTCTCTCTCCACTGCTGCTCTGGGATCAATCCACTGAGCTGGAGAATCCCAGAAAAATAAGAGCAAGCTGTGGTCAACCCTTCAAAATCATTTTTAAAATATAGTATATTCTGCATGGATAAGAAAACTGATTTAATTAATTTAGCCTACAACAAATATTTGACATTAATCTGACCTGCATTTGTTTTATATTGAATAATTTAAATGGCTAATTTATTCCTCCAATTCTCACAGCTATTTAACGTGAGACGAATCTAACGTTCGTTGTCGATAGTTTGTTTTAAAGTCCCCTAAAGTGTTGTTAAAACTGCCGCGTATATTTGAAATCGCAAGATCCGGGTTCGAATCGCAGCCACGTGTTGTCGGGAAAAAAACCCGAAAAATAACCATACAAGAATCGCGATAACTACAGCTAACGTCAAACAATTAAACATTATTCATAAACATACCACTCTACGCGTCATTTTGCGAATTAAGTCCCTTAAATCAAGCCCAACATCAGATAAACTCAGGCCATCTTAAAGCTACATAGCAGCTAACTAGCCTGCTAATGCTAACTGCGAGAATTCTAGGCGGGAAAACAAACATGTCTCCACACAGTTCAGCCGTTTATCAACCGTTAACAGCAGCGGGTCCAAATCTGTCTGTGTGAGGTCCGCTAATTCTGGGTCAAAAAGTAGATTAATACTCACTCATTGCTCGTATTTGGACCGAAACCTCCATAGCTCAGTGGACGGAGAAAAGAGAACCTCACGATGTGCGACAGGAGTATTTAAAGGCCGCGTTACGTCAGTTCAAGCCGCTTTTCGGCAACAACATAATAGGAGGAGTTTGCGTTCCTCTCTGCAAACAAAACCAATCTTTATATCTAGAAAGTTTGATTTCTTTGGGGGGGTTCATGCAGAATCTTGACTGGGTAAAAATACAGTCTCTTTCACACAAATTCATAATCACTAATGACGTCAAAGAAGTTTATCTTATATATATTCACAGAGTTTATCCAACCAAATATTTTCTTCAAATATAAAATTGATGCACATATGTCCTCTTCTTTCTGCAAATTTCTTTGCTCGCAGAAGACGTATAAAATGCTCTTCTGCTATTAACCAGATTTTGTTTCGAGCAGTTTTAAAGTGCCAAAACATTTTTGGTGGTAAATTGTAACTCAATGTAATCTCAATTTAAACAATAAAAAACTATAACAATTAAAAGTGCTTGAAATGCTTACAATCTAACTTTTTAACTCATTTTTTGTTTTCTTCTTTTCTTTCTATATTGTTTTGACCTTTTTTTGTCCTCATGTCCTGTTGTACAAAACTTTTTCAAATACTGCTTCAACCTATAGATACGACGTTTAAAGGAAGTCATAGGGGAAAAGTTTCGAAATACTAATGATAATAATAATTGCTGTTAATCCGTGTCTCTATCTGTGAAAAAATGTTGAATATTTGGAATAATAAAGCTTGATTGGAAAATAAAATTTGTGTACACTGCCATCTGGTGGTCAAATTAAAGAACGACGAGTCGCTCAACTTCCGCTCTGAACTCTCAAAAATGTCCGTGAACAAACAATTACAGATCGAAATAAATGTCAAACACAAATATAACAACGGGTTTCGTAATTAGTACGATAATTTCACGTTACTAATGATGTCGCATTTTAAGTTAAAAGAACCCTTTCATGAAGGGGGGAAAATAAACGATGACGTCATTTAGCTGCGACAAACATCGTCCCCACCGTGAAGACGGCATGATGGAAGTCTCAGCTTCTTCAACTGTTTCTCTCAGAGAGTTCGGGTGTGAACAAACCTTACTGTCCCGTCCTGATGGATCGGCGTCCTTCGTTCAGGGTAACAATAATTTGTTAAAAACGTTTCAGGCTCAAAAACAGGCAAAATGATCGACAGATGAATCATTTGTTACGATCTACCCATGCCTTTTGTTCATACAATATGATTCTGTTGTAAATATTTAGATTATGGACAAATCTCACTTTCTCTCTTCAAGATGCCTTCTCCACTCTTGTTTGAATGTATACAGTAACACTCAGTGATTTTGGAATAATGAAAATAACAGAGATTCAAGCAAAATTGTTTCATAAGCTACTAAGTATTACAACATAATTTTGCACAATTTCCATAGTCTTTGAGAAAAGTTTTATGTTCATAATTTTTTTCTTCTTTTAATTTTCCTTATTCTTCCTGTTTCTGCAGGAGACACCAGTGTGATGGCAGGAGTCTACGGACCTGCTGAGGTCAAAATCAGCAAGGAAATCTACGACCGGGCAACGCTGGAGGTTCTGCTTCATCCCAAAGTGGGACTGCCGGGTAAGTTGCAGTGAAACAGTCCATATAAAACGTGAACCAGCTGCTTCACACTCATGTTTACTTCTAGGTGTGAGGGAGCGATCACAGGAACAATGTGTGCGGGAAACATGTGAGGCGTCTCTGCTTTTGTCTCTCCATCCTCGCTCGTCGCTCACGCTCATCCTGCAGGTGCTGCACGACGACGGCGCCGTATCCTTCACTGAAAACGGGTCTGTTGGTTTGGCAGGGTAGCAGCCAGCTATGTTTACTTCAGTAACTTCTTTCAAAACATTTGTTTTTTGGAATATTTTGACTGTACTTTGAGTATTTTATTTTTAATTATTTCTATTCTTACTTGAGTAAAATTTCTGGATTTTTTTTTGTCTTGCGAATACTTTTTCACTTTTGACTTTTCCTTGAGTAAAAATAAGTGTTACTCTAAGGCGAGTACAGTTTTAAGGTTCTCTAGGCGCCTCTGGTTTGCGTTTGTTAAGCCTTCTGGCTGATTGGTGTCGTTCCTCATTCCTTACCTAAATGCTCAGCTCCTGTCCTGCTGTCTGAACGCTGCCTGCATGGCTCTGATGGATGCCGGCTTGTCTATGAGTTGCCTGTTTTGTGGCGTGACCTGCGCCATCAGCGCAGACGGTGAAATCATCACAGACCCGACTGCAGCTCAGGAGAAGGTAAATCTGAAGCTCAGAAAAGCAATAAAAAATAAATCAAACTCAGATTATTTATGGCCTGGAGAGGAGCTGGAGTTCTTGTGCTTTTGCTTCTTTAAACTTCTCATAAATAAAAAATCAGGAGAAGACTTCTTTAACTTGGGTCAGTCATGATAACAGACTTTGCTAGATGATAAATTGCCCCAGAAGTTATTGTGATAAACAATAATATTGTTGTTTTTAAACAGTATTCAATATTGTTGAATCTTGGTAATAATGCAATAACGATGAATAAACTTTAAATTATAATAAAAATTTAACACTGGAACAAGAAACTATTTTATATATCCAAAATAAATAAACGAAACAACAAATAAAATAAATTATGAAGCCTCTGTAAACAAAACTGTTCTTAAAAAAGGGCTAGTTGAGACCAAAACATCAGACTGGAGACATTTATCATGCAGTTTATGTCAAAGAAAATTATTGATCTTATTTTAATTTATTATTCAGTTAAGTTATTTATTGCTTATTGCAACAAGTTTACACAGGATATATTACATTGAAAATACACAAAATGTTTTGGATTTTTTGTTTAGCTTCTTTGAAAACATCTCAGTTCACTTGAAATAAAACAAAATTAACTTACAAGTAACTTTTCAGCCAGAACTAGCAGCTTGTTTTAAGTGAATATTTTTCCTGTTATGAGATCATTTACCAGTAGAACCAGAACTTCCTTAAAATAATTTTAAGGAATTATTGTCTTAAAACCAGCTTCTATATCTTGCTGAAAAGTTACTTTTAAATTATTTTAGTCTTATTTCAAGTAAACTGAGATATTTGCTGCAGAAATTACTGATAAAACTGAATCTATAATAATCACATCTCTTATGCAAAACAGCTCTGTAAAAAGAGCTGCAGCTTACGATTATTTTTAATAATATATTTTTCCAGTGATTATTGGATAAAAAAAAAAATTTGACACATTCTGAAGATTTTTAATTTAGTTCACGTTTAATAAAATAATCGATTAATCCAATTAGTCGTTTATTGTAAAGTTGCTGGTTCTGTCTGCAAAAGTCAAAACATTTTTAAAATTCTCCTCAGGAAAGTCGAGCTTTGATGACTTTCGCCATCGATAGCAAAGAGCGCAGAGTGATGATGTCATCGACCAAAGGCTCGTTCTCAGTTCAGGAGGTTTGTCATCTTCCTCGTTTCTGACCCGCCTGTTGTCCGTCTGACGGTTCTGATTGGTCTTTGCGTCTTCCACAGCTGCAGCAGTGCGTCGCCGTCAGTCAGAAAGCGTCAGAGAAGATCTTCCAGTTCTACAGAGACTACGTCAGTCGGCGATACTCCAAGAACCTTTGACTCAATCGGGATTAAAAAAAAATATTTTTTATATATATTGTGATGTAATAAAATATTTAGCAACCAATTCTGCGGTGTCTCCCTTTCGCTCAGGTGCAGAGACGGGCACAATGTCTCACTAATGAGGTAGGAAATAAGTCGAGGAATGGCCGAGCTTAGTTATGTGCATTTATTCACTGATGTTCCACTTAAATATTCACAGTTATTTCACACATGGAAGCAGAGTCGGTCCAAGGATTTCTGAGGCCTGCAAGCACAGTTTGAATGGTTAGCCCACTGTCCACCACCCTCAGCATCTTCAGGCTTAAGTACATGTGGAGTTTAAATAAAGCATGAATGTTGTATAAAATCTGATTTTTTTTCAAAATCTGAAAAACAAGACAATCAGGAAATGAGAACGTACGGAGTATCAGGGAGTCACAAAATTATAGAAATATACCATGCAAATCTTCGGTTAATGAATTAAATGCATCATAAAATTCTTAAATCTATCAATAAATTATTAAATGTACCATTAAATTAAGTAATTTCCCATGAAATAATCAAAAATGCAATTTCAAATAATAAAAAAATCATTTGAAGAACTTATTTGAACATATATGTAATTATTTCATGGCTCCTGTGTGAGCCTGTTGTCATGGAAACCCTGAGTCTCGGGCTCCCCCTGGTGGTGACAGTGGGCTTTGCAAACAGCAGAAAAAGGGAAAAAAAGCAACTGAAACCATATGAATTTATCGACTCCCTTTCACTCTTTATAATTATTAGAAGTGACATAAGATGAGTGAAACCCTGAGCCTGAGGCAGCTGCTCCGGCAAAACGATGCACGTTTATGTCTTTGTTCTAAGATGGAAACATCGAAGGGTTGGTCGGTTTTAGTTTTTGAGTAGCTGTAGATGTTGTGAGGAGACAAACGGCGAGTTGGGTCAGTTGTAGTGTGATGCCGTGTGCAGAACGTCAGTGGAGCTGAGGGTCACAGTGTTGTGACAACATTAACAGTCCTAATAAACTCTAAAACAACAAAAAAGGAGTGTTTTGATACTTTTAGGTCAGCTGTGGACTCTATAAAAACTGTACAGCAAAATAGAAAATTTTGGCTTTTCCCTCACAGTCTTTTTTTTATTTTTTATTTTGTACATTTTGGAAGCACTCCACACAGTTCTGCAACAATTTAGTACCAGTGATTTAAGCGTTTGATAAAGGATTTTACTTTCCGTGAGTAACATCAGTGAGAAAATTATCAGCACCATTTAGAAAGTATAAAACAGCGTATCAGGGCCATTGAAGATAAAAGGAGGAATTTTCACCAGAAAACTCAGAAATGTTGAGATTAATCTCAGAAAATTTTGAGAAAACTTAGAAAATATTTGGAGTTTTACAAGACAAAATTTTTTTATTTAGAAACTCAGAAATTTTCAAGTTTTTATAGAAAATTTGTAAATGTGATTTTTTTTTTGTTTTTAGCAAATTAGCAACTTTCCAAATTCAGAATTTGACGTATTTTCTTTTCCCCAAAATTTTTGATTATTCTCAAAATGTACGAGTTATTTCTAGCAAAATTTCAACTTTTTCAACTCAGAACCCTAGAAAATTTGTGAAATTTCTTCAAGCAAATTTGCAACTTTTTTCAAACTCAGAAATCTCCATAGTTTTTTTCTAGAAAATTTGTGAATGTGATTTTTTTCTAGCAAATTTGTGACTGAAAATTTTAAAGAACATTTCTGAGTTTATTTTTATGAGTTTTTTCTAGGCAAATTTAAAATCAGAAATTTAATTGTTCACAAAAATTTATGAATTTTTTTTCTAGCAAATTTGCAACTTTTCAAACTCAAAAATTTGTTTTTGTACAAGCAAAATTTTAATTTTTTAAACACATTTTCTTGTTTTGTTTTTTTTCCAAGAGAATTTGAGTTTTTTGTCAGTAATTTATTCCCGCTTTTATTACTACCTATAATGATCCGATACGTCTTTTGTATAAAACAGCAGTTGGGAAGCAGATGTAAATATTACAAAGCAAAAATACTAATCTCAAAGATATAAACAAATCTAATTAACAGCCCTGAGAAATAGTCAAATTTTTTTGCAGCATCACATTAAACCAGTTTAAAATAACAGATTAATTTCAGAGCTTCATTTAGGTCATTTTAATTCAGTTTTTCTCATTATTTTAAGGTTGATGAGTTTGTGACGCCAGTTGTTCTAAACAAGCTGGTATATTGACTTCAGTTCAGTTTTACAAATACGTTAGAAACCTCAAAGGTAAATTAAAAGCTGTAGCTGAAATTATACAAGTATCTTCAAAGTGTTGCTGTTGATTTCTGTGGGTAAGAAGGATCTCCTGTAGTGGTCTGTATCACACCAGCTTCATTCAGTCTCTGACTGAAGACATTTATGCTAAGCTAGTTGTTTCAAAGAAACACATTTTAAATGTTTTTAAAACTGTTGTCTATGGTTTTTGGCTCTTTTTTCAATCCTGTGGCAGAAAACCTTTACTTTGCTAACTTGCGTTTGCAAACACGACGTCTAACACTGAAAACTAGACAAAAATATGGGGTAAGGTTTTGATTTGATCCGTTTCTCTGATTCTCATAAATTTTCAGATGTAATTTCTGTATTTTGTTACGAACCAAACTTCACTGGTACCATCCTATTGCAGAGATGTGATGTGAAATGCTTCCTTTATTTTACTGGGTATTTTCTTTAAATGACTACGCTTAAACCAATATGGTCAGAATTTCTTTTAGGGTTTATCAAAGTTTTTATTTTAAGAACTTTGGACCCAATAACAAAACGTATATAGCCATGAACATGTTGGTAAAACACAAAAGTGCCATGCAGACAATGACTCATCATATTAGCTTTTCCAGCATTTTTCTTACCTTATTATTATTATTTTTACATTTAAACATGTGTACTGCTTCGTTTTTATGGTTTCAGCCTGACAAAACCAATTCCCTGTGTATGTCAATCCTTTTTTAGCAGGAAAAAAATATGTGAATTTACATTTTAGGGAGATTTTCTTCACAGTTGGGTCACTTCGATATTTTTGGCACTTTTCCTCACTCCTACTTCCAGATGCGTTTTAAAATATCTCGATTTCATTCCGTTTCATATATAATGGCACTCTATTTTTATCATCATAAAGATAAAACTTGGCTTTAAAACACAGAAAAAGGCAGTCCTTTCTGCAGGTAAACAACAGATGAAATCACGATGGGATGTTGAGGAAGAAACTTTGCTTCTGGCAGGCGCTGGATGTGAAAAGTCCAGCAGGATTCGCCTCCAAGATAAACCTGCAAACTTTGACTCTTCCTGTGTCTTCTGTCATCCATTCACATTGTGGAAAATTCTGCATTTATTTAAAGGGGACCCATTATGCAAAAATTTGGGTTTCAAATGCTTCTAAAAAACAGCCAAAGTGCTTAAAAAACAAACAAACAAAAAAAAATCACCTTATTGTGTCGCCTGACAATAAGTTGATGCTTTCTGGTGTCTGGAAAATTAGCCGTTTCAATAACTTACAGATTTTTAAGTCACAATAAAAGGAAACTGCGTCGTTACCTAGCAACGCCAGCCCAGCCCAGCCCCGTTACCTAGCAACGCCAGCCCAGCCCAGTCCCGTTACCTAGCAACGCCAACAGAACTGCAGCAAGTTTGGATAACTGATTTTACCGCCGTGATTTCCAAAACCTCAATAAACAACAAAAGCTGGACTTACGTCCTTGTTTGTTCGTAGAACGTGATGACATTCATAATAACCAAACAGGATGACATAGTTCATAAAGCATAGGAGCTGTAGTTTGTTAAAATCATACAGCGGTAATAATGTAAAACTACATTATTGACCATTACAAAAGAGAAATTTGCTTGATACGCTCTTGTGTCTTGACAAAAACCAAAGTGCTTCCAGATTTCTATCAATACATATTATACAACAACAACCGTCTGAGCTTAAATTTAAGCCGTATTTCATAGAAATTGGATAAGAAACAGGAGCGATAGATACAAGTATTTTTCTGACAGATTCCTGCTCGTCCCGCAGTTGAAACTGTTTGGTTTTATGGACGTGACTCAATGTCTATTAAGGTTCACCTCACTGGCTTCAGCGGCTAACAGGAAATATCCAATTCAGTAACATAACTATGGCTTTACCGCTGTACACGCTCCAAAAGTGTTTTTCTATTGGTTTACCATTCATAACATACGTTTGTATGAAGTTTAAAGATGGCTGTGTAATTGTGCATCTGTTTTCAGCCATTGTTAGGTGTGAGTGTAAACGTTGAGTTTAGTGGGCGTGGCTAAATAAACTGTTTATTTGGATTTAAAGCAACAGAGGCCCTAAAACAGCTCATTCTGAACGGCGCTCAACACGAGTACTTTAGAAAAATTCCCATTATCTTAGAATGAATTTGTGCTAAAATATTTAATGAATATGTTTTGTATCGCCCATAGACCCGGGATGTCAAACTGTGACCAGAGTTCAATAACGACAAAGATTTGGCCAACAAAATATAAAAACAACTGTTGAAGATAAAAATGTGCAAACAGTTTTTTTTCTTAACAAAGCAACAATCTGAAGCCTTTTCTATGTTTTGGGTTTTTAAGGTTTTCTTAAAAAAATACTTTTTATTAAGCAGTTAAACTAAAGAAAATTAAAAATCATAATAAATAAATGTTTGCATTTTAAAACTAATTAATTTTTGTAATTTAAATTTGCCAGTTTTGGACATCCAATCCTAACTTGCTCTAGGAAGCGTAACAGGTCACCTTTAAATTTAATTTAAGCTCCACATGTGATGACAAATGTGACACAAATTTGTCAAACTCGGTGAGAAAGACGAGCCAGAAAGTGGAGGAATGTCCTCTGGGCTGCATTTCGTCCTGCTCCAGTGAGACGTGGTTAAGATCTTTTTGTTGAGTCGTTGTTTTGCCGATGATGTGTGGATGTTCATGGAGTGTTTGTGTGTCTGCGTCTATGTGCGAGCCGCGGCTCTTATGATGGCTTTGCAGACAGGTAGGAGATCAGCGCTGCGATGGCGCAGATGTACGTTATGATGCCAAACACAATGGAGAGCACGGAGAGCCACAGGGCCTGGCGGGACGCCGCGTTGGCGCCCTGAAAATCCCCCTGAGCTGATGCCTTGTTGGTCTGGAAAGCAGAAGACAGTGGGATAAGGATTAGCGGTTTGGGGAAAAAAATATAAAAATAAAGTAAAATCAGAGAGAGGGGTATTTGTCCTGCATGGCTTTCCTCCTCCCCTCAGTTCAATCACTCGCTAATCCCACATTATGTTCCATCCCTGAATCATAAACAGCGTTCAGGATTCATCCGGGTTGTTTTGTCCTCTTCTCTCCCTGCAGTCCTTGTCTCTGAGTTTGACCCTGCTTTAGGTAAAGCTCCACAATATCGGAAATCCATCCGATTTCTCTCTTTTTCTGATTAAATCTTAAAGAAAATGTTTTTTACTGCTGTTTACACTGCAAGGTTTAGTGAATGTTTTACTTTATTTTATTTCTGAAGGGCGACTTTGTTGGTGGAGCAACAAGGAAAAGGAAACTATTTTAATATTAAGAGATAAAGACACAATAAAGTGGAAATAATACATTAGTACGAGAATAAAGTTGTAGTATTACGAAAATATAGTGATAATATTACTTAGTATTATTTAGCAGACATAAAACTTTGTTATCGTTTTCTTCTGAAAAATGGAGGGTGAGAATTAGAAAAAAACAAAGTTGAACTATAAAAACGGATTTTATCGCAACAAAATAATAAATTCAGTTTTTTAAACTTTGGTTTTTGCTCTAATAACATCAGGATGTTAAAGAAAATGGTTAGGTTTGAGTTTTTACAATGTCTGTTTTTTTGTTTGTTTCAAAATGTATAAAAACTCTTTCATTTAAAGCAGGGGAGTCCAAAGTGCGGGTCGTGGGCCATTTGCAGCACGTCAACTGATTTTTTTGTGGCCTCAACTATCAATCAAGAATGACGCAAATTTGTTTATTAAGCTTTTTATTTTTAATCAGGGTGACATTATTATTACTGACAATTTTCTTACAGTGGAAAATGTTAATTATAACAAAATATTTATATAACCAAACTTTCATAACAGGTAGAACTGACTTAATAATTCATTTATCTAGTAGATTAATAAGTTAAATTGAAGTTAAATTTAAAGACATTCATTAGATATTCAAAATAAATATTTATTGACATTAATATTTTATTGAATACGTTAAAATTTAATTGATTAACATTTTGTTCAAAATAAATTACATTAATCTTTAATTAATGTTTAATAAATTAATGCTGAATATTGTTCATATTCAAATATAATTTATTTATTTAATAAATCAAAATTTTAAAGAAATTACAATTTAATTTAGTCAATTTCTTAAATCAAATATTAATTAAATTAATATTATTAATCTCATATTAAGATTTATCTAGTTTATTCAAAAATAAAATATAAATACATGTGCCTTGAATTTAATTTATGTAATCTATTAAATTGAATTCAATAAATTTGTTAAATTAGAATTTAATTTATTATTTTAATTTCTTGTTTATTTTCTCTTGGTCCATGATTATTTTTGACTTGATGATTTTGGCCCGTGTGACAGAAAGTTGGGACACCGCTGATGTACCATTGGGACTATTGAGCTGCAGCAGGTGTGCTGCAGCAGGCGAGCCTCCTGTTGGACTGTGTGAGTTCAGGCTTGTACCTTCTGAGAAAGGTAGAAGGCGGCGATGCCCAGCGGCCAGAAGCAGCAGAGCATGGAGAAAAAGGCCAGACCCAGGTAGTCCTGAGGAATCATCAGGGGAAAGTTTCCATCGCTGTCCGTATCGCTGAGGTCGTCGATTGACGAGTCCTGGGATCCAAACAGAGAACATTCAGCAGGACTTCCGGTCAGTTGTTGCAGATATTTTTCTCTTTTAGATCCAGGTCTGAGCAGCAGGAACTAGGAAAAACCAGGTTTTCATTTCTGAGATAAATGAAACATTTAAAGAAATTTACACCCGTCCTTCAAGTTATTAAATTTGAAAGCTCAGTAAGATAATCTGCTTTAAATCTGAGTTCATGAAAGCAGAAAAAATACTCTGTTTTTATTATTCTCACGTGTTTTTTTACAGCAACCGGAAAACCTTGCTTGTGACTTAATGGGGTTACGCTGTGAACGTGCACAACTCCACTGACTGCAGGCTAACCGTGACTCATACGTCTGCGCATAGCTACGCATATTCGATCTGACTCCCCCGACCCGACCAGGCTACTCTGCTGAGTTCATTTTTTTGCATGAATAAGCTGCACATCAAGCGAATGTCCTTCTGCTTTTAAAGCACATTACCAATTGTATGAAATGCCTTCTGTTGCTCCTACAAATCAATTATGAAGACCTGAAATGCAAAAATATAATTTGATGATTTATTTCCAAAGTGTGCCCAACTTTGTGTTTATGCATCTGCATGTGGACGACATTGTCCTGTTCATGACAGAACAATGTCAAGCTCTAAGCTGCTGCTAATGATTATTGTATTAATCAATTATTCTGATGATCAGTCAATTAATCGGGCTAAAACAATTGATAATCTGTTGATTTTTCTATAACCATTTCAGCATAAAATGCATTAAAAGATGCAGATAAATAACTAGATTATTTTTCAATTAACAAAATAGACATTTTACTGCCTAAAATGCAAAATCACAGCATTTCTTTAGTGAATGCTTGATTATTTATAGCAAAGGACGCAACATATTTACAGACTAGGAAGGTTTTTATATTTTAAGTGCAAAATGTGTATTTATTTTATACAGTCTTTTGTTAATTACTGCTCAGAGTCTGTTCTTCATTCAGCAAACGCCTTTTTTTATAGTCTGGATACTCAAGTTAACGATTAATCGATTACTGAATTAGTTGACGATCGTTTCAGTAATCGATTAATCATAATAATGCATATTGCATTCTATCTCATCTTGTTATTTTTATCTATGCTTTATATGCCACCTTTATTTGCACCCTGGAGATATATAACATTCTTCGAATTTGAATGATTCGATTAATTGTTTCCTTCCTATAATATATTGCAGATTGTATCAAACCAATTATGATAAAGTCCAGGTTATTGTCTTTTTTCTTCCATTTAATTTGCCTGATGGAGCTTTGTGTTGGTTCTGAACATTAATCCAGGTATTAACGTTGTTGCCACACACAGCTGGTGCATTTAGGGATTTTCAAGATGCTGTTCACAGATCACCATCTGCCTGAACGTCCATCCCACTGTGACGCCTGTGGGATGTAAATTCCTCATCTGCGGCCATGCAGATGAGACTTCTGTTCAAACTGGACAACAATGACCAGGACAGCAACAAGAGAACTTCAATAAATGCACATTTCCAAGTTTTTTCTTGAAAATTTCAGAGTTTGGTCTCAAACTTTCTTAATTTTCTGGGAGAAATTTACTCCTTTCCCCCCTTTTTAACACCATCATCATGTATATTGCCTCAAATTCTCACTTGCTTCTTAGAGCTCCTGTTTTCTTTTGTGTTGCTCAGCATCCATGATGACCTCACAATCAATATTACTCATCAGCTCATTTTGCAGTTTTCAAACGTCGCAAAATTCACTACATATGGTACTTTCACGAACACTAAGTTTGTCTCAGGAAAAGTAAAACAGTGCAAACTCATTTTTTGGGACATTTTCTCTATTTCTGCTAAATAATCTTAGCTCTGATTGGTGCTCAATATGGCAAAATATTGAATATTTTGCCATATTGCCACATTCACCTTTTATTAAAGTGTTTTAAACAACACAAACACGGAGAACAAATATGTTTTTTACAGATTCATGAGAGAAAACTTAAAACTCTCTGCGGTTTTCACCCCAGCTGTGAATGTAAACTCAAACAATCCTGAAAATAACTAATCTAGGAGCTTTCGACACACATATGGTTTCATAGTTTTCTAAAAAGAGACTACATTTCTTTTTCTGTTGGTGCCTGTGCTGAAGCACCAGCAGCTTTATATAACCTGGCTTTCTGACAGAAACAGGTGAATTGCTGCCTACCTTGAATGCATTGCTCACATATCTATTTTAGGTTCCTGTTCAGCCGCCAGTAGCTCTACAGAGAACATAAAGGTCTCTTGCTTTCATGTTAAAAAATACAGTATGAAGAGTCGGGAATGCCAAGAGAAATGAGCCATCTTCCAGCGATCAGTAAAAAACTAAATATATATTCCTAAATTTGGTCCGCTGTGCCCGTAAAACAATTATTTCTGTTAGCGACTAAAATCTTATATTTTATGCTAATGCTTGCTTTATTTCTACATGAACTCAGTCAAAATTCGCCATCTCTTTTCCGCTTTCTTATTTACTTAGTTTCTTAACTGGGAAAATTGAGAAAAATTAACTGGAAAGCCCTCTGCAAACTGATTTCCCACTGGAAAACTGGGAACAACCACCGATTACGACTCGTTGGACTGACTTTGCGTTTTAATATGGCAGCTATTTGAATCAACACAAGAAAAACAGGAGAATTCAACTGCTGCATTCAACCTGAGGAGGGCAGCACTGAGGCGGTTTCAGGCAAAATAATATGGAACTAAACAAATTTATCTGGAAATGTCAAAATTCACACACAAACATAAAGATAAAACCCTAAAAAACCTGTTTAGTACAAAAGAGGATGATTAAAACCTTTTTAATCAGAATTCTGATTAAGTCAGAAATGCTAACCCCTTCTCAGGGCTCTGATTGTTGAAGATAAATTCAAGCAAACTTGTCAATTTTAGAAAAAAGAATTTTGAGAAGAAAGTCAGAATCCATAAGAGGAAAAAAGTCTGAATTCTGAGAAAAAAAAAAAGTAAAAATTTTGAAAAAAAATCTGAGAAAAAGTCCAAGTAAGAATCTTGAAAAAATTCCAAATTTTGATCAAAACTAATTTTGAGATAAAAATGTCTGAATTCTGAGGTGAAAGTCATAATTATAAGAAAAAACATTTTTGAAAAAATGACAAAAGTTTGAAAAAAAAGCATTTTGAGAAAAAAGGTTAAAGTTACAATTCTGAGATTAAAAGTGAGAATCTTGGAAAAAAGTCACATTTTGAAAACAAAAAAGAATTTTGAGAAAAAAAGTTAAATTTTGCGAAACAAGTCAGAATTTTCTGAGAAAAACATTCCGAATTCTGGGAGAAATGTAAAAAATTTTCTTTTTTCAGTGTCTCTAATCCTCTTCTATTAATTAGACACTTAATCTGCAAAATAAAAGTTGACTGGGGGTTTAGCTGCACACTAAGCTGTAAAAGATTTCCTCATCGTAACTACTTTCTAACAGATTTCAGATAAAACTCAGGAGTTCTTTTTTTTTTTTTTCTTTCTTACGTCAGAGTCAGGAAGCAGGTCGTCCTCGTCATCCATGCTGTAGGGGGCGCTGTGGAAGTCCTGCGCCTCAGCCAGCAGCTTCCTTTCCAGCGCCGAACCGGGCCGGATGTCCACAAATGTGGTCTCCAGGTACTCCTTGCTGAGCAGGTCCGCTTGGCCCCACAGCGGCCCGGACGGGTAGAGCGACTCCAGGCTGCGCGGCAGGGCGCAGGCGTCCAGCAGCTCCGGAGGATGGCTGCAGTAGCCTCTCCAGCCCAGCGGAGGATACGCTCGGTCCTCCTCACACTTCACCAGAATGCCCTTAAAAAGCCCGACCGGCGCCTGGTTCTGCTGGGTCTGGCCAGACGGCAGCCTGTTGGCGGTGCTTTCTTCCAGCAGGGGGTGCTCCAGCTCGTCTCTGTTCTCCATTAAAGACGAACCGCTCGAGAGGCCGCATCAACAGGCAAACGTAATCTACAAGCCGGCTGGCTCGATGGGCTTATGCAGAGGCAGCTGCTGTGATAATCCACCTTTAATCCTATTCTTTAATTTTTCTCTTGTTTCAGCGCTGGGTCCAGAGCAAAAAAGCACATGATGAGTTTATCCCAGCACCTAAAAGTTTTGTTGGATTATTGGAGAAGCTTTGGTCTCAAATTTTGTTCTCAAACAGCAAAAAGTGTGAATAATGGTTATTGATCAATTAGTTGCAGTTGTTTCTCTTTAGCTGCAGCAGAAACAAAAACAAAAAATATTTCCTTAGCCTTACTGTCTGATGTTTCATAAAGACGCAACATCCAAGGTTAGTTTTGGGAATAGATTTGAACATTTAGGTGAGAAAGAAGTAAGGCTACAGAAGTATAATCCACTGGTGAACATTGGCTTGATGTTCTTCAGGAAACAAAAGTCGATTTTTGTTGACTTATGGCTTCAGAGTAACAAAAACAACCGAACTCCTTAAGACTCCGTCAAGCTGTCCAAAAACGGTCTGTGAAGACAAAAACATTTAGATTTCACATTTTAACACCAAATTTTGATAGATTCAAATAAAGAAATTAGTTTTACTATGAAGCAATTACAACCCATGTAAGTAATATCAGTGGTGAGACAATGTTATTAACTTATTATAGTTAATGTTATTATAGTTAACTAAAACTAATGAAATAACAAAACTGAAATTGAGAAAACCCTTAATCCTTTGTATCATATTTCTAAGACTTTATCACACCTCAATAAACTTCTAACATTTCTGCAGCTAAATGAGTTGGATTAGATTCCTATTAACAGTTTGCAACTACGTCACTTCCAGGCGCCATGATGGACGTCGGAAGTGAGAATCCGGAGTATTGAACTGAGCGACTGAAATTGTTTTCCCAAGTTGTCTTTTCCAGTTTATTCATGGCTGCTATTTGTTCGAGTCGAGCTGATTTGTCTGTGAACGTCACACACCTGGTTGGGGCTCATGGACGGCGGGATTTACAAAAGCGAGAAACAGCTAGCTTAGAAACCGACCGGTACATCCTCCCTCCTGACGTGTTGATCAAATTAATTACTTTGTCTGAATTCACACCACCTGATTTACATCACTATGTCATAAACAGCGTTTCTCTTTGAACCAGAGAAACATTACAAATGTACAACGGGCGAGATGCTAACCAGTTTTTCCCATACATGCTAGGCTACATGACGGCATCGTCTCCATGGTTACCAATGATTAGCCGCGTACCTTCTCCAAAATGCAGTATTTTATGCATTTTTAATCTATCATACTTTCTTATACGGAATGTGAACGTTAGTCGTCTTACCTTGTAAAAGTATTTGCTGCTAATCTGTGATAACACCGAGGGCTGCCGGTGCTATCCGTCGCCATCTTTCCTCGTTAAACGTTTTACAATCAAATGACAAGTTTGGTTTCTACCCTTGTCTGTATGCGAAGCCGACCGCGCAGCGCCCTATGCCTATTTTTAAAGTAAAATCAGCTAAACAGAAGCGACATAACGTTATAAACGTCTGTTTTTAGACTAGCTTCAAAGGAGCGTATTGGTTGTTTTGATGGCCAGCTTAGCAACGGGGGCGGAGTTCTGGAGAACGTGACGTCACGTACGAAGAGTCATAACCAATCATTTTAAAGGGGATTCTAAATTTTTTTTGGGCAGAAATGTACTCTGTATTTCTATCTACAATTGGCCTAAATGGTCTAATACACCATCCATTTTATTTTTTGAATCTGAATCTACAATAAAATTCTTAATCTACAATAAATTAAAATATACAAAATTTGAATTGTAGATTCAAGTATCGAATCTGCAGTAAAATTTATTGCAGAGGAAGAATACTACAATGATGCTAATAATCAACTAGTTTCCTCTGTCTCTGCAACCCAAATTGATTCCTACAGTAATTCTCTGAGCTCAGACTATTTAATTAGCTTGGCGTCAGCTCAGAGGACTGTGATATGAATGGCCACCCATAGAGATTTCACTGCTAATAAAGTCCCACTGCGGGTTGTTAAAATAAAGATCGTAAAGGAAAGAATAATCCAGAAGGTGCAAAAAATACTGGAAATCTGTGTACAGTAGATGTTACAAAGGGTTTTCAGACAGCTATTAAAATCAAACAGCTGTAATCTGCTAGCAGATTTTAAAAAGCTGCAAAATCAATTCAATCCAATTGGAAATCTGCCGGTCAATTTGAAAATATATGTTTGCAGATGCTCTCAGTCTTTGATATATTATGGGAGAAAAATGGAGATGTACACCCAAAAGACTTGTCATTGTAAATTCAGTGAGAGTTGGTTCTACAAAGTATTCACTCTTTCAAAGACCACGACTTTCTGTTTCACGGTTATGAACCACTTTCAGATGACTTAAAACGACAAAAAATCCCAATAAATCACATTTTAGACTTCAGATATAGGATGTTTTCACACTGATATTTGTGAAATTGAGGACTAAAAATTCAACATTTGTTAGATTTTCAGCTGCTGCGGTTCTTTTTTAGTCTAATTAAACAAACCTTTTGAAAAAACCTGTTCCCCTCCTCGCCTCTGGGGATGCTGCACCAAGAACCATTTAAGGGAACAATGTCAAAACATCCGAAGAAGAAACTTCTTTCTTCACAAAATGTAAACAAAGATGGAGTGACGTCAGAGTTTAGCAGTTGAACAATGACTCGTTGTCTTCAGTAAAAGACAACGAGTCATTTCTCCCCCTGGCGGATTTGTTTTGGTTGTATTTACCCAGAATGCCCTGCGCTGGAGTCCACTTACTCTTCGGTCCGCTTGGCGTTCACATAGCCATCCAAACCGCAGCAGAGTTCACTTCAACCAGACCAGAATCTGGTTTGATTATGCATACACCCCACAAACAAACTGGAGTTTATCTCAATCTTTAAATAAAGATCGTTTTCCAGTGCGTAACACTTTAATGAATGAACTTCTGGTCGTAAAGATGTAAGGAGAAATGCTGCTGTGAGCGATCTAATGAGAAAATATGGAAAAGCAATCTTCATTGTGTCTTGAGAGTCTTTTCATTCCGGTCTGGATAATGAAGTGTCATTTCACCAAACTACATAATAGCTCATCAGTCAGTATTCAGAGCAGCTCACACGATGGATTCAATAACGCGCTTCAACACACCACAGAAGAAGGGGGAAAGAAATGTTGTAACTGGGTATTTTTAGCCGGTGTGGTTTTATTTTCCGCTGGCCTCCTGCAGGGGAAGCACCTTGAGTGATTCTGTTTTTCTTTTCCAACAACGAACATGTCCGCCTCTCTTTTAGAGACAATACATGCGAGGCATGCAGACTCCTGCAGCCTCATTCCGGGAGAGATGCACTCAGCTTTATTACAACCCACCCCTCTCCGCCTGCGCTCCTTCTCTGCCCAGCCACCGTAAAAAGACGTCAGTCAGCTGTATTATCACCCTGCCTCTATTTCTGACTAAAGCTTGTAAAACATCCAGTCGGGTGGAGAGGAGCCTGCAAGGGCAACCCTGAAAATCATAAACGATATATCTGGAGCAGGGATGCACGTTATTGATTAATGCAGAGGTGTCCAAAGTGCGGCACAGGGGCCATTTGTGGTCCGTGGACTGATTTTGTTGAATTCAAAAATGATAGAAAGTTGACCTGAAGATGCAGATGAAGGCTTTTTAATTTGTAATCAGGGTAAAAATTGTTAGCTACATAATTTTCTTACACATAAAAATGCAATGTACAAAGGAAAGTATTTGTGTTTTTATAACCAAGTTTTAACAAAATGTAAAACCAAGTTTATCCAGAAAAGCTGCACCCAAATCAGCTTTTATTCCTTCCTAACGTGGCCACATATAGCAAGTTTTGAAAGAAAGTGACACAAATCCTGCTCTTTATTATACAGAAAATAAATTTATGCAATCAGGCCCAAAAAACCCCTGAAAACTGGATGTTTTTCTTTTAATACAACAAACATGCAAAATCTGCAACAGCACATTGGAGACATTGCAGAAAGAAAAAAGGAGTAAATTTCTGCCAAAAAAAACTTCTGAATTATTTTTTAATTTCTGATTTTCAAATGTTGAAAAAAATTTTTTGAAAAAAATTCTAGAAAATTTCCAAGTTTTCTAGAATTTTTTTTCAGATTATTTACATACTTCCTGAGTTTTTGGCAGAAATGTACTCCATATTTCTGTCTACAATTGGCCTTCAAATTTGGAATCTACAATAAAATGTGGGAACTTTATTAAAGTTTGGACAGGCCTGGGTTCATCGGTCAACCTAAAGTTGATTGATCTTCGAAATTGATTAACGATTCATTGATATGTGGCCATTTTCTTTGAAACCTCAGGATCCATGACATAAAGGGCCAAATTTTTATAATATGCTGAATTCAGAGTTGGTTAGTAACTAGTTACATTTACTCAATTACATTTACTGGAGCAACATTTTGGGGTAAAAAATAACTTTTAGGACTATTTTACTATGCTGTGCTTTTAACGTTTGCTACTCTTACTAGAGTAAAAATTCTGAATAATTACTATTATTTATTAACTATTTATGTTTTAACCATAAATTCAGCAGACACACACTAGCAGATTTTGTTAAAGTTTTATAAATTTTATACTGAAACAAATTGATTTGGAGAAATTTCACTTCAGAGATCCAAATGTTGAAAATTTTTGACTATAGGAAATTTTAGGAACATCTTTTTCTAGAGAATTTCTGACATTAATCTAAAAAATTTTATTTTCTTGCCATTTTTTAACTTCTGGAGCTCAGACATTTTCAAGGTTTTTTTTAAAGCATTTTTCTCACCAACACATTTTCAGCTTTGGAGCTCAGAAATGTTCTTGTTTTTTCAATTTCTGAAATTGATCTTAAAATTTCTGACTTTCTTGGCAGAAATGTATTCCCGTTCCCTCTATCTACAATCTCCCGAACGCGCTATTGTACTAAGCGGAAATTATTAATCAACTGGGACATCTTTTAAGCTAAAGTTAATTGTAAATTGATTAATTCTTTGAAGTTGTTTTGGAGTTTTCTCAAACACAGTTATCCCTTCATAATCATTAAGAGCTAAACTTCTTTAATGAAATGCAAAGAAATCTTCAGTGACACTGCTGACTCTCATGAGGATTTTCAGCAACTCTGCAGTCTTTTCTCTCTCTCTCAGCGCAACACGCCAACTAATCATCCTGGAAGTTATCTGCTGTAAAGCCTCGGCTGATACAAATCGAACGGATGCAGATAAAAGCAGGAGCTGCACACGCCTCGCAGGCTCTAATAAAAAGACATCTTGACTAACAGAGATGTCAGACTGAGGAGACCCAAGCTGGGTTTTTTTTTTTTTTTATGTTCTTTTTTTTTTTAAGAGATGCCAAAGTAGGAGGAAGAAATCTGAGTCGCCCTGCTGCTAATTAAATGGCCCTATTGATTTCATTTTCCAACCCTTTTCTCTTTCTGCCTCTGCCTGACGAGTGCGGAGGAAACCAAACAGAAAAGATAAGCAAAAAAAAAAAAAGAAAGAAAGAAACAGGCAGGAACATCGAGAGCTCAAAGTAACACCATGTTCCTATGGAAACACATTCACCGTCAAGTGGAGCGCTCACTGCAGGAGAAATGAAGCTGAGGCTAATTTGCCATTTCAGTGCTGTTCCTCTGCTTGGCTCAATAAACACTGAACCTCCTGGTTAGGAGGTTTCTGTCATTTTACAGCCGCAGAGGATCGCTTATTTCCTCTGCACAGTTAAAAATAAAAACAGATAAACACAGTCAGACTCAGCACTGACTATTTGAACCCCGCTGTGCAAAAACTCTAATCAATCCGCGGCGTACACCCGATCTGACCTCTGCCACGCAACTCATTCTGTTCCCACATTATAGTAGAATCAGATGCTACAGTCATTTGCAGCCTTGCATCATTTACTCTCAAGCATTTCCAACTTGAACCAAAAACACACAGCTGGTGCTCATGTGCAGAGAGGCCAGAGGAATAAGAAATCATCCATCTGCAATATGTTGCACATGGTTCCAGCATCTCTCTGCAGGAAGTGTGTTGTTTTGTATGTTAGAGACAGAGTATTCAGTGTGAAGGGACTGGCTGCAGCTCACGGTCTTACGCTGTTTGTGGAGTGTGTGTGCGTGTGTGTGTGTGTGTGTGCGTGCTGAAATTCTCTTCAGGGATGAAATTTATAGATGTACTGGCTGGTACGGAAGGCAAAAAGAGCTACATTCATGAATAAAAATGAGAAATTAATACATTGATAAATTAGATCAAATTTAACTTGATATAAGCAGTTATCATGGGCTCCAGGTCAGCTGATATATAAATTAAAGGATGTGTATTTTGTATTTTCCATGATCATGGTATTAGTTCACAAGGTGATAATAAGTAAGGCCATACAGTATGGCTGTGTCAGCAACTGCTCTTGAAAATCGTTTGTAATATGCTTCTTTAGGACACCAGCCACATAAAGAAGTATTATTTGCATTTATTTATATTTTTAATTTATTGGTATTTATTGAACAAACAGTTGAGAAAATATTAAAACCATCAATCCCAACAATACGGATAGTTTTAGAATTACAATGACAACAATAAATCAAAAATTCTTAGCACTGCAAAATATTAATCAGAATAAATAATAAATGAAAAGATAAATAAACATCTTTCGCTCTAATTGTAGCACAGTCAAGTAACTATTTTACCTTCAGTTGTTACAAACAGGCTGTACATATCAAACATAAATGAAACCTGAATTGGGCTTCTGTCTCTATAAGAAGCTCCTGTTCTTTCCAACGTTCTGCTTTCAGAACGTTTAACCACTAAGCCGTTTACAACCTTTTTAAGGAGCGTTGGAGAGAAGCTTTTTGCTAATCCAGATAGTTAGCACCTCCTTAAAAAGTATTACATTTATGTACCAATAAAAACATGTCTTAAAGAAATGCAAGTTGGCTATAATTACGTTAATTACAGGTCTTAAATTTGGTCATGACTGAACCATCTAATCTCGTCATAGGACTTTTCTGTGACTCCAGGTGGTTGAGGCTATCGCTAACTAGTTGCCAATGCTAACTAGCTGCCAATGCTAACTAGCTAGGTATTTATGAACTTCTTCTCATCAGCTTCATAACCCAAAAAAGATGTAAAGAAACCTATAAATAGCAGGAAGGAAATACAACAATTTAGCTTTTTTTGTTTTAAGCCATTTTGTTATTATGAGACACGAAACTGAGAACAACTCCTAATAGTTTAAGTACCTCAAATTTCAAGTCAACTACAATTTTGTTTATACAGCGAGTAAAAAAACCTGATTTATTGCTTTTTTTTATCATCAACAAGACAAAAAGCAAGAGTGTGGATTAGAACAAAAAAAGAAAATAAACACTATGATTGCAATAGGCCTTCGCAGCTCGGACCTAAAAAACATCTTACGTCATTTTTAAAGCTTTGGCCAGAGGATAAGGATGAAAAGGGATTGGCTGATTCCTGGATTCTTAGAAATTAAGCATTTCAACATTCAATTGAATCCTGGAATAGATTGGATGCCAGTAAAAGGCCAGCTTAATGCGGTGTTAGAAGTCGTGTTGCTGCAGTTTGGAGGAACTGAAAGCATCTCATTAAAGGACCCTACGACACCCACTGAACATACCTGGCACAGCCCTCAACGTTCGGCAAATACGGCGTTGTTTCATACCTGCACACATTGAGAAGCAGTTACTTCCATTTACACCAAACTGAACAGAAAGGACTCCCAGTTATCACTAAACTCTGTTTTTTTGTGTGGAATATTAAGGTTTCTTGAGAAGAAAGAAACTGTGGACGTTAAATTGGGCTGGATATCATATCCAAATAATATCACAACAAACGTGATTGTTCAATAAGTTCACTGAACTCTAGCTACGCTATGTTGGTGGAATCAATCACACTGCAGGCTGCAGTGACCCAATTCCGATTGTTTGCACTTCCAAATATACGTGACCTGTGTGTGTTCTGCAGTGTGAACGGGCACATGACCTGAAAGTGTCCCGCATGCACAGTAGAGGGCGCAACAGCGTCAGCGTTCTCAGTGTTCTGCCAAGTGCCATAAAGAAGAAGAAGAGCTCAGTGTTTACGCAAGTAAACATGGATGATAACAGTGGAATGTAGCTTACACATTTAAAGTCCAACCGGAGAAGCATAGTAACAACTAAATCACTTAATCCTCATTATCGTCCGTCATGGTTGTTGTTTTTCTTCCTACTTGTGCGTATCAGGACGCAGAATAGTGACGTTTGTCGTGTAACAGTGACGTTCAGTTCGGATGAATGCGATTTGGGCGTTAGGTCACATTTGAATCGGATACTGAAGTGGCCTGGATCGCATTCAAAAAGAATCCAATCTGTTCTGCTAATAGTTCAGGTAGATCATGAAATTAAGCTAAGCTAAGTAGAGGTAAGCTAACATCAGATAAGCTAAGCTAAGTTAGTTTCATTACTTTGCTAGGAGGGAAATTTGTCTTAGAAGATAAGAATAGGCTGCAATACAACAAAGATGATAAATAATACTTCTAAGTCACTAACAATAAATACATAAAACTAGCATAAATGAGCATCAAATGCTCAAAGTAAAGCATGATTATTCTCCACACAAACATATAAAATATTTTTAACTTCTCAACTTCACGTTAAATAAATTGTTAAAATTTGGACACTATTGAGTGTTTGATACCAAACATGCTTCAGAACTACTTTTACTCGATTCTGGACAAATTAGAGAAAATAAAATTCTAAATCCACTAAATTTGCTGCAGAATTAATAGTTCAAATAAATCAAATATAAAGCCTAAAATGATGATATTTATGTCCATGATGCGCGTGTTTTCATTTGGTCTCAAACTGTCAACAGCCTTGATAAAGACTGCGATAGCGGCTTGTTTGTTGCTTGTAAAAACAAACAAACACTTTTTTCTGAGTGAATAAAGCTGTGAAAGTGTCAGATTGGTTGACAAGCGTCGCCAAACTGCCACAGCGATTCCTGCAGTAACTGCACAGATTCTGCACAGATGTCATCCTGACTGTTCACATCATCCAAATTGCAGCACAACAACCTGAACGCGCCACATTTCATCAGCTTCAATTAAAGGAAAAGTGCTCATGTTTATTTTCTTTACCAAAAAATGCACCTACGTTTTTATTATTTATTTGACGTTTGTTGCAAAAAATAAATAAATAAAAATAAATAAATAAAAATGCTGCTTTTGATTGCAAACTTTAAGGTCTGTAACCTTAAAATGTAAATCAAGGATGTCCAAAGTGCAATCTTAGCCAAGCTTTTCTTCCCACATTAGCATCACAAAAGCCCCACACCATGATGCTGCCACTACCATTTGGTCTTATTCAGTTTCAAAGTCTTTTAGAGATGCCTTTTCTGACTTCTTGTATTTTTTTAGCCCACATGGCAAAAAGTTTGGACACCTCTGATGTAAATTAAATGTTTATTTTTAAATCTATGAAACTCTTCGTTTGTGATTCTCTTAATGAAGCTGCTAAAGGAAAATAAAAGCAGTTTGGAAAACATCTCCAAATAACTAAAAATGGTAGGGAAAGGATAATTTAGCAAATTAATTCCCTAAATTATTCAATAATTGTTTAGTTTTATGTACCTTATCTTATTTAATTTTCCCTATATCTCGTTTGTTTGCATCTATTTTTTAAACCCCTCTAATTATTTCTAATCTCACCTGATTGGAAAGCTTCTTTCCTTTAATTATTGTGGGTTTTTTTCCTGTTGTTTTCCTCACAGACTGAGTGGATTGCTGCGTGCCCACCCACGGCAGAGAAAGCCCCTGCTTTTAATCAGGACTCCTGGCAAGAGAAACACACTGCGCGTCCCGTTATTTAAGCTGCATTTTCACATTTCCCCCCTGCATGAAGCATTGAAGATTTGAAAACATCCTGAATTATCACCTGGGGATTAACAGGAATGCTTTCTGCCTTTATCTGATTACAGATTATTAAAACTGCACACCAGGCTGGTCGTAAACCATTAAGTGGACCAGTAAACAATAGAGCTTTGCAGTATGAGGGGGATGCTCTGCAGCTCTGCTTTCTTGTTTGCTTTTCATAGAAAGAAAAACACTGCTACTGCAAAAAAAAAAGAAGAAAAAAGCTGCAGATTATTTGAAGGTTGTAGGAGAAAAATGTATGTAAAATACAAAGCTGAAAAAAAAAAACCTTAAATAACATGAATGCCATTTCTTTGAATTTAGCTTTTAAGTGTAATCAGCATAAATGTTCTCACCTTCAGGTCCCAGCTGAAACCATCCACAGGAGTGAAAGATGTCCTTCCTCGTATTGAATATGCGTTTAGTTTAACTGTCTATGTGCGGGACAGGTACACGTGTTGGTGCGGGAGCCTCGAATGAGCAGCTGGAAGTCAAACTTATCGGCATCTCCTCGGCTGCTTGGATGATGGAGCTGTCACACCTGGTCACCCATGCTTTGTCGGAGGCTCTCCGTCCCCAGATGAACATCTCCGGTGCGCTGCATCCCTCCTCCTCCTCCTCCTGTTCGCAGAAAGGAGAGGTGGTTCCTTGATGCTGCGGTTACTGTGTCAGCTTTCTCCTGTCACTCCGACTTTCCCCCTGTCTCCTCCTCTTCACTGTTGGACGCTCTGGGTCCTAAAGCCCGCATCCACGCCGCCTTTTCTTGTATTTTAATCACTAAACGGTCCCACTAAGGACAGTAAACACGCAAACTGAGGATATTTCGCCTTTTCTTGTTCCCTAAGAGGATTATGGAGGTCAGTGCTCCATTTTGGGTTTAGATTTAGACCGTAAGAATGTTTAAAGGAGCGTTTTGCATGTTTTTGTTATTTCCATTTGGGTTTCTATCACTCCCCAAAACACTCCGAGCAATTATATTAAAAAAGAAAAAAAAACTGCCTTTTTTTGGCAGTTTTAGTTCAACTTCCAACAAATCTGAACCGGAAGTGATCGGTGCTATTTTAGTGGGCATGCGCAGAACGATCCATAGAGGCCTTCAAGGCCAGCAGAATAAGAAAAGAAAATATGTGGAGACACTTAATGTGCGAAATAAATATATATAAACAAAACCACTGCTGTCAGGATCGACTCGTATAAATGCAGAGAATGGAAACATGTCAGACGACGTGAACAATCTGCCTCAAATGATGACGTAGTTCTCTACTTAGTGAACAATAAGAGCGCTAACATCATGGATCAGCATAGAAATCAATGTCTAAATGGTTTTAAAAGGACGTACGAACTCTTCATGTGAATAACACAGTACAGGTGACTTTGAGGGTAAGTACATTTAGTAACAAACACATAAGCTACATGTCCGTGTTAGTTAGCATGTAAAGGCTACATTAGCTAAGCTAATTTAGCTAGTTCGGCAGTAAGTACTACAGTAAATATCAGATAGTTATCTTAGTAGTACACAGAGGTGGGTAGAGTATTCAAAAATTGTAAGTAAATAATAGTTGTAACATACTTCTAGTGTTTATCGGTTAGGAACGAGGACAGAGCTAGTATTAAGCTTGCCTTGTTTGCTGTCGTCAATAGAAACACAGCTGTTGCTCGTTGTGCAGGAGGCTCAACTTCTGCTTTTCAAAGATGTATGGTTGCATAATTGCACACCTGCTTGCAGCCATTTTTGTGCTTGAGTGTAAACTTTGTGTGTTCAGCAGCAGCTCATTTGGATTTAAAGTGACAGAGCCCTAAAACTTATCAGACTAAAATCTCATTTAAAGGAGCAGATTTATCGTTCAGCCTATTTATCTGTGCCAGTTTTATCAATTTTGGGAGAAGAGTGATCAGCCGATACATGCATAGGAAGAAGTTCTTATTCCCCAATCTTATCTACTTCAGCAAAGGTCTCAAAATCAACCAGTGACCTCTTTTTTTCTCCCATTAGAGAGTTTTGACTAGAAAGTCATGTGTCTAGGTAATAGTCACCCCACTGTTGCCAACTAAGTGACTTTCTTGCTATATTTAGTGACATTTCAGACAAAAAACATTGGTATCAACTAAAATTGGAATCGGTATGTTGGGATTTTTATAGATCATAATTGGCAATTGGCCAGAAAACTGCAGTCGCTGCACCTCTAATCTCATTATCTAAGGATGACTTTGTGCAAAAATTTGCAATGAACATGTTTTGTAGAGCAAATACCTATGCTAACACATTCAAAGAGACACAATAGGTCACCTTTACTGTTAGCAGTAGCAGCAGAGAGATGTGTGGCCTCCTGCATTTTGGATAAATATGAAATCTAGAGTAAAAACAGATTGAGAAGGCGGTGTGTCTAAAGGAAAGCTGAGTCTCCCTGCTCTCTCCCCCCCAGCAGGGATGACTGCGCTCTGTGTCAGCCCTTTCATGTCCACCTCGCCCCGTGCCTTCAGTCTCAAAGGTCAGGCCACATTAAGATCTTTAAGGCGCAGAAATAGCCCTCGCCGCTTCAGGCCGGTGCTTCTTTCGCCTCCTTTAGCGGAGGATAAAGCTCAGGCGTCGGTGGACACCAGCAATCTGAAATCACAGAGGCTTACGCCGAGTATTTGATGAGGTGCTCTTAGCTGCAATCCCTCCCGCAGAAACGGTTTAACTGTTTTTTTTTGGGTGGTTGTTGTTTGGTTCGTTGGATCTGGTCGGCTGAGCCACAAAGCTGCCTAACCGGAGGTCTGTTTGTTTTTGGCCTCTGAGTTCATCATGAGATCAATACACCCTGCTTCAGTTTGAGAACATCCGCATGTTTTCCATCTTTTGCTTTTCTTTTCTTAGCCTTTTCTCCTCCTCTCTCCGATCATTCGTTTGATGCTGTACGATGGGGGGATGGGAGGAAGATAGGAGGATTGATTTGGTGGGAGGAATAAAAGAGGACACTAATGATATTGCATTGGGTGAGATCAGCATACGCTTTGTTTTCATCCGATCAAAAATGATCTTCAGATCATTGTCTAACGAAAACAAAATGCAAGCGGGAAATGTTTCTTCTCTTTTATCACAACCTGAAATGGTTTTTTAAGATGTTAAATTCTCAGTTTTAACACGAAATAGGAAAACCTACTAATATTTTTATGTATCCTTAATTAATTTACATTTGTCTAGAAAGCGGTTTTTTTGGTGAGGTGTGACTGTGCGGTTGAATTCTGGTCCCTTTCGAGTGAAAACCACGCTGACCCGAGATCGCTCCAAAAGCAGGAAATGGACTTCAGCGTTGGGCATTCTGGGTAAAAACAACCAAAACGAACGCAGGAGTCTAGCGCTAGCAGGAGAAATGGCTCGCAGTCTTTTGCCAAAGAAAGACAAATCCTAAAATCTGACACTACTCCATTTTTGTTTACATTTTCGCTCAGCGTTTCCTTCAGTGATTGTTGGTGCAGCGCCCCCACAGGCGAGAAGGAGAACAGGTTTTTCAAAGGGTTTGATTTGCTTCACACAAACTGTGAAAGAAAACCACACTAGCTGAAAATATAACAAATGTTGCAATGTTGGTCGCCACTCGAACCGAATCTACCAAAATATCAGGTGTGAAAAACCCTAGAGTTGTGCATTCACACCATCCCTCTTAAGTCCATTTTAATCAAACCCCAGTTCATTTGCCTAGAAAGTTTGGTTTGTTTGGGAAGTGGAAGACGGTAAATGGATGGATGGATAGGCAAATAAATGATGCAAATTGTTTAAGTTGGTGATAAATGGATCTACATGTAAAACACTTTGAACTGCCTTGTTGCTGAAATGTGCTATGCAAATAAACTTGAATAAAATCCACTGGATTCTCCAACTTCTCGAGCAAACAAGACGAATCCTGTGTTTGGTGTTGCGGGGCGTCACCTGGAGAGAGTAAGGCTCTTATCTTCTTACATCCTCGTCTTTCTTCACAAGGAGATTTGTGAATAATCAGCTAACGGTGTTAAGACGACTTCCAGGTGAAAAGTCAATGAACACTTTGCAATGAGACGATAGCACCATCTGGCACAGACCGTCCAACTTTTTCAATGAATGGTATTGTTTTTGAGAAGCGACATAGAGCTTCAGCTGGTATTTTTAGCAGGTTTGTGTTTTTCGTTGAGGCAGCAACCTTCATGGATGACCAACTCAGCACCCCCCGCCCCGTGAGGAAGGCCGAGGGAGGGAGAGGAGGAGGAGTGTGGTATTACCAGAAAGCCTGAGGTGTTAAGTAGCTCAGTTTGGAAAGCATTGCTAAGCCAATACTCTCTGACGTGTGGAAGCACTATAACTTCAGCGCTCAAAAACATACCGCCTTCTTTAAAAAAAAGTGTTTATATGAAATAAAACATTCATGTATTCATCTCAGACACTAATTACGCGTGCTGAGGCATCCTTGGTGCCCGCTGTTGTTTTTGATGCCGTGAAGCAGCTCTCCGGCTCTAAGGGATGTGTCGATGTTTTAGCAGGATGTCATCTATTATTCTTGTTACTTGCTAACAAGAGATTCTGTTTGTGTGCCAAGCACTCTAAGCAAAATGCAAATGCGGCTGCTCAATCTTGTGACTTGCCTGCACACAGCTGATGAGGCCTGATTTGTGTGTGCGCCTCTACAGAAATAAGACAATGCACGGGCTAAACTTAAGGCTCATGACTGTTTTATTTCTTTTCATGAACGCTTGTTTCATCTCTCTGCTTCACAGGGAAGGATAAATTATTTATCTTACACAAGAAAAAGAAAAGCAAAGGAGGAAGACTGAAAGGGAAAAAATACCCACATAAACATGGACATGCTGGCATGAATAATACGCCTTAACACATAAATACATGCATAAAATGTGAATATTAATGTATGATCAAGAGAAATTGAATAGATGTGATATCTAATCATTCCTAATGAAAGCTGGATGTCACTATATCCTTAGCTAAAGGTTTTAAAATTTGTTTCGTTATGTTTTTGAAACAGCCAAAAAAATTGGGTGTTTGTTGCTCAACAAAGAAGCTGGAGACACAAAGTGAAGGCAGAATCAAATATTTATTTATGATTCATTAGATGTGAAGATAGCTGTGATGGTGTTTTAGCTCCATTGTAGATAGAAAAAAAATAAAAAATTTTAGATTAATCTCAGAAATGTTATGGAAAAAATTAGGAAATATCTGAGCTCTAAAAGTCCAAAATTTAAATGAAAGAACTCTGAAATTTTGAGATAATACTTGGAGAACAAAACTTGGAAATTTATAAGTTTTAAAATGACAAATATTTTAATTTTAGTTGGAAATGTACGTCTTTCCAAACTTAGAATTTTTTTTTCAAGAATTTTATAAGTCTGATTGTAGTATGTAGATATATATGTTATTGTAATACAAATTTAAAGGTTCTGCAAAAGTTTCCAGGGGGGGACCAAAGTTTAATAAGTTGTTTGGGTTAGGTCGATATTTTCAGTTACACGCCACACTCGGTAGAGGGCAGCATGTTTTCTTTTTGTCATTGTGATAGAGATTCGGAGAAATTTGCACTAAAAGTGTTTCAACACTTGGAAGATCCACTGCAAGACCAGTTTATAATCCCCCAGAGACCCACAGGTACGCAATTTTATATGCGTTTGTGTGGACATAAAATGTTCATTTGTGAATGACTTGTCGAGTTTCTGTCCATAAAAGTAATGCAGAACATGTCGACATTGTAAGTTGTCAACATAGCGCACTAAATCTTAAATGTATTTCTGATATATGAAAGAAATACATATATTGATGTCGACACTATGACAGCCAAAAGGCCAGGAAACGGTTTCAAGAAAAATAAATAAAGCGGGAGAGGGACGTAGGTTCAGTTATGCTAGCTTGTCTTTGACAACCGTAGCATGTAGCTGTGGTATGAAATTTGGTGCGTTACACAATAAGTAAATTAAACAACTCAAACATATCATCAGTGGAGCAGGTGCTAAAATGAGCTGATCAACCACCGCTGTGTTAGCTTAGGTAGCTAATCAACCACCGCTGTGTTAGCTTAGGTAGCTAATCAACCACCGCTGTGTTAGCTTAGGTAGCTAATGTACCACAGCGATCACGTATTAATAAGGGCAACAAAAACATCAATAAAGGCTAAAAACATAAAACTGTAACAGACTGAATGTTCTGTTCTTTGTGTCGGAAAGTTTTGAGTATGATCAAACACCACTAAATACCAGTGTTTCTGGTGTTTAGTGGTGTGGTTGTTTGTTGCTATGGCAACGAGTCTGTAGCGTAACCAGCAACTGAGCAAGAAAAAAAAAAAGAATGAGAGTGGTTGTGAGTTATTGTTTAACGATTTTTCGCTTTTTTTCCCTTTGCTGCGCTGAATTAATAATATCTACATCTCCAGGTTTCATTGAGCTAATGGGATTGTTTTACTGCAGCAGAGCGGCTGTAATGGACGGCATGTAAAAGAATTTTGCGCTCCAGCATTGTGCGCATGCGCAAAATTTCTGTACGTAAACAATAACATACAAAAGGTCTGTATGGACACCTTTGCCATCTGATGATCTTTATCAGGCTTTTAAGTTAAATCACCCCTACCTCCAGGTACTGGAGATACTAAAGGATTATCATGAGCTTTGAAGCTCCATCTCTTCTTTATAAAAAAATTCTTAATGTTTCACATCCAGTGAAATTCATCATGGATAAAACACTTGGTAAGAGCTCCACCACAACACAGGAACGTCTGTGTAACAAAATTTTCCCATTACACAACCCTCCTCTGCTTTCCACAACCCATTGTTCTCTCTCTCCTTCACTTTCTCTGGTGGCCCGTAATTTATTTTCCGCCATTGCAGCAAAGGTGGCGACATATTTGCTCTCCTTCCCGTCTTTTATTCATTGACCTCGCGGCGACCTGAAACAGCACCTTGTTATAAACCTTCGAAAGGGACGCAGGGAGAGCCACTAATCAGAGCAGACAGCCTGTAAATACCAAAGCAGGCATGGAGAACAGGGAATACACACTGATGAGGTTAAGACTCACAGCAACACACTCATAGAGATGTGTGTGTGTGTGTGTGTGTGTGTGTGTGTGTGTGTGTGTGTGTGTGTGTGTGTGTGGGACTGATGAAGAATTTCTGGGAGATTCTGATGACGGCAATGAAATAAGTGCTTAAGAGGCCGTTTAAGGGGATTAGATGGGGAGTGGGGACGAAATGAGAAAGAGACAAAGATGGAGACTCTCTGGGAGAAGGGACAAGAGATGGAGGATGGAACAGGGATCCTCGGGCTTATTGGCAATTAAAGTGATTAATATCCTTCTGCTGAGGAGCAGAGGGAGATGGGGAAGAGGGTATGGATACAAAGGAGGGTGGAGGGGTAACAGCGTCAGATTAGGAGTAAGTGAAAGACTCAATGAGAAAGAAGGCTGAGATCCTCCATAACACGGAGATGTGTAGAAGATAAGAGGAAGAACTGATACTCATCCATCATCTGTCTGTTTACATCCATCCATTCTTTTAGCCATCCGCCTGCCATTTATTGATTGATTCTTCCATCCATCTGTTTATTCATTTATTGATCATTTATCCATCCATCCAATCCAACCGACCATTGATCCGTCTCTTCCTACAATTTTTATCTCTATTGGGGTTGAGGATGTTGTTGATCAGATATCCGTCATTAAATTGTTGATGTGGAAATATAAGTAGTAATGTCATTTAGTGTATACATATTTTAAAATACTTTGCTGATGCAAAACAAATCTTTAACCTCCAGTATTGATCAATAGTTCTTGTTCCCTCTCTTACAAAGGCAACTTAATTTTTATAAAAATGCTGATACTGTATTATGGCTATTGCAGATAGAAAAAAAGAAAAGTCAGTTTCTGCCTGGATTGGTATTGAAAGGTTTTGTCTTGGTAGATCTGGATTTTGGTCTCGTCTGGCACCTCTTTGTGTGGCTCAATTACAATAAATGGCAAGGAAATGCACTTCAAGGTAATATGCTGTTGTAATAAACTATCCTAAAGGGATTTTGAACAGAATCTGAATACACTATGAAACATAATTTGTGGGGAAAAAAATGTAAAAGATATCGTGGACTACAAATTGCTACTAAGTGGATATTTTTGTTCCAGTGACTAGAACCAGTCTCTGCCTTTAAAAAGACAATTTTTCACACCATCAGATTTCACTTGACAAGCAGAAAATGGTGTGAGAAATCCGAACTCTCACTGCTTTTTAAAACATTCCTTCAGTAACCCGATGCTGCAGCGTTCACTGGGGACGTGTTACAGTGACGTCATCCCAGACAGGAATCCGTCGAGGCAGAAAGGGCAAAGAGGAAAGGAGGCGTAGAGGAAAAGAAGGGGTGAAACCAGGAAGGACGGGATGAAAGTTGGTTGGTGGTGAAGTGGGGATTGTATTCTGGATGTTGTGAGAGAAAATGGCAGAGCTGTTACCAGCATGGCCCTCGCTTCGCCTGCTCTGATGCACTTGTCCTGAAGGCCTGAATGATTTATTAAAGTGAGGAGGGCAGCCAGCCGAGCTCTGATTAACTAGGGGAGCGAGGGAGGACAAGCACTCCTCTATTATTCATCACACCGCAGGAGCAGGAGTGAAAGAGTGGCAGGAACAGAAAAGCGAAAAGACAAACATAAGTGGAGTCAACATTTTTTGCAGGCCTCGTATCCCCACTGCCAGTTTTTCTCCCGGATCTTTGGATGTGTCCTTGATGCAGAGTCGACTTGTTCCTGGGCGACGGAGCTTGTTCCTCGAAGAAATACGTGGAGTTCAGGTTTGAACTGTTGGGAAGCAGAAGTGACCAGCTGTTGCGGCTGCATCAAAGCCCACAGAAACACATCCTTGTTTGTTGTCTCTAAATAATGAAGCGTTGCTTTTGCTGAGATCACATCAGGAGATGCTTTAGCGCTGCAGGTCTGACAGGACTGATCTAAACACGTATAACAGAGAGAGACATCTGCTCTATACTTAATGGACAGAAACATACAAGTTTGATGACCTGCAGGTCAAGTGGCTGCCATGTTTGACGGGAGGTGTCGTAAACCTCAGTCATGTCAGCGGTAAAGTTTAGGAATATGAGGCTAAATACAGATTTTACTTCATTTCTCCTTTGCTATGTTTTATCTTTTGATTGCCAGTGATGAGAACTGATTTCAGGTTGTCATCCTGAATGACTAATTGACCATTTTAAACAAATTATTGTTGCATTTGAAAGACAAATCCATGCTAAGGTGCTGGATTTGTTAAATTTTGGACTCACGAGACCAAAGAAATATGTTGAGTTCAGTGCTGGCTGTGTCCCCTAAATATCTTGGAAATGAAGGACTCCTTATGCTTTTCTGTCAGCAATAGTTTCTTTATTGTCATTCCATAGAGATTTGTCCAGTGTCCAACAGGGATGGAGGGATTGAGACTGGTTGTTTTTTTTTTTTTTCTGGCCTTGGAGTGTTCGGGCCGAATGTTACTCTATGCCTTATTTATTACTTTCACTCAGTCTATTTTTTGTTTATCTTACAACTTGGTCTTGGAAGGCCACATCTTGGAAGATTGGGTTTTGGTTTTGGTCTTGGTACAGCTTGAATTGGTCTCGGAAGACCCAGACTTGGTTTGAGACATGGTACCTTTTGATATGTCTTGGAAGGATCGTCTTGGTTTGGGCCTCGGTATGTCCTGGGTTGGTTTTGGAAGTCACATCTTGTAAGATTAGTTTTTGGTCTTTGTATGTTTTAGGTTGGTTTTGGAAAAATCGATCTAGGTCTTGGTACATCTATTCACAACACAAAACCAAAGTGCAAAATATGTAGACGAGCTTTATTCTCAGGAAAATCTAAATAACTTTAAACTTTAGAGACAATTTACATTTTAAAAATTGTTTGACACATGTTGTCTTAGAAAACATGTTTGATGAATCCTAAAAGCAGTCGAGGAAATTATAAGATGATTTTCAAGAGTCTTAGAAGAGTTGGATATTTATGAATGCATAAATAGCTCCAAGGTCAGATTTTGTGATTTTCTTTCTTAATGTGATAAAAATAACAGTGTTTTGCTTGTTCCCTTTCTTAAGTTGCTTTTGTTTCTATTTTATGATTCCCTTTACTTGCTCCTCCCAAAGAGACTGAATTCACAATAATTCCTCCAGATTGTGTCTAAATTATAAATGCTTTTGTCTCTTTGTATTTTAAATCTAACACACTGACGCTGATCTTCAACAGGGATTAGGATGAAGAAGACGCAACGCTGGTGTCTTTATAAAACAGCGCACTACAGAGAAAGACTGCAGATCAAAAGGTTTCACTCAAACTTGATTAAAACAGACTCATTTTCCATTGAACACGCTGTGGCATAATAGTGCTACTAAGTGATTCATTAGTCGCTTCTCAGCAGTAGCCTGGGTCTCAAAAGAAACCAGGAAGGAGGAGTGAACAGAGCTTCAAAGAAGAAGACGAAGAAGAAACCGGGTAATTAAAAATAATGGTTGGCAGCAATGGGTTAGAGATGATAAATGGAAGTCTGTTATGATTTTCTCTAGACTGGCGTGTCAGTTTCTGCTAAGTCTGTATACGATGATAGAGTGCCACCTGCTGGTTTGTTGGTCAGTTTCAGTTCTCCATGGTGGAGGTCCCTACCACAGCTACTGGCTCCCCTGCTGTCAACACTTAGTAAGTCATTGAACTGAGATAGTCATGGAAGAAGGTACGTTTTTGTATCACGCGACCTGTTTATGTGTTAATTTAGCAAACATTATTCTGAATGAAAGGCCCTAAAATGACCAGTTATCAGTCTTTTTTTGGCAAAATGTCAATTGAAATTGTACACAGAGGATTTTTGGAGTGGTGGTGTTTGACCAGCACGTCACATTGGACTAAGATCTGTGGAACATGAAGGTCAAGTGAAGGTCAGACTATTCAGACATGGTTTTTGCTTTGGGAGAGACCAAACTATCTTTATTTAGCACTTTTATATAGTGCTAATATATAGATAGATAGCCATTTCATAATGAAATTAGCATCTCTCTTTTCCATTTTCCATTTATTCACACAGAATTGGGCAAACCAGGTGACACTTCTGTCTGTAGTTGTCTTTTAATTGCGTTGGGGTGAATAAATAACATCCATTTCTTTGTCAATAAAGTTTACTAAAGTACACACTTCTTACAGTGTGTATAGGTATGTATGTTACCTGTACATACCTACAGTATGTACAGGTAACATATATTTATATGTGGGTTGGTTTATATTTATATATATATATATATATATATATATATATGTATATATATATATTATATTTATGTATAGGTAAGTTAACTTTTTGTTCACTTTTTACAGTACACACATTACAGTGTATGTAATCTAATCTATGGATTAGATTGCTTATCTAATTATAGATTTGCTATATTTTAAGTCCAACACTGAGATCTATATTCTGTAATTATAGATTTGCAACAAAATCTTAACAATTAATTACGACTATGCTGTGAGATTCCTACGTCCTCGTTGGTTAGATTGGTACATTTATACGTAATGCCATACTGCAAGTATTGTGTATTTTCTGCACGCTGTTGAAACTGCAGATGTACTGGCAAAAAAAGAACAACCAAGGCAAAGTTATATTTGGCTGTGACTATGCAAGAGGAGATATCCCAGCTAGTGAGTCACTTCCTTAAAACCATTAAAACAGATTCAAAACAGCAACAAATGGATGAAGCTTGACCATTTCACCTGGGCAAAACACACACACATTTATTCATTTACATATATGTATATGTATGTACAGGTAAATTAACTTTTTGTACATTTTCATAAATCTGTTTGGATTCTAGAAACAGTAAAAAAGCTTCAAAATAAAACATTTAGTTGTTTTCTGGCAAGAAGTAAATGTCTTCTAGTGTCTGGAAAGAACAGCTTCCCCATTTCCTAGCAACCCCTGAGATCCCAGGCCGTCGCCTAGCAACAGGAGCGAGTTCCAGGACGTTTTCGTCAGTTTGCTTTGCGGTGTAATGTAATGGCTGCTGTGAAAACATGTTGTTGACTTAGCATTCTGCTTCTGGCCGTGACTCGGGGTCACTGACGTCCAGACTCTGTTTTTGTCAAGCGAGTGTAAACATCAGATAGACGCCCAGAAAGTTTATTTGGATTCAAAGTGGCTCTGAAACTCATTCTGAAATCTCAGAATAGGCAGAAAATGTAGTGGAAATGTTTTTTATGACCCTTAGATCTATTCTTGCCTGTTCAAGGTTAATATTTCCTCTTTAATTATTTAATTACTCAACTCTTAACACAATAGATGTAAAAATGTTAGACTAGAAATACTGTTAAGTTTGATTTGAAGGTTTCAGCAGAGCTAAAATAAAAATATTTTTAACTTTCCCCATACAAATTTCCACTGAGTTGGTTTCCATACTCCTCCAGTTTTGTGACTTTATCATTTTAATTCTTTTTAGATTTAAAGTCACATTATATATCCATGTTATTCATGGTTTCATAACTTAAGAATGCAAACATCTTTCATTTAGATTTTTTGGTCATTATTTTGAAAATTCATTTCTCAGACAACTCAAAATAATGTGACATCTACAACAGAAGATTGATTATTTTTAGAAGTTTTTACACATCTTTATTTGTGGTGCCAATAAATGTCACTGTAACAGATTATTTTATTGAGAAAACTGACAACAGATCTTATATATTTACTGTTTAAACATTTAGTTATGTTATTCCACTTTGAGTAAAATTTCACAGGCAAAACAGCGCAGAAATAAACATTACACCCAGCACACACATGCTTTCCCTCATGCGTCAGAAAATTTTTCACTTTACTCAGAGTAAACTCAGTCCCTTCCCAACATGATTCATATTTAAAGGCAACATCAAAACAACCAAAAGAAAACTGTGCAATGAATTAAGAAAATACTAATCAGTTCTAATAATACTATGTAAAGTCACATCTCATTCATTCATGAATGTGGTCATAAAAATCCACAAAGTTGCTCTAATCTAATATTTGACTAACTCTAAAACGGCTAAAAATGACTTATACAGGTGAGTAATGTGAAAACTTCAACATCAGACTCCCTTCTGTGACATGGTGATGCATCTTGGGTGTAACTGGAACCACGTCTAAACCGACTGATCGTGGGTTTCTTCACGCTTATGCTGACCGATGAGTGGACTGAACACCAACAGCCTCAGTTCGATCTGTAACCAGGACGTGAGTCAGAAGTCTGACTAAAGCTGATCGGCAGGGAGGATGACAGCTCTGTAGCCTTCGTAAAGTTTGGCAGAGTGGTCACCTTGAATGCAGAGATTGAACATTTTCCGGCATGCATGAATAACAATGTCTCCTCTTCGAACATTTTCCGTGTGTCCTTCGAGAACATCAGAAGAAGTTCCATGTCTTGCAGAAATGCAGTTTTCCCACATTTGAGTAAAGTAACATTGTGGCGTGGTGCAGCAGATTCACCACCATAGATGTGCAGAAGATCCCTTAGCAGAGAGATTTTGGACGAACCTTTGGGAAAAGCTGCAAGAAAAAAGGAAAACTTTTGTTTTACTTCTGCATTAAAATCAAAACAATGTTCAAGTTTTCACCAAATCAATCAGGTACTTCAGTTTTGTAACATTTTCATAAGAGTTTGATTTATTCTGGTCATAAATTTCAGTTAATTATGTCTAAAACACTCTGAAAACTTTTTACATGTTGTTGTCCTAAAAATAGCTTTCATAGCTTTACCATTTCATAAAGCTATGAAATGGTAAATTTCCAGAAGTCCTCTGGTTGTTCAATAGTTCATGTGTGGAAAAAAAACCCTACATAATTAAAAAAGGATGGAAAAAAATTTTTTTTTTAATGATTTTCAACTTACCCCAAAAAAGTTGTTTGGGACAAAGCCCTCCCTGCCACAGAGCGAGGCCCACCACCAGTCGGAGCCGTCCGTTTTCTGCAGGATGGTGACCATGTCTCCCTCCTTGAAGCTCAGCTCATCGGGCGCCTGAGCCTGGTAGCTCCACAGAGCGTACAGCACTCCATTGTTGTCCATCCCCATGGACTCCTCCTTAGCTAGCATGACAAAGCAGAAAGGAAAAGTAAAAATACAACCATGAAAAAAATTAAAAGTCGTAGCCTGTTATTCAGATGTTTTTCTCTTCATTGTTAGATTAAATGTGACCTATTAAGCTTTCTTGAACAGGTTAGGATAGGTCAATGGGCTAAACAAAACATGTCCATTACATTTGTTTTGCACAAAAATCAGTTTTAGATTATGAGATTTTATTTGCTCAGTTCTGCCTGTTTTGAGCTTCTTTCAGATTGAGCCATTTTATTTCCAGTTAAGCGGATGCTGGCCACGCCCCCTGACTCAATGCTTACTCGCACCTTAAAATGGCTACAAATAGATGCAATCATGCAACCGTACATCTTTGAAAAACAAAGGTTTTTCAAAGACTTACTCTCAAGCAAGTATTTGAAAGTAACTTAATTGCACTTACAATTAATGTACTTTAATTGAAAGCAAGTACTTACTTTCAATGAACCCAATGCATTTTCATTCTTTGTAAACTTTATTTAGTAAGGTAAAATACAGTTTCTGTATTTTTACTTTATTTAATAAAAACACTGCTAAGAATGTAACAAGTGGTTTCCAACTAAACATTTGTCTTTTCCAGCAGCCATTGTACAGAGCAGTAAACCCATCTGACCAAATGTTCTTAAGCTCGGCTTGGGTTGCTCGGTAACAGGCATAACTCCACTGGGGTTGCTAGGAAACTGGCAACCTGAGCTCAGAGAAAGTGTTTTTTTGAGGACCACAAATCCATTGAAAGAAGGCAAAGGAGTTTGTTTTTCACAGGTTATGTGTACCAATATATTACTGTCACTTCATAGCGATATTGCGGTCTTAAAGAGAAATTTGACAGTTTATCTGCAAAAAAAGTTAATTTGGCGGTTCCTATGGTTTCTCTGGTATCACTTCCCAATTATGCACTACTTTGTGTTGGTATCTCACATAACAGTCCATGTTGAAGTTTGTCAATATAATGTGGCAAGGAAGTTTCATTGCTGTGCCATATCTTCTTTAGATTGGAAATATGACCTTAAATGTGCTTAATGTTGACATTTCAGAGTTTAGACACGGCCTTTGAGCTGTTGTAAAGGGCGTGTGGGAGTATTTCGCTCACCTCTTAGATAGTTCTCGCACTCCTCGAACCCAGGAAGGTAAGGATCACACTTCTGGGAGGCGGTGGCTCCGTCTCTGTGAGTGAAGGCCATGACGGCAGCTCCGTTCCTCACCAAATACTCGCACATTAAAAGGTCGTTACAGGAGGCAGCGCAATGTAGCGGAGTCCTGCGAGTCGAAGACATACCAGCAATGTTCAAATGTGTAGATATCATGAGAAACAAAGACGGGAGGAGGAAAGTATTTACCAGCCATGGCTGTCTGGGGCGCTGACATTCGCTCCGATGCGGACCAGGAAGTCGGTCACTTCACGATGTCCGCCGCAGATGGCATTGTGCAAACCGGTGATGCCCTCATCATTCGGCTGGCTGGGATCACTCATCTGCAGGAGATTCAACATAATGTTTTATTCACTTGCTGAACCCAGCTTTATCCTCGCACAACTTTTTGCATTTAAAAGATGTTGCCATTCAGTCAAATACTGTTAATTAGTTTACAGTGGAAATAAGTTACATCAGTAAGCTTGTAATTAAGTTCATGGTTAACTAATTGCTTGACTAAATTCATGCTAAGAATGGGTATGAGTTTGAAATTTGATCAGAGTGTAACAAACTATTTTTTGTCATATTGTGTTTTCAGATACATGACAGAGTGAGCACTCTTGGCAGCAAACTATCTTTGACGTATATTTCTCCTGTAACCATGTCAACAGGAATTTAGGCAGTTGGAAGAAAGGAAACGGCGCGTGCTCACTTGTACCTTGGAAAAATGTCATATTTGTAAGTATTTCTGTATTTGGAAGACTCTTAGGAATATGTTGCTGTTTTTCAGTAACAAAGACGTTTTGAGTGTAGTATTATTAAGAGTTTTATAGCAAATCTATTTTTCTCTTATTTCCGTTTTAAAAATGTTTCGAGTGTATTAGCATTAACATGAGTGTTTTAGCTAACAATCTTACTTTTTCTTTTTGTTGTATTTAAACAAAAATCTATAATTGACCTTAATTAAGGAAAGTAAGCTTTGTGTGAAGACCTTTTATTAATTTTTGCTCGCTGTCTTGCTAGTCTCTGGCGCTGCAACTAAGACTGTTTAGTAATTATTGATTGTTCTATCGATTATCATGACGATTAATCGGATAAAAATGTCAAATTCAGCAAATCATTTTCAGCAAAGTAGCCAAAAACTACTCTGCCCTTGCTGCTTGTCATACAGTGTCGGGCTGATCTGGGGACTATTTATTAGTAATAATTAGTAATATTTTTACAGAAATCTAACTTGGTGAAGCTATGCCACTTGAGGAGTTCTGGGGTTAGCATATTTACAAAGAAAGACTTTATCTGAAATATTAACGTGTTTAGTACAGTTTAATTGTCAAACGGCCTCCTTTTTGAGTCTCTCAAATCGATTGCTAAATTAGTTGACAATTAATCCAATTATTTGTTTCAATCCTAACAGTCTTATTGTGAGAACAACACAATTCAAATGTTATGTTTGTTCGAGGTAAATTCTGCTTTAACCCATTTAGCACCGCGCCCTGTCGCCTGACCCTCAATTGAAAACAATTATTAACTGTTAGTGTCACATGCAATGCTGCCTCTGCAGTGATAAAGCACTTTGTTTTATTGTTTGTATGAGAAGCAGGTGTTTTCAGGTGCGCCTAATGATCCACAGACATTTCCTTTCTGAATTGATTTGATTGTGGAGGGGGGAAAAAAACCTCAACAGCAATAATTTGGATTCAAATGCAAATTATTTTGAATGTAGGGCAACGCTGCAGAGACGAGTCAGGGCTCGTCTCTGTGGTGATTGTGTGCTCTATTTGTGCATGTGTGGTCTGGCTGAATCCCAGACTGCAGTTATATGCAAGTGCAGTCTTTATATAACTACCAATTATCTTTCTGCTTGACTTAGCATCAGTGCACTGTAAAACTTAAAATTGTAAAAATAATCTGTTGACTATTTTATGGATTAACTGATTAATAAATGGACAGCAGAAGGTGCTTACAGAACTCGAATTTTAGCTAAAACTGAGCCCCTTCAAGAGTTTTGGGTAGAAATACCTCCTTCACGGCTCGCATCACTGTGTCCATTTCTCCCATCAATGCTCCATCCAGCAGCAGAACCAGTGGGCTAAGTTTAGCTCGCCTTCCAGATTTCTTGTGACCCGGCTTCCTCAGGATGGAGTTGTACTGAAAATATAAACAAATTTACTTAAAAAAAAAAACCATGAAAAAGTATTTACCTCAACACTTTTCTTCCCTTTGGCTAATTGACGGTCAGATGGCGTATGACATCAGTAGCTTTTAAACAGTTAAATACAGCCTGTAGTTCTACAGCAATGGATTCTGGGTGCAGAATAAACAATTTTCTGCACTGCGTCACAGGTGGAGAATATGAGGAGACTCAAAACAATTCATGTATATTTTGCTTTTGTTTCTCCACCTCATGTGTTCGTTTGTTGTACATGGCATTTGGTTTTTACTTGGGAAAAAAAGAGAATGTGAGGAAACTGAAATGCTGCATAAACAGTCTTCACCCACTACAAAATAAGAGCATGAATATGAACACATTAAAAAATTCTTAATCAAAACTTTAATCCAAATGTTGAACTTCATTCAACTGAAAATTTACTAAACTAGCACTTAAATTTTTTTGACAAATTCTATTTAGGGAAAGCTAACTGCACTAAATGTTTTCAAAGTTAGCAAAAATGCTAAAGCGCTACATTTAAAAAAATTGCTCCACTTTGTGCAGTGTGTGCCCCACACTGGCTAGACGTTTCCAACTTACCCAAATGACTTATTAGATATTGACGACTCATTCAGGTGGTCACAAAAGAACTAAACAATTTCTAAAAAACTTCTATTGTGTGGACTGACAGGAAAAAAGTTGACATTTTTTATAAGATCCGATCTCCATAACGTTCAAATGTAGTTTGTAGTTTGATGGTCCAGGTGTTAAGGACTCTTGTGTTTGTTCTGAATCATGTCAATGATCCGTAGCTCATTTGTAAGTCCACCTCTACTCAACAAAGCCCATAAACAGAATGGTTTGGTTTTGGATTGGCCTAACCAAAGACTTCAACCCATATGAGCTGATGCAGTGTCACGTTACACAGTTCAGGCTTGAAGATTGCCCAAGATTGCTGAATTAAAACAAGTGCACAAAGAGAGGGCTAGGATTTCCTTCATAGGTAGGTAAAAGATTGATTTCCAGTTCTTTCAAAATCCCAAACAGCAGTTGTTCAACAGGGAAAGCATAAACAGTTATTAGGCTTGGAGGACAATTACTCTTTCAAGTGAGGCTAGGTTTGTGTGGATAGCTTTTTTTCCCAAAACTGTTTTGTATTCACTTCTGATGTAGAAATGTGATTAATGAGCTGGAATTAAACTGTGCCAAAAACAACAGACGGTACTTACTTTTTCATCCTGTGGAATGACTGGAGGCGGCCGGGTTGTGGGTGGAGGATCAGGAGGCATGGCAGGTTCCTCCCCGTCAGAGGAGCTGCTGTCGCTACCTTTCTCCCCCTTGTTGCGGTGATCTTTCTTGTGAAATAGCTTGTGGATGATGGTTTTATACTGGTTTGGCTGGTATTGCGAGGCTTTCTTCGAGGACCGAGAAACATCCACAGAGCCGCGTCTCTTCAGCGCCCGGGGGATTTCAGCCCTGATGCGGAGCAGCTCCTCCCGATCCGGGATCTCAGGGGCCTCGACCTCCGGGGCCACCACTGGTTGCAACCTGGTGGGGCTCAGGGGTCGCGGAGCTGGGGTCACAACCTGTTCAACCTCTCCACCAGCCCTTGGCTTGGCAGGACTCTCCAAAACTGGCAGATGGTGGTGAATATCCAGGCGCTGTATCTCTGCATCTACATCCTCTGCATGTAGTGCTGGAAACACAGAAACCACATTTATAGCACAAAGACAAGGCAAATGCACTCGGGAGGTCCCGAGTTCAAATCCTGGACGAGCCCCCAATTTGTTGTGGCCTGGTACTAGAACCACAACAAATAAAGGGAAGCAACGCTTGGAATAACTTAAAATTAGATTTATTCAACAAAAATCATAGCTGGTTGTATAAGTGAGGACAAAGGGAGGAAAAAAGGACAAAGAGAGAAATCGAGTGAGAGTCAGTGGTGCATCTTAAGCTGGATCTTAAGTTCTTCTGCAGACACTGGCCAGCTGCCTCCACTTCCAATCAGCACCAATAAAGAGCTCTAAAACAGATATCAGGGAGGCCAATAGGAAAGATCTTGGGCTGAAACGATATATAGAGGTGTTTTACCGTCACTATAAACAGCAGGTTGTCTCAGCTCAGGTGGATAATGCTGTGAGGGATGGGCAGGGGACTGAAAGAACTTCCTCGGAGCCGCTTCAGGCATGCGGTAATGTGCAAAGTCTCCTTGTTCTTCCATTGGCTGATTTTGGAAGGCCGGCATTTGTCCATAGTGGGGATTTTGGAGGCGCAGGATGACAGAGATTGGTATGCGCCTACTTTGGCGGGGCAAGGAGGACATGGGAGGCATGTTGACACGGCAGACGATTGGCTGAGGGCCATAAGGAGAGTGTCCTGAAGACGAGGCATCTGGTGGAACAGCTATACGAGCGCCGCGGGGCAAAGAGCTGTAGGAACCTTGGTGGGGAACTGAACGAGGATCCTGAGAAGAAAATCAAAGAAGAAAAACGAAATGTTTGAAAACTGCAACAGAGGCAAAAATAAGTTGGAGCTTGCAATATTGTTAAATTACCACTAAGAATGTTTTCACTGCTGATAATCTGTTAGATTCCGTTTGTCTGGTGACCAAAATTGCAAAATTTGTTATATTTTCAGCTGCTGCAGTTCTCTTTCGCACTGCACTGTATCACAAAATTGCTCAAATTGGAATTACAAAAAAAAATTTGCTGAATGGAAACGCAGCGATTTCGAAAAAGTTTTGCTCGCTACGGTTAGATGGTTTTTCATCTGCATCAAATTAAGTTCATTTCACAAACCTGCAATGGAAATACTTTTTTTGCATTGAGATATGTGGTCAACGACCAGATGTTGCTACTGCCGTAAAAGACAAAGAAGACGACAGGAAGTGGTGGGAGGATGATGAAGCAGCATGTTTTTTAATGACAAACTCATTCATCTGTGATTTTAATTGCATTTCTCAGGTAATTAAAACGCAATTGCAAAATTGTGTTTTTTTAACATTAGCAGAATATTGACAAAGTTGTAAGCGCATTTGTAATGAACCCTTTTAGGAACCCTTTCCCGTCCTCGCCTGTGGAGGTGCTGTTTCCAGAACCACTGAAGGACACAACGCACCGAGTGCAGCTTCCTTCTTCACGAAATGGAAACAAAATTGTAAATAGTGTAAGATTTTAGTGGTTGTAAGATTTCTCTTCTGTCTTTATCAAAAGACTACCAGTCATTTTTCCTGCTTTAGTGCTAGGCTTGCATGTTTGTTTTGGTTGCATTTACCATGCAATGCCGTGTGCTATAGTCCGTACATATTTGCTTCAGTATTGTGCTCTCAGACCGTCAGTTCCCGTAACCACACACACACAAAAAAAACCTCTCAAAAAGCACACACGGGGTTAATGTGACCCTGCACAAAGTAAGAATCTCATCTCTAAAGACTGCAGGAAGATTAAAAAAGTTAAAGCCTTAGAAAACAAGTGTTCAACAAGTTTCAGAATATTTCAGTTATAAACTCTCACCTTTTTAGGGTTTAAGGCTGGAGCAGGGCTATCCAGGTTGGATTCCCGCCAGTTGCTGTTCGAAGCAGGTGATCGGCGCCATTCTGTCGCTGCAGCACAAAAACATTGTGTTAAAGGGGACAGGGGCCAACATTGGCACAGAGGGAGACTGAAAAATCTGAGTAAAACATTAAAAATCCAACAAAAGAGAAAAACAAATCCTCCTACTGTCATAGGTGTGGTGAGGTTTTCTCTCGTAAGACACGTCCAGATCTGTTTCATTCCACTTGCCTGGACTTTTTTGTCTTTTCATAGACTCTTCTGTGGAAACAAAAATGAAAGTCAATGCATAATGCAAGTCAAATGACTCGATACAATCTGCTGGGTTTCCTAGAAATCTTTTAACTACTTTAAGAATAATACTGCTCAGACTTGTGGGACTTCTAGTTTCCACAAGTCTGAACTAGAAGTTATCCGCACCATTTGGCAAACAGTGCAAAACATTGATGAACCACAGCTCTCGAAACCAACCAAAAAGACTGGCATAGTAAATACATGTGGTAACATAAACGTAGGCTACGTGTCCATCCTAGCTTGCAGATAAAAGCTACTTTAGCTAAGCTGAATTTGCTAGTTTGACAGTAAATATCACTGATTTAAATCTATGTATTACACACTCGGTGTACCGAATGATAGTTGTAGTGTACTTATAGTGTTAGTAAATTAGATGGGAAGGAGGTGAGGGCTAGTTTTAAACTGGTGGACTGTTTAATGTTGTCATAGCAACTGCCTACCAAGATGGCTGTCAATTACAAAGTTCCCAGAAGTGTGACATCACATAAGAGCCATGTATAGGAACATAAGATATAAAGGTATCATATCAGTTGATATTGATAATTGTCAATATCAGTACTAATGGTGGCACATTTAATTTATTTAATTTCCCTTTGGGATCAATATGTAAATAAACTGAATTTAACTGAATTCAAAGGTGACATGGCAAAAAAATTCAAAGATGTCAACTGGAAGATTTAAAAAGAGAATCAGCCTCGTTACCAGTCTGATTGACGGGGGTAACATTTCGAGGAAGGGTGCTGGATCCTTGAGGGTTTAAAGACAGAGGAGAGGGTGACTTCATGAACGCGGTGGAGGGGCCTCTATCTGGCTGAGGGGACCTGCGGCCCATCTGGTTGTTGTCGTACGTAGTCAGCAGGTTTTGGGACATCTGATGTGGAGTCGGGCGGGGTGACTGGTCCAAAGAACCGGCTGACCAGCTCGAGGGTTGGCTTCTTTCCCTGTGACTAATCAGGCCTTGTGGACTCCTTTCAAAATAAGACGGGGAGTCGGGCCTGGGCGAGCGGGGCGACTGTTTGGGGCTCTGCGGCGTAAACGTGTAGCTGTCCGATCCGGTCCGCCGGTGCGTGTTGTGCACCACCCGGTGCATCTTGGGAGAGGAGTGGGGGCTGTTGGAGTGGACAGGAGGCGACGGAGCATTTCTGCTGCTGGAGACGGCAGAGTCACTGGTGTAATACGTGGAGCTTGTAGAGAGCGGTTTGGAGCTGGAGATGGAGCTGCCATTGGTACTGCTTGACGAATATATGGAGCTGGGGAGGCTGGAAGGTCCAGACGACAGATTTATGTCTCTGGAGACGGAAGAACTAGTCTAAAGAAAAGCAAATGGTAGATTTGATTAGGCCTGTTTCTCTGCACGATAAACTGTTATTGCACTAGATGATGATATTGTTGCTTTGAGATTATTTATTTTGATAATGGCATGAGAATTAAAGTTTGTCGTCAAAGACCGATTAGGCCTGTGACAATAAGCAATAAATCAATTTATTTTCATGCTGTGAAAATCTATTGATCGCTACTTGATTTAAAATGTGGGTTTTTTTGTGTTCTTTCAAACTGGGTTGCAAGGTTGGGGAACATTTTTAAGGCAAATTTCATTTGTTCAGTGCAAACCAGTTCAGCTGGAAATATGAAGAGAGTAGCCAGAGGCAAACAATCACCTCTGTGGTGGAAAACCGAATGTGTACAAGCAGAACTGCAGAAACGTTCTGTCTTCTTGGGTCTTGCTGACTGTGCGTGAGCGTACCTTTAAGTCAGACGAAGTGTTTTGGTCGTTGGAGGAGGCCTCCTGCAGCATGGAGCTAAATTCCTTGGATAACTCATCTGCGACTGCAAGCGATGCGTTCAGGTCGCTGTCTATGGTCTGCAGAAAGTTCCCGTAACTAGCCTGTGAGTTCATGGTTGTGAGGCAGCAGGGCGCTCCTTCTGCAAAACAAAACATCAAAATTTAGCCACATAATAATAATAATAATAATAATAATAATAATAATAATGCAATTTCCTCCAAAAACGACAATTTGCACCTCTGATTTGCGAGTTTGCTTCTGTTACTTTTACGTTGGTGAATCTTCTAATTACAGGGTTCAGCCCTGCCTTTTCTTCTCAGCCTTACACTCCCAAATCTGTCACCTCCTGCAACTTCACTAAGATAACTCAACGCCTCGTAGTTTGAACAGTGACAAACAAGACACAACATGGAGGCAGCTGGTTTCACTGGTATGTTTGTCCTCCTGACTCATAGTTTAGTCAGCGGCGCAGGTGTCCTGACTAAATCTCATGAACCATTAGTCCAAGTCATTAGCAGTTTCAGACAGGTGCATCGTTCAGCTCTTCTTACGCATGACAAACAAATGGCTGCAGACGATGCAATCCGAAACATGCAAGCGAGTTTGTCTAGACTGGGAGGAAGAAAACATCTTGATGCTTAATGATCCGTGTGAAAAAGAACATAAAAGAAAAGTTAATGTTGAATGAAGGAAGCACCTAAAGAGGATCGATCTAGAGTCAACGCACAGCTTCAGTTATTCCAGCTGGAAACTGGAGATCAGGCTGAACTCTGACCTGAACCTTCAGGTTACAAAGTCGGCCTTCGATCACCTGGAGAACATTTCCAGGATTAGAGGATTAATAATCAGCAAGCTCTATAGAAACTCATCCATGTGTTCATCTTTAGTCACAATGATTACTGCAACAGGTCCGCCTAAAAGAATAAAAATTAGTCAGATTCAGAACTTTGCTGCTGGAGTTTTGTACATTAAATCATTTTAATTTGGATCCTTCAGTGTCTACAGGAAGAGCAGCACTACTTAAACATATCTTTACTTAAGTAAAAGTAAAGAGTATCCATTCAAAATATTACTCAAGAGCAAAACAAGTATTTGGTAAAAGTCCACTCAAGTACTGAGTAACCGATCAAAACCTAAATAATTTAATATTCAAGAATTACACCATTAGACGGGCCAAATACCACGTTAAGTCTAAATTTTGGTATTTTAAGGACCAAAATGACAAAAATAAAATCAGGCAAAAGAAAATGCTTTATTCAGTTCTTCCCCCCCACCCCCCCAAAAAATTAAGAAAAGTTAATAAAAACTGCAGGTGTTCGTCTGCACCTGGTGAATTTCTGGTTAAAACATGTTGGTTTTTCATTCAGAGGGTAGAAAATCCAGAAATTTTACTCGAGTAGAAATACTTCATCATAAAATTACTCAAAGTACAGCATAGTAAAAATACTCCTACAAGTACAATAAAAAAAAAAAATGTAATTCCAATGTAAATGTAACTAGTTGTTGCCCAACTATGTTTAGTTTGAGCTAAAAGTACCAAAGTAAACACCACTGACTTGTCTGTTCATAACAAAGGGATGTTTCCAGCCGTTATTCTGTAAAATCTCGTTGAAGTTTAACGGGATTAAAAAATGGAATCAAAGAGTTGACAAAACAAACTTTAAACAGGAGTTTCGAGAATGTCACACCCTGCTGAATGTTTCCGCGCTGCGCTGGTGTGTGGGAAGGACTCGCATTCCTGGTCGCTCCTCCCTGTGAGGCACTTTCCCAAAACTCGGCCTCCGACTGTTATCTCTCTCAGAAGCAGCTCATGCAGAAAGACGAACAAAGGTCAGCCTTCAACCCTCCCTCCAATCATTCACCCAACCTTTCATCGGCCTGCCAAACTCCCTCTCTGTGTTTGCACTGCTGGCCAGCGTCAGGCACTAACTACTTACATTTACTTTAATAAGTTTTCTAGAAGACTACTTTCAGGAGTACTTTGACTTTGACTTGAATAAAATCTCTGAATTTTCTACCCACTGAATGAAAAACAAACCAGAAATTCACCAGATTCAAACACTGAACCTGCAGTTTTTGTTAAAAGTTTCTTTAGTTTTTTATTGAAAGAAACTGATTTGGAAACATTTTATTTTGCCTGATTTTGTTATTTATATGAATTATTTGTCATAAATACCAAAATGTTCTCAACTTCATATTTTAATCTCGCTAATGATGTAATTTGTAAATATTAAATGACTGATAATTTAATCAGTTACTCAGTACCTGGCAATGACTTTTACCAAATCCTGTTTTACTCCTACTTGAGCAATCTCTTGGATGGATACTTTATATTTTTACTTGAGTAAAACTATGTTAAAGTCGTGTTACTCTTAAGTACAATTTTTGACAACTCTGCCCACCTCGTCTACTGGTAAACAACAAGATTCCACAAAGTTTTTATTTATTTTTGCTAAACTTTTTGTTGCTTGTAAGTCCAACTCCAAAGAAAGAGTCTAAACTAAACTTTTCTTTACCCCCTGTGGTGATGTTGCCATGTTATTAATATTTTGGGGTTTCACTGACCTGGCATCCTTTCTTTTAGAAACTTTTGCGTCTGATTTTTTTCTCTCTATCCTTGCAGCAACACGTGTTATTATGTCTGAATAAAACTAGATAAAAACAACATCCTATTTTTTAATATTCGGTAAAGTAAAGCAGAGGAGATCATGCTCAAAAAGTGGGTTAGCTGGAAAATGTCCAACTTTCGTGGAAAACCTCATAAATCAGCCTCTGTCCTGTTTCTGCTCAGCAATTATATTGCAATATCCCTCAACTCATAAACGAGCGGGGAAGCCACCATGCAAACCACGAGATGAAAAGACAAACTACCTCGGACTAGGAAAAACTTGGAACCTTTATTTGAAACTAAATGCATACTGCAGAACAAATAAGAAGCTAAACGCTAAAGTTGCCAGGGTGTGTCTGTCTGAGGACTTTGCAAGTAGTTCCTCCTTGTTCCCATTCTGCAAACATTCATGAATTCACTTTCTGCTGAACTCTTGTTTTCCTCCCAGGCGTTCTCCAGTTTCCCTATTGTCTGTTCCTCCTTTATGTCTTTCCTCCTGACCTTTTCTGGCTTTTCACTGCCGGTTTAAGGAGGGAGGATTAAAGGAAAATCAGATGCAACCATTGTGATTGACTCTTTTTGTGTGTTTAATTGTTCTATATCTGTAAACCTAAACCTACACTGGATCACAGAATCAACACAAACTTAAGTTTTTAACTCAGGGGTGTCCAAACTTTTTGTTTCACTGGCCAAAATTGTCGACTCAGGAAAAAAAATAAAATAAAATAAAATAAAGCAAATAAAGTTGCATAATTTTGTTATGTTGAATTTATTCTAGATTTAAAACTTGAAAGAAGTAAATTTCCACTAAAAACTACTAAACAAATTTAGTAATTTGTTTCCATTTATTTCTGAAAAAAGTTTGGAAATGTTCCGAGTTTGGCAGAAATGTACGCCTGTTTTTCTCTGCAATGATCTTAAAACGCCTCTGTACATTTTCTGTTTTAAAAATAAAGATGTCCAACTTTCAGTTTCTTTTGGGCTCAATTGAATAACTTTATTTTCATCGACAGCAGAATCTGGGTCACTTTCTTTCAAAAGACTGTCTTCAGTTTAGTGCAACAAAAAAAATAAAAGCTGATTTGGGTGCAGCTGATTTTCAGGAAAAGTCTGAATGAACGTGGTTTTACCTTTTCTTAAAGATAAGAACATTTGCAAGAAAATTATGTTGGTGATCATTTGAAAATTCTCCATCTGCATCTATTTGCCTTAAACTGCACTTGGGGGCCAGAAATGGCCCCCGGGCCACACTTTGGACACCCTTGATTTAGGTGTTAAAAGATTGGTGTTAAAATAAGATCTCCAAGCCGTTTTCTCACAGGTTGATTCTGTATAAAATACAGGTTGGTTCAGCACCAGAACATGTCATGTTGCCTGAGGGTTGTCTTGAAACTAGACCAGCTGTCAGAACATTTTAATATTGTATTGTGTTCTTTTCTTTTTTAACACCAATACAAAACATTTATTTTTTTCCTTTTTGTTAAATAAATGGAAATCTGTAAACGGTGATGTGTAATTTCAATCAGCTCCTTTCAGTAATCGTTTAGAAACGCGTTTGGGACGAGTCTACATCATTTGTCTTTGTGAAACAGCTTTCTGGTCGCCATTTTGTTTGGTTTTTTTCCTCCGTCGTCTATGAACGGTTAACGGTTAGCAACCCGCATGCGCAGAAGAAGAAGAGGGAGAAGAACGTTGACGTCACCCAGCAGAGCTCTGTTTACGGAAGTGAAAATGGACGCCGCTGTCACTGAGCGATTCAAAGTTATTCAGGGATGGGAACCGAAAGACGAAGGAAGCTAATCAATAATAAATATTAATAAATATTTTAATAATAAAACAAAAAGCACAACTAACCGCTACGGACTTTTGGGGAGCTTTGATTGTTTGGATGCGATTGGTCAGAAGCAGAAGTGACGTGATGCGCTAAAAGTTAGCAAGTTTGAAGAATTTTCTGCCGTTGTTTACGTCCGGATTTCCCGGGTCTGCTGGTGTCGAAATATGACGTTTATCTAATGTTAATGACGCAGCATAACCGTGGAAACACTCAGGTACTCAATATCCAGCACAGAAATGGTTCAAATAGGATTTTTCCACTATTCCTTTGCATTTACTGCCATCCATCTTGCCAGCATCTTTACAGTTCCTGCTGGAGAAAAGCAAACCAAGTCCTGCCACCACCTGATTTTTCCAGTGGGGAGTTCAGAGTAATTTCCTTACACATAACCACAAACATTTAATTTTCATCTTCTCTAACCAGACTGTTTTCCAATTTGTTCCCTGCATGGCTTGTGGCAAACTTTAAACATTACTTCTGATGAGGTTGTTTTTTCCACTCTTCTAAAAAGATGCAGATGTATGAACTGGACCTTAAAAGAAGAGGTGGACGGGTTCCTCTACCTGAGCAGTCAGGCTCTGACGCTCCTCCTATGTTTCCGTGAGTTCACCTTGAAATTTTCCGTAAACGAAGGTGGATTTTATTTCTCAACTGGATGACTTCACTTCTAAAGCAGAGGTGGGCATTTATATCGTTTATTATTTATCGTGAATATTTCTTATTATAGTAAGAATTTTGTTGGAAATTTTATTTTTACTATTTGCTGTTTGTTCCACGAAAGGGTCAATAAATGTTAGCAAAACTAAAAATTAAATATAGTTACCTGAAGAACAAAAGAGAGAATGGAGGTCCAAATTTTTAAAAAGTTTTAATTTTTTTACATATTGTTGGATGAAGTTCATCAACATGAAAATTTAAGATGCAGGTTCTGAACCCCATTGAAAACTTCCTGGTTATTCCACCAAATATGGATTCCTGAACTCTTCCTAAGTTAAAACATCAGTATTGTTGTTTCAAATGAATATGAACTTCTTTTCTTTGCATTATCTGAGGTATGAAAGAACTTGCATCTCTTTTGTTATTCTTTCAAGAGCAGTATTTGTGTTGCCATCCAGTTACAGAGAAAGATGGAATATTTTATCATTATCACAATGTTATCACAGAATATGGTAATGAAATTCTTGTTGTGTAAATTTGTGTTGGGATGTCAAGATGTTAAATAAAACCCAAATGAAATGCACTGCAGTTTGTAGTTTCTTTTATGTAATAATTTGAAATGTGGATTTCAAAAGGCAAAGGCTAATTGTGTAACCACTATTTGGAAATATTGCATTATTGTTGCATAAAGTTTCAGGAATCTGCATCACAGTGACCAGATGATGATGCATTCAAGGCCATTTCTCAAATCAACATGTAACGCCAAGATAAATATTTCTGTTATGCAAGAGCAACTCTGGTAAAATTAGCTCATGACAGAGAATATGGCAACATACCAGCTGATGTTTTTAGGATTAATCTATGTTTTATACTAACAGAATCTCACAAAGAAACTCCACCCATAAAGTCATTTTATGCCACTTATACCTTGACCCAATTAGTCATAGAAACTCTCACACACCCACACATTTACAACAGCAACTCTCATTTAAAATATTTCAAACAATACATGAGAACTGGTCTTCTCAAGCTGTGGCTCTGCACTCACAAGAAAACATGAACTACAGAAATTCATCCGTTTTCTGGGTTGACGTCCCTGCAGCCTTGTGACCTTTTGACTAGTCGCCCTGAACTGTACGCCGCTTTCCCACTTCACCTCTCAGCATGTGATCCAGGAATCTCGGTTCTCCACAACATCATGAGCAATCTGCAGTGTGTCATGCACAAGCTGTGCCCATTTAATTCCAAGAAAATCCCAATATCTGTGTGTGTGTGTGTGTGTGTGTCAGCATGCAGGTTTGAACACGCATGTGATTAATGACGGAGGCTGTGATTAGGGGTGTTCTGTTTGTTTGTTTAGCAGCAGGTTGCAGCAAGCCTCCACAATGCAGCCCAGCTGGTTCTTGACAGTAGATCGTTAAGGTGAAGAAGTTGTAAAAGTTCCTATTTAAATCCTGTTCAGACAGGAATGTTTGGGGAGTTTTATGCAGATGACATAAACTCCCCTGAAAAGAGAAAGCTTACAAACGAGGCGAGTTTAATTAGTGGTGAAGGGAAATCAGCAAACTAAAACAACAATTAGGATAAATCATTAGTTTGGGTAATAAAATGGTGAAGTAATGATAAAAAAAACTGGCTGTTTACCCCCAAATCTAGCAAGTAGTTTTGCTAAAACATGTTCTCTGAGTTTCTCTCCATTTTAACAAGGAGATGAAAAGTTTCTGTGGTTAAAGTCTGAAATATTTCTGGCTTTGCTGGGGAAAAAAAAAACAACAACATATTTTCATGAAGGAACAAGCTCCTCCTCAGGAGCAAAACCCCCAACAAGGAGCGAATAAACTACAAAGAAGTAAACGATTAGAAACTCAACTTAGCTGGAAAGTCGCTGCACAAACCGAGCCGATCGCGTATAAAGACAGACAAGTTTTTACCACCGTTTTCACGCAGATGTGGGAGATTTTGCTGCGCTCCGTGGGGAAGTGAAGGCGTTCCTACCTCTGGATCTTTAAAAAAAACTGTTTTCCTCTCCTTTGTTCCAGCCAGAAAGGAAATCTGAGCTCCGTCCACAGCCTCCTGTCTTCCTGAAATTGGGTCGCTCAGCCTCTGATTGCTTCTTGCTGCTGCGGCTCCAGACATGCAGTCATAGCTGCGCAGACTGGAGGCACTTTGGCGCAAAGTCCAGCCCCCCTCCTCGGCTGGGCTGGCTGCTCCTTCTGCGGCTCGGTAAGCAGAGCCAGGTGTTCCTGCAGCAGGTGAGGCGGGCCGAAGGCGGAGCTCACACTCTGCGACACAAACAACTGCAATCATCATGTTCACCACTTTGAAACGGTTTTTTGGAAAAAATGTCAGAAAAGAAACTTTCTGAGAAATTTTCTAACAAAAAAAAATAATCACATTTTAAGCTCGAAAAGCAACACGTTCAGGCTTAGAAAAAAAAACGACATTTTGAGATTAATCGTTTAAATTTTCCAGAAAAAAATAAATTTTTAAATTTGAAAAGTCAAAGAAATTCTAGAAAAAAAAATGTATAATTTTTTGTTTGATTAATCTGAAATTTTCTAAAATAAAGTGGAAATTTCTGGGTTTGAAAAAAGAAATTCTAGGAAATGTTCAACTTTAAGAACACAGAAAACCTCCAAGTTTTCTAGACAGTTTTTGAAATTAATCTCCAAATCCTTGAGTTTTCTAGAAAATGTTCTACTTTTAAAGCTCAGAAATGTGCTTGTTTTGTTTAGAAATGTTCACAATCATCTCAGAAATTTACCAGCTTGAAATTGGGCCTCTGTCTCTTTAAAAACTCCTTGTCTTTCTGAAGGTCCACCTTCATAAAGTCATCACAGCATCGATTCTCTATTGACCTTTTAACAACGTTTTACCAGCGTTTCACTGAGAAGTAGCTCCTATAATGAGCTCGGATGATGTGCCAGGTGTTTGCTAATTGCTGCTGGCTAGTCTGAAGGAGCTGAGGAAGGGAGGAGCTGCGCCTCAAAGGCGGGGTTAGGTCCAACCAGATGTTTTGCACAGCTTAATGGTTTCCATGGAGATTAAAGGGTTTCTCAAGCATGCATGAAAGACTCAAGGCAAGGCTCCAGGTTCATTATTGATGAGTGAAAAACATTATAACATAATTTTTTTTAAAAGCTCAAAAAAGTACATTTCACTTAATACCGACCCACTGTCTTTACTAGAAAGCATTAATTGCATTGAAAAGTCAAATAAAGACACTTGCTTTTATTTTTAAATCTGTTTAATGTGGTATTTTAGTTTGAAGCGCTGGATGATAAGAGTAACTGTAAAGTGCATCACATGTCTTGCTCCTGCCCTTAAAGGGAGAGACTAAATTGAGTAGAGGTGTGTTTTTATATGACTGCATATGAGAAAGTGGCCGTGGTGAGTAAACAGGAAGGCTGACTCATTTGCTCTTTGGCGGAGCTGTTCCTGATCAAACTTAGACAGAGACAAATGGTGACACTTAGCACCGCGTTCACGGGCAAAAGTGAAGGTCCGACCCAAAGACTGTTTGCTAATTAGCCGGGAGCTAGAAAACCTAAAGAAACACAACAGGGGCTCTCTTTTCAACATGTAACATTGCTTAATGTGCTGTCCTTGATTAGATAAAATTGACTTGAATTGAAGCTAATACCAGCAGTAATTGTCTATTTATGGAGGGAATAAGAGAAAATAGAGGCTGTCTTAAGCTTTCGCAATAGCCAAAGATAACATGAACCACTCTAATTATAGACAAGCTGCGGCGTGACGTCACATGCACAAGTTCCCACTGGACAGAAAAGAACTGATCACTGACGATGAGTACTGTTGTTTATAGATGTTAAGTTGTCAACATAACCCACTAAATCTTAAATGTACACATCATGTATAAAATGAAAAGGGATGCAGTGCTTTTCTACTAGTGGTTTACACAACAACAACTAGATGACAAGGTTTTAATAACAAAAAATATCAATGATTAGGAACGTAGGTCAATCATGCTAGCTTGACTATGACAACCTGCACAAGTAGATGTGCTGCAGAATTCTGTGTTTTGGTTCATTTAAAAAAAAAAAAAAAATCAGTTAAATTAGTGATATAAAGTAAACAGCAGATGACACCTTGGTTGTTTATTGTTTCTCGAGGCCAAGTTAGTCACATTTATTGTCAGTGATTGAATAAACCTTTTGATCTTCAGATTAGCAGGTTCAAACGTTTGTCAACCTTAAAAGGAGACAAATTAAGGTGAACTAGCTTCTATTTATTCATGCTTATTGTCTGATTAAATTAATTAACTCATTAGGCTTTGTTGAAAAATTACACATCTATGTTTTTGTTTACTGCTTATGTTCCAGTAACTGAGAGCTGGGTTTGGCATCAGAATGTCTCCTGCAAACATCATTTTATTCTTACTTTCCATAAGCAAACAGTTTTTAATTATTAGTTCTGTTTGTAGTTGCATGACATGTACGTCTTGTGAAATAAATGTGTTTCCACCACATATTACTACTGTTGATTCGAGGATCAGCCATAATGCAGCACCAAGTTGATCTTCTAAGTCAGGTAAGTTGAAGTTAAAGGTGTTTGAAACTGCATATTTTGATATTGATAAAATATTTTTTTTCTAAGACAAAGTGCACAACAGTATTTGTAACCAATCAAAAGAAAGTGTTTTATTTTTTTAGATAGATTTGAGAAACTATCATAGGAAAATAAAATACAATTTCAAGACATACAACATGTCTGTAAACACTTTTAAAAAGTTCATTTTTAAACCTATATTCTTAAAAGTAGACAGGAAAATCTTACCATGCCAGTACACGCTAAAATCCTAAAATACCAACTTGGCATCAATATTATCAATATTTTGGATCGATCTGCCAATTTCTAGATTTAGTTGTTGCCAGTTTCCCAATGGAAAACATTACTTCAGTCTCAATCCAGTTGGTTTTTCCAACCTGGAATTTCTCAGTACAACTGGAATGTAACTAGGAAATCATCAGGTCGGCGCAATGACCCACGGTTTGGGAATCTGTGGTTCAGATCCACCAAGGAGAACCACTACAAACATGGAAATGAAATAAAAAATATATTAAATATATATTATATTAAATTGCTGATAAACTCAATAAATGATCAGTATATAGTGAACCGTCACCACAGCTACAGCCTGTGTAATCTCAAAGAGGTGATTTCTGGAAGTTCATATTTTATTTATGTACATATTTACGTCTTTGTCAGGAGGTTAACAGTATGATATGATGATAAAACAAACAAAAAACGTTCCCACGCCGGCTCGTCGTCACTTTCATCCGATTTCTCCATCGGATAGCTGTAAAAGAAGCGCACCCACTGGGACGCGACGTCGACTGTTAAACGTCATCACGTAATCCTCGACACACTCTCACTGGGGGAGAAGTGTTTCCGCCGTGATGGTTGTCGGTGCTTTCCCTATCGCCAAGCTCCTCTACCTCGGCGTGAGGCAGATGAGCAAGCCTGTGGCGAACCGTATCAAAGCTGGGGCTCGAAGGAGCGAGTTCTTTAAAACCTACATCTGCCTGCCGCCGGCGCAGCGTGAGTAACCGAGCTAACGGCTGTTATTCCTCTGTACTTCACTGACAGTGACCCGGAGGTTTGTCACGGCAGGAAAAGCTGAATTAACCAATGAGATTTAAGTTGACGTGACGACGCATCCAATCGTGTTTCAGAGTTTTTCTGGTCGACGAATGAGAGCCAAGCATGGTTGAAAGTGGGCGGTTCTTGTTTTGTCATTGAAAAGGCTTGCTGTGAGGACATGACAGGACAGAAGCAGTACGAGCCACAATTACTGATTTAAAAACTAAAAGAAGATATGTCTATTTACTGCTTCTTATTTGCCACATTTTTATCAAAAATCTGCTTCAACTGATAGAAAGCCTGAACATACTATTACTATCTATACCTTATTCACTGTTCTTGCAAAAGTAGTCATACTTTTTCACGATTCAGGGTGTTTGTATCATAATGTTCAATTTATTTTTCAATTTATTTTTGGGATTTTACACACAGTTGTAGTTAGAAAGTCACTTTAATCCAGCCCTGTTTATTCTGATTTTCCTGAATATAATCAATTAACCTCATGAGAAAATACTGCCATCTGTGTGATTAAGCTAAAACTATTTCACTTGAGGAGTTTTGGCTGAAATTCCTCAAGTGGATAAAGGTGTTTTTTTTATCTTAAATGCAAAATGTAAATATTCTTTTGCAATTTTTTCTTAATTGCTACTCTGCATATGTGTTTTTTTTCCACCAAAATGGCTTGTTTTGAGTCTGTGTAGTCCAGTTAAAAGGACAGTTTCCTTTATTTAACAAGGTAAACCCCATTGAGATCACGATCTCATTTTCAAGAGGGACAACCTGGTTACACAAAAGAAAAACTAATTAATACACATGCACAAGTTTAAAACAAATACAAAACAATTTAAAAACAGTGACACTGGTTAATAGAATCACGTTGCATTTGGAGCTGATTCCACACTGAATGCTTGATTTTTTTTCTGAAAGGTTACTCAAGTAAATGTAACTTGGTAAATGTTAACAGTTACTACAACTCCTATTTTAAGTCACATTTTTTTAACAACTGAAGTTAACAAAGTTACTTGATTTGCTATGCAATGGAAAATCAAAACACATTTTGCTGCCCCGTTGAAAGGCTTAACTCCAGTGTCTCTGTGTGTTTCTCCTCAGTTTATCACTGGATTGAGATGAGGACAAAGATGCGCATTATGGGGTTTAAAGGCGCCAGCATCAAGCCCCTGAACGAGGAAGCGGCAGCAGAGCTGGGCGCCGAGCTGCTAGGCGAGGCCATCATCTTCTTCATTGGCGGCGGGTGCATGGTGCTGGAGTACAGCAGACAGGCCACCAACTCTCGGCGAAAGGAGGAGGAGCTGAATGCCGCCATCGTGAGCCTACAGACTCAGATAGCAGAGCTGTCGCTCTCCACAGAGACTCTGGACGCTCAGCTCAGAGAGGTCAACCGCCTGCTGCACTCCTTACCTGCTCCCTCCTCAAAGTGATTGGATGGTACCTGTGCAGCGCAGGGTTGTTGGAAACGTGTGGAGGAGGAAACGCACACCCCAGCTTGCAGCGCCCTCTGCTGCAAGCTGGGGGAAGGTTGGACCTCAGTGCACTGCGGTGCTTTCATCTGCTCAAGTTTTGAGCAAGTGGTTGTACAATGGCATTGCTATGATATTCATAGTGAACTTCTATGGTCGACTTTGCATGCTTACTATAAATATTACTGTGCATAAGTTTGTACAGCACCACACTACCTTAAAGTTAATATCCGTTAATCACAGGACATCATTTGGAAGCTTCTCATTTTCAAATTTTATTGGTTTCAGTGAGTTTTAATCAGACAAATCAAGCATCCGACCATATCAAGACATTACTTTTTGGAAACTTCTCCTGCTATAGTTTCTAATAGATTCTAGTAGTGATCCCTGCTGGCTGCTGTAAACTGTTTGCAATTGTTGCTGGAAAAATGAAGGTGTGAAATAAACATCTGATAATTTGTGTTAAGTCTGTTTGTTTACATTCATTGTTGGCCTGTGTGGTCACTGTAAGGCTCTTATAATTTATCTGTATTTTATGGATACTTTTAAAAGGTCTTTATAGCCTATTTATACATTTTAATCAATTTTAACAGTTACAATATTAATTTAAAATAGATTAACATGCATAAATAGGCTAAAGAAACTTGAATGTTTTCATAAAAATACATTTAAGTGTAAAAGTGGTTGGTAAAAAAACAGATTCCATGTTAAAATGTATTTTATATAGACATTTTAAAGTCTTTTAAACCCTTTAAATGTATTTATAAAATACAAACAGACTCCATTGTACATTGAAATGCAACAAATTTTAGCCTTTTAAATTTATTTTAACTTAACATGTACAGTCTTTAAAACTAGTACTACATTTATTATCTAGTATTTTAGATGTAATGGCAAAAAAATTGTTTTGAAATTTTCCACAAATATCACATTGACAAAAAAACCTCTTTAATGCTCTTTTTCCAAAAAAAAAAAATATATAGTTTTGAATAATATTTTGGGTTGTGGTGTCAACGTTTTTTGTTAAAGGAGATGGGGTTTTGTCATAGATTGTAGTTGTAATTAACATTCAAAATCAGCAGAAAAACACAAAAACATAATTTGAGTCATGTTTCATTCTCAATGTCTTCCAATCAAAACCAAAAATAGAATGAAGTACAACAGTTGGTGTCCTGATGGCACTTATTTACTTCCATACTTTCTCCTCTCATCGTCTCCCCTTCACAATAAAAGCGCACATTCGGGTGTGAAATACATACATTGTATTCGCCACACTATTGATCCCAAAAGGAAATTAAATGTTGTTGTAGATAGTGATGGCTGTAAGGATGAAATTTGTTTGAACTCGGGAGTTTTAATGTAAACTCTGTCCGACCCATATTTTGGGCTCCTTTAAGCTAGTTGCTAATCGCCGTAAAACCTGAAGTAGTAGCGAGCTGTTTCGCCTTGCGCATGCGCCGATTTTTTTACCCTCGAGTTAATGACGCTGGGGGGCGGTAGAGTTTCTTTCAGACTCCTACCAGGACTTACCCGCGCAGCTCGCGTCAAAGGAGGTAGGCCTCAGTTTTATTTTTCTTCATATTTTGGTTTATAGCTGTATTACATACCGTCTGTACGATGCACTGACAGCAGGGCCTGCATGAAAAGCCGGGGTAACTGAAAGGAGGTTTGTTTTCTCCGTGTTGAACGCATTTGTTTTGCTTGGCGGTGTTTAAGCTAATGCTAGCCTTAGAAGGTTACCGTCTTTAGCCGTACAGTGGCGGTTTGCAGCAAAGGCTTACCTTAGAAGCATTCTAGCAGGTGCTTTTACCTTGATAAGCATATCTACAGAAATCCATTTTGTAATCATGTACCGTCGGGTTTTTACGCACCAACTTTAACAGTTCAATGTGTGTAGAGTTGATGCAGCACTGCTAGTTAGCCTAGCATAGCCTAGCCACACCATTACGTATCCAGTTCGGCTGAGAAACCGCGCAGAACTGATCAGTTTGAAAATCAGCACCACTCTAAACTGTGGCTAACCGACATGAGTGTTTTTATTTGTTCTCTCTCTTGTTTTGTTACTTCAGAGAGACGAGAAAACTCGAGAGTTTACCGAACTGAGCGACCATGAGTTTAGACGTGAAAAAACTGAAAGTGAACGAGTTAAAGGAGGAGCTCCAGCGCCGCGGCCTCGACACCAGAGGCCTGAAGGCGGACCTGATGGAGCGGCTGAAAGCCGCCCTGGAGGCTGAGGCAGAGGAGGAGACCTCGGAGCAAACTGGCCAGGAGGAATACGACGAGGAAAACCCAGAGGAGGAGGAGGAGGAGGCTGTGGAGCAACAAGGTGGAGTCCCGCTTTTTAACATAAACATGCTTGTTTACATTATGACTATTCTATTCTCCAAAAGTTATAAACACTTGTTGAAATGAATTGACCAAAGACCTCTTAACTAGAGTTTAAAGTTATTTAATATGGAAAGGACAAACACATTAAACCAGATGCATTGTGTTACAAATTTAAAAGATAAATTCGAACCACATAGATTCATCTCAATGTTGATAACATCGCAACTTTTCAGACAAACATAAAGTCTGTATTGGCTAAAATCGACAACAACAATCATGTTTTTTTTTAGTGAAAAACTGCAGCACTTAACTCCTAAAATAAATGACTGTAAACAAAATTATTAGACCAGTGTTAAAGTAACGTTTGGTACTTTTTCCCATATGAGCAGCCAAGACTTGGGGAATTTTTTAGACCTTTATTAAAGATGTAAATGTTCGTTTTTACTTCCAAATCAGAAAATAATAGTCACAGATTATTCAGACATTTAAAAACATCATTTAAATGCTAAATTTCCCCCCAGAATTTTAAGTAGTTTGTATCTGTTGATGCCATGTTATAGGTTTCTTAAACAAAACAGATATACAGTAAGAAATATGGAACAAAATAATTGAGTGCATAGACAGTAAATCAGCTTGATATGATAAAACAGAAACACATAGGATGCAAAACATGCAGGTTATTTTCAAGAATAATCCCAAGGTTTTTAGTTTCTTTGACTATTTTAAAAGTGACTTTATTCTTATCTCATAGGTTCAGTGAATAAACTTTTTATCTCGATGAAGTTGTTTTTAAATTAGTCGTGTCATATATTTGTTGTGTGTTTTTATCAAATAGTGTTGATTTTTCCAATTAGTTGTGTTTTGGATTGATGCTGTTCATGCAGTTTGCAAATCAATTATCTGTAAATTGATCAAAATCACCACATTTTATTCGCCATTCACTGCAAATTCAGCTTTTTGCTAACTTGTGAATCTAAAACTTGATATTTACATTTGCAGTGTAATGTTTTGTAGAAGGTCTCCAATCACTGGATTGTTTTTCTAAACTTTCAACTAATTTCTAATGTCTTCTTGTTAATTATAAGATCAAGATTACGGAGGCGATGACATGGATGACGCTGGCGACGGCGATAACCCTCAAGAGGAAGACGAGGGCAGAGATTCGGGTGGCTACTACGAGGAAGAGGAGGCAGAAGCAGCCGTACGAAAGTCAGCAAACTTCAGACTCCGGTCACGGAGACATGCAGAGATTGAGCGCCGCGTCCGAGGAGGAGAGCAAGCCGGAGACGAACTTCGAGGACAACGCAAACGGTTATAGCAGATTATTTTTTATGACATCTTTGGTTCATCACAAGCTGAAGATTGTCTTTATATATATATAAAGTGTTCAAACTGTTAATGGTTCTTGTTAAGGGATTTATCAGCCATCCGCTGTCGTCTTCTGCTCTCCTGAGAGACATTTCACTGACGGACCGGCCCGTCCGGTGATGTTTGCGGAGTATGAGTTAACAGATTGCAGTTCTCTGGATTCTGATTTTGGCTCAGACCAAATTGTTTTGTCTGAAATTTCACTAAATATTAAAAGAAAATCACTGAGTTGGAAACAGTAGCGTGGCTCTTGGTAACTGCAAACATGCAGACATGAACTGGTGCGTCGGTCAAACCTCTCACAGGAGAGAAGAAAAGGACAGTGGCTGATTTTTAGGCCTTTGTTGAGGTGGATCAGATTGGGCGATATGGCCGTTTTCCCAACACTAAGGGCGTCTGCGCTGATCAATTGGTGCACCCCAAGTTTGCAGTTAGCAATAGTTACCCCACTGTTTACAACTCTGTGATTTTCTTGCTGAATATTTAGCAACATTACAGACAAAAATAAAATGTCAGTCAAAATTGTCAGGTCAGGCTTTTTAAAGTTCAGCCAAAATCAGTGCAAGAGGTGTATCCCAAGTTCTTACATCATTTTCTTCTTTTTTTTATCTTAGAAATTAAAACTGAAATCAAAACAGAAGAGGAGGCTGAGCCAGTTGGAGACGAGAAGCAGGAAGCGCAGGAAGCAGACCAGCAAGACCAGCAAGACCAACAAGACCAGGAAGACCAGGAAGACCAGGAAGACCAACAAGACCAGGCCGAAATCAAATCGGAGGACAACAAAGGCGGGAGCAGCCGGAAGAGGCCACACGAGGAGAACAGGAGCTACGGCTACTACGAGCACCGCGAGGAGAAGAGGTAGCAGAGCGACACATCGATATTCTCCAGAAATGGGAAGCTAAAGATGTTCAAGGCTCCTGATCTTCTGGTCGTGTTTTTGAGCAGATCTCGCACACCGCAACCTCCTGCTGAAGACGAAGAGGAGAACGTCGATGACTCCATGGTCACAATTGATACATGTAAGTTACATTTATTATGGTTTGTCATGGTTGTTTGCTCTGAGTGTCAGGATGCAGTTTGTTTTGTTCCCAGTTGTTTTCTGCAGGAAATAACTTTATTTTACCAGATAATTTCTGTGATCATTTCTCTCTGTACTAGAGAATTATGTTTGTTTGCTGAACGATAAATTGTCCCATAAATTATTGTGCTGAACTTTAATGTTGTTTTGTCTCAAAACAATATCAAGTAATATGATAAAAATAATTAGTTTGGCCTCTCAAAGACCGTTAAACTTTAATTTAGTGAAGAACACTTAACACTGGAGTTTGAAGATATTTTAACTAACACAAAAAATGACCAAAAACAACAAACACCACAGATTAAATTAGATTAGGACCCCTCTGTTAACAAAATTGTCCTTTAAAATATATTCATCTGCCACGACAACAAGATAAATTGTTCCAGAAGTTATTACAATAAATTATATTATTGTTGTTTTGAGAAGATTTTCAAGTAACATAACAATAATAAAGGCATGATAGTACCATAACATGTTCTCAAAGATCAATAAACTTTAATTTCTAAAGTGGACATGATTTTAAATATCCAAAATAAATACACAAAGCGATAAATAAAATGAATGGATGATGACGTCCTTCAAAGTTTGTTTTAGTTGAGACCAAAACAGACTTTTATCATCCAGTTTTTAGTAAAAAAGAAAACGGTAAATAATGCAAACTTAAATTATTGAGCTTATTTTAATTTATCATGCGAATAATTGATTTATTGCTTAATGTGACAGGCTCATTTTTTGGAGTTTGTTTTTGAATACAGTGGCTAAATATAAGTCATCTTGATGTATTTTTCTGAATAACGTAATAACTTTTGCTTTTTTTCAGACACCTGGGTTTCATTTCATGATGTAAAGATTTATTCGTGGCGTCCGGTTAAAACTGTTTTAACAACCTTCTTCCTTTCTTTTCGTCAGATAACTGTGACCTCCACTTCAAGGTGTCCAGGGATCGGTACAGCGGTTATCCTCTGACCATCGAAGGGTTCGCCTACCTGTGGGCCGGAGCTCGAGCGACCCACGGTGTCACTCAGGGTCGTGTTTGCTACGAGATGAAGGTGAGTCACAGTGAAGCAGCTCATTTCTTTTTCATGTTTCATTGTGGCAGTGTTGTCATTCCTTCAGCCTTTTGTGTCGTTTTGTTACGTTTTCCTCAGATTAACGAGGAAATTCCTGTGAAGCACCTGCCTAGCAGCGAGCCCGACCCGCATGTGGTCCGGATCGGATGGTCCCTCAACAACTGCAGCACTCAGCTTGGTGAGAACGCCGACAACAAAACGTGGTGTCTGATATGAACACATGCGGGGTACCGCAAGGTCCGATCTTCAGATCCCTCCTGCTGAGTATCGACATGGTAACGTAATAAGATTAACCACCAGAAAACACAGGGAGGAATGACTGTGATGCGACTTTCAAGTTGGTTAAAGGGCTGGGCAGAAAAAAAGAGGCTGTATCATGTAAAACCTTTTATTTTAAGCTTTGTATCATTTCATAATGTTATTCTCGTTTAGTATTGACTTGATTCTTTCATGCATGTTTGAGAAATCCGTTATTCTCCATGGCAACCATTCAGCTGTGAAAAACGCCTTGCTGGACGTAGCTCCGCCTTCGAGACGCAGCTCCTCCCCCACTCAGTTCCTTCAGACTAGCCAGCAGTAATTAGCACATCTTATCACTGCTGTGCATCTGCTATACTCATCTATTACTGTCTGATGTTTTTATTGTGGGAAACACTCTGAACTGCCTCGTTGCTTAAATGTGCTTTAGAAATAAACTTTATTCGTCTGCCTCTGAATTGGAAAATGTTTCTTTGTTTGCTGCAGGCGAGGAGCCATTTTCTTTCGGATATGGAGGAACGGGGAAGAAATCTAGTGACTGCAAGTTTGCAGACTATGGCGAGAAGTTTGGCGAAAACGATGTGATCGGCTGCTACATTGTAAGCAACACGTGTGAATAAGCTTAGAATAATCTGATGCTGCTGCGCTACTCTTCAGCAGATTTGGGTTGTAATTAGTTTCATTTACTTGAGTAACCATTTGGGGAAAAAATTACTTTTTTGGAGAATTTTTTACTGCATTGTACCTTTTTCCTTTTATTTTATTATGATAATTTGTGGATTTTCTACCCACTGAATGAAAAAATCAGACACACAGCTGCACTTTGTGTTTTTTATTGAAAGAAATTGATTTGGAATCCGTTTCCTTTTGTCTGATTTTGTTATTTTGTAATTTTACTTTTAAAAATTGTCATTTTGGTCCATAAAATACCAAAATTTCCACATGACTTTATATTTCAGTCTGTCTTATGACATAATTTTTTAATATTAAATGTTTGATGATTTGATCAGTTACTCAGTAATTGAGTAAACTTTTCCTAAAATAGTTTTTTATTCTTACTTGAGTAAAAGTTTGGTCCCTCTTTTCACCTGTTCTTTGTAAAAATGTGTACATAGTTTTTGTTAAAATGGGGAAAGTCCTAAAATCATATATCTAAAATGAAGGCCTGAAAATGACTTAAATTAGTTAGAAAATATGTAAGCTGGCTTTTAATACACCAGTCCCAGGTCTTAAATTTTCTTACTATTTAGTATTTTATATTTTATGCAGTTTTTTTTTCCATGGGATTTTTCTGTTGAGCAAAAGTTTGAGTCGCCTGCATTCAGTCTTCATTGAGTTCTGTGACTCAGGTTGTTGAGGCTACCGCTAACTAGCTGCTAATACACCTTGCTAGCCTGCTAACTAGCCTCTTTGTAAGCCCAAACTGACTGGACGGCGCTCATTTGCTACATGCATGCTGTGTAAAGAAGTCAGGCAGTACTACTAGATAGAATATTTAATTTTTACATTTCTATTGTGATGCAGGTCTTCGATTTCATTCATAATGGTTTTCAAAAGTCTTAAATTGGAATTGGTGAAACCTGCACCCTAACAGCTGTTTCTATTTTCCCATCTGTTTGCTGGCAGGATTTTGAAAGTAGCGACGAGGTAACGATGGGCTTCTCAAAGAACGGCGTGAACCTGGGCGTTGCTTTCCGGACCACCAAGGAGGCACTGGCAGGACGCGCGCTCTTCCCCCATGTGCTGGTGAAAAACTGCGCCGTCGAGTTCAACTTTGGCCAGAAGAGGGAGCCCTACTTCCCCGCAGAGGAGGGCTACACCTTCTTCCACGATCTTCCCATGGAGGACAAAATCAGAGGCACAAAGGGACCTGCCAACAAATCTGAATGCGAGGTGAGGCTTTACTAACGTGGCGTTAGTTAAAAACACGCAGGAGATAAAAAAAACTGATGGAGTTGCTGAGAAATTTATTGATTTATTAGAATATGAGACTGGCAGAATATTTGAGACAAAGTAAAAAAGTTAATTTGATTTATGAGACTCAACATTACGAGAAGAAAGTTGTAAAAGTTTAAATGAAAAGTTTTATTCATGTTTTAATTCTGGTATTATTACGTATTTATTCCGGTAATTAAAAAAGCCCTGGATCTGAAGCTATATCAAATCAACTCAAATGTCAATATGCCGTATTTTTATTATAACAATAAAGTGACGTGTAGTTATTAGATCGTGCTGTGAAGCAGCCTGGGAGATGCACATTACTGCCCCTTTAAACAAAATTACACAGAAACATAAAGACGGCGCCTTGAGGCCCAGTTACTCAGCTTCTCCGGAGGAAAAAAATGTTGGGATTTGTTGCTCTTCAAGAGTCGACTATTAAATAAATAATAATTGGTGGGAAAAAATACAAAATCAGCTTTTATTTTCTTCTTGTTTCAGATTTTGATGATGGTTGGTCTGCCTGCCTGTGGAAAAACCACGTGGGCCATAAAACACGCCGAGGAGAATCCAGACAAGAAGTACAACATCCTGGGAACAAACGCCATCATGGACAAGATGAAGGTCAGCTCTGCTGATCACAGCAACAGCTAAAGAGCTGGAAACCAGAGATCAGGCCTGAAATCTGGCTCTGAACCTTCAGAGTCACATAAAGACGGTTACAAAGTCGGCTTTCTGTCACCTGAAGATCATTTTCAGGATTAGAGAACGAATGTCTCAACGAGATCTGGAGAAACTCATCTGTGTGTTTATCTTTAGTCGCATTGATTACTGCAGCAGGTCTGGCTAAAAAACAATCAATCCTCCTTTTGCAGCTGATCCAGAAGCTGCTGCTGGAGTTCTGACTGAAACCGGGACGTTGGAGCACATCGTCCAGTCCTGCAGTAGCTCAGAGAATAGACTTTAAAATACTTTCGTTAGTTTATCAATCACTGAGTTTAGCACCACAACACATAAAAAGATCTGATGGTTTAGTACCAAACGTCTAGAAGCAGCTTTCAGCTTCTATGCACCACAAATCTGTAACCAACTTCCAGAAAACTGCAAAACAGCCGAAACACTAGATGGAAAAACCCAGATGTTTTGAAACATAATCAGTCAAATTTTAATTAAAATTAAATTTATAATAAAATTGAATTTATCTAATATGTTATAGAAGTAACCTTTCTGCTTAAGCCTGCTGTATCTTCCCGTTTCCTGTCCAGGTGATGGGTCTGCGGCGCCAGAGGAACTACGCCGGGCGCTGGGATGTCCTCATCCAGCAGGCCACCCAGTGTCTGAACCGGCTGATCGAGATCGCCGCCCGCAAGAGACGCAACTACATCCTGGATCAGGTACTGCTCCTCCTCCTCCACCCGGTTCTGACACTCACCACAGTGAGTCAATGTGCCCTGATGATCACTTTCTCTCTAATGGATTATTTATTTATCTTTCAGGGGGTCTCTGTGTATTATAGAGTAGAAGAAGCATTGATCACCCTGTTGTCACTTGCTTGTCGTGTAACAGAAAATGATTAATGGCTGTCATAAGCGACAGAATAATGTCATGTTTTCAGCATATTTGCACTTTGCTATTATCTATTTCATGTCATATTACAGTATTGTTTGTCTTGTGAAAAATGTACAAGTAAACCATGACTTTGTAAAGATGTTGAGAAACAAGTAAGCTCTGCCTGGTGAGTAAGAAAAACACCTTCTGTTGCTAATTTAATAAGCCAGAGTTGATAGCTTTTCTTAAAAGCTACGTTTAAGTGAGAAAGATGGAGCTTTTTGAGTGTGTTTTTTATTTTAACTTTTAAATTAATTGACCCTGAAGGTAAGTAGTGACTAACAGCGTTTGGATTTTCAGATCCCTGTGCTCGGCCAGTGTGTGAAGGTAAGTGGGTCTAGTGTGGCTTTTCTGTGGAAACTGTGAGTATGTGAAGGTAAGTTGTTTGTGTTTGTCGTTGTCTGGGCTGAGACTCGCGTTCGTACGAAGACACAGGTGAGTGAAGGTAAGTGAGGGGACCCGTCAGAGCAGCACTACTTTTATTGCAATTTGGCTCTTTACGGAGAAAAATCTCCATTCTGAATTGATCAGTTTAGTCATATTGTACCTAAAATACTTCTTTAAATTAACGATCTTAAGAGAAATTAGTGTAGTTGTTTATAATTAAATATCTGTGAGCTTTTGAGTGAAATTATTCTCTTACCTTTCTGATTAATTTCTACATAAGTGACTCTCTTTGTTACCTGCATGTATTTTTGGAAGCACGCTTTCTAAGAGGTGACGGGAAATCAGGCATCATGTTTGAAAACGACGACGCATGCTGCTTTTACAATGATTTAATGGAAATAAACTTAGAATTTCACCCTAACAGCTGTATGTACACACATAAAAAACCTGCACTATTAAAGCCGAAACATTAAAAATAACGTTTACGACTAAAACATATCAGCTGTAACCTAAAAACGACACTGTAGTTTGGTAAACAATAAAACAAATTCAGTTTGAACAGCTCAATATTGAATGCATACTTATTTACAAAATAACAGCGGAAGTTGTTCTATCAAAATAAAAGCATCAAACCAAACCAGAAGTTCATCATATTTTGTACAAATAAAACAAAGTAAAGGCTATGAGCCCTAAAAACAAAGGAGGAGCAACATTTGGGTTGTTTGCATGGATACAGAAATGATGACTAGTTGTTGGGACAGTTTCTGCGCACACTGATTATATTTGTGGTTTTTTATTTAAGCCTGGCGTTTGAGTGGTAATTTTCTCTACCGTTACAGGAAGGTGTTTAAAAGCTTGTTTTCTTGCTCTGTTATGACGTAAAGCTGCACTTTACTGTTTGTTTCCCTTCTGACTGGCATTCTGAATCATTTCACACTAGAATGAGCTCAGAGCTATTTTAATAATGATCCTTATTGTCGTTATAAAAACATGTAATCACATGAACTCTGATGAAATTGGGTAAACCGCAATGGCCGCTGCACCTTTGTGCGTCGCTATAGCAACCGACACTCGCGTGTCTTGATGGTTGACGTCCAGTGAAGGTTTTTCTTTTAAGTTTTGTTCACACAGCAAATCTTGACAGTAAATTTTAATTTGTTGCTGATCCCATTTCTATATTTGTTCATCGATTGTTCTGGTCGTTCAGTCTGCTCATGAATTTCGGTCAGACTGAGTCCGTGTGTTTACGATCCCAACGCGACCAGAAAAACGCAGAAGAAGAACGCCGGCGTTGCAGGGCTGCGCGGATAACTGACAGTCTAATAGCAACGCCCATGTGTGGTGCGTTAACGGAACAAACCTCTTCATAATTTTTATGAATATGATTATTAGACATTGTTTATGTCCAGATTTAACAATAGACCTCTTGCTTCTTATGGTGCAAAAAATATAATATGACGTAAATATTTATTGCAATGAATTTCTTTGTTGTCATGATTGGTTCCGATTAATGATTTTTAAAATCATCGTAAACTATTCGTTTTGTTTCTACCATTTTCTCCTTAATTCCACAAAGAACACCAATGATCACATTTGGAAAATTTGATCAAATTCAGTTAATTTTGCAGTTTATTTATACAAATCGCATTTCTTTATGTGACTAAATAAACAAATGGAACATTTTCATGAAGATACTATTGTGGTTTAATGCAGTCGCATCCATAGAGATATCCAAAAAAAATAGTAATATAGTTTTTATCGTTATAACGGTGCATAAAATATAGTTAAACTGTAAGTCTACATCACCCTCTCCTAACATCCACAAAGGGATAAACAATATGGCTGAGAAACGATATAAATGTTATCAGTCTATATCAATAATTATTGATTTTTTTTCTTAAATATCTGAAGTTCTGCCAATTTTTTTTTCTTATTTTTAAGCAGCTATGAGGGAAAACTTGAAACTGCTGTGCAAGTTACTCAGCAGGTGGTTGCTAGGTAACCAAAGTGGGGGGAACTTGAAACTGCTTGTTACCAAGGAGGCTGTTGCTACGCGACCAAAGAGTGAGCCGTTAGTTGGTGCCACCAACACGGCTTAGCTAAAATCTTTCTCCTGCCTACATCTCCCAGAATGCTGAGCGATTCTGGATTGGAGTTCAGTGAATATTATATATATTCAGTGAATATTACCTATTGATATTGATTTGTTGTTCAGCCTCAGTACCGCGTAAAAGTTGGATAAAATGCGACATGTCCATTCAGATTGCAGACAGTTGGGACACATTTGATTTAGTACCAGATATGGAAAATGAGCAAATTGTATTTGTTTGGGTTGTAAAAACATTGGAATTTGAACATTCAGAGTTCTGTGAAAATTTGGTTTGCATTTGCAAATGTCTTCTTGTGAAAGAAACATTGAATATTCCACAGTTTCTCTTTTTAAATCCTTTTGGTGGCAGAATCTGACTGGAATAAACGAAGACAAACTTTTGTCATTTGTCTAAAAATGCAACCGTGCGCCGCAGCGAGCTATTGAGGCGAAAGGTGTCCGTTTCTCAGCTTGTGATTCTGAATCATTGTGACTTAGTCTGGTCAACAGAAAGCTGACCTGTTACAGTCACACATTTTACTACATGATAAATTATCGCCAAAGTTATGGTGATAAATGATAGTAATGCTTTTTTAAAGACCATTTTCAAGTACCATAATGGCAAGAACACAATCTCATAGTTCAATAAACTTAAATTCTAATAAACATTTAAAGCCCGGAACTGGAAAACTTGTTGAATATCAGAAATAAATAAAACAGAAACGACCAATAAAATGACTTAATTCTTTGTCCTTCCAACAAAAGGACGAGTTGAGAGCAAAACTGAAGACTTTTTATCACCCAGGTTTTGATAGAAAGAGAGAAACAATAAACTTTAATGTGTCTATAAGTTGACATTGTTTTGTAAACTGTTTGGACCGAAAGCTTCGTTATAAGTTTCTGCAGATTAGCGTTGGGGACTCAAGATTAAAATCTCATCCCTAACCTGGACTGACTGCAGATTATTGAAAACAAAAAAAAAATATCTTCATATTTATTTAATTGTTGTTAAAATATATACTTGACTTCTTTAAACCAGTATTGCTAAATCTGGCATCATTATAACCCTGTTTGATGTGAACTTTGCTAATTTAACGCAAGTCAGAAATGTTTCCGTTTGTTCGTAGCCGGGTTCGATCGGCGGACTGTCAACATGACTCTGTTTGTCGTCGAAACATATCGTTCTACTGCATTTAGAAAAGTTAATCTGAGGTTTCTTGTTCTGCGTCTTGAAATTAATTATAAAGCAAATATTTGTACAAGTTAACAGTTTAACTTAGGAGCTTTAAGGTGATGCGTTCTGTTTTGTTACATGTTAAATTTTCTCAGTAACTGAACTGTTTGAGACTTAAAGGGCCGGTATTATGTATTTTCCTGGCACATGGTGACATTTTATAACTCAGTTAAGTAAAATGTTGCTTATGTCAAACATAACGTTGAAGTAATTTGACTTTGTATTTAACGCCTTGAAATTGGGCCACTATCTCTTTAAGAAGCTCCAACTCTTTCCGACACTCTGTCTTCTGTACGTCACGCCGTTTCTCCATTGTGCCGTTTGTAATCGTTCTTGGCAGCCGTGGACAGAGTCGTTGTTTGTATTTTAAACTCAGCAGCTGCACGGTTCCACCAGGTGTTTGCTAATTGCTGCTGCTGCTAGTCTGAAGGAGCTGAGTGAGGACTGACCCTCTAAAGAGGAGCTTTGTGAGAGGAAGCATTTTGATATGGCTGCCACAGAAAATTCGGGGATTCCTCAACCATGAATACAAAAATTAAAGCAACGCTGCAGGTGTGTTTTTGATAAGGGAATAACATGATTACACGACATAAAGAAAAGTCAGTTTGATATAATTTAGCTAAAGCACTCTGAAAACATTGTTCTTTAATTAACGGTTATGGTTTGTCAGTACAGCCTTAAAGTTTCTTAAATTCATTTTTTTTAACGTTTTGTCGCGACAGGCCTCGTTTATTTTCTCGTGAGACTTTTCAGTTGGGCAAAGTTTGATTCAGACATTTTCATTACGTTCCGTCCCTCAATACGGTTGAGGCTACCGCTAACTAGCCGCTAATATCCCTCCGTTAGCTGCCTGGCTAACTTTATAAGTAAGCACAAATTTATGGCCGGTTGGCTGGAAGACGTTCGTCTGTTTCTGTGGACATAAAAGTCTTGCTCTTAAATTTGAGTTGGTGAAACGGCTGTTCATTTTGAAAGGTTGAATTTTCATCAGGCACTTCAAAGCAGTCCTAAAAACAGAACATTTTTGTGCTTATTGGTTTACAAATGTAAACAAAAAGTTCATGGCTATTTGTCTTACTCGGTTTGTAATAAAGTGTTAAAAATAGTTGATTTTTCTGCTCATAATCTACTTTTATCCAGCAGAATATTAAATATTTCAAATCAAATCTATATGTTTGCAGACCGACTGCATGAATAATTAACATTAGCGTTCGCCTCTGCATGACGTAACAAACATGCTCAAAATCTGCTTTTATTCACTGATAAGAAAGCTGTGCATCCTAACGTTTTATTAAATTGACCAAACAGATTATATAGTTCAGTGTAAGTGGGTTTTTTTTTGGGTTTTTTTTTGGGTCCCCTTGATAAACTAACATTGCTCTGCAGTCGTTGGGTTCTGGTTCTGGTTCCGGCTTCAAGGTGAGTCTGTGGAGTGACGAGAGGAAACCAAAAAACCCGTAGATTGACACCGAAGCCAAACCTCTCTCACTTGACTATTGCAGGGTTCCAGCTTCCTCCCAGTGGAAAGCCTTTACAAGTAAACAATAACAAACAAGCTTCTACTTCTTTCTTGTCACCATTGCTAGACAAATGTTTATGGATCAGCAAGGAGACGAAAAATGCGTCCTTTTGAAGGTTTTCAACGCAAGGCTATTGTAATTTGTCCCACGGACGAGGATTTTAAAGAACGAACATTAAAGCAAACCAATGAGCAGGGGAAGGATGTGCCCGATCATGCTGTGTTAGAAATGAAAGGTAGGAATGCTGTGGAAACAAATTTAAACAAACAAAACAAAAAATAATAATAATAATTTAAGAAAAAGAAACAATCTATTTTTTATTTTTTTATTTTACTTTTTCTGTGTTGTCTCTAAAATCAAACTTGGAAGATGTCCCTTCCCTCCCTCCTCCCCCTTAAACCCACCAGATATCAGACCTGGACTTTTATTTATTTTTTTATTTATTTATTTTTTAAACAGTTTACATAAATTTGATTCCTATTTTTGTCCCTTTTTCTGCCACTTTCCATTCAGACTTGAACACGCTGCAAACCGAGACTCGTTTCCTGTTCAGTTCAGATTGGAAAACCAAATTTAGTGGCTTGGCGGCCATTAAACAGTCGCTTCCTTTCGAGTTGATTCCCAAAACCGCTCCAGGATCTGTGTTTGGTTTGCGGTGATGTTCCCTCTTCACTACAACTTTTTAGTTGTCCTTTTTGTCCCCCGTCTCTTCTGATGTCCCCCTTCCTCTCTGTCTGTCTGAACAAATGTTTCCTCCTGGAGGCGACCTTTGTTCCCTTTGCTTTCTTTATCTGCTTTTGTTTTTGTCGCCTTTGCGTCGTACTAATTATTTCTCGTTTTTGTCTTCCGGTGGTGTGGCTGCTCTGGTCTTCACTACGCTCCCCCCCTCCCTCCCCGTCCCCGTCTCTGTCTCCCCGTTTCTCTCCACCCGTCTCCGCTCGGATGGGTGGCCGCCCCTCAAAGCCAACTTCACGCTGCCGGAGCCGTGCGACTTCCTGGAGGACGTGGGGTTCGTCGAGCTGCAGCGCGAAGACGCCGAGAAGCTGCTAAAGCAGTACAACGAGGAGGGCCGCAAAGCCGGCCCGCCGCCTGACAAACGCTTCGACAACAGGCAGGGCGGCTTCCGCGGACGCGGCGGCGGCAGCTATCAGCGCTACGACAACCGTGATGGGTTTCGTGGCGGCTACCAGAACCGTAGCGGAGACGGAGGCAGCGGGTACAGAGGAGGTGAGGCGCTTAACTTTCCTTTATTGACATTTTCATTATCACAATAAAACATACCAAACACAAAGAACTTGGGGAACTGATTGGTATTTTTAGTGGGAAAAAACAAGGTCAGCTGTAAGTGATCCGCGCCATCTTAGTAGGCAAGTGCTTTGTTGGGCTCAAAGCGTCGCGCCCACAAGCTCAAATGGATACCTGGACAAAATGGCTGCTGTTGACATCGAGCCGGAGAAGTAAAATATCAGACGATCTCATTTTTGTTTTTGTACTTATTTAAAAGATGGAGATTTATTTATTTTGTCTTTTTGCTCAGGTTACAACCGCGGCAGCTACAGCCAGAACCGATGGGGTAACAGTTACCGTGACGGCGGCTCGGACACACGCGGCAGCTACAACCGCAACCAGCAGTCAGGCGGAAGCTACAACCGCCCGGCTTCCTACAACAAGTCGGGATACAACCAGGTAGCTGCAGTTCCCTTCACCTGCTGGGGTTTGGTTTGGAGTCGGAGATGTTTTACAACCTCGCGTTGCTTTGGCCAGCAGGGCTACAGCCAGAGCTACAACCAGGGCTACAACCAGGGCAGCTACAACCAGAACTACTACAGCGGCTACAGTCAGTACCCCGGATACACCCCGACGCCCACAACAGCACAGACCTACAACCACCACCAGCAGCCGCCACCGGCACAGCAACCGCCGGCGCAGCAACAGCAGAGCTACAACCAGCAATATCAGCAGGTCAGCAACTTCTCCTCCACAAGCACAGATGGAAACGTTTAAAATGGCAGAATCGAGTTTACTGAAGCTAAATAAAGTAAATTTATGCAGGAAAACTCAGACATTTTGAGAATGTAAATATTTTTATACAGTTTTGGAATATTTGCTGTTATTTCTTTGTTGTTTTTAGTAAATGGGCTTTTTGAGTCTTTGTGCTTCAGTTAATTAATCAGAACTAACCTGATTAATCGTTTCAGTTCTAGGGACGACAGTTCGATCAAACTGCACAATAAGCTGTTTGACTGTTTTCAGCCTTTATGGAGGGAAATCTGACTGTGTTTCCTCCCTCGTTTCTTCCAGTACGCTCAGCAGTGGCAGCAGTACTACCAAAACCAGAACCAGTGGAACCAGTACTACAGCCAGTACGGCGGTTACCCTGGACAGGGCAGCCAAGGCTCGTCTTCTGGTTCCCAGTAGCTTCCTCCTGCTTCTCCTCCTTCCCCGACACCTGTGACCTCTGCAGCTGATCATTATCGTTTTTGTACAGTTTGTCACCAACTATGGATCCTGTCCGTCTTAAAGCGCTAGCCTCCCGTTTCTCACGCGTCGTTATCCAGTTCAATGTGGGATTATTTTCACTAAGCACTGAACGTGAGGTGGTAGATGATAGATATTCTAAACTCGTAATGAATGTTATTGATTATGCATCAGATGTGGATGCCTGGCGTCCATATTCCCCTCAGTTTGAAGAGGTGGCTGTGTATATTTATAGGCTACAGCTTGAGAAGACAGGAAGAAACAGCCTGACTGAGCTTAACGGAGAACAAATGCATGCTTTTTACCTTTACGCCCCCTTTTCTCCTCTCTTGCTCTTTGCTTTTCAGTTACGGAGTGAGCATCTTTTATTTACCGCTATAGAAACCGAGCATTATGGAGCATTTTTATAGGTGTTGGTACTGTAGTATTTAATCTGACCTTTTGATTATGAGTAATCCTTTGCCGCTTGTGTAGTTGTAATTTGCTTTATTTTTATGATTTCCATCCCTGATTTTTTTGTTTTTTTTAAATTGCTGTTCATTGAGTCCTGTAGTTAAAGCCAGTTTTTTTTCTACCTTAAAAAAAAAAAACAGAATCAGAGTTTTTGACCAGTTACGCCAGCTGTCTTGTCTTTATACAATAAACACAGTTGTAAACACCTACAGATGTGTGGAAAATGTTTTTTTCATTCCCAATTTCTAAAGGAAAGTCAAACAACACATAGCTTATGACTGTATTTGTATTTCTCTTTTTTATTTTTTTTTTTATAAAACTGAAATCAACAAAGGACAAAAGGAGGAAGATGAGAATAATGAGACTGTGTTGTTCCAGTGCAGTCCTGCTGAACCGTAAATGAAGAAATTTGAAGTTATTTTCAGGGCAGGAAAAAAACATTTTGTTTGCATGTTGCTTCAAAACAATCAACTGGTGCAGAAAGAGTCCAGTGTTGCACTGCATTCCAGTTACCTCGTACAATAGAGTACTAGGGCCAGGCTAAAAATATAAAATGAGAATACAGTTGAAATAATACGAGAAGTAAATGACATTTTTTGAATATAAAAACTTTTCTTATATTCAACAAAATGCTCATTCTGTTCTCGTAATACGACTATTGTATTATTTTGACTATTTTCAAAGTTGTCTTAAGTCGAAATACAAGTTGTAATAGGTTTTATCATAGGAATCTGATTATTTCGACTTTACAGATTTACGAGAAAGCAGCAGAAATGCAAATCCAGTAAAACATACAAACTGCAAAAAACAGATTGTCATTAATAGATTAAAATCAAAATTTGAGAAGTCAAATACCAGAATAGTCATGAGTATTGTATAATTTTGACTTCATTCCTATTTTACTTTAATTTTAATTTATTTCCTTATGGCCCTGGAAGCTGGATTTTACCCAAGATCATGGCACCAACATGGCGATTCCCATTAACATTGTTTTCAATACATTATTTCAAGTTTTACTTTCTGCCTTTAGTTTATGTAGTTTCAGACGCCACAAGCAAAAGTGATTTGAGGCGCATTTTTACACATCTTGTAAAATAAACATGTTTCCACCACATCTTGCTGGAGCGGCCATATTGAAACCGGAAATCGGCCTCCACTGGGGGTAGTTGGTGTTCCGGTTCATTTTTCCCAGTTTCAGTGAAATTATCAAATTCAATCCCAAATAAAGTCATGTGTTTACAATTTACTAATCATTCATCATATAGCTGCCGAAGTTGAACTAAATTGTTTTTACTGCTTAGTGTTAATTTCCTACCCTGCTCCTGTGTGTTAAGCCCAAGAAATGTCTGTAGGTTTGCAGAAATTCATCTTAGCACCAGAAATGCAAGGCACATGTTCTTCAAACAACGTTTTCATAAATTACATAGGAAACAAACAACAACAAAAAAACAACAACTCCAGAGTCAAACTAACAAGAACGTCACAACTATGAAGTCCATTTACAGCCAGGAGTCTCGTATGTTCGACGTCGACGGCGGAACAAACATGGCGGCGGCGCCGGTTGGCTTTTTGTCCGAGCAGGAAGAAGAGCGTTCAGTCCGGCTCTCGGCTTTTGTCTTTGTGCAGATGCAGCTCGTCCAGCTTGTCCTGAAGGAAGGAAACTGGCATGGAGCAACCTCTGTTTCGGTGCGGCAGCGTCTTGGTCTGGAAGGTGAGCGAAACGAGAAAACCGTTACAGGAAAACCGTTTAACCTCCGTCATCATGCTAACTAGCCTCCCAGAGAGAAACGGGGCGGGTGTAATCAGTGCGTACATGATAGTGATTGGCAGAGCTAAGAGCCGCCCCCTTGCTCTGATTGGTTGTTTCTGACTGAGCTGTTTCTTTCTGTCTCACTTTATACTGACGTCACTACAAATGTATTTAAAGAATATAATGGCGTATATTGTAAGGACTGGAAAAAGGAAGAGTATATTCCTGCTAAATAATTGTGTTTTTAAAAAAACATGGAAATTTATGAGTTTGAAAAGTTAAAATATTTGCAAGAAAAAACTCAGAAATGTTGATATTGTCAGAAATTTTCTAAAAATTTTAAATCCTGCAGCTTTGAATTTGATGTCAAAAGGTATCCTATAGTGAAATCTGCTCTTGTAAAAATCAAACTAAACTCTAAAGATCCCGTCTTTCTGTCAGGTGTGTTTACGTCTCACCCGTCTGTCAGGGGACGCATGTCCAACACAGTTGAGGTGGTTTCCTCTGCGGTCCCTCCTCTCGGGCGTCCAAACCCCGGGGTCGGTCTGAGTGGAGCGGTCCGACAGCGTGGAATCGCCCGAGTTCTGTGTCCAGTCTGACGTTACTCTGTTTTGTTCAGTGTCGTTGCTTGTGGGGAAAACGAAGGCTTCTTCTTCTGAACCTGGTGGATAGAATCACATGTGAGGTTATTTACACAGAGGTGTGTGTGTGTGTGTGTGTGTGTGTGTGTGTGTGTGTGTGTGTGTGTGTGTGTGTGTGTGTGCGTGTGTGGATGAAGTACGCACTCCAGCTGTTGCCCTTGGTTCTGGAGTCAGGACCGGGAGTGCACGGACACGACCCAGTTGTGTTTTTGTGTTTCTTCTGGCAACCCGTCCGCACCAGATCCCTGCAGTGTCGGTGGCAGTTTATCCCACAATCTGAGAGCAAGACGCACAACAAGGACCAAAATTAGCAAAACATTTCAAAGGTTTCCTTAAAAAAAGAACAAAAAGTAAACAGGTGAAGATGATAATCTGGCCAAACATTGATGGTAATTATTTGGGTTCTGTAGCTCAGCTTGTCGAAAGAAAAAATTAATTTGTTTCTCACTTTAGATTGATAAATGTCACAATCCCAAAACTAAATATTTTGATTCCAGTTAAACATTTATCTTGGAGCTAAATGTTTAGTTTGCTATATCAATGGTCATCACTAAGCTAAACAATTAGTTCCATGCTAAATATTACGAAATATTAAGAACCAAGCAAAAATATTCAGTTTGGAGCAAAATCATTAGTTAGAAAACAATTCAGATTTCTAAATAGTTAGTTAACAACTAACTAGCTAACAACTAACTAGTTAGTTGTTAATAGTTAGTTAACAACTAACTATTTAGCTTGGAGTAGTATTCAGTGATACCAAGTTAAACATTTAGTGTCAAAACACAAAATATTTAGAACCAAGCTACATAATCAGTCACATATTTAATTAGCTTGGAGCAGTTATGCAACAGTCAACTCCATGTCACTTTAAGTTCATTTTCTCCTCTAATAACAGCAAACATAATGAATGTGTGTGGTTGTTGTTACCTTTGCAGTGGTAGCCCTGTTTGATGACGCCCCACAGCTGGACAGGGCAGAGACGACAGGTTACGTTCAACATTCACCAAAATCCAGAAACACAGCAAACCGCTGATACTCACGAAGCCTCCACACGTGTCGCAGAACGTCGGCCGCTTGTACGTCGTCTCGTGGAAGTTGTGCGTTTCGTTGAAGTTGTAGCCCAGCTTAGCGCAGACCGACATTCCTCTCATGAAGTAAGAGGTGATTTCTTCTCGGCTAATTTGCCCCTCCCTGGGAAGAAATTAGAACCCAAAATTGTAACTTTTTAAAAAAAAAGTAATAGATTTTTTTTTTTTTTAGATTATTGTTTATTTGATAAGGATGGATATAAGAAGCACACAATCTGATGCCTGCTTCACAGTGTTCATTAAAAGCAGAAAATCCTACCAAGAATTTTTGGCCAAGTTTCTAAAGCAAATATCAAATAAAACAAAACTTATACGTTTCCTGCAAGACGTAGGAACTTGTTTTAAATTAATAACTGGTTCATTTTGATGAAAAGGCACCAGTTCCACTGACAGATTAGTTCACTTATAACACGGGTGTCAAACTCCAGGGCCCGGGGCCAAATCTGGCCCGCTGTAGCTTTTTATGCGGCTCCCAAGACTCTAAATCTGCAAATTTTCTTAAATTTGGCCAAATGTTAAATGTGATAAAATGTCACATTTAACATCGTACAAACATCGTGAAAATTCCTATCAAACATTTCTAAAAAACAAACAAACAGTAAAACAATCACAAAATCCTGAAGGAACAGCTATTTATTGACATTTTAACAATTTATTTGGTTTTATTAATGCATAATAATGCAAACGGCCCTTTTAAGAACATCCGGATTTTTGATGTGGCCCAAAATGAAAAGTTTGACACCCTGGACTTATAACAAGACATTTTTCTCATTGTAAGTGAAATAATCTCTCAGTGGAACTCGACCTGCGTTGCTAGGTTACGGGCTGGGCTTGGCTGGGGTTGCTAGGTAACGGCGCAGTGGAACATTCTACCAGTTGAACCAGAACTTTTTCAAGGTTTCAAGGATTTTTCTCAAATGGTCATTGCAGCTTTGGTTGTTTGTGGTGCAAAATTTGGACTCAGATCCCAGATTAAGACATCTAATAATAAAAATATGTAATAAAGTAATAACCCTTTTCATCAATATTCAAGAGTTATTGACTTAAAAGTTCAAACCAGATTTTATTTCTTGCTTAAAAGTTACTTGTAAGTTAGTTTTGCCTTATTTGAAGATATTTCACGGCAGAAAACAAGAAATGACTTGGTAATATTGAGTGTTTTTTGCAGTGCGGGTCTGGCTGAGCATCCCCACCTGTCAGTTTCTTGAGTGCAGTAGGTGAATGGAAAGTTGGCTGCTATTTTCTCAAAGTCCTCCAGTGAAATGTAGCCGTCCTGGTTCAGGTCGTAGTTCTTCATGATGGACTGCGGGGCGCAGCAGAGAAGCAGAAGTCGCTGAATGTCAGTTCTGCTTTAGGAGCGTCTGAATGCGCGGAAGTGAAAGGCAGGAGCGTCGTACTCACATCCACCATCTGTTTGACGTGTTTGGAGATGGTGTCGGAGTCCAGCCGGGGGGTGACCCCAGATCCCCATTCTGCCACTACCGGCGGTTTAACAGGAGCGACGGGCTGTGGACCGACACACCAAGGACTGTGAGAAACAAGAAGAAAAAGCACACCCACCACATAATACACTTCCCTAACGTACGACTCTTTGATGTGGCTGGCTTTGAAGTATTTCTGCATAGCGCCTTTGCTTTTGGTTTCAAAACGTTACACCCACAGAAAGCGAGAATATGTCCATTTTGTTTTGTGACAAACAGGCTGCAAAGCTCACTTCAGATCTCCGTACCTGAATCTTGGGGTTTTTGGGCTCCTTGTTGTACGACAGCTCATAAATCTCATCCTCTGTGTAGTACAAATCTAAAGACAGCTACAGATTTAAAAGACACATAAATTAAGATGCTCTTGAACTGCTTGGCGGCCATTTTTGGTTTTGTCTCGTTTGTCCTCTTGTCCCCACCGTGAGCAGGTGCAGAAGGTCTTTGTTGGCCTCGAACGGCGGCTTGCAGCTGTGGATGGCCAGCAGGTCGTTGATGTTGCTGTACAGGTGCTGCAGTTTGCTCAGGTTGATCTTCTCCTCGTCGATGTAGTCCGGCAGCGCCTCGTTGAGCGAGATCAGGTCCTTGAGGTGGACCCCCAAGATGGGCACCTTGAAGCCCCTGCATTCGTTGTAGACCCGCCGGTAGTTGCTGTAGTTGCTCCGCGAAGAGAGGAGTTCTGTGAATTCACTCAGGACCTGTTGGGCAACGAAGAGCGAGAAAATGTGACGTTGATTCAACCTGATACTGTCAATCGATTGAAAAATTGTAATCACATCGTGATTAATGACATCATGATTGATGATAATTCATCACATCATGATGAAAAATTATTAATCATAATGTGTTTAATCATGATGTGAATAATCATTATTAATCGCATGATTAGTTATTAATCGTGATTAATTGGGACTTTTTGGCAAGATATAGAGGCTTGTTTTAAATCAATAATTTATATAGTTATATTTCCATTGGCAGATTATTTCACTTGTAGGAAAATCTTCGGTCTTTACTGCATCATTTCTGACCAACAAACAAACCAATAAATCAGCTCAGATTTCAGATGGGCCTGATTTCAATGTCCTTGTCAAACTGATCTTTTCTACCAATTTCTAACTTCCTCTTCCACCTGACTGACAGATCACGTCTGCATGACCAAATTATTTCCAACATGTTAAGTTTAGATGTTTATGAACGACCTTTGGCAGATTTGACCTTTACAACGTGTTGACATCCTGAGTGAAACTGAAGCTCGTCTTTGTTCTGGCACCTTCTCATTTACAGATTTAGCTTCAGCTTTTATTTACTCTTTTCTTTTTTTTTTTTTACTTTAGCTGCTAAATAAAAAGCTACATATTCTGGTTCTCCTTTAAAATAATTTGCATTTCGTCTTTCAAACTGAAACTTTACTGTTCATTTTAACTGAAACATGTGAGATTTGATCTGTATTTTATGTGGCGTCCCTCAGGGCGCCATTGTAGGACCTTTTCTTTCACGTATTCTTGGTTAGATTAGAATCAGTTAAGCTCACTCTAAGCAGATTATTTCCACTTGTATTGTTCATTTCACTAAAATGATCAAACCTACTTAGTTCATCTCATTTAGATTATAAATGTTTTCATGTATCCTCTTAAAAAAAGACATTTGAATGCCTCATGATGGTACAAATCTCTTCTGTAAGAATATTTTTGATGGCTTGATGATCAGAGAAGAGGGATTTAATAAACATCAAAAGAGTGAAACCATCAGGTGTTGCAGTGCAAAGTGCCTAGTCAAAGTTTTACAAATCCACCTCACCTAAAGGCGTAGCCTGGTTTTGTTGATCAAAAATAGAATAGTCCGTTTTGCATTTGTCTTGCTGCTGATATGGAAATAATAAGCAAATCCACCATCGGCATCCATATGTCACAGAGGAAAAGCCTGGACAGCAAACAGGAAGTTTAAACAGACTTTTCACTCTGACAAAACACTTTGAAACATCACAGCAGATCATATCTGTTGATCCACTGACAGCTGATGTGTGTTTTTACTTTCAGTGGCCAGAATCTAGTTTTGATTTTTAACCAAAAACTTTTTAAAGTTTGTTTTACATCACAGTTTTACATCCATTTCATTAATTTATTTTTTATAATTAGAACTGCAGCTTCAGAGGCAAAGTCATAGTTCATAATCTAAATATTTAGCCTTAAGCTAAAGAATTAGCTCCGATTCACAAGCTAAATATTTAGTTTCAAACTAGATACTTTGTTTGAAGCTAGCAGTATATAAACAAATTAAATATTTAGTTTGATGTCTAAATAGTTTGAAATTAAATATGTACATTGTAACGAAATTAGCTTATTTAGATTGCTAACGTCTAGGATGCTAACTAGCTACGAGCTAACTAGCTTGCGTCAGTGCACTGTGGGGATAAACTGTTGACTTTCATGAATTAACCAGTTCAGAAAAATTGCTTAATTTGTATATTTATTTAACAAAAATTTTAACCAAGTGAAGCAAAAATTGTCCCTAAAGGATTTCTGGGTTGAACATATTTTCAGATAAATAAAATTTTCTTTTTTTATTTTAATTTAAATGCAAAATGTATTTCTTATTTTACAGTTTTGGCTTAATTATTGCTCTGACTATGTTATTCTTTCACCAAATGGCCTTTTTTGAGTCTGTATAATCTGCATAACTAACTATTCATTGATTGCCGATTAGTCAGATAAATCACAACTAATCGTTTCTGTCTTTAAGGTAATATCTGGAACAAACCAATTTAATCCCTGGAGCTTGGAGGTCTGGCTGTGAGGTTGAGTTTGATACCTTAGTGATGTCAGGGGGCAGCAGGTTGGACGTGTCTTTGAGGCGAGAGATCGAACTGTGACAGAGGCCTCCGGTCACCGCCATTAGAGTGTTAAAGTTTTGCAAGGCTCTCAGTTTCTACAGGAGGAGAAAAACAAAAAGCATCTTAAACAATTTGAAAATGAGCCCAAGACTCCCTGCACTGCAAAAACACAAAACTTTACCAAGTATTTTTGGGGGGGGTTTCTTAGTACACTGGAAATTAGACACAACTAACCTATCAGTAACTTTTCTTTTTTAAATAGGTGTTTGGTTAAATCAGTAATTCCTTAATATTGATGAAAAATTACTAGTTCCATTGATATATCCTACTAATAGCAATTCCCATATTATCAGTGAAATAATCTACCAGTGGATCTAGTTATTGTGTATTTAGCTATTTTTCATCAATATTAATAAATTATTTACTTAAAACAAGTTCCTACATCTTGCTGAAAAGTTACGTCTAAATCATTTTGTCTTATTTCAGCTACATTAAGATGTTTGCACCAGAAATTCGACCAAAATATTTGGTCATATTTTGTGTTTTTTCAGAGTGTTAGTATGTTTCCGGTTACCTGAGCCACATGGATGTACTTGGTGAAGACCTGGGCTCTCTGCTGGGCCGTGTGTCTGCTGAGGATCATCAGCTGGACCCACTGCGAGACGCCGTTGCACATCATGACGGATCGCTCCAGCGCCGGGTTGTCCCTCACAGAGCCTCGCACCACGTAGCTGCGGTAGTCCAGGAACTGATCAGACAAAACGCGTCGCATGAAAAAGCAAATCAGCAACTGAAACTGCTCACAGATTTTACAGATGACTTTTCAGTTTCTATCGTTTAATCTGTGACTAAAAGAGAAATGCAGTCACTTTAAGATGCTGCTGCAGGGGTAGCTCACACTGAAAACGTGTGAAAACGCCAGTGTTGTATAAAGTACTGAAATCTCGGAGTCAAGTAAAAGTATAGGTACCGCTCCAAAATATGACTTTGGTAAAAGTAAAAGTCACTGATTGAAATGTTACTTGAGTTAAAGTATTAAAGTATCTGAAACGTCTTGTACTTAAGTATGGAAAGTACTGTAAAAATGAATGTACTCAAGTAATGTAATGAAAAGTACAAGTAAAAAGTAAAATAAGGCAAATGCAGTTTGAATCACATTTTTTATATTTTGGTAAACTTGTAAAATACACTTAAAATAATGAACACAACCAAGTGCAGGCAAAATTAAACCTGCTAATAGATAAACCTGCAGCATCATTTAGTTAAGAAAATTAGGAGCTTTACTGAAACCACAAGGTTAACTTAACCTGCTTTAGGTTAACTTAACCTGCTTTACAACTGAACCAGCTTCTTAGTAAACCCTCCAGGACAGAAAGTTTTTGTAAGCCTTAAGTTTTCCCTTTCAGTAAGGTCAGTGATGAAAATGAGAAAAATAAATAGTGCAGAAAATGCGGCCAACATGAAGAAAGAAAGCCGTTACGATTACTCTACTTCACAAACTAAAGGTGCCACAACTGGTCATTATGCAAAAGAAAAAAAGAATTGGGAGGGAAATGCAGCTTATTGGCATCTGAAGAGGGAGAGATTTTTTTTAAACTTGGTGTTTAATGGGAGAAGATAAACAGACCTCCGTGATGCTGAAACCCACCTACTCAAATAATCCAGCAAACAGTCTGATTGGTTAGAGCTCCGTTTGTGCAGCTTTGGTTTCCGAGATATTAAAAATTATTTTTTAGGCCATCCAAAATATATACTTTTTAAGATTACAATTACTGAAAATATTGAGTATGACTACTTCATACTCAATATTTTGTGTCATGAATTTTGTGTCAGTTGGTCACAAGGCAAGAAATCTATTTCCATTAGTTTCTCAGGAGTTTGGATGTAAAATTTGTTGACTCTCCCTGAGTGAAACTCCGACACCTTGAGGAAGGGAGAGACCGAGAACGGCTGGCCGAAATTAGCGTTCATGAATCGGATCAACCTCGAGTTAGGCGCCGCTCACACCGGATATCGGAAGAGCCAAAATCCAAATTGAAAACAACTTTGCTGTGTTTGTTTTAACGGCACAAACCTGCACAAACGGAGCACTAACGAACCAGCCCACTTTGGTTTGTTTTGGAGCAAAATGGGGGGATGATGAACTCTGGATGGGCTAAAAAATCATTTTAATATCTCGGAAACTAAAGCTGCACAAACGAACATTTTAACGGCACAAACCTACACAAACGGAGCACTAACCAATCAGACTGTTTGCTGGAGTTTTTGACGTAGTGGGGAGGTGAAACCTGTGCATCCTATTGGTGGAGATGAACAAGCCCAGGCAAGCAGGCTTTGTTGTCAATCATTAGGTGGGTCAAAACATTTGCGTTTCTCTCTCGCTTTTTTGTAACGAGTAACGAAACCACACATTGAAAATGTATCGGAGTAAAAGTATGCAATTAAATTAGGAAATGTAGTGAAGTAAAAGTGAAAGTTATCAAAAATTTTCTTACTCGAGGAAAGTATGAAGTACTCCAAAATATACTTAAGTAAAGTAGTGAAGTATTTTTACTTCGTTACTATACAACACTGGAAAACGCGTCCTTTAATCTGAGCACATGCGCTCAAACAGGAAAAATCACATCTTTAGAAATAATCTGCAGCAAAGCCATGCTTAAAGACACTCATAAAGATTCATATGAATGCATTTATTTACTTAAATAATAAATTAGTCTGCATAAGCTTTGATTATCAATAGTCAGTAACTTCCTAAAATGACCTGAATCAGAGATCAATTTACCCTCTAACTAAAGAAGTGATTCTGCTGAATCGATTCATCAGATTAATTGTGATTAATCAGATTAATCGTGATTACTCAATTATTGAAATAATTGTGAACTAATGTAGCAATCGATTAATCGTTAACTGGACTATACAGACTCTAAAAAAAGATAATTTAATGGGAAAAAACAACATAATCAGAGCAGTAATTAAAACAAAACTTTACAAAAATGCAAATATTTAAGATAAAAACATTTTGTCTGTAAATATGTTTCACCTATTTGCTAACTGCTCAAGTGGACGTTTTAGCTCCACTTGGGTCAAATTCTGTGAAAATATCTTCAATTAAACACCTTTTGTGATTCAATCATTAATCAGAAACATAAACAGATCAGCTCTGCTGTTCTGAAGCAGAAAGAGCTTCTAGCATGTTGATGTTAAGCGTATTTTCCTGCGCAACAAATGATCAAGCTAATAATCACTAAAATAATTCTGTTGTTGCATTGTAGGTCATAAAACATTTACTTCTCATTAGAAATAGCAATTGGTGTATTTGTTTATTTACATTTTTAATGTATTTGTAATATTGTGGAAGTGGTTAAATGAGAAACCTGCAGAATGAGTCATTTTTAATCTGATTAATCAATAGAACAATCGATTAATTGATAGAACAACCGATAAATCGATAGAGTAATTGATTACTAAAACAACTGTCAGTTGCAGCTCTGTCTTGGTTATGTTTCTAGTCACTTCTAGTCCTCTGGTCAGCCATTTTTTAAGCTGTGTGCTGTTTGTCCCCAGAGAAGTGACACAGATTATGGCATTTAGGTCATTCAAGGCTTTGCAGTTGAGCAGATGTTGAAATCAAACTTTGTGCTGCACTTTCAACCAGGTGGCACCGAAACTGATGACATTTTGCATGAGAGAAAACAAAAATACCCCAAAAAGCTGACTTTGCTGCATCCACTTCAGCTTTTACACTGCAAAAAACACAGAATCTCACCAAGTAATTTTGGTTTAGTTTTCAGTCCAAATATATTGTTTCACTTGAAATAAGACAAAATACAAACTTGTTTTAATTCCATTTATAACAGATTTTTTCTGCGTTACAAATGCAATAATCTACCAATAAAACAAGAACTTTTTTTATCAATATTACTGATTTAAGCTCCGATATCTTGCTGAAAAGTTAGTTCTGTCTTTTTTCAAGTTGGTAAGATTTTGTGTTTTTTGCAGTGCATGTTTTCCATTACGTTGACTGAATATTATCAAGAATTTCGAAAGAAATCCTGTTCTTATAATTCAGCATAAATTTGCTCAAACGAGTCCAAAATCAGACGACTTTCTTTCAATACAGCAAACTTTTAAAGTTTTGGTTCTACAATAAATAACATTTATTTTCTACAAAAATAATTTTAAAAAAAGTAAAAATCTGATGATTTCGTAATTTTGTCAAATTTCATATGAGTCAAAATCGATAATTATTGAATAATTTATTTTGTTTTAAATGTCTGAAATTCTGGCAAACTGGTATCCGGACCTTCAGTTTTCTCTCCACGGTGTTTTTTTACTTATTTTATTTTTAATTTTTAGCGGTTTTGATGCACGGTGGGGAAACTTGAAACTGCCACACAAGTCACTCGGAAGGTCGTTGCTAGGCAACAAAGTTGGGGGGAACTTGAAACTGCTCCTTTCCCAGAAGGTTGTTGCTAGGCAACCGAAGAGTGGGTGAGGTCGTCGATTCCACCAACTTCTCTAGAACCTCTAGTAATTAACTAAATAACCACTAACTAGTGGTTACAGTAATGTCGATTATTCCATCAGATGTATTATCTATAGATATTGATCACATATTTATCCAGGTATATGTTGTGATTGATTTAGTGGTCGTTTGTTCACGCCGTCATCGAGCTGCAAACTCACCGAGACGTTGCAGAAGTTTTTGAACTCCAGGTAGCTCAGGTGCTCGGCCATCTCATCCGGCTCCATGTGGTCGAATATTAACGACACCTTCCTCTTCTTCACCGAGGGCGAAGGCGCCTGCGATGCGTTCACATGAGGGTTCCTGGGAAAAAACAAACAAACGAAAGAAGAGAATTAGGACAGAAATAAACACACGTTTTATTTATAGAGAGTGTTCAGACATGCCCAACTGAGCAAACAACAACTCCTCCAGTACATGGGGGTACACTGCAAAAACACAAAACCCTACCGAGTATTTTTGTCTAGTTTCTACTGTAAATATCTCAGTTTCGTCTGATTTCAAGTGAACTAACTTACATGCAGCCTGTTGGATAGAAATAGGAGCTTCCTGTAAGTCAATAATTCCTTCATATTTATAAGAATCATGAGGTTATTTCACTTATAAAAATGATCAGACATGCCCAACTGAGCAAACGACAACTCCTCCAGTACATGGGGGTACACTGTAAAAAACACAAAACATTACCAAGTATTTCTGGTCTAGTTTCTGGTGCACATATTTAAGTTCACTTTAAATAAAACTAAACTAACTCACAAGTAACTTTTCAGTAAGATATAGGAGTTTGTTTTAGGATAATAATTATTGAAAATTTGTCATATTTCCACTGGCAGATCATTTAATTTATAACAATACATCTTTCCTAACTTTATAGTCTGACAGTAAATCCTTTCCGTCAATATTCAACAGATCTTCCCAAAAGGCTGTTTATAAGTTCGTTTTGTCTCAGATTAAATTGAATGTCCTGAGATGTTTTGCCAGAAACTGGACTAAAATACTTGGTGAAACTTTGTGTTTTTGCAGTGCGTCTGTAACAGCAGCCTGACTCACGGGCAGGAGGTGTCGATGAGCTGCGAGTGCGTCTTTTCCCCGTCCAGCCGGACCAGCTCCCACAGATCCCCCATGGTCTGCTCCAGGAGGGGGTCCTTCTCAAAAACGGCCGGGAACTGGCTGATCCACTGCCTTGGCCCCGGAGCCCAACACAAAACATGTTTACAACTCGCACACCGAGGCACAGGACCATTTCTGCCGCTGCCCTTACTCACCTGACCAGGTGGCAGATCTGCGCCCGCCTCAGTCCCCGTTTATCTACCGGACAATCCTTATAGGTGACAGGAAGTGGAGTCAAAGATTCAAACCTGCACGAAGGACGTGAACAAGCTGCTCTGCAGGAGCAGAACAAACAAAGCGGCGGCTGTTCGCTGATCTGATTATAACTTTCTAAACATGTGATTTTGGAGCGGAGCGCCAGTCGGTCCAGCAGCAGCGGCTCAAAGGATATAAGGTGAGGAGTTTCTGGACGAACATCTGAGACGGGACCACCCAGCTGTGCATCATCAGGGTCATGTGGACCAGCTGCGAGCCGCGGGAGCTGGAGGTCCTCCCCTCCGAGTCTGGGAAGAAAAACACAATGATGCGTTTATTGGGATGAATTTATTCATCCATCCATCCATCCATCTTCTGCCGCTTATCCGGGGTCGGGTCGCGGGGGTAGCAGCTTAAGAAGGGAGGCCCAGACTTCCCTCTCCCCAGCCACTTCCTCCAACTCCTCCGGGGGAATCCCGAGGTGTTCCCAAGCCAGCCGAGAGACGTAGTCCCTCCAGCGTGTCCTGGGTCTTCCCCGGGGCCTCCTCCCGGTGGGACGTGCCCTAAACACCTCACCAGGGAGGCGTCCAGGAGGCATCCTGACCAGATGCCCGAGCCACCTCAACTGGCTCCTCTCGATGTGGAGGAGCAGCGGCTCTACTCCGAGTCCCTCCCGGATGACCGAGCTTCTCACCCTATCTCTAAGGGAGAGCCCAGCCACCCTACGGAGAAAACTCATTTCAGCCGCTTGTATCCGCGATCTCGTTCTTTCGGTCATTACCCAAAGCTCATGACCATAGATGAGGGTAGGAACGTAGATCGACTGGTAAATCGAGAGCTTCGCCTTTTGACTCAGCTCTCTCTTCACCACGACGGACCGGTACAGCGTCCGCTTCACGGCGGACGCTGCACCAATCCGCCTGTCGATCTCACGCTCCCTTCTTCCCTCATTCGTGAACAAGATCCCGAGATACTTGAACTCCTCCACTTGAGGCAGGACATCTCCCTCGACCCGGAGAAGGCATTCTACCCTTTTCCGACTCAAGACCATGGTTATTCAAAATGGGACAAAGTAGAGCACAGAGAACCAGAACCCTAAAACTTCCACCTGTTCTCCCCATAAAACATTCAAATTCAACATGTAGCAAAACAAAACATGAAGAGAAATGAAAATAAGACAAAACTAACTTATAGGTAACTTTTCAGAAAGACATAGGAGCTTTGTTTTAAGTAAATAATTCCCTAATATTGATTAAAATACCAGCTCCATTGGCAGACTATATCACTGATAACATGGGTAAAATGTTTTGTTATCAGTGAAATAATCTGCCAATAGAACTGGTACATTTTGAAATCAATATTGAAGATTTATTGACGTAAAACAACCTCCGATGTCTTGTTGAAAAGTTACTTGTAAGCAAATGTTGCCTTATTTAAGGTAAATGTTCTTATTGCTCTAGAAAGTAGATCAAAAACACTTTGTGTTTCTGTTGTGTATAATGTGTGTCGCACTGTAAAAACATCTTTGTGTGGTTTCTAGTGCAAATGTCTTAGTTCACTTGAACGACGACAAAAGTAATTTATAAGTAACTTTTCAGCAAGATATAGAATCTAAAACTGAAAATATACCATAATTTTAGTATTTAAAACATTCTCAGTAGAGAACTAATTTAAATATAAGACAACACAATTTTCTAAAATATCAGATTTGGAACAAAAATGTCCAAAACAAACAATAATCGGAGTATAAGTGGTGTAAGTACTTTATTATAAAACAAAAATAACATGTAAATAACTTTTCAGCAAGATACAGAAGCTTATTTTAAGTCAAAAATTTGTTAATATTAATGAAAAAGTTCTAGTTCCACTGGGAGAATGGTTACCTAGCAACCCCAGCTAAGCCCTACCCGTAACCTAGCAACCCAGGTCTAGTTCTATTTCACTAATAACATGGGTAAACTGTCTTAATCTGACTGAAATAACAGCCCAGTTGTTCTGGAACGTTTTCATCACTATTGAGGAATTATTGACTTAAATCAAGCTGAAAAGTGACGTGAAAGTTTGTTTTTATCTCATTACAAGTGTGGTAAGATATCTACACGAGAAACTAGGCCAGAAATGGTTGGTTAGTTTGTGTTTTTGCAGTGGAAGTGACATGTTTCTCAGCAGATCTCCAGGTGTTTGTGTTTCAGCTGAGCTGATTGATTTAAAACAGAAAGCAGGAAGAGTTTCTGCATCCCACCTAAACAAAGCTTGATTGTATGAAAACCCTCTTCCCCGTTTTTGTCTCTCTTGCTCTTCGCTTTCTCTCCATTATGTGACCCTGTTTTGATGGCGACTGAAGCCACATGACAAACTGTAGGCACATGTGTGCAGGAGACGGACCGAAGCAGTTGAGGCAGCGCTGGATGAGCTCGTCCAGGCTGGCGGCGCTGGCGCTGGGCGCCGAGGCGGGGCTCTGCAGGGCCTTGCTGATGTCCTGCGGACTGGGGCATGTGTTCCTCCGGCGCTGGACCAGCTTCCTGCTCTTTGGCCCACCGGGAGTCTCAGCATTGGGTTTCCTTAGAGCAAGATAGAGGATTTGGGGAGGGGGTACAGAGAGCAGCAGAGAGATTTAGAACATCCGTTGTCTTGAAATAAGTAGAGCAACTTGTGGCGAGCTCGTCGCGGGTCAGCATGCGCAGAGGCGCAACGCCCCACATCAGATAAACTGAGCTGCATCACTGCAGCTCTCTGAGGCGTCACGCACACACAGCAGCTCAGCTTCACACTCTGCAGAGACACTGGTTTGGTTTCATTATTCTAAATCAGACAGAGAGATGCAGCTTTTAGAGGTTTTTGGGTTCATTTACACATTTTAATGCTCTGCAGAAACATAAAACAAAGTATTTTTGTCCGGTGTAGGGTAAGGGTTAGGGTTAGGGTTAGGGTAAGGGTTAGGGTTAGGGTTGGGGTTAGGGTTGGGGTGTCTGGAAATTACTTAGTACACTCAAAGTAAAACAGAACAAACTTACAAATAACTTTTCAGGAAGAAATGTTTTAAGTAGTTTCACCTGCAGTTTGTTTCACTTATGGGTGGGAAAAATGTCTCAGTGAGATAATTTGCCAGTGTAGGTAAAAGTTTTTTTATTAAAATCGGTCTTCAAGAATTTATAACAATCTCTTATATGTTCATAAAAAGTTTCTTTTAAGCTAATTTTGTCTTATTTCAAGTGGACTAAGATATTCGCACAGGAAACTAGACAAACATAGTTGGTATGATTTTGTGTTTTTACAAAGTGAAACTCTTTAGGCACTGCAAAAACAAAAGAAGTATTTTTGGTCTGGTTTCTAGTGCAAATAGCTTTGAAATAAGAGAAAATTAAAACTTTTTAAACTTTTTATGTTTCAAGTACATAGAAAGTTCTAATTCAACTGATGGAATGTTCCACTGCGCCGTCACTTAGCAACCCCAGCCAAGCCCGGCCCGTAACCTAGCAACCGACTTCTATATCTACTGAAAAATCACTTGCAAGTTGTGAATTCTAAATTTCATCTCACTCCAAATGTGTGGAGGTTCTTGCACCAGAAACTAGACGAAGGTCCTTGGTAACGTTTTGTGTTTTTGTGCCAAGATTGCTGAAATATTTTTTGCAATTGCCAAGGAAAACGATCCGAGATTCAAGCATGTCATTTTAAACACATAGTTCGTAAGAGAAACCCGGTCGAGCTTATTGAGTTTTAAATGAACCCGTTAAGCCACGTCGCAATCCGGGGTAGCCCGAAAAAGTGCAAGTTACGCCATTCCTGGATGCCGTTGCCATGGCAACGTGTCACACACACGCACACACACTCACATACGCCTATGGAAACCTCACTAGTGCAATTCATCTTGTGAAATACTGGAAATGCGGTGCCGTTTGAAGTGATTGGCTCAGCTCTGCAGAGTCACGCAGGACGAGCGCCGTCACGTTTCCAGGTCTCCTTCACCGACGCTTTTTCTCCGTGTCGTGATCAGATTTAAGCTTCCTCTTCAAAATCCACATGCGCCGTTGAGCAACAATCGACTTCATTTCACAATAACAGCAACTCTCTGATTCTGTCGGCTCCCCTTTTTTTAAAGCACAACTGAAGAGACATAATTTTGCCCAGTGGTTTCCTCTGGTTTCAAGTGTAAATATCTTATTGCTCAAAACTAAATGAAAAGCAACTTTTCAGGGAGAAATATGAGCTTGTTTTAAGGTAATAATTTACTAATATTGATGAAAAAGCTCTTCTTCAACTGCTAACTATTTCACTAATATTAGGACTTTTCCTATGTAATAGGAAATCTAATCTGCCAGGAGTTTCTGTAAATATTGAAGGATTACTGACTTAAAACAAGCTCTAATTATTTGTTGAAAAGCTACTTCTAAGTTGGTTTTGTCTTATTTTAAGTGCAAAAAGATATTTGCAGCATAAACTAGGCAATAACACCTGTAAGACTTTGTGTTTTTGCAGTGACGCTCATCCTGAGGTTCACGTTGAAGTGAAGCTCGTTGTTTTGCTCTGGGCTGCTGGCCGTCTGAAGGGAGAGCGATCTGCGTGAAACCGTGTCAGCCTCTCCGCTGACGGCTGTACCAGGAAACGCAGCCACTTCGCAGAACTCGCAGAGAAGTTCCCTGAACGGCCAGACTTACATCCCCTTCTCTTCACTTCTGTGTGTGCGGCTCATTTCCCCCAGCCTGCCAGCGCCACACACACACACACACACACACACAAACAGAAAACAGGAGCTTCAGTTTGTGCACAACACACCGGGTGTCATTAACTCGTCTATTTATACCAACAGACGCCCCTATGCGCAGATGTACCCAGGTAGAACGCCACACACCCCTCACTGGTGACCCCCAACCCGCTGCATCCTCACTGCAGCGCTGCAGGTGGTTCATGTTAAAACCTGCAAACCCCCCAGACACACACAGCCTGCTATATTCAAAACACTCCCCAGTACAGCGTGTACCACTGTGGTTCAGCTCACACTGCACTGCAAAAACACAAAATCTTACCAAGTATTTTTGGTCTTGTTTCTAGTTCAAACATCTTAGTGCACATGAAATAAAACAAAACTAACTTACAACGAAAGTTTCAGCAAGAAACAGGAGCTTGTTTATGTCCATAATTCCTTAATACTGATTTAAAAAGTTCTAGTTCTACTGGCAAATTATTTCAGTTAAAATGTCTTCACTTTGTATACATATTCAAGAGTTATTTACTTAAAACAAGCTCCTATATCTTGCTGAAATGTTGCTTATAAGTTAGTTTGTCTTATTTCAAGTGCAATTTAGACAAAAAATACTATAAAAAATACTTAAGATTTTGCATTTTTGTGGCATTTCAAAAAAGATTTTTAAGTATTTATGTCTAGTTTAGTGGAAATATCTTGAAATAAGAGAAAACCAACTTACAAATAACATTTTAGCAACATATGAGCTTTTATTAAGCAATAATTCATTAATATTTATTAAAAAGTACCAGGTTCCACTGGCAGATCATTTCAAAAGTGAAACAATCTTGTATTTCTTGTAATTTGGTGAAAAGTTACACCACAAAAACACAATTTACCCAAAATGTATCATCTAGTTTTGAGCACAAATATCTTATTACTTCAAATAAGACAAAAATAAACTATAGCAAAAAAAAATAGAAGGTTTATTTTGGCAATAATAATAAGACAAAAGTAACTTTTAAGTGGCGGTATGTATTTTTGCAGTGTATTTATAAGGAAGAAGCAGAAGAAAAGATGCTAAAACAAGAGTTTCCCCTTTTTATTCCTTTTATTAAACCTTCTAAAATAAAACCGCAGAAAGTTAATTTTACACCAAAACTGTAAAATAAATAACCCCGAACCCTAACCCCGAACCCTATCCCCGAACCTTAAGTTAAATTAATCACAGTCCTGACTGAGTCGTTGGTTTCTCTTTCAACTGTTTGCCCTTTGACTCGGGGTGAATCCACCTGCTGTCGATTCACCTGTCGAAGCAGTCACACACACACACACACACACACACACACACACATACACACACACGCAGGCAGAGCCTGAAAACGCTGACGGGGAAACGTTGTTGATGTCATTACGTTCGGCAGGGAATTTCCCCTCCACTTTGCACCTCAGGTGCGACTCGCCGCAGTTTCTCTGTTTTTCACTGAGCAACCAGAACAGAGACGGCGCTGTTGGCAAACATGCAAATCTCCACACAAGCGGACTCTGTCTGCGTCCGTTCATTTGCATCCAGCTCTTTCCTGCGAGTCCGGCGGATTCTGGGATTCTAAATTTAACGAAGCTTCCAGGGAAACGGGACGTTCTGTTGAATTTATCTTCCTTTAAGAGGAATGTTGGTTCGACTCAAATGATTTTTCAATTAAAAATGAAAAAGTAACTTTACCTGCACAATAATAAATGTAATAAGACACTAGTATGTCAGTAGATCTGCGTACAACTATTTACATTTACTCCATTACTTTTTGGGAGAAAATTTGCTTTTAGGTGTATTTTTACTACGTTGTACTTTGAGTCATTTTATTTTTGAAGTATTTCTGCTCTTACTTGAGTAAATTTCTGGATTTTCTACCCACTAAATGAAAACCAAACATGTTTTAACCAGAAATCCACCAGACACAGACTCACACCTGCGGTTTCTGTTAAAGTTTCTGCAGTTTTTTTTATTGAAAAAACTGATGTGGAAACATTTTTATTTCACCTGATTTTAAGATTTCTTGATACTAATATGAATTATTTCATCTTGGTCCTTAAAATGCCAAAATTTCCACTTAACTTTATATTTTGTTCTGTCTGATATTAAATGATTAACTTTTTACCAAATACTTTTTACTATTATCTTTGGTTTCTCTGGTTTGCAGTTATTCAACTTTTCAGGGAAATTATTCTCCATTTTGTTGGTTTATAAAAAAAAACCTTTCACTTCTAGCAACAAAAATGAGATTTTTCTTCTAAAATTTTCACTTTTTGTCAAATGTGTTTCTGAGTGTAAAGAACCAAAAGCATCAAGTAAAACAAAATGGTTGTTTTCACATTCACAGTGAATGTGTGAAACACAGTGTAAGAATTTACACACTTTGCTTTATTGGCCACACAGAATTACTCCAAGGACCACAAATGGCCCTCGCGCCACATTTTGAACTCCCCTGTTTTGGGGGGAATCTGTTGCTAAAGTGACCCAGAAATCAGCGTCTCAGTTTGCGCTCCCCGACCCAATCCCAGTCGCCTCACTCTGGCAGGGGAAATGCAAATTCCTGGCTTTCTTTTCTTAATTGATTAATTGATGCTCAGGCCGTTTGAAGGCCTGGATTGTCCCTGCGCTCCCCTTCTCACAACCTGGGCTCTTGTTCCCTCTGCATGAAGGGCCATTCATCTCATACTGCACTGCAAAAACACAACATCTTACCAAGTATTTCTGCTCCAGGATAGCAGAAATATCTGAGTGCGCTTGAAATAAGACAAAACTGACTTATTAGGAACATTTCAGCAAGAAATAGAAGCTGGTTTTCACTTTGATATTTGTGAAAGGAAAGTTCCATTTGTAGATTATTTCACATGTTTTTATATTTTTATTATAATCTGCAAATGGAACAGTAGATTTTAACTTTTCATAGGAAAAAAAAAAGTCCACTTTACTTTTAAGATTATTTTAATTTTAACTACTTTTTCAGAAGGAATTATTTACTTAAAATAATCTCCTATGTCTTTCTTAAAAGTTGCTTGTCAGTTAGTTTTGTCTTATTTTGAGCGTACTGGTATATTTGCACTAGAAGCCAGACAAAAAAATACTTAACACTTTGTGTTTTTGCAGTGTAAAATATATAGCAAAAGAAAAAAAATCTTACCAAGTATTTTGGTTTAGTGTAGTGCAAATATCTTATGACACTTAAATAAGACAAAAGTAACTTTTAAGAAAGATATAGGAGCTTTTTTAAAGTAAATAATTCCTTAATATTGATTTAAAAAGTTCTAGTTATAAATTAAATAATCTGCCAAGACATTATACTTAAAATTTTATACTTATAACTCATATTTTTCATCAATAATAAGGAATTATTCACTTAAAACAAGCTCCTATGTCTAAACTCCTCAGTTAGTTTAGTATTCTAGGATATTTGCAATAAAAACTTGACCAAAAATAGTTGGTAAGATTTAGTTTTTTCAGTGTATTGTGCAAAGTTGGATGTGTTTCTTTCATTTATGCTAATTAATTCCAATAATTTTTGCTGCAGCTAATCAAAGCCCAAATTCAGAGTCATAAAATTCAAATCTCGCAGAGGACCAATAAGAAAACAGGATTTTTGACGCAATCTTACGGCAGCTGTTGGAAAACCTGCTGACTTGGCAGTTTGACCAGCTGACCGTCACAACCAGGATGAGCTTCCTGAAGAAACTGGACGTTCACAGACTCCTGAAGAGGCATGTTAACGGAAAGTTGAGTGGAAGGAAAAAATTTGGTATAAGCAAGAACGATGATTGCTTCTACCCTTCAAGCTCATTACAGAGTTTGAAAGGAGATTTATGAAACATAGAGATTCAGGAAGGATTGGCTCTGCACTGCAAAAACACAAAATGTTTTGGTGCCAACTTTAATCCACTTTTCTGTTGTTAATTCAGACTGGAAATCGATCAAACATAAACACAGGAATTAAAACTGATTTTCTTTTTTTTTTCTTTTTTTCTTTTCCATCTTTAGATATTTTTAGGGTTTTGAAACATGAGCTTCCATTTGGTTTTAATTGAATTTTTTAAAGTTTTTCCAACACCAAATGTTTTCAGTCTAGTTGCTAAATATCTGACTTACACGTAACGTTTTAGTAAAGATATCGAGGATTATTTCACTCATGACATGACCATTTTCAAACATAAAAACCATTAAAGAAAAACTCTTTTCTTGCTCTTTGTGTCAACTACGCTACAAACGCAGACCTGTTGCCATGGCAACTGACTGACAACACCACTAACGTATCAGGATTCAACACCAAAACACACACTAACGTTTCCCACACAAAGAACAGAACAGTTTTGTGTTTTTAGGCTTGATGTTTATTTATCTTTTATGATCAGCTGATCTCTTTGGTAGATTAGCTACAGCCGCTATTAGCTAAGCTAACACTATGGTGGTTCATTTGCTAATTTAAACACCTGCTCTGTTGATGATCTGTCAGAGTCGTTCAGGTCGGCTTTCTGGTTTTATTATTCTGTAACTGAACTGAAATGCACAGAATCCTGCAGCACATTGTCATAGTCAAGCTAGCACAACTGAACTACTTCCTGAAACTTTTTCCTGACCTTCTCTAGTTGTTGTAGTGTAGCAAAACCCTGAGTCCCCTTTTCATTTATAGATCAGAAGATTTAGCGCGTTACTTTAACTTGACAGCTACATCCAATGCTGGTCATGTTGGTTAGCAGTTTTTTTCCTGGGGGCAGGAACTTGCATGTGTGACGTCACGTTGCAACATGTTTCCAAATTAGCATAGGGGACAATTATGTAACCTAGAAACAATGGCCCTTATGGGGCCCAGTTTTCCGCCCATCTTCTCCTTATTTGGGCCCAAATGAAATCAGTTCTTGGGAAAGATGGCGGTTAAAACCGAGTTTCCAACTACTGTGAGAAACGGAGGCTGTCCTGTCTTAACTGACTTCTTGTTGGTTTCTGTCCTCCTGTGTTACTTCAACCTTTTCCCCAGAGGGAGGGGAACCACGGTCGCGTGGCGGCTCGTTCGGGTCGTCTTTAGACGAACCAGAACCCACACGTTCATTCCAGTCAATCTGATAACGCCTGCGGTCTCAACTCCAGCAGTGGGAAACGGAAAAAGTACCAGAGAAAACACCAAAACGGGACGCAATCCACTGCAGCAAATGCAAACTGAGATGACATGGATAAAACACAGAAAACGGTTCAGCTGGACAGAGAAGAAAAATAAAAAATAAAAAAAAGGAGAAGACGTTTTCCACAGAAAAGCTGAGCGGTTTGAATGTCAGGGCCGGTTTGTGTGCAGTGTACACACGCAGAGATAACTTCTGTCTGACAGGTGGGCAGGTCACACTCACACTTATTCTTCTTTTTGCAATAAAATGAACATGAGAAAAGAAAAAGGCTCTAGAAGCGGGAAATAAAAACCAACAAGCTTTTGTTTGTTTGAACCTCTTGCACAGAAACCACACCAACACTGCATCTCACATTTAACCTCAGAGTTCACAGATCAGCGCCGCCGCCTCTTTCTTCTTACCTCTTGGTCTTGTTCATTGCAGCGCTCTCCTCCTCCGGTGGCGATCCGCTCGGGCATCTGAGCTACAGCTCCATGGTTGACCCCTACTCTTCCTCCTCCTCCTCCTCCTCTTCCTCCTCCTGTTGTGTGTGTTTACAGGCGGGCGAGATGAGGGCCGCCTCACGCAGAGAAGTCATCCACGCCCGAGGAAACCGGCCTGTTGCTCCGTCTCTCGCTGCTGCCTATCGACCGCAAATCAGCAGCAGAGCAGACCTCATGTTGCTGCTTCCTGCAACAAATTGAAGTTTAGAGAAGGCGCCTGAAATGAGCTTTTTGGGTGCAAGTGCAAGAGCTGGCAGGTTTCAAGCACTTGTCCCCCTTCAACATAAACAAGTCAGCATCTTAGATGGAGGAACTGGCTCTGGCAGATAGGGGAACTTACAGCAGTTTCTGTTTGTGTGTAAAAGTGTGTGTAAAAGTGTGTGTGTGTGTGTTTGTGCGAGGGGGAGGGGTGAGCAGCAAATACAAATGCAACACCAAGAGAGGAAGGAGGCGGAGAGGTGAGATAGTGATGAGCAATCATATGAGCCCCATCAGGAGGCTTCGCATGTCACACATTTTCTGCAACACTTGGTAAAGCAGCAGCAGCAGCAGCAGCAGGTGATAACTGGGTATTTCAGCAACATCTGATGTGGATGCAAAACAAAAAACAAAACGTTAGCGGCTGAAAAATTCAGGAAAATTCACTAAAACCACCAATTAGATGAATGTTTGGTGTCAAATCATAACCTACGTATTTTGAATCTCATAAATCAAATCAAACTGATGTTGTCTTCACTTTTTATGGTGGATATTTTCCAAAATGGCCACCATACTTGTCATGGAGAATATGTAACATCTGCAGCGGTTATTGGCTGCAGTGGTGGGCACGGCTAGCTAAAACGCAAGGCTTGCTAACTATTAATTTGTGAGCTCAGATAATCTCAGCTCAGATAACGCTAAACCGATAAGGACATAAACAACTGGAATGGAATCATTCCAAACACTTCAAAAGCTAATGCTAAGCTAATAAAAAATGAGTGGAAGCTAGCACCAAGCTGCCAAACGCACATAAAATAGCAGAAGCTAATGCTAAACTGATGAAAAGTTAGTAGAAGCTAACACAAAACTGCTAAACTGATGAAAAATAGCAGGAGCTAATGCTAAACACACAAAGAATTGAGAGAAAGCGAATGCTAATTTGATAAGAAATTAGTGGAAGCTAACCCTAAAATCATTTTAAAACGTGCAAAAGCTAATGCTAAACCACTAAGCATATTAAAAAAATGTAAATAGAAATTGTGGAAGCTAATGCTAAGCTTACAGAAAGTGGTAACTGCTAAACACAAATTTAGCATAAATTTAAAAATTAATTGAAGTTATAAACTGATTAAAGAAAAGCAAAAAAAAAAACTTTATGGAAGCTAATGTTAAAATGCAAAAACAAAAAAACTGGTGGTAGTTTATGCTAAGCTAAATAAATTTAATAAATTAGAAGTATTTCTACTCTTACTTGAGTAAAATTTCTGGATTTTTCACCCACTGAATGAAAAACAAACATGTTTCAACCAAAACTGTGCCAGACACAGAAACTCACACCTGCAGTTTCTGTTAAAGTTTCTGAAGTTTTTTATTGAAAGAAACTGATTTGGAAAAAAATCTTTACCTGGTGTTGTAATTTTTGTTACTTATATGAATTATTGTCATTTTTGTCGTAGAAATACCAAAATTTCCACTTAACTTTGTATTTTGGTCCGTCTGATGATGTAATTTTGAAATATTAAATAATTGATAATTGATCAATCTAATACTCTTTTACTGTTACTTTTTGCTTTTACTTCAGTAAAAATAAGTTGAAGTACTGCTTCTCTTGCTTGAGCGCCATTTTGGGGTATTCTGATTAGGGGCGCCGGGAACAGAGGGCGCCAAAACAACAGCTGTTTGTCAGGAAGTTCTTATCGTCTCCTCTATGCGCACTTGAGCGATTTTTACAGTAGTAAGTTGAAAACCAGTGAGCATCCTGCTTCCTGAACCATCATTCTGATTTCATCCTTTCATCGAGTCGCTCCTGAGGGTTGCAGGAGATGCACAGGGCGGGCAGTGTTTGGGCTGTGCAGCTGGACGGGGCAGGCTCAAAGGAATCCTTGTCTTGTCACACCGGGAGGAAGAGCGGACCTAACAGGGGACGTTAATGTCTGCAGAGGTGGCTCTTCTTACCGCAGGAAGCTGCAAGGCGCAGGGTGCGTGATAAGGAATGCCAAAAGCAGGCAGACGCGACGCGGCTCCTGCGCACTGCGCATCCAAAGTCTGTGCGCTTAGATTTGCTCAACAGATTACACCAAAGCATTTCAGATTTAGAAACAAGAAAAACAAACGAAAAAAACCATGGTGTTTCCCGACACTTTAGTAAGATTACTGTAATGTGAGGCAATATTTCTTTAAAACAGGAAGGGCTGAGGTCACAAGAGATGGTGAGACGTTTGACAAGAGGAAAAAGTCACTTCTCCCCACTGCAACTGCAGAGACTGAAATCTTCATCTGACTTTGCTTAAAGCTCCGGGTTTCTTCTGGTTTCACAAGTTGACACGGTTTAATTTCATTAGCAACAGATGGGCTTGAGCTTTTTATCACGCTTTCGTGGCTTCTTTAAATTTTGACATCAATATCTATAATTGGTTCTGAGCAACAACCAGATGAACGTCATTGTTCTGAGTTTGGGTAGAAATCGCTGGGACGTTGTCTCCCCCCAGTGGCAAAGCGGTGAAACTGCAGTCGTGACTCGTGAGTCGGCAGAAAAGGAGAATCCAGCCGGTTTCCCCAGGACTCAAACTCCCAGAGTGCAACGCGGCCGGCTCCTCCTGTCGGCTCGCTGCGACCCTGAGAGCTGCAGCTGTTGCAGCCCCGCCTCAGGCGTGTCTTTCTGCGGCTGCAGGTGGAGATGGAGAGCATATGGAGCCCGGAAAGGTAAGCGGGTTGCGGGTTCCTGCTGCCCGGTGAGAGCGTGAGGGGCGAGCCGCCGACATGCGGAGCCGGTGCGCCGCTCCTCGGTGCGTCCAGACCCAGAGAGCACCGCTGTGCAAGGCCTGACTGCTGGATGTTTACCTCCGGAGGTTCACCGGAGTGCTTATGAGCAAAGCAAGAGGGCAAAAATAACAGGTTAGAATGTCAATGACAGCTGCAAAATACCTCCAGGTGTGAGGGTCGAAAAAACGGAGGAGGAAATTCCCACCAAATTTAATGTTAGAAATTTTTTAGAAAAAAAAGGACATTTGTGAGTCTGAAAAGTAAACAAAATTTCTAAAAAAAAAAAAAAATCCAAAATTTTCTATCAAAAAATACAAAATTTTTGAGTTAGGAAAGTCAAAAATCTCAAATTTTAAAGGATAAATCTCAGAATTTTATTTAGAAGACAGAGGAAATTTGAGATTGAAAAGTTAAAAAAAAAATTTTGAAAAAAAACACAAAATTTTCTAGCAAAAAATTAGAAATGTCCTCATTAGAAAAGTAAAAAATTTGCTGAAAAAGGAGATTTATCTCAAATGTTCTCTAGAAAAAAGGGTAAATTCCTGAGTTTGAAAAGTAAAAAATTGGTACAAAAAAAAATCTAGAAAAAAGTCAAAATTTCATTAGTCTGAAAAGTAAAAAAAATAAATAAATAAAACAAAGGTGGTAGAAAAAAACTAAAATAAAAAAAAATCTATAAAAAAACTGCTGAAAAAACAAAAGATCTGAGACCAATCTTAGATATTTTTCAGAAAAAAATTGGAAATATCAGAATTTGAAAAATGAAACGTTTTTCCAAAAAAGACACAGATGTTTCAAAAGTCAAGAATTTTTTTGACAGAAAATTGTTCAATTAATCTCTGAAAATTTTTGAAATTTCTACATTTTCCAAACTCAGAAAAATTCTAATTTCAAAATGTCTTAAAAAAAAACACATGAATTTTTCTGAGTGAAAAAGTTGAATATTTGCTTGACAAAATTCAAACTCAGAAAAATGTTAATAGTTTTTATTAAATTAATCTTTAAATTTCTAGACAGCGTCTCACCTGGCAACAAAGTAAAAAAAAATTAACATTTTTTTTACTTTTAATATCAAAAAGAGTCAGTTTATTATCATTGGCTGGTCGGTTTCTTTGGTTCTGAACCAGCAGGGATCAGAAACACGGATCAGATTTCTAACCCAACAGATTTCAGTTTGATCAAAACTTTCTGAAAAACTATTGATCAACTTTTAAACCTGAAGATGTTTGGATGACTCAGTGGAGGCAAATTAAACTTTATCGTTTTAACGTGGCAGAGCAGAAAGCGGCCATTTTGGAAGCAGCTACGTTTACAATTAACAATATCCACCGACTTTCTCTCTATATTTAGTGACATTTCAGACAAAAAAAAAAAAAATGATATCAACCAAAATCAAACTTGGCAGGTCAGGCTTTTTAAAGATCGGTAACCAGGGATCGGCCAGAAAACTGCAATCGGTGCAGCTGTACACACACATTCATGATGTTCTTTGATGGAATAAATTTCTCTTAACGTTACTCCAATAGCTAAAATTTTATTTATACCAGGTGAGTTTTTCTCACCTGGACTGTGGACCGGTACCGGTACTGGACAGAAGTTTCACAGAACTTAGATGTTGATGTAAAAATGTTTGTTTGTTGTTAAAATGATTTTGCTCAGCAGCAAACAGCGAATCCCCGACTGCAGCTCATCGATATATTGCTGCAGCAGCCATGCAGCCTGATGGAAAACATTTTGCTAGACAATGTCAAGCATTGAGAAGTTTTAATTATTGTTATCAAATACACAGAGCCAAGAACGAGAATCGACTCATTTAAAGTTTAAACTCAGTTTCACACAAACACAAAGACCAAAGCAGCATGAAATGTTTGGCTGTTGAACTGGAGCCCTAAAGCTAATTTCCAAAACTTTTACATTACATTACCAAGGCTCATTAAAACAAACTTTATTTTGGCTTTTTTCTTTTCTTCCTCTTCCTTTTCTCCCTCCCTGATGGATAAATCTTTTTTTGAAACATTGTTTTGCTCATTTATCTTCAACCGGAGCTTTGGACGTTTGCATCACTGCACATTTATTGCACATTTATTGCAAGGCAGCTCATGTTATTGCAAAACGCGCAGTACCTACCACGGCCACCAGGGGCCCCATGAGCAATTTATTTTCTTCTTATCAATAAAATAATGATTTCTATTTACATTATCAAATATATATTATTGTATAAACAAATCACTTCATTGTGGAATTGTGTGTTTTTCATATTGAAATGACAGAAATTATTAGTAAAATAAATAATCAGCGCCACTGTGGGGCCCCCTAGTGGCCTGGGGGGCCTAAGCAGCTGCTTAGTTTGCTTCTGCCTTTGGGCCGGCCCTGGTCCTGAAGGTCATACATCTGAAAAATCGACCCAGTAATTGTTCCCATCATGAATTAATCCTGGTTTGTGGTTTGTTTTGGGTTTCTGGTTCTGCCTTGGTTCCGGTTCTGGTCCATCTCTCTCAGCGTTTGTTCTCTCTAAAGCCAAGTCTTCGCTCCTCTTTCCTTTTATAGCCTTCAGAAAGGAGGGGCAGTGTGTGTGTGTAGGAGTGGCCCACTTCTGCAGACATGGCAACCCGCTGAACCGGGCTGGACCGACCCGGGATGGGATGGAGGAGTCCAGCAGGGTTCCTAACCCCTCCTCCTCCTCCTCTCCCTCTGATGAAGAGCCTCCGCCTGCTGTCAGTCTCTGTCACATCGCGGAGAGAGCAGAGGACTCCGGCCGTCCTCCAGCACACACACACAGCGAAGAGCGAGGAAGAGGAGGGTGGGGGGACGGATCCGAAACCCGGCTGCCGGGAGAAATAAGACAGGATTTTTTTCTGTTTCCTCCTGAGGAGCTGAGAGGAAGAGGAAGAGGAAGATGGCAGAAGGAGGAGAGGGAGAAGAGGAGATTCAGTTCCTGCGAACGGTGAGACACAAAACATTTAATTTCTCCAAATTAGCGATTTAATTTATCATCCATTTATGATGCTGCAGATTCGCTCTGCGTTTGCAGCTCAGAGAGTTTTTACAGCCGAGCTGAAGAATCAGGTCCAGACGGCGGCCAATCAGAGCTGGCAGGCATAAAAATAATACAGGAGTAAAATTCTGCCAAGAAAATCTAATATTTTTAAGATTAATCTCAGAAAATTTATAGAAGAAAAAAGGAAACTTCTGAGTGTGAAAAGAACAAAATTTGCTTGAAGGAACTTAGAAATTTTGAGATTATTCTAAAAACTTTTCTGGAAAGAACCATCAAGATTTCTGAGCTGGAAGATAAAAATTTACTTGGAAAAACAAATAAATTAATTTTGTGATTAGCCTCAGAAGTTTTTTAGGAAAATCTTGAAAATTTCTGAGCTTAAAAAGTTTGAAATTTGATTTTAAAAGACTGAGACATTTTTAGACTTATCTTAAAAAGAGATTCTAGAAAAAGCATGAACATTTCTGAGCTCAAAAAGTACAAAAAGAATTGCTGGGAACAATTCAGAAATTTGCAGATTAATCTCAGAAATATTTGGGAAAATTTTTAAAATTATTAAGTTGAAAATCTGTTCAGAAAAAACAAAGAAATTTTGAGAAAAATCTCAGAATTCCAAATGTTTCCATGTTTTTATTAGAAAATTTCTCAACTAAATTTCAAAATTGAGTCATTTTTTCTACCAAAATTTTGACTTTTCAAACTGAGTAATTTCTTGTTTTCTCTCAGACTTTTCTGAGATTAATTTCTGAGTTATTTGCAGCAAATTCTTCCTTTTCAAGTCTCATAAATTTTGAGTTATTTGGTGGAAGCTTACTCATTCTAATATCTGTTTTCCTGCATCGACCTGCTCATTAATGGCCCTCTTTAAACTTCATCTCATGTTCTTCACCTCCAAATGTTTGCGTTGTTTCTCTAAAATCACTTCCAGAATATTCCTGACAGTCGGTGTGGATTTGAGCAGTTAGACAGACAGCGGCTGGTGCATCTGTTGGCATCGTTATCTATTTATATCAGAGGAAAGTGGAGCTCGTCGGTGGGGCGAGAAGCAACAAGCTGCCCAAAAGTCTGCAGGGACCAGCTGCCCTGAAGCTGCGCGTCTTTTTGTTGAGATGTTTTTTGTTGAGAGGGGGAATCCCCGACAAAATATCTGAAACAGCTGAGCTGCTGGGGAGGCTTTCTGATAGGATGCAGGATGAAAACACGCAATTCATTTTCATTTAGCAATAATTAAAAAAAAACCCATTTGTGATGCTTTAAACGCTGTTTAGTCGGCTTTTATCCAACTCTAGTTTGTTTGGAGAAAACACAAAGTGTGATGAAAACAGATCTCGGTCCAAAAGCAGGAAGCGGATTACAGTGCAGGGCATTCTGGGTAAATGCTACCAAAACAAATGCGGCAGTCTAGCATTAGCGGTAGAAATGACTATTTGTCTTTTACTAAAGACATAAGAGAAATCCTACGTCCGCTTTAACCTGATGCTACTTTGTTTCTGTTTACAGTATAAATATCAATCTTTGTCTTGCTTTTATTTGACATTGTGTCATTAAAGTGATATGTAAAAACCACTTACAAAAGAAATAAATTTTTTATATATATATCAAAAAAATGTAAAGTATTCGATTACATTTTTTTGAAAATTCTAAATTATTTTTTCTTTCAAAAATGTTATTACCTCATTGATTTGATTCTTTTATAAATGTTTGAGAAATCCTTTAATCTCCATGGAAACCAGTCAGATGTACAAAACGCCTCGTTGAATCTAGCCCCGCCTTTGAGGACAAAGCTCCTCCCCCACTCAGCTCCTTCAGACTAGCCTGCAGCAATTAGCACAGCACCTGGTGGAACTGGTCATCTGCTGAGCTCATTATAGGAGCTGCTTCTCAGAGCAACTCAATTTCAAACCAGGAAGTAATTTTTTAAGTCATATTTGATAAATGCAGCATCATTATAACAAATGGATTTATTATATTTACTCAATTATGCTATAAAATGTCAGAATACAGATACTTCTGCCCAGGGCCGCTGTATAGAGGGGAAAAGTTATGATGCTCCACAATTTATTTATTGTTGTTTATACTATGCTGCTGAGAAAAATAATAAAGTCAGGTTAAAAAAGACATAGAGAAAGGGAGAGAGAAAAATATAAAAGTGTCAATTTACAACCCAATTTTTTTCAAAGAGGTGGGCAGACTGTGAGATTAACAACCATTTAGCATAGTTAGCTTAGCTGCAGACTGTTTGCCTCCATTTCACAAACATTTAATGAATTAAGGAAAGAAATTACCAACATATTGATAACAACAGATGAGTCAGTATGTAACTTTCATAAAAAATTTTGTTTTTTTTCCACATATTTGTTAAAACTGTCATTATGTTGGGACAGTACTGTATGAGAGATAATCTGTGAAAAATCTACTTCCTCTGCCTTCTTCCAGTGCTACCTAGAAACAACTAATAGGAGAGTTTCAGTGCTGTCAATCACTATCTCATGTGGCTGCTCATCCCTATGCTGCAGCTAGCATAGCCTGTTGTAAATGCTCAGTCTGGTTAGCATAGCTACTAACAGCAGATGAACATTTTTCCTGTAATGATAAGTTGTATTTCCACCATTAGCACATTTAGCAGTGAGTGAATGAGGATGATTGACAGCACTAAGACCCTCCTCCTGGTCCTGATTGGCTGTTTTGATCAGATTGTTGCATTGGCAGGTGTAGGAGATTGATTGTTTTCATAGATTATCCGTCTCATAAAAACCTGACACAACATGGTGACAGCTTTAACAAATATGGAGGAAACACATTTTTTATTAAAGTTATGCACCGCAGCTTGAATAAAATGCAACTACATCGCATTTTTTGAGAAGTCTGGATTGCTTCATGTATATTTTGCATATTCCTGTGACAGTTGCTGGTGGGAAACGTTTAAGCAACCTACTTGCAAACTTATGCAGACTGTTGGATGTAAAAGTCATGAGGAGTAAGTATTGTGCTAGTATCAATATTGGCCTTTAACATTGTGATGCTTTTTATGGGTCAGATAGACTCAAAAACTTTTAACAGCAGCTGCCTATGACGAAAAATTAACCAATTTTTTGTCATGGGTTAATTTGGGCTGATTTTAAATCAGGGTTGATGAAGTGTCTGCTGGGAACAAGCTGGACTTCATGGAGAGAATGCAGATCCAGCTCTTTCTGTTTATACTGGGACCAGCTCTCTTGTAAAGCTATCCCTGTCACCCCAGTATAACTCAACACTCCTCCAGGCGCAGGGCAAGCCGCTCTTCTTCTCCTCTAGAAGCCAAGCAAACTCCATGCATTGAGACGCCGTCAGACCTGCAGCAGCTCCAGACCTGCGACATGCTTCCTGCAGGGCAGCAGCGCTAACCACTGCTAGCCACAATCATTTCATCATCTAATAGATTTGTCAGATTTGTTCTGGTATAACTGAGGGACTCTATTGTAGCGGCATAAATAAACAACTTTAGTCTGTTTTTAATTGCTTTGTGGAAATCTGCCTGAACGCTGGATTAATATTTTCTGTTTCTTCTGCTGCTGTTTGTTTGCAGCTGTTTTAGAGCAAAGCTTTATTTTTAAAGACATATTTTACCAACATGCTGACTCACCATGAATCATGATGCAGGTTTGAGTCAATTCAAACAGACATTTTCAAGATTTTTTTTTACTTTTCTGCAGTGAAATAAGGATTCAGGGCTGAAATAATTAATCAGATTAACCTACTAACTATTAATTTAGTGATGAAATAATCATTAACTGGAGCATACAGACTTAAAAAAAGGCAATGTGCTGAAAGAATAACATAATCAGAGCAGAAATTAAGTCAAAAATGAACTAAAAATATATACATTTTTGATTCACGATAAAGTTTTTTCTATAAATATATTTTCACCAGAACGCCTCTAGTTGTAGTTTTAGCTTTATCTGGTTTATATTGTATAAAAAAAAAATCTCATATTAATCACCTTTTGCTATTAAATAATTAATTGATTAATCAAATAATACACTACAAGTTATGTGAAGTATTTTTAAGCTGCAGATGCATAATTTAGTTTATGATCAAGCATAAACTAAATTAATTATAAGAATAAAAATAAATTAAAAATAAAAAAAATATTTTATTTTTAACATTTTTAAATATATTTTTAATATTATGCAAAAAAGGTTTAAGTGAGTAAATAAAAAACTTGCAGAATGTGCCAGTTCTTTTTTCATTGTCAGAATAATCAATTACTAAAATGATCATCAGCTGCAGTTTGATTAGATGTATTGGTAAAAAATCAGAGTGTTTATAAATACACCACTTTGGATGAGAACTTGAGCTAATTATTGTAAACTGATGTGTTAAATCTTAGCAATCACACCTATATGGAGGGCTGATCCTGCCAAAATTGGCTGTAAACATAGAAATAAATAAATGACTTGATAAAGATAGAAAATAATTTTATTGGGAAAATTATGATGCAACAGCAGCAATCAAAATACATTGGTTCACACAAAAACAATAAAACAAAAAATATATATAAGCAGAGTAAATAACATGTTGTATTGTAAAGGTAAAATTTCAATATAAATACTCTGGTGTTTTCAAAAATAGCATATTTTGATCTGAGATAATGTGAAAATGAATAGAATAATTTAAAAGAATTGTACAAAATGTACATGAGCATTAAAAACAAACTATTTACAATAAGTCTTTAAAATGTTTTTTTAGGTTGTTGAATCATCAAATTGGCACAAAGTTCAGTTTTTCAGTGTTGCAGGAGTTTCTTAAGAAATTTGGATGCTTATATTAGCGTCCAAATATGCGTTGAGAGAAGCGGCTTTGTCGTCCATTGCTGTTGTTTGTGGATGTAGCTTGTGTGTCAGATTTATGGACGTACCAGAAACGAGTGAAGACATAGGTTCCACCTGGAACTTTTATAATGAATATGATTAATTACACTCAAATTTTTAACACGTTAAGATCTATGTAATTAATTAATCAAAATTAACTCCTTAACAGTGTTGGTTTTAAGACGTGAGTGTGTATATAAAATCAACTTTTCCTGCAGCTTCACACTCCTCTCCTGTAAACATTGAGCTGTTGTTTTTTTTTTTAGCTCTGTTCTCCTAAAATAGTCAAGGACTGTGACTCACAGAAAGACAAGTGTGTCCTCCACATGTTCAGCAGGATTTCTATGCACATTTCTCCACCAACAGCCTGACTTTCCACTGCTCTGCTGTGTCACTTCTTCGCATTTGCCACGTAAATCACACCGGTGAGTGAGTTTAAGGGGACATTTGAGCTGCAGCCCATAACAGCAGAGTCTTTTTTTAGCCAGCCACTATAACTGCACTCGATCTGGAGGGAAAAACCAGAGGAGTTGATGTCCTACTTGTCGGCGTCCTTTGGGAAACGTGGCGTGCGCGTAGATAGGGATGTGTTTCTGTGGCAAATTAACATGATCAATACAGGGCAGCTAATTCCTACTGAGCCCTGCCGTTAGCTTAGCAGTGGTGATATTAAGGGAGTCAGAATTAATGCAAATTCAAAGCACTAAACATTTGTAGGGAAGTGTTTTATTATTATTGGATATACATTTTTATTTGCCATACCAATGAGGGCAGAGGTGGGGTACTTGCTACAGTTGCTCCGACAACAGGGATGTCCAAAGTGTGGTCCGAGGCCCATTGGTGGCCCTCTGGTGGATTTTGTTTGGCCCCTCAGAGAGATTTTTACAGACAAATTAAATCTTCCTAAACATGGTTTAGTTGTGAAACCAGGTATGTTTCTGTTGTCATAGGTTATACTGACCAATTTTTTTTTTTGTCTTCTTTTTTTTAAACCTAATGTTTTAAAAAATAAATAAGAGCTCAAAAATTTTTTGGATAAATATTATCTGTCATTTATTACAGCAACTGTGCAATACTTAGACTACATTTCCATCTACAATGATTTACAGTCACTTTGTGAAAAAATTATTAAAATATTGTTTAACCCTTACTACTCCGATATATTTATAGGAGGGGTTAATCAAAATTAATCAAAAATATTAACAAATATTAATATTTGTTAAAGAGATAAAAACAAATGTTTTATGAAATACATGTTTCCAGTTTTAATTAAAAGAAAATTTTTCTCAGCTAATGGTAAAATCTTTCTAAACCCCTGACTTTGGCCATATATCTATGGCTGCGCAATAAAACAATAACTATCTATTGATCAATATCAATAGATGTAATTGGATCATTTTACTGACCTTCGATCCGGAGCCACATGGGATTATGGGATTAGCTAGATAATAGCTAGCTAAATAAAGATGGTGGAATCAATTGACACACTCTCTCACTCTTTGGTTGCCTAGCAACAACCTGCTTGGTGACCAGTAGTTTGAGTCCCCACTCCCCCCCCTTCCCACAACTCTGGTTACCTAGCAACGACCTGCTGAGTAACTTCCGCAGGAGTTTCAAGTTTCCCCTCCGACATATTTGGAGGTTTTTCATTTCAACAATTAATTTCTACTAAACAAAAACATTGCCTTTATTTATTTTTTATTTTTTTACAGAAATGGAATTTGTAAGTCATTGTAGATCCAAAGATTCAGCATCTTTTTCTTATCGAACTGCTTTACGACTTCATTCCAGCCTCAACTCAAGAAAGCTGTAAAAGATTTTAGGTCACTATTCATGTCAAAACATTTTCTGTTTCCAGCTAAATTTTAATAATTAAAGATGTTGCTGCTTTAGTGTATAAGTCAAGGGATAGATGTGGTCCTATCTTCAATAAAATGAAAGAGAAATTAGAAAGTTTGGTTATTGAAAGATAACTTTTTGTGTGTGTTGATAACATTTTTGTGAGATGTGAGTTTGTGGATCAACGTTTTGTCCTAATTGGAGAAAAGGTTTTCACCTTCATCAATTACCTGCACTGGTGGGATGAATTTTTATCATTCAGGGGCCAAACAAAATCAGTCCAAGGGCCACAAATGGCCGGCGGACCGCGCTTAGAGTGAGACCTGACGACGGAGAAGTGGCTAAAATGTGGGGATTTCCTTTGAGACTTTCAAATATCCTACTGGAACTGAGAATCTCTGACAGTCTTTAACTACACTGTCAAACAAACCAAACTAATGGAAAAACCTGTCCCTCTCCCCCTGAACATTGGGGGCATTGTACGAAGAACTACTGAAGGAAACGACAAACAAGACACTGAGCGTAAAATGTAAACAAAAATGGAGTAGTGTCAGATTTTAGCAATTGGTGGATTTCTCCTTTGGTTTTTGTTTTGGCTATATTTACCCAGGATGCACTGCGCTGTAGTCCACTTCCTGCTTTCGGAGCGTTCACATATGCATTCGAACTGCACCAGAGTTCATCTCAACTAAACCGAGATTAAGGTTTGTAGGAGGGTAAGAGTTCGCTTTTTTAGTTGGAGTCATTCGTAAACGTGCTAATTAAACGAACTAGAGTTGTTCAGTTAAAGAGAACTAACCAGGTTGGGAATAGGTATGGAGCTCTTTTCTACCCAAAAGTTTCACAATTTTACCATAGTTGAAAATGTCATCTCCATGTTGAAAGCAAATGTCGCCCAACGCTGCCATACGGAGGAAGCAATTGTTGCATTTCTCTTCTTCTGTAACACCAGAGTTAAAATTAGCAGTAGAAACACCAAACTGTGTCGACAGTTTTATTTCAGGCGCTCTCTCTGTTTATAGTCAAAGGTTTTGGTTCGTCATGATGTCAGATGATGGCGAAGGTTAAAGTACGCAGACAGACGTAAAGCATCGGCTTTAGAAGTGCTGAGCCGAGGAGATGAACACATCCGGATCGGGTCAGGAACGCAGATCTGCTGCAGCTGTTAGTCTGCCTGAAGTTTACACAATAAACAGGTGTTCAGCACACTCCGTGTGTGTGCGTGTGTGTGTGTGTGTGTGTGTGTGTGTGTGTGTGTGTGTGTGTGCGTGTGTGTGTGTGTGTGCGTGTGTGTGTGTGTGAAAAGCAGTTAAAATGACTTAGCTGTTATGTTGTGTGTGTTTTTAAGGCTGCAGCTGTTGAATCCTGCAGTAATCTGCTATTCTTTTCCTGTTTTCTCTCTTTTAATTCAATAATTAGCCGAGTAACATGAGGTCCGTCTGGCTTTATCCCTTATTTAGACCCGACTTTCCACAGCTAAACTTAGACTGGGTGACGTTGCTCCCTCGCCTTCTTCAAATCAAACAAAAAATTGGTGCTGCTACCATTTTAAAGACATTATTAAATGTTTCCAGAGGTCAGGAAAGGTCAGCTAACCCACCCCCATTTTCTTCAAATCAGGCAGAGCTGGTGTCAGTCGAGCTAAAATTACCTTCTGATGAATTTTGGTTTGAATATATCAGGTAGAAAGAGATTTTTTTATCTTAAATGCAAGATGTAATTATTTTTCTAGATTAAGTTTCTCCTTAATTACTACTGGAAAGATGTTTTTTTTTGACAATTAATCAATAGTTAAATTAGTTGAGAATTACTGCAATAATTGATTAATACAATGAATTGTTTCGACCCTAGTTGGGACAATGCTTTCAGGCTGATGCACAGTAGGAACAAATGTTTGTGCAGGAAAAATTTTTTGTGTTTTTATCATTTTAAAGATATTAGTAAATGTTTCCAGAGGTCATGAAAGGTCAACTAACCCCCCATTTTCTTCAAATCAGAGAAAATTGGCAACAATCAACTCAACTACGTTTGTTCAGCAAAAGTTTTTGTTTTGCTTTGAAGATATTAAAGAAAGTTTAAAGGTCAAAAGGTCAACCAGCCCTCCCATACAACCCGAATCTCACAAAATTGGTGTCCGATTTACAGCAGAAGTTTTGTTTGTGCTGCTATCATTGTAAACATTTTAATAAAAAAGTCCCCAGACGTCATCATCAACACCTTCAAAGCAAAAGCAGAACAAACACAATTTTCTGCGGCTCAAACGTAGCCGAGTTGATTGACACCAAATTTGTTTTGATTTTGTAAATGTGAGCTGGGAGGGCCGTCGGTTGACCTCTGATGACCTCTGGAAACTTTAATTTGTATTTTTAAAATGACAAAGGCACAAATCAAACTTTTCTGCACAAACGCAGCAAAAACAATTGACACCAGTTTGTTTTCATTTTTGCTGGTTGAACCTTTTAACCTTTAAACTGTCATCAATATTTTCAAATCAAAAGCAGCGCAGCAGTGTTCACACAGTTTATTATATTATACTATGTTGTATATTACGTTATGTTATGTAAACATTTTGTTTAACCAGGTTTATTACAGTGTATTTTTTTGCTTTAATTTAAAAAAATCCCCCAAACATTTTTTTGTAAAGTAAAAAACATTTCTCCATTTGTTCTGTTGCATTTATCCTGCAAAATTGCGTGAAAAACTAATTTATTTCAGGAAAACAAATAAAACGTAAATACATTAGGAAATACATGTGACCCATTTCAGCATATTTTTAGATATTTGTTCATTTTCCCGTTTCGTCCTGCTGCTGGTATCAATCAGGATGTTTCATGTTTCTGCTTCACGAGGGACATTTTTAATCACAAAAAGTAATTAAATATTCCTAAACTGCAAAGTGTTCCCTATTTTTTTTTTTTTTGTGTTGCATGTCATTAAATAAAATCTTGATTTCTGTTGCGATAAATACAGAAACGGCTAACAGGCTACATATTTTTTAGCATATTTCCAAAGTTGTGTGGCTAACGGTGGCTAACAGTGGAAGCGTGTTGGAGCAGCTCTGATCTCTTCTTTTTCTTTTCTTGGTTGAAATGTTGAATATTTGGACAGTCATTGCCTCTGATTTCTGGATTCTGTGCAGCTCAAAGGATTTTCTTTTTTTAATCTCCTTTTTGCTATTAGACAGTTGTTACGATGGGTAACCGTGGCAACAAGGTAGTACTTCAAAAGCTCAAATAATACCTGAAGTGTCTGAAAATCCCAGAGCTGTTAAAAAGGTTTCAGAGCAGAAAGAGGAGGAGGAAGTTCAGATCATCTCTTCCATCAATCAGATAGAGATTTAAAGAGGAGTGGCAAAAGCAGAGGAGGTGGATTAGCAGATGGGTGTTATCCAGGACAGATTACCACTGAATATAATCTCTTGCTATCTGGATGCAGAGCTGTTAGCATGTAGCTACATTAATGAGACTCTTAGAGTGGCAGTCAGAAGTCAGAGGCTTATTCAAATTTGTTGCAACACTGACTGCTACTGGAGATCCTTCCTTACAACATTAATGACTCTTGTGAAGACAATTGCATGACATGTGTTATGATTTAATTTGCCTTTTGCTTTACTTTTGAGTTGGATATAAATTCAGCTGATGCTGAAACTGTTATATGGAGACTTTAGTAAAACATTTTGGGTGGAAATCTTTGGATGTTTTCAGTTTGATTTGGGACCAAAATTGCAGCATTTTTTACATTTTCAGTTGCTGCGGTTCTCTTTCACACTGCACTGTGTCAAACAAACCAAACTAGCTGAAAAACCTGTTCCCCTCCTCGCCTGTGGAGGCGCTGCACCAAGAACTGCTAAAGGAAACAACACAAACACCTCTAAGGAAGACACTGAGCTAACTTCCTTCTTCACAGAATGTAAACAGAAACGGATTGATGTCAGATCTCTTTTTCATTTTGCCGCACTAGCGGCATTTCTGCCGCTAGTGCTAGGCTAACGCATTTGTTTTGGTTGTATATACCCAGAATGCCCTGTGTTGTAGTCCACTTCCTGCTTTTAGAGCGGACTAATAGTAGCTCATTCTTTGTCGATGTCAAATTTATTTACATAACCCTTTTAAACACAGGTTAAATCTTCACCAAAGAGATAAAATTATGAACTCATAGTAGAATAGAACAACAAAAAGAATAAAACTAAAACATCACAACAGGAAAGTTACAGTTGAGCTGATCTGTGAGCAGATCTAATCTGGAAAAGTAATTTTTTCCACAAAACAGGTGCAACAACAGAGAAAGCTTCAATGCTAACAAAATGCTAACTTTTCCAAAGGTTAACTTTTATTTTCGCAAGAGACCAAATTCAGTTTTAATCATTTAAAAAAATAATAAAAGAATGTTGCATTAGGCAATTGATAAATAAAATGCATGATAAATTAAAATGATCTCCATAATTTCCATTCTGATAATTAATATTTGTATTTATGGTTTCAGTTGTGTGTGGCTTTTACTTTCATTTTTATTTATTACTTTTGGTTTTTGTGTTTTATTTTGGGTATTTAAGATACCAGTGTTAATTTTTATTTACAAAATTAACATTTATTAATCTTTGAAAGGACAAACATGCATTATAATCCCATTATCGACACATTATTTGAAAATAGTCTCAAAATAACAATATTATTGTTAACTATCCAGAAAATTATTATCATGTTTTTATTTTTAATTGGCGTCTTTGTTTTCTTGTGAATTGAAATAAATCCCTTTTATGTTTTGCTACTAACTCAAGCCTTCAGGTCAGCTTTGGATCTTTTTTTAAAGAACTGGATTAATGCCAGCTGGAATAATTTATTTATGCCTGGACTTTGCTTTGCTTTGCTGCAGTCTGCTCACATCGCCGCGTTTTAAAGGGCAAACGGTTGTTTACTCTTTTGACAGTTTGTTGCAGAGGCGAAGGCAACGCTCAATACAACCTTAGATTTTAGTGAAAATAATGAAGTTATACTATTAAAATGAATTATTCATGATTTTGTTCTGATTCAAAGGAAGGTTTTGTAAAAACTTTGATGTTAGCTACATTTTTTAGCCCTAAGTTTATTAATTTTTTTTCTCCTTTTGGTGGATGTTTTCTTTGATCTTGAGGTTTTACCAGCTTGTTGTCCTAATTTTCTCAGTGACTCGAGCGACTTTCTGTTAGCTGCTCTTCATCATCCGAGACCTCGGAGCATCCGCTGGTCAGCAGAAGGAGGAAACGTGATAGTGACAGGTGCAGGTGGCTAAAATAGGAGCAGAAGAAGAAGGGGGTGCGGCGTGTGAGAAAAAGAGGCAATGGAGAGATAATAAGATAATATCGCATGAGAAGAAGAATCTGCAACAAAAGCCGAGGTTTTAAAATGGAATGTTGCAGAGTTGGGTGCATCTTCTGTGCATCTAAAATTAGATTTTTATTTTACTTTATTTTATAAAGTTTCTTCCAACTTGTTCCGGCTGGAAGATCTTTAAATGGAGGCACTGAAACACTTTCTGCTTCATTTTTCAGTTCTAAATGTCAGAGTTAGGCAGTAACTGGTTACATTTACTCAATTACATAAACTTTGGATAATATCAGAAATATTCTAGAGTTGGAAATCAAAAATGTGAAAAACTCAGAAATAGAAATTAATCTAAATATTTTCAAGAAAAAACAGAAAAAGTCAAAAATTTGCAAATAAAAAATAATTTTGAGATCTGAGAAATAGAAAAAGGAAATTTCTCATTTGGAAAGTTGATAAATTTGAAACTTCAAACTCAGAAAATTGCTAAAAGTCAAAAGCGCTTCACTTTGGAAGCTGAAATTAGTTTTTTTTTTTCTATAACGTTTTTCCAACTCATCTCAATTTTTCAGCTTTTAAACACATTTTTGACTTTTCAAACTCAGTAACTTGTAAAAAAAAAAAAAAAAAAGGAAAATTTGAGTTTGGACATTTGTACAAAAAAAAGAAATCATGAAAATTTGAGTTTTGAAATGTCAATTTTGGGGTTTTTCACAAATAAAACAACTCAGAAATGTCCCTGTTTTTATAGAGAATTTCAGCAACTAATCTCAAAATATGAATTCAAATGTGAAGAAATTCACTCTTTTTTAGACTCATTATAATATCATATAAATATCAGGGGTGGAAACCATTCCTAAACTACGCAAGAGGATTAGAGGAACTGGGGAAAAAAACAAACAGTTCTGACTCTCAGAATTCTGACTTTGATCTCAGAATTCTGAGACTGATGTCAGAATTCTGACTTTAATCTCAGATTTCTGACTTTGATCTCAGAATTCTGACTTTGATCTCAGAATTCTGAGAAAAAAGCCAGAATTCTTTCTTTCTTTTTTTTCGGTGGCCCTAATCCTCTTCCGTACCTAAACACCTGGGTCGAGCTGAAACACTGCAGCCTGGGAATCCGCTCCCTTCATCCAAGCTTTGTGATTTCTGCTCGATTCGCTCATTGAGCCGCGCTGACGCCAGCCGCCCCGATCCATCGATTAACTTTCTGAAGAAGAGACGGAACCAGCACATCGCTCTGCATGTGGGTGGAGGAGAGGAACTGTCTAAGGAGGCAGAATCGTGACGGGGATTCCCTCCTGACAGACGCAGCTGTAAAATCAGCGGTTTCCCGGCGTGTTTCCCCCTCTCAGTGTGACGTCATAGGCCTCAGAGAGGGGAAATCCTCCACTGCAGCGTCTGCTTTTCTCCAATTTGACAATTTTCAACTAATATAGTGGTGAGAACACGTTCTCAAAATAAATAAGCTTAAAATTCTAATGAACATTTAACAGTATATTATTATTTGATTGCTATTTGCTTAAATATTTATTTAAATATCCAAAACAAATAAAGCAAAACAGGTGATTCTTGAGAAGAGGTCAGAACATGTCTGCTGGATAAAGCACAAAATTTGAATAAAATATACCCAAAATATAATTTCTTCTAATATTTGTTTATTTTATGCAGTAGGTGGATGACGTCTGTAAAAGCCCTTGTCCTGGAGCAGAACACAATATAATAGTTTAAAACAATTAAAGGAATACTAAAATAATAAGTATTCAAATACGTAATTATTTAAGAATCAATGAATTGAATTAAAAATATTTGTATATATCTTCCAACTCTGTCAGACATAAAAAGAAAATTTTTAAAAATCAGGCATTATTGCGGGGCACCTGAAATTCTGAGGACCCCACGACCTCTTCCTTTGCTAGGCAGCTCCGGTAAGCTAATGTTATTCTTTAGCTTTTTCCTCCGTTTATTCCTAAATTGTTCATCGCAACCATATTGTGTCAACACCACAACTGACAATTAACAAAATTTGATGAAATTTTGTGAACTAAATGCTTAATTTTTTTGTTATATTGTAATGATTTCAAGGAACCGATGAGCTACAATACAGCCGCCTTCAGAATAACGTCATATAAATAGTTAGTATGGGATTTTGTCAACCCGTCAGTTTTCAGTTGATAGTGTTAACATTACTCACGTAAGTGTGAAGTTAATTTATCTGGATGTGTTATGGCATAACTGCACATGCATCAGGTTTTCTGTTTACTTTCAGAAACATAGTTTTATGAGCTATGAAAACTGGAAAAACAATAAAGATATCAAGGAAAGAGAAAGGAAATGGTATTCAACATTTAAACATTTATTTAAACATAGTTGAGTGCAGCATTTTCTTTTTACTTAATAGTTCATCACCTGCCTGTCAACTCCGTCAGATGGACTTTATGTTGTTTTTTGTTTTAAATAATATTTTGTTTGTTTCTTGAGCAGAAAAGTTTAACCTTTTTTGTCCCATATTTGAAGAATCACAGATTTACTCTGTTACTGCCCACCTCTGCAAATATGTCAGTCAAAAAAGTCTGTTTATAATTTGATCAGTGTGTCATTAAGTCTTTTTTTTCTGTTCTCAACAGTAAATTAGGCGTCAGTCACTCTGCTCTATTAAAACTGACACTGCGTCATCATCATCCAGGCCAACTAATAACAACATCTGTGCTGTGATTTTTCATTCAGCTTAAAGTTTGCAGATTTTTTAACCCCAGTTATGAAAGCTTCCATGAGCAACGCTGCTTTTCTCTTAGCTTAGGAGAACATGGAATGATTGAGTGAGGATTTTGTCGTGCCTGTTTGCCCCCTCCATGTTTTTTGGGCATCGTTCCCGCTTGTCTGCGCCGTCAAACGGCCCTCATGGTTACACAAAGGTGTCTATTTCAAAAGGCTGTAAATCCTCGGCTCTTTAATTGCCCCCATGTAGAGTAACTGGTGTGTTTGTTTGTCTGAGTCTCTGCCACATTGTCCCTTCCTCTACCTTTGACCCCGACTAACACATAGTTGCAATCTTTTAGCCGCTGAGAGATAGCAGGGTTCGTTTGCTAACACACACTAGCATCTTGACCAGATATTGAATGTGTTTCATCAGGCAACTTAAAAATGAAAGTGCAGTTAGTAGATCTGATGACAGCCACTACATTTAGACTTTTTCTCAACAGTTTGTATTTGTTTTTGGTCCATCAGAGGTGAATAAAATTAAAATAATGACTAACAGGTTATGAGTTTGAATAGATTTTAATATTTTGGAGCATTACTTTTGTCAAATACGTTTTTATTCTTAATTTTTATTTCTTGGACAGCTATTTTTTACTTTTACTTGAGTATAATTTTTGACTGCTCTACCCACCTCTGCCACTGACTTATGTAAAAAATTCAAACTAACCAAAAAGTTTCTCCGGTCCAGCAGCTTCCCTTCTTGATGTTTCGTAGAATCACTTCTGTTTTCTCGCCTCCTGTACGCTTTTAGCAGCTCTTGATTTGACCGTTGAGTGCTGTAGCTCATGTCTGCAGTGAAACGGAGAGGACACATTGCTCCAGTTTGTGAAGTGCATAGCAGAAAATGCGAGGACAGGACCAAGGAGACGTTTCTAGGCTGAGAGGAGATAGATGATAGCCCTTTCAAAGGAAGAGGACGCTCTTCGGCCAAATAACCTCAAGAGGCCTTTAAGCTGTAAAGGAGAAGGAGATATTTTGAGGTCACTGATAAACATTAAGTTGTATTAACCTGTTATGAGCTGTAAACAGCTTTGTCTGCTTGTGGATTTAACTTTAAAGGGGAGTTATTGTGGAAAATTTATATTTTTGTTCTTCAATTTGCATCTACTGCTTCTAAAAACAGCTCAAGTGCTGAAAACAGAGAAACACCCAGTCCTTTTTTGGAAATAAGCTGAAAATAAGCCACTTCAAGTCTTACCAATTGTTAAGTCGGATTCAACTGTGGGGTTCCCTAGCAACCCCGGCCAAGTCCAGCCCTGTCACCTCGCAACCAAAGCAGAGCTCCAGCAGGTTTGGAGTTCTGCTGGAGCTCCAAACCTTTATTTCATTTACAATGGCTGCTGGAAAAAGCACATGTTTTGTTTCTGACTTACCATCCAGAAACAACTTGCTGCATTCTTGTTGGTTGTGCAGGAGGCTCCACTTCTGCTTTTCAAAAATGTACAGTTGTAAAATTACTAGGGCTAAGACAATTAATCGTGATTAATGACAATTAATTGATTATTGAAGTAATGGTCAACCAATTTCGGTAAATGATTAATTGCTAACTGGAGTTTTCAGAATCAAAAAGATCATTTGGCGAAAAAAGCTTTTAGCAGTAAGATTTTTATTTTCTTATAAAAAAATAACTATTTGTTTATTTGCGTCTTCTAAATAATATTGTTTATACTTTAAAATTCTAATCCTCTTCATGAGACTGACTTGGAAAAACAAAGTGTCTTCAGTCAGAGGCTTCTTCAAAATCACTTCAATACAGACTGCTACAGGAAATCCTTCAGGAACTTCGAATTAATACGAGTTATAACATTTAATTTCTCTTTGGGATCAATAGAGTATTTTTAATTGAATTGAATATTTTATAAAAGTGGCTTAAGTAGAATATAACATTTTTAAAATATGATTAATCATCAGAATAATCAATAAATTGATTACTAAAATAATTAGTTGCTGCAGCCCTAATAATTACACATCTGTTTGCAGCTGTTTTCTTGTACAGCGTAAACATGTAATCAAGGGGCGTGGCCAACAACAGCTTATTTGGATTTAAAGTGACAGTGACGTCATAAAACATCTCAGTCTGAAAAGAGCTCAGAATAAACAGAACTGAGACTGAAATCTCATTATTTAAGAAGGATTTTGTGCAAAAAATGTAATGATCATATTTTGTTTAGCACATAGACCTATCCTAAAGTGTTCAAGGAAGCATAATAGGTCACCTTTAAGAACACATTAAGCATCCTGTGTCATCAGGATTTAGCCAGAGAGGAACATTAGGGTGACACTTCCACTTTGATGAGGGTTAGCAGCTGAGAACGCTGCCTGTCAGGTGTTGGTTTCTCACAGGACGGGTGTTTATTGCTGCCTTCACACCGGTCTGTGGCATCTCCAGGGATTGACAAGGGAAACAATTACACACTGTCAATATTAGCGTTCGAGCCACTGGCGTCTCCTGGGGTTTACAGCAGCGGCGTCCTGCATGTTGTGGTTCTCTTCCTGGTGGTACCTGATGAGATCTAAGACATAAAGGACGCTGGACATTAAAAAGTGACTTTGGAGATTTCAGTCTTCTGAACAGACCAGTTAAAGTTTATCAGCTGATTTCTCTTCTTTATTCTCTCTAAATGCCGCTCGCAGTTTGTGATATGTTACTGATTTCTTTTTCTCCATCTGTTTTGTGAAAAAAGACCAAAGCTAGAAAAATCATAAGATCTGTGGGAATAAAATAAAATTTGATACGGTTAATATGAAATATTACATATTTCCTTCTTATCAAAGGAGAGGATTGTGTTGAATAATTTTATTATCTGGTAATAAAGTCGTAATATATCATCTGATAACAATAATTTCCACCACAGAACTCTTAAAGTCAGAGTTAGCATTTGTGCTAAATGAAGGTAATAATTATTAAATAGTGAATTAAAAAAACAAAGTTGATGTTTCTTTACTTATTTGGTAGCATTGTCTAAAGGTTTGCAATTGAGGTTAATGTTCTTTGGAAATCCCTGGTCCAGAGGACCATATAAGAAGCTTTGCTGGGCCAGGGTTAGGGTTAGGTTAGATCAAAGTAACCCTAACCCTACCCTGAGATCAAAGTCAGGTTTGGCCCCCTGGCCTTAAGTTTGACACCCCTGAAATAGAGTGAAGAAAGGCACTAAATAAACGTGTTTTTGTGCAGGATGACCAGGTGGTTCTGCAGTGCACCGCCTCCGTTCTGAAGGAGCAGCAGATCAAACTCTGTCTCTCCTGCGAGGGCTTCGGGAACCGACTCTGCTTCCTGGAAACCACGTCCAACGCTCAGGTAACTTCCTGCACTCTGCTGCTGTTCTTCACCTCTTCCTGGTCACCTGTGGCTCACCTGTGGCTCTTGCCCTGCAGAATGTTCCCCCGGACCTGGCCATATGCACGTTCATCCTGGAGCAGTCGCTCTCGGTCCGAGCGCTGGTGGAGATGCTGGCCAACACAGTGGAGATGACCGAGGTGAGCTGAATCCTTATCTAAAAGCTGCAGGATGTAACATTTAAAAAATACATATATACTTTAGAGTACTAAAGTAATAGTAGCAATACTTCAGCATATTTTTACTCAAATAAAAGTATGAAGTAGCTGTTCAAGAATATAAAGTTGAGTGGAAATTTTGGTATTTTAAGACCCAAAATGACAATAATTTTTATAAATAACAAAAAATATGAAAATCAGGTAAAAGAAAATGTTACCAAATCTGTTTCTTTCAGTAAAAAACTATAGACTTTAATAAAAACTGCAGCTTTCTGGTGAATTTTAGGTTAAAACATGTTTGTTTTTCATTCAATGGGTAGAAAATCCAGAGATTTTACTCAAATAAGAGCAGAAATACTTGATAATAAAATTACTCAAGTAAAAAAACATCTTTTTTTCCTGAGTTACTCAAGTAAATAAATGTAATTGAGTAAAGATAAAAGTAATTTTATTTATGTAGCACATTTTCAGCAATAAAGAAATACAAAGTGCTTTACAGGAATTAAAATACAAACAAAATAAACCAAAGGAAAGAGCAAAAGAAGAAAAAGCTAATAATGTTGATCCAAAGTAAATAAACTAGATATTCCTATTCAGGGTTGGTATATAAGTATAAGTAAATATCCTCTGGTTTGATTCCTGTTCTGGTTTGGAAGAATTGGAGTCTAAAACGTTGTTGCTCAGGTAGTTTTTCTGGGCTCCAGGTTCTGATCCCTGTTCTGGGTTGCTGGATAAGTATAAGTATAATTATCCTCTGGACTTTTTGTGGTCTAAATATGTAACAGTAATGAGTGCTCCACAGTTTCTAAGTAATAAGTAAATATTCCTGTTCTGGGAGAATTTCTTCTGGATTCTAAGTTTGTTCTAATTCCTTTTCTGGGTTCAATAATCAGAGTCTCTGCATCCAAATAGTGAATTTATAAAATACAAGCTAAAGAGTGACTAATAAACTAGAGTCTCTGGATTCCAAGTTTGTTCTAATTTCTTTTCTGGGCTAAAAGTGAGTAAATTTAGTCGTGATTTTTTATTTATTTTTTTTACATTAGTAGAATTTAGACAATGACTTGCGCATATTTGTAATGAAAACATTATTAGTGAGTCTCTAAATATTTTAATAATTCTTCCATTTGCATCTCAATAATCATCGACCCCAAACTTTCTGTTCCTGCTTTACTTTATTTGGGAATTAATTTAACATGCTGCTTGTTCACTGTAAGACATCTGCAAATCCTGATTATTGGGTTTATGAATATATACATTTTATTTTATGCCACTTCTTTTTACCTGCTCTCTGAATCCTCCTTCCCTCCCCTTCCCATTTTTGCTTCCTGCCAAGCAGGCAGTCGATTTGGACAAATGGGTATGTCTGTTAACATGTTTTACTTCCTGTGTGTCCCAAATGACTCGACACTTGTCCTTGTTTCCGTCCTGTTGGTTGAAATAATGTTGTACATACTGATTAATTTATGTTTCTCTGTCATGCACACAGTTGGTGTTTTTTTTTCCTGTTTAACTGAGTATTTTTACTCTGCTCTAGTGTTTATTGATGCTATGTAAAGTTTTGATGTTACCTAATACTTGTGTCTCAGTGTATCCGTCATTTTCATTTCATGCAGATGTTTCCCTCAGTTCGCAGCATTGTTGTTAGTTGTTTATATCATGGGAAAAGACTTGATTTGAGGTGAGTTTAACTTTCTTCCTGAATCCGGAGTTTCATGAAGAGCAGTATTATTTAAAGCAACAGAGACCTAATTTTAAGAATTCAAGGATATATTTTTTTTATTATTGTCAGACCAGCTCACATTGCATATTTGTGATAAAAAAATTGGACTTCAAGAAGCCAAATAAGTAATAAATAAATGATAGAAGACTATAAGTATGTTGCACATTGCGACACTGAATGGGTTATTCTTTTACATGCCATCAATAGCCGCGCTGCTGCAATAGAACGATTATATTAACTAAATCAAACCTGGAGATGTAGGTATTATTAGTTTAGTGCAGTGCGGCACAGCAAAGAGAAAAAAAAACGCACAAGAACCTTTGAAGAATAACTCAAAAACACTCGTTTTCATCTTTTTTCTCACTCTTTGTGTCGGCTACGCTACACACAGAGTCATTGCCATAGCAACTGACTGACAACACCACCAAATGTAAAAAAAATACTCAAACATTTCCCACACTAAGAACAGAATATTCAGTCTGTTACAGTTTTACATTTTTAGGCTTGGTGTTTATTTTGCGATTATTAAGATTAGCTGCTGCTGCTATTATCTAAGCTACCTTTTCTCCTAACTAAATCAAACACACTAAATTCCGCAGCACATCTACTAGTTAAGATTGTCATAGTCAGGCTAGCATAACTGCTAATGCTTTTTCTTTCTCCCTCGCTACTTTTTCCTGGCCTTTTCTAGTTGTCAGTGGAAAAGCACTGCATACCCTTTTCTTTTATATATTGTGTACATTTAAGAATTTAAAGTGTTATGTTAAAAAGTTAACAGCTAAAATCAATGCTAGTCATAATCAGGGAGCAGCTTTTTACACTCCGGCAGGAAGCAGGAGGGTGACGTTACGCTGCAATGTGTCTATATGTATGTGTAAATAAAATGAAAAAGGCATTAAATTACAAAATGAAATTTCTTTTAAGATACACAGTTTATGTTGATTGTGCTGTTGAATGGCACTATGTGCCTGGAAAACACATTATACTGTCCCTTTAATTATTGTTGTTGCATGTTGCATAATTATCTCACACAGCAGAAGGAGCTCATTCTCACAAATAAAAAAAAAAAGACTGGCTAGAGGATTTCATCTGAGACATTGTGTGAGTGTTTATTGACAGGCAGGTCAGGCTTCGCAGGAGGATTGGAATAGCCTGGCCTGCCGCCCACCACCGCGTCCCACCTGCCTCCGTCAGAAAAGGAAGAGGAAACTGGACACCCACGGCGCTCTGGACGCGCCCCCTGTTAACACACAAGCACTCAGGATATCACCCACAACGCCACCACCTGTCCCAACAAACCCAGTGCTAATGCTAACTGGGGTTAATGGTATCATGCTACCACTTTACATACCTGCCCCCAATTTATCCCGATGGATTATAGCTGTCCACAGGTTTCCTGTCCTCCTGTTGGCTAAACTAAATCATTATTTGACTTTATCCATTCACAACTGCCACATTGATTGTTTTTTTGTGGTTCTGTTTGTGATGGATGTTGAGAATAAACGGTGTGTGAAATATGGGTGTGATGCAAGTTTGTGGTGACTGATTTTAACGGTTTCATTTTGAACCTCATCTTTCACATCTTGATATCCTCTCTGAAAAAAAGCAGAGGATAACTCTTTGTTATTGTGACTGTTCTGTCTTATGTTTGCATGCTTTGAAATTTGTTTTCTCAAGTTTTGTTTTGAAGCAGTAATTCTAGTGGAAGTCTTTCTCTGTTCCCAAAAGGTTTTACCTTGTTACATTATTTTCTCTATAAGTGTGACGGTGAAGACCAACAGTAAAAACCTCAGTCTGGTTGGTTCATCATGCATCAGATCAACCTTCTTCCATGACTATCTCAGTTCCTGGAACGTAATCCAGTAAAAACCTGAAGCGAAGACAGAACCAGAAAGGATGAAGACTAGGCCTGTCGCGATAAACGATAAGTCAATTAATCGTACGATAAATTAAAACTATCGACCTCATTTTAATTATCGGCAATATCGTTTCTTCCTGCCTTTTCCTCTTGCTGTTGATGACACTGAATGAAAAAAGGCTCAACTCCGCTGCTCTCCACTTCCTCCCTTCCTTACTTCCTTAGTGTAATGCCCAGCGCGCTGCACGATCTTATGTCGCGGATTGTCGGCCCATTATAAAAACCTGAGAGACACATTAGCCGACAGAAATCCTCGGTGTAACGGTTCGATCTAAACCGTGTTGTGTCCAACAATGGGCACAAAATAATGAGTCCAGTTCACTAATTTTGAAACCAGGCATTAATCAATTCCTTACTACAATCTACCTGCAATGCGTCAGTCCTAAATCATTATAACTATTTATGTCACGTTACGAAGAACAGCTGAAAAGTTACCGGGTTTTCTGGTAGTAATTTCACTCCAACTCCTCCCCTAGTTATTGATATTTTCTTTGCACGAACTGTTGAATAAACATTCATGTTGTTTCCGATGTCTGCTGGACTTCGGGTTGCACCGTATCAGCTGTTCGGGATTCCCTCCGTGTTTCCCCTCAGAAAGCAGGAGGAGAATCCGCGCTTTCTGATTGGCTACCGGTCACATTCAACAGGCTGCGTCACTGTCCCAGTCTGGATAAATCCTTGATTTAGATCGGAGCGGCACAACGATCTATCGTAACACACAACACTAGTGACGATCTCAGAACGAAGAACGTTCTAAGATTGTCGTTCGGGGTAAAAAAATCCTGTAGTTTGAACTATTGCATCAGGCAGTCGGATGTCTCTCTATTTAAATCTAATGATTACTGAAGGCCAATATACTATACAGACTTCATAATCTGCACTCTTTTGGTTGAATGCAGTATTTATTTCCACTTTGGTTTTATGTTGTTTAGTTTTTATTCAAGTACATTTATTGTTAATGGAGACTAAGAATCTATTTTATTTTTGGTTTTGGTTGTTTTATTTATTTTGTGTATCAGTCCCAGTGTTAAGTGTCTTTTTAAAGTAAAGTGTATCTATCTTTGGCAGGAAATCGCATGTATTATTACGTAATTTCCATTAAATCAATGTAAAAAGGTCTTCAAACAATATCATCGTTTATCGCAATAATTTTTGAGACAATATATCGCCCAGTAAAATCTGTTATCGTGACAGGCCTAATGAAGACTCTCGATAATCAGCCGGATTTTTAACCTGAATGTGTTTTAAAAATAAATCAATGTTTTTTTTTTCCTTTCTGTCTTTTTCCCACTCAGTCATCTCAGGGTGGAGGCCATCGCACTTTACTGTACGGTCACGCCATTCTTCTAAGACACCACCACTCGGGCATGGTGAGGCTTTAATCTTATTCTAATGGAGTGATGCTAATTAGCTTCATACTTGTTTTGCTATGAATACAGTTGAAAATGATTTATGAACACAACAAATGCTGGTTGACGTTTTTGCCTCTTGTGCTCAGGATAATATTAGATGTGTTTTGATGCCATCTAGTGGTCGGAGGGTGAACTACATGTGTTTCAGGTTAAGTGTACAGACGTAGAATTTTGCTAATAATCCCAGTTAATTTTAACCCTGATGCAGTTTGTGTAAAAAATAATATTTAAGCTGACTAATGTTTTCTACAGCTGTTTTAGTAGAATACACAACCTGTGACAAAAACTCTAAAAAGTTTTAGGTTTGAAGCTTTTTAGAGACACAAGACAAATAAGGAATGATAACAGTTAATACTAGTACTAATAAACAATATGTACATCTTAGGAATAATGTACTTGCATGTATTTTGATTATAACATATTATAGATTACAAAATATTACATAAATACAAACCCTTATAGAATATTTTGTATATTGTGAAATTGAGATAAAAAGCGTGTTGGACAGTAAATTAAAAAGTAAACGTGTTGGTATTTTACTAAATTTGAAACACTGGGTTGAAAACAAATTTTTGAAAAGTTGTTAAAATTCAGATTCTTATATTGATTTCATTTAGCAAAAAATGGGCTAGAACAGAAAAGGAAGTTTGTATTTAAAACAGTAATAATGACAATTCAATGGTTGGTCAAAAACATTTTGACTCAGTTTCAACTTTTATTTGAGCATTAATAACATTCATAAAATAATAAACAGTTTGAGATTGAAAGGTTTTATTCCTTAGGTGCCAAGGGCGTCTAATTAGCATCATACCTAAATTTACACTAATCACAGTGTTGTAATTAATAATCTCTCAGTTGATTGACAGCAAAAACACAATACATTTTTTGTACAATAGGATATAAAATCAGGGATTGATAGTGTAAGTTTCTGTCGGATCCGGGCTAAACTGATGTTTTTTTTCAGTATCTGAGCTGTTTGACTACGTCTCGATCCCTCACTGACAAGCTGGCCTTCGATGTGGGCTTGCAAGAAGATTCCATTGGTAACACATTTCTATAAATCCCCTTTAAATCAGTTTTCTAGATATTTTATGACAAAACGTTCCCAAATGACTCACCTGTTGGACTGTGCTCTCTCTGCAGGTGAGGCGTGTTGGTGGACAATTCATCCAGCCTCCAAACAGAGGTCAGAAGGTGAAAAGGTCAGGGTGGGTGATGACCTCATTCTTGTCAGCGTGTCGTCTGAGAGATACCTGGTGAGGCTCGTTGTGATTTTTATTCTCCGCCTGTTGCTTCACCAAACTGATTCTCCTTCTGACCTGTGTCCTCAGCATCTGTCCTACGCCAGCGGAGATCTGATGGTTGACGCCTCCTTCATGCAAACTCTGTGGAACATGAACCCCATTAGCTCGGGATGTGAATTAGCTGAGGGTAAAATCCGTCGAATGAGTCGTAGCATGAAAAACCAACATGTAAATCAAATCAGGGTTTCTCCCAGAAAACTTGCTAAACCCAACGATGAAGCTCAGCAAGTCCTCTTGCGGTCGTCTGTGGTTTTGAGTTAAAAATGATGAAACTTCACAATAATTGTCTGTTTTATGATGGTCAATATCATAAATTCCCAATAAGATTCAATTATGGTTGAAATACTTAAAAGTTCTCCTACAGAAAATACATAAATATTTGTCAGTAAACAGATTTACTTTGAGTTACACCAACTATTACGTTTTAAACAAGACAAACATAAAAAAAAAATAGTTAAAATAAATATAATTTTTGTGCAATCCAATTATTTCATCCTAATTAAAGTTTTTTATCCTTGATTTGTGATTTGTCACTTCATTCCCTGAAGTTGTTGGCATCTAAACCGGTAAAGACAAGCTGTGATTAAAAATATAAAAATATTTATATTTTTATATTTCACCAAACCTGTCTTTGCTCTTTTACTGGTGTATAATAAATAACCAAATAATGCTTCAACTGGAGGGGCCACAAATAAAGCCTGGTGGCCCGCCAGGCTTATAATGCCTTAGGGGAAACCCTGCTAATAGTATGTCCTTATATCTTAGGGTGCATTCACACCAGCCATGTTTAGTCAAATTCCAGTTTATTAGCAGAAAGTCTATTAAATGCTCGATCAAGATCTAATGTGGACAAAAATAGTGAACTCTAAAACCTAGATCTAAGTTCGGTTGAAGTGAACTGTGATGGGGTTTGAATGCATACGTGAACGCCAAACGGATCGGAGACCAGTATAAAAGGAAGTGTATTGTAGAGCAGGGCATTCTGGGAAAATACAACCAAACCAAACAAGTGTCTATTGCTAGAGGGAGAAATGGGTCTTAGTTTCTTACCAAAGACAAAAGAGAAATTATTTGATGCTAGCCCATTTTTGTTTACATTTTGTGAAGAAGGAAGTTGTGCTAAATGTCTCCTTCAGAGGTTTTTATGTCAGTGGTTCTTGGTGCAGCGCCCCCACAGGTGAGGAGGGGAACAGGTTTTTTAAATAGTTTGGTTTGTTTGATGCAGTGCAGTGAGAAAGCAAACTGCAGCAATTTAAAACTTAAACATTTGGTCCCGAATGTTGGGAAAAATAACTCCAAACTTGGAGTTACATTCTTCAGAAAAGTTCATGAATATGTGGGCTCCACTGTAATTAGTGTTATTTTGTGAACTGTTTGGGGTTTTATTGCTATGATTGAGAAGTTTATACTCTCTTATACATCAGAAGTAAACACTGATGTGGAGTTCATCAGGGTTCTGTGTTGCTATATTGGGCAATGTGTAAGAGCACATTAATACTGGTTCTTAAAGATCACTGTACCTTAAATCAATAAATATAAAACAAAAAAAATCTTAACAAACATTGTAAAATTGAACAACAAATTAACTATTTAGGCTCATATTCTGAGTCATACTCATAGTCAGCTGATTCTTTAGACTCTTTGAGAACAACGGATTCAAAGCTAAGCGGCTAATTCTGGGTGTTTATTGGTTCTTCCAGGATATCTGACGGGGGGCCACGTCCTCAGGCTGTTCCACGGCCACATGGATGAGTGTCTGGCCATCCCTACGCCAGAGGAAGGAGAGGAGAAACGCAGGTGAGCAGAAATGAAACCAGCAGGTGTCGCAAAGCGTGACGCTTCCGGCGTGTAACGTTTCTGCGGTCGCTCTGCTGCAGGACGGCTCACTATGAAGGCGGCGCAGTGTGCAGTCAGGCCCGGTCGCTGTGGAGGCTGGAGCCGCTCAGAATCAGGTGATGTCATGAGAGTCGCATCTCTGCTGCGATTGGTTACTTCAGTTAACATGAAATGTGGAGATGCAGGATGCAGCCTGCTTATTTGTGACAAGTGTACATTAGCGGTGGGCAAAAAACTGATATCACAATATATTTTATTTAAATACCTTTATAATAATATCACAAAGTATTTTCTTGGGATTTTCTTTTTGTGACTTCAAAACTGCTTTTTTAACTTTATGAACAGACACTAGAATAAAAAATATGTAAATTTATACTGATTCTATAAGTCAGTATAAATTATATATTTTGTATAAACATATCCAAAATACATATATTTTGTATTATGTATGTATTTTGTTTGTATGTTAGGTAGTTGTTGGCCAAAATTAGCTTACATTTATATTTATATTATTTATAAATATTTATATTTAACTACAGAATCATGCAATATATTCTGTCAATATTAATTCATTAATGTTGATGAAAAAGTTAAAATTCTATTCTAGATTATTTCAGTTATAACATGGAAAAATGTTTTGCTATAAGTGAATTTATTTATTTTTAACTAGAACTTATTCACTAACATTGAAGAATTATTAAATTATAACAAGGTCATATTTCTTGCTGAAAATTTACTAGTAAGTTTTTCTTTCTTATTTTAAGTGAACTAAGATATTTGCACTAGACACCAAAAATACTTGGTATTTCTGTTTGTATAGATTTCATCACTGCAGAAGACACTTAAAAAATGTTTCTAACTGTTAAAACCCATCATTATAATTTTGACTTTACTGCACCATTGTATTATCTTTTAAATAATTTTTTAAGCGCAAACGTCAGAGCTTCCTGGATTTATTCGATCAGGCCTCTCGGCGTGTTGTTGTTGTTGACATTGTTAAGTTCTGGTTTCTGTTTGCTGTCTGCAGTTGGAGCGGCAGCCACATGAAATGGGGCGTGTCTTTCCGTATTCGTCACATCACCACGGGTCGGTACCTCTGCATGGATGACGACAAGGTCCTGATGGTGGTGGACCCGGAGAAGGCAAACACCAAAATGTCTGCATTCTGCTTTCGTATCTCAAAGGTGGGGTTTAGCTGGATTTTTTTTATTTTTTTTTTTGGACGTCTTTCCCACCCAATTGTTTTTTCTTTGGCTGCTCTGATTGTTAGTTTCTGTTCCTGAGCAGGAGAAGGTGGACGTGTCTCAGAAACGGGACGTTGAGGGAATGGGAATTCCTGAGATAAAGTACGGCGAGTCCATGTGTTTCGTTCAGCATGTGTCCACAGGGCTGTGGCTGACGTACGCCGCCCTGGACGCCAAGGCTGCTCGGCTAGGAACCATGAAGAGAAGGGTGAGAATCAGTCCAACACGTCTGACCAGCAACGTTTTGATGGGGGGCTCAAAATTTAAACATGTTTAAGAATTTAGGGACGTTATGGCACCTTATTTGAACTGAATTACAGATAAAAACATGTCTATATTTTTTTCCGGCAGCACATAAAGCGTTTAAACCAACTGAACAAATTTGCTGGAATTCCATTTGTGTTGCTAGGCAACCGAGGTTGGGCTGACCAAGGTTGCTAGGTAACAGGGAAGTGCCTCATGGTTATGACTTATTAACTTGTTTCCATAAAATGTCTGGAATTTGTATTTGGACTGTTTCTAGGAGCAGTTGGGACCCAAATGGACGTTCAAAACAAAGCGAAGAGGTGAATTTTGGCTGCTAAATTATTGTGTTGTCTGTGTTTTCAGGTCATTCTGCATCAGGAAGGCCACATGGATGATGCTCTAACTGTGTCCCGCTCCCAAACCGAGGAGTCTCAGGCTGCTCGGATGATTTACAGCACCACAGGACTCTTCAGGCAGTTCATCAAGTACGTTCACATGTCCTGCAACTCACATATGCGAAATGAAAATGAATTCCTCTAGTCGGAAGGATACGGGACTTTAGTTTGGATCAAATGTGATTTTTATTTGCTGTGCTCCAGGGGATTGGACTCTCTGAGTGGGAAGAACAAGTCTCCAGGGTCGGTGTCGCTTCCCCTTGAGGGAGTCATCCTCTCTCTCCAGGATCTCATCTTCTACTTCCGTCCACCGGAGGAGGAGCTGGAGCACGAGGAGAAGCAGACCAAGCTGCGCTCGCTACGCAACCGGCAAAACCTCTTCCAAGAGGAGGTAGGAGCCGAGCCGCGTTTAAAGGGCAACTAACCCCAGTGTGAAAGCAAAGGCCAACCCTCTGGCAAATATAGAAAGATTACTACAAAGTGGGCGGAGCCAAGAGACACTGAGGGGCGTGGCCTACAGGCTACTTAGGATAGAGCTGCAGACTGTACAAAACATGTTCATTAAATCTTTTCATTCTTTCACTGCCAAAACACAAAATTTGTATCAAAGCTTTTAGTGACAATAACTTAGTTCACTTGAAATAAGACAAAAAAATGACAGAAAGTAACTTTTCAACCAGTTTTCTAGAAGTCTGCTTTGGTTGCTAGGTAACAAGGATGGGCTCAAGTGGAGTTGCTAGGTAACGGGACAGTGCCTCGTGGTTGCAACTTATTAATAAAGAGATGTTTGAAACAGCTCATTTTCCAAATACCAAACACATGAATTTATTGCCAGAAAACGACCTGGAAGCAGCGGTGGCCCAAATGGAAGTACAAAACTGTGAAAAAAGTGAAATTTTCATAATGTGCTCCCACTTTGTCACCATATTCGTCGGCTTTTCAGACCCTTGCAGTTGCATTCTTCCAAAAAATAAAAACGACTAGTGTGCCGCTGTAGACAGTAGAAACTTCGACAGAAGAAAGGCACCACTGAGACACATTTAGGCAAAATATCGCAGCACTAAACAAATGTACATTTCCAGATTCTTCTGAATTATCTCAATATTTCAGTTTCCAAACATTCCCAACAAAAAAATGACAGATGCATGACTTTTTATTTGCTCTAGGGAATGATCACCATAGTGTTGGAGTGCATCGACCGGCTGAACGTCTACAACACCGCTGCTCACTTTTCTGAATTTGCCGGCGAAGAGGCGGCCGAGTCCTGGAAGGAGATCGTCAACCTCCTTTATGAGCTGCTGGGTGAAGAAAGAAACCTCAAACTCTGGAAATTCACACAGAGTAATACCTCTGTTCGACAAATGATCAGTATTATTCTTTGTTTTTCCACCTCACAGCTTCTCTTATCAGAGGGAATCGCTCGAATTGTGCGTTGTTCTGTGACAATCTGGACTGGCTGGTCAGCAAACTGGATCGTCTGGAGGCTTCCTCTGGTAAGATACTGGAAAGATTCATTAATGTTTATTAGTGGTAGGAATTTTAAGTATTTAATCACGTTAACTGCAGGGTCTGTATTCAATAAATCTCAATTAATTGCGACAAAATAAGCAACATTTTTGATTCAAAAACCCTTCTTGCTGCTAAATTATTGAATAAATAGACATATGAGCTTAAAAACAACTTATTTAATGTTTTTAATTATTTAAATATCATTCAGCTTTCCAGTGTTTCAGAAGCTTTTTCAGAAATGCCAATTGTGGAAGCTAACATTAGCATTAGGGACATCTGTCCTTGCAAGTTCAGCATTGAGATGCTATTTTAGGCTTGAACAGCTTTGCTAACAGGCTAACTCCATTTAGCACAGCTTTAACACAACAATAGCATTTTCCAGCATCACATGAGGTTGTTTTTACAAGCAAAAATTAACCCCCAATGAGCCAAGAGAAGCAGTTTTGTCGTCTGTTACTGATGTTTGTGGATGTTGTTGTGCGTCAGATTTACGGTTGTACCAGAAACATGCTAATAAGTTTCCAGCCAGAACTTTCTATGACCATAAAAAAAGAGATTAATTAAAATTAATTCAATAAATTATCAAAATTAAATGTGTTAAATTACATTTAGTTTTCTTCCTGATATTTTCTTTGTACATTTTCTGGCTTCTTTTGTATAGTTTTTCTGGAATATCCTCTCAGGAGTGTTAAAATCCTCCGTTGTTTGCATTCAGGAATCCTGGAGGTGCTGTACTGCGTCCTGATTGAAAGTCCAGAAGTTCTGAACATCATCCAGGAGAACCACATTAAGTCCATCATCTCTCTGCTCGACAAGCACGGAAGGAACCACAAGGTAATCATGCTTCTGTTTTTGATCTTAAAAACTTGAGGGTGGTTCTGACGTGTTCTCACCCATTTGTTCCTCGAGGTTCTGGATGTCCTGCGCTCTCTCTGTGTGTGTAACGGTGTTGCTGTGAGGTCCAACCAGAACCTCATCACAGAAAACCTGCTGCCAGGTCGAGACCTCCTGCTGCAAACCAACATTGTCAACTACGCCACCAGGTCTAAAAACGGCGTCTTATGCTAATGCTAATTTATTATGTCACTTTTTTTTCTTTTTTTTTAAAAACTTAATAACATAAAGCTACATAATTTTTAAGGTTTAATCAGTAATACTTTTTTAACAAATGTATGTCAGATCTTGATTTCTAGGTTAATGTCAAGTTGTCATAACAAACATTTTGAATAATGTCAGCTTTGTATTAAAAGAGTCAAGACTTACTCATGTTTATGACGGTGTTATTACCAAATCGGGTCTGGAAAAGCCAAAATTCAAAGAGCTGCTCGCTTAGTAACTGTTAATGTTGCTTCTGTCTCAGTGTGAGGCCAAACATCTTCCTGGGTACCTGTGAGGGCTCCACGCAGTACAAGAAGTGGTACTATGAGATGATTGTGGACTACGTGGAGTCTTTTGTGACGGCGCAGGCCACACACCTGCGCGTGGGCTGGGCCATGACCGAGGGCTACAGCCCCTATCCTGGAGGAGGTGAAGCCTGGGGGGGCAACGGTGTCGGAGACGACCTCTACTCCTACGGCTTCGATGGGCTGCATTTATGGTCAGGTAGGATGTTTGTTTATTTATTGCACCTGTTTCGTTTATTTCAATGTCAGGGATTTACACTGACTGAATGAATTCAACAAGATTCTTCATTTATTAAAAAAAAAAAATCACAAAATGTTTGAAAAAAATTATGAATTTGGCCCAAAACAAATTCCAACATAACAGATTTCAACTCATGTATAGAACTAATGCAATAAGCAATAAATCAATTAATCACATGATAAGTTAAAATGAGCCCAATAATTTTAATTTGCATGATTATTTTCTTTTTCTACAAAGAAAAAACTGGACGATAAAAGCCTTCAGTGTGGTGATTTGGTCTCAACTGGCAATTTTTCTGAAGCAGACCCTTCATAAGTCATTTTATTTGTTGTTCCATTTGTTTCTTCTGGATATTTAAAATGTTTCCAGTTCCAGTAAATGTTCATTAGAGTTTATTGATCTTTGAGAATTTAGTCTTACAGCTGTATTGCTAGAAAATTGCCTCAAAACAACAATATTATCATTTATCACATCAACTTCTGGGACATTTTATCTGGCCTATAAATGACAAATAACAAATTAACATTCAAAAACTTAAATGACAAGCAAATACTGGTCATAATAATAATAATGATGATAATAAAAATACCATTATTTAACGTTAAGAGTTAAGAGAATAAAAACAATTAAAAACTGTCCAGTTATTAACATATACACTCATTTTAAGAATGACAAAAACAGAAACGTCACCATTGATCGTCATCTCAGGTGTCGTTGACGCTTCGCTGTGTCGTCCAGGTACGGTGGCCCGCCAGGTGGCGTCGCCCAACGCTCACACTCTGGCGGCGGACGACGTCGTCAGCTGCTGCCTGGATCTGAGCGTGCCCAGTATCTCGTTCCGCATCAACGGCCATCCGGTTCAGGGCATGTTCGAGAACTTCAACGTGGACGGTCTCTTCTTCCCGGTCATCAGCTTCTCCGCTGGAGTCAAGTCAGTTCAGATCCTCAATGATTTCTGATCCGCTGATGTTTGATGGAGTTAAATTACGTGTCTTTTCTGTAACTAATTCACTGTTTGATGGGAAAATTTTGAGGCAATTTGAACAGCAGTGATAATGTTTCATCATTTAATCCAGTTTTTCTCCTTCGCTGGAATTTACATAGAAAACTGCAGAGGTTCTTTACATTTTCTGTTACCTGACATGTTTTTTCGAATTAAAAAGTGCTTAAAGTTGACAGGAAATTTGAAAATATAACTTGATAATTTTGTGTTATTTGAAGACTGGAAGATTAATGCCTAAACAAAAGCAGAGATTATAAAGAAAACAAATAAACAATGCTTCGCCTGGTCGCCTGTCAGGCTTATAATACACAGAGGGAAACCCTGAAACTTCATTGTATTTCACAGGACTTTTATGTGATATCCAGTGGTGTCCAAAGTGCGGTTCGGGGGCTATGTGTGGCCTTTTGGGCTGATTTTATGTGGCCCACATTCACAATACAAAAATGGAGCATATTTAATTTTCCAACTTGAGGTTGGAGATTGATGCAGAAAAAAGCATTTTCAGAAAAGATACTGATAAATTCTCATCAACATTTATTAGTAATGTTTTAAACTTTTACTTTAAGGTCACAATAATTAAAAATGCTGGTAGTTTTTTTTTTTAATTGTCCCTTTTAAGCAAGCTAGAAGAGTCTTCATGAATGTCTCAGTTTAAAAAAGACGAGGACTTCTGTTTGTGTGACCTCAGAGTTCGGTTCCTCCTCGGCGGTCGACATGGAGACTTTAAGTTCATGCCGCCACCAGGCTACGCACCGTGTTACGAGGCCCTGCTGCCCAGAGAGAGGATGCGCATCGAACCCATCAAGGAGTATAAGCACGACTTCGAGGGTGTGCGCAACCTTCTGGGTCCCACACTGTCCCTCACCCACACCTCATTCACCCCCTGCCCAGTGGACACGGTGCAGGTACCGCTGTTTGGTCAGGACACAGCATCATTTACCAGTTTTTTGTTGTCTGATTGCGAGCTTCACATTTCGTGCCTAGATTGTGTTGCCGCCACATCTGGAGCGAATCAGAGAGAAGCTGGCAGAGAACATCCACGAACTTTGGGCGGTGACTCGAATTGAGCAGGGCTGGACCTACGGCAGCGTAAGTACGACTGTAAGAGTGTTCTCACACCCGATGGTCCGGTAGATTCGGTCCAATATGGACCAAAGTTGTTACATTTGTTACGTTTTCGGCTGGTGTGGTTCTCTTTCTCTCTGCAATGTGTCAAACAATTCAAACTAATTGAAAAACCTGTTCCCCTCCTCCCCAGTAGGGGCGCTGCATCAAAAAGACACTGAGCACAACTTTCTTTTTTATAAAATGTAAACAAAAATTAACTTGTGTCAGATTTTATTGGTTGAAGGATTTCTGTTGTCTTCAGTAAAAGCTATGACACATTTCTCCCGCTAGCGCTAAACTAGCGCGTTTGTTTTTGTTGTATTTATTCAGAATGCTCTGAGCTGTAGTCTGCTAGCTGCTTTTGGAGCGTTCGCCATTTAAGATGTCTCTAAAGATATTTTCACTTCTGATAGTCCAGAAGTGAGGGAATACAAAGTTGTAACATTTGTTACCTTTGTGTAACAAAGGTAACAAATGATACATTATCTTTCTCATTGCATTAAGTCAAACAAAGCAAACTCTTTGAAATACCTGTTTCCCTCCTCGCCTGTGGGGGCGCTGTACCAAGAACCAGTGAAAGAAACATACAAAACCATCCATGAATTCTTCCCAACTGCAGTTTTCTTCCTTTGTACCATCATTTTGTGATTCTCCACAGTTCAGGGACGACAACAAGAAACTCCATCCTTGTTTGGTGGATTTCCAAAGTCTTCCTGAACCAGAGAAGAACTACAACCTGCAAATGTCAGGGGAGACTCTCAAGTGAGTTTGAAGTTTACTGATCAGGTTGTGTCCAAGTCAGAAATTATGTACCCTATAATTCCTCTGAATTAATGTTTTCCCACAGGACTCTACTGGCCTTGGGTTGCCATGTTGGCATGGGGGATGAGAAAGCAGAAGAAAACCTCAAGAAGATCAAGCTCCCCAAGACGTACAGAATCAAATCCATATCTCTGTTAGCAGTGGTGGGCACAATCCTGCTAATCCTTTAACGCGCTAATAACTTAGCTAGTTCTTTTGTTTGGCATTTTTGCTAACTCTGAAAACACTTAGCTTTCCCTAAATTATGTTTTCAGGGTAAATTCAAAAGTGATAATTTGCTTGGCTGTTTTGTAAACTTCCCAACCAAAGCCCTCCCGCAGTCATTTAGCCAAAGTTAGCAGCAGAGTTAGCAATACTCAACAACTTTAAAAACTGAAAGCATGAGTGAAAGGTCTGTTCCAAAGAAAGTAACAGATTTGACCCTGCGAAGGGTGATATACGATGTTATACCAAATGTTGTGCCATTGACAAGTGGTTGGTATCAACACAGTTGAATTTGGCGTTTTAATCAATCAATCAATCAATCAATCAAGTATATCTGTATAGCACATTTCGGTAATGAGGCAGTTCATAAAAACACAAAAAGAAATAAGAGTCAGTAATTAAGAAACCAGTAACAACCATTAAATTTTTTTCAGTTATTGTAGTTAAAAAACAACTGATTTAAAGGAACTCAGCTTTAGCATTAGCATCTGCTAAATACTATGTTGGTATAGCGCTTTAGCTCTAGCGAAACTAATGCTTGCAATTAGTTTAGGGTTAGCGGCGCTAGCATTTTAGCTAGTGGTGCCCTCCACTGTCTGTTTGCATATAGACAATTGGATAAACTGTTCTGTTGGCCTGAAAATGAGTTTCTCTGTCCGTTAGCTACGTGATGACCAACGGCTACAAACCCGCACCTCTTGACCTCAACCACGTCAAACTCACACCGAACCAGAACCAGCTTGTGGAGAAGTTGGCAGAAAATGGCCATAATGTTTGGGCGCGGGACCGGGTACGCCAAGGATGGACCTACAGCATTGTGCAGGTGAAACTGTTTCCAAACTTTTAGCTCTGATGTTCAAACAGACACTCCAAGACCAAAAGTTTCACAATGAAATTCCTGCGCTACAACCTGTAGGATATTGTGAATAAGCGAAATCCTCGTTTGGTACCATACAACCTGCTGGATGAGAGAACCAAGAAAACCAACCGAGACAGCGTTAACAACGCTGTCCGCACGCTAATTGGCTACGGCTACAACATCGAGCCTCCAGATCAGGAGAGCAGTAAGTTGGTTCATCTTGTTGTTGGCCCTTTGCACGTGATGTCACGCTCTTCTAAACACCGCCCACTCCGTCAAAACAGACATCTTTTAAATATAACCAGTCTAAGAACAGACATTTATAACCTAATATCACTTCTATTTAGTTGATGTCACGGTGCTGCGCGGTCGGCTGCACAAACAGACAAGGATAGAAACCAAACTTGTCATTTTATTTTATAACTTTTGATGAGGAAAGATGCAGCGGAGATGAACATAATAACTGTCTGTAATCACGGATTAGCAACAAACACTTTTTACAAGGTAAGAAGCTTAATGTTCATATGCTTAATAAGTAAATATGACTAGAAAGATATCAAATATCTCATTGTGGAAAAGGTGCACCGCACCTGTCCATTGGTAACCATGGAGACAATGCCGCATGTATGGATATGGAAAAACAGTTTCAGTTCAATACTCCGGTCCCTCACTTAGAAACGTCCAACATGGCGCCTTGAATGTTTAAGTGGCGTAGTTGTAAAGGGTCAATAGGAATCTCTGATTTTCCTTTGACGTCTCACCTGTTTGCTTTGATGCTGCAGCTGGCCACGGCCTGGAGAACACGCGCGGGGACAAGGTCCGCATCTTCAGGGCGGAGAAGTCATACGCCGTCACCCAGGGGAAGTGGTACTTTGAGTTTGAAGCTGTAACAACCGGAGAGATGAGAGTGGGCTGGGCCCGTCCCTGTGTCCGCTCCGACACCGAGCTTGGAGCCGATGAACTGGCTTACGTCTTCAATGGCAACAAGGTCAGTCTCTGTCTTCAGTTTGATCTAGTTTCATCCATATTAGAGTATAAAAATCAAACAAACAGAAGAAATAAAGGTCTGTTTCATTCAGTTGTTTTTGTATCAAACTTTCAAGGAGAGCTATTGTGCCTTTTTTTCTGCATTTAAAATTTCTTCAGTTCAATTAAAGTAATTACAAAAATAAATCCCAAACCGTAATAACAAAGACAGACATGGCTGCTGAATTTTCTGGTGTTTGTTATTGCGACGTTGTGATGTTTTCCAGGCCCAGCGTTGGCACATCGGTAACGAGCCGTTCGGTCGGCAGTGGCAGTCCGGCGACGTTGTCGGCTGCATGATCGACCTCAGTGAGATGAACATCATGTTCACGCTCAACGGGGAAATGCTGATCAGCGACTCTGGCTCAGAGATGGCCTTCAAAGACATAGAGATCGGGGAAGGTGATTTTATAAATCCGGAAAAAACAAATAGATTCAGATTCTGGCAAAGTGAGGAATCGTCAATCCTGCAGGATGTTGCTCAGTTGTTTCCTTCCTTCTTATTCTGTGTCCTTTCCTTCCTATCTTGTGTCTTTACCTTCTTCTTTCTGCCCTTTCTTTCCTTCTTTAATATCCTCTGTCCTTCCCTTCTTTTTGTGTGTCTTTCCTTCCTTTCTTGTGCCCTTCTTTCCTGTTTTGTGTCCTTCCTTCTTTGTGTCTTTCCCTCTTTCCTTCTGACCTTACTTCCTTCCTATCTTGTGTCCTTCTTTCCTTTATTGTGCCCTTTCTTCCTTCTGTCATTCCTTTCTTCTTTGGGTTCTTTCCTTTTCAGTTTCTTTCCTTCTTTCCCTTCATATTTCTTTCTTCCTTTCTTCTGAAACTGTTAAAAGCTAAATCTGAAAGTCTGAAGTTTTCAATAAAAGCCCCTGAATATTGGAACCTCAAAAAACTAAACCAGCTGCATCAACATCCTCTGAATCGGTGGTTCTGTGTTTTATACGTTGTGTTTGCAGTCTCCTGATCGTTATGTTTGTGTTTTTTCGCCGGCAGGCTTCATCCCAGTGTGCGCCCTCGGCCTGTCTCAGGTCGGCAGGATCAACCTCGGTCAGAACGTCAGCAGCCTGAGATATTTTGCCATCTGTGGCCTTCAGGAAGGATTCGAACCGTTTGCCATCAACATGAAGCGAGACATCACCATGTGGTTCAGCAAGAGTTTGCCGCAGTTTGTCCCTGTTCCCACAGACCATCACCACATCGAGGTAGCGCGTCATTCAAATTTATTTCTTATTTTCTTTACATCATATACTATTTTTACAAAATAAATAAATAAAAATGAACTGTTCTCTCAGGTTTCCCGTGTGGACGGCACTGTGGACAGCGCCCCCTGTCTGAAGCTGACCCACAAGACGTTTGGTTCGCAGAACGCCAACACGGACATGATGTTCCTCAGACTGAGCATGCCCGTCGAGTTCCACGAGACGTTCAAGGTCCCAGCCGGCACCACGCCGCTCACCCGGGCCCTCACTATTCCTGAGGAGGAGGTGGTGGTGGTGGAGCCCGACTCCGAGTTTGAAGTTTTAAAGAAGTCTGCCAGTCGAAAGGAACAGGAGGACGAGAAGAAGGAGCCGTCTGTGCCAAAGGAGGTTTCTGTAGAAAACGAGAAGGACACCATGTCCGAAAAGGGGAAGAAAAAAGGGTAAAATTTCAAGTTATTTCATTATCAAAGACTTTTAGATTAAAGGGAACCTTTACATTTTGTCTAGTTTCTAAAAAATATGCCAAGATCTTAAAAAAACACCCAGTTATTTCGGGTAATAAGTAAATATTTTTGGTGTTATATCTACGAAAGAAAATAAAAAACTTTTTTTTTTTCACGAGAATAAAGTTCTAAAATTATGAGAACAAAGTCAAACAAACATTAAGTCAAAATAATATGAGCATAGTCGTATCTTGAGAATAAAATTTTAATATTTAGAGAAAAAAAGTCATAATATTATGAGAATAAAGTCATAAGATTTGGAGGATCGTAATGTTGTGACTGTATTGCTATATTTTTATTTTCATAATTTTACGACTTTATTCTTGAAATTTAATTTACTGTCTCAGCATGACGTTGATACTTTGTCATACAAATCGGCAGGTACAGTCTGTTACCTTGCAACCCAAGCTGAGCTCCAGCACATTTGGTCAGCTGTATGCACCGTACAACGGCTGCTGGCAAAGACAAATGCTTTGTCTTTTCCAGAAACCACTTGCAGCATTCTTGTTGGTTGTGCAGAAGGCTCTACTTCTGCTTTTCAAACACATATGGTTGTATAATTGCGCATCTGTTTGCAGCCATTTTTACGTACGATTGTAATAGTTGAGTTGGGGGCGTGGCTAGCAGCAGCTTATTGAGATTTAAAGTGACAAGACGCCCTAAAAAACGTCATTTTGATAGGAGCACGATAATTTTAAGCAAAATATTTACCTGTCGGGTGTATACTACATTTGGCATTACATTCCTTTTTTTCCACTGTGAAAAATAGATTCTTCTCCAAAGCCAAGAAAGCTGCCATGACTCCTCTTGCTCCTCCTCCTGCGCCTCCAACTGTCCCCCGATTGGTGGAAGACGTGGTCCCAGACGACCGAGACGACCCAGAAATCATCCTCAGTACCACCACTGTGAGGAAACCTCAGCCTCTGTTGCTCATCTCCAGAGGAGGAGGTGAATAATTCACACATTTTCTTCTTCTCCTGTCAGTATTATTACTCGGTGAGGATCTACGCCGGTCAGGAGCCGTCCTGTGTGTGGGTTGGCTGGGTCACCCCTGACTACCACCAGTATGACCCCACCTTTGACCTCTCCAAGGTGCGCAACGTCACAGTGACTGTGGGAGATGATAAAGGCAACATTCACGACAGGTAAATGCATTTATATCAAAAAGATGCTCCACAAACATGATACTTAGCTACAGGTCTAAACAGCTAATTCAGACTATAATGCTTTAAGTCTCAATTTAACTTTATAATTTACCTGCTCTATATATTAGCTTTAGAAATATTAATTTTTATGTCTTGTTCTCTGCTGTGCATGTTTTACTTTGTTTCTGTATATTTCTTGTTTTAAAAAAAATAGAGAGTATGTGATTAGAGGAAATGGATCTGCTGTGTTAACAATCTTCACCCACTTCAAAATAAAAGCATGAATATAAACATCTAACTGTTAAGGAATTACTGACAGTTGATACCAAAAACCTCAACGCAGATGTTGAACTTTACTCAACTGGATGTTTACAAAACAACCAAATAAATTAGTATTTAGTTGATTAATTTAGTAAAACATTAGCGAGAGCGCCAAACAAAAGATTAGCCTCACCGTTAGCGGATTAGCATACGTTTGCCCACTACTGCTAACTGCGATCTTAGATGAATCTTTCAGTTTTTTCTCCTTATTAGTAAAAGAAAATAACAAGATCAAAAATCCGTTATTATTGAAAATTATTTGACTTTTACTGAGCATGTGTACATTCAGACTTCGTACGTTAAATCATATATTTCGAAAATATTTTGTGAATATTTCTAAATTATTTCCACAAATTTTGATTGCAAAAAAAAAATCACAAAATCCTGGAGGGACTGATCAGTTTCAAAACATGTTCAATATTATTTAATTATAAGAAGTACTTATCAGATGCAGACACAGGTGTTTATTAACACTTTAACAGTTTGTTAATGGGTTTTATAAATACCTTTTGTCACCACTGGCCCTTTAAGAAAATTCACTTGATATGGCCTCAAATGAAAATGAGTTTGACAGCCCACCACTAGATGTTTAATTTCTAAAACTCTGAAACTTGTGCCTGTGTTTTCCTGCCTGCAGCATGAAGCACAGTAACTGTTACATGGTGTGGGGGGGAGACCTGGTCAGCAACCAGCAGACTCGCTTCAGCCAGGAAGACATGGTGATTGGCTGCCTGGTCGACCTGGCGACGGGACTCATGACCTTTACGGCCAATGGAAAGGAGATCAACACCTTCTACCAGGTAAGAAAAGGACGGGATTCTAATGTTCGCTCTGCTGGTTCCCAGAAGGTTTTACCATTTTTGTCCTTCAGGTGGAGCCAAACACCAAACTGTTCCCTGCAGTCTTCATCCAACCCACCAATCAGAACATGGCTCAGCTGGAGCTGGGCAAACTCAAGGTTAGAGAAAAAAAAACTTACTACTTACTTCAACAGAAGCTTCTTAAAGAGACAGAGGCCCAATTTCAAGCCGTTAAATCAGAAAGTAAAATTTCTTTTAAGTCATATTTTATATATATGTAGCATTTTCATAGCTACCGAAGGTAGCATAGTTACTTGATTGTGCAATAAAATGGCAACATAATACATAATTCTACCCCTTTAAAAGAGTCTGTCTCTCTTATTCCAGAACATCATGCCAATATCAGCGGCGATGTTCCGCAGCGAACGGAAGAATCCCGTCCCCCAGTGTCCTCCCAGGCTGGACGTCCAGATGCTAACGCCAGTCATCTGGAGCCGCATGCCCAATAACTTCCTGAAACCGGAGGTGGACAAAGTGAGCGAGCGCCTGGGTTGGTCGGTGGAGTGTGTTGAACCTCTCATCATGATGGCCCTCCACATCCCAGAGGAAAACAGGTCAGAAAAAGGGGCTTAAAACATTAAAAACCACCTGTTCATTTAGATTCTTTTAGTCAAATTACTTGTGCTGAGTTGGGTATCATGGTTTAGAGCATCAGCTGGGTAGCACACTGCTTATTTTTGGTATATTTTATTGTACAAATGTCTAAGTACACCTGAAATAAGCTGAAATAAACTAACAAGTAACTTTTTAGTAAATATGAAAGCTTGTTTTAAGTCTATGTTTCCACAAATGCACATTTTGCTCTAAAATCCATGTTTTTGGGTAAAATGTTTTTACATTTTATATTTGAAAATGTAAAAAATGCAACAACTATTGGTAACTAATCGAACCAAATCTACGGACGTGAAAACAACCTCATTCTTCACTTTGGTCATTTTCAATCTGGGTAGAGTGTTTACAGAGAAACAATTCCCAAAAACGGCCAAACTTCTCGATTAAAGTTGTTTTCTTGTTTTGTTGATTTCAGGTGTATTGACATCCTGGAGCTGTCGGAGCGCCTGGATCTCCTGAAGTTCCACTACCACACGCTCATGCTGTACTGCGCCGTTTGCGCACTGGGCAACAACCGCGTGGCTCACGCGTTGTGCAGCCACGTCGACGAGTCTCAGCTCTTCTACGCCACGGAGAACACGTACCTCCCCGGGCCTCTGCGCAGCGGCTACTACGACCTGCTGATCAGCATTCACCTGGAGTCGGCCAAGCGGGCGCGTCTGGGCACCAACCGGGAGTTCATCGTCCCCATGACGGAGGAGACGCTCAGCATCAAGCTCTACCCTGACGTGAAGAAGGCCCATTCCCTGCCCGGCGTCGGACTCACAACCTGCTTACGCCCAAAGCTGCATTTCTCATCGGTCAACTTTGTCGGCACAGACCCAGATATTTACACTCTGAGTCCTGTTTTTCCTTTACAGGTAAAACAAAAAAACCCAGACAAACAGAATGTGTTAGCAGATAAATGACAGGATGCAAATCATCTAATTAATAAGTTAATTGATCTTATCGGTCGACTAATGATTAATTGATAATCACCCACTTGAGTTTTATATCGTTTTTTCATAATTGCCTAATTGAAAAAAAATTTTTTTTTAAATATTTTTGTCAACTTTGTTAAATACTTAATGAAAAAAAAAATTCAGCTCATCCAAACTTATTGAAAAATTCATGTATTTATCAAAATTAATGATTTATTTTCATAATTCTAATTTCTGCAATTTTACGGTCAGTGGAAACGCAGCTAGTGAGGAAGAGCACAATCATTTTTGACTGAAGTTGAAACTGCGCTGTCATGAAACGCTCCAAAGGTGAAAATTAAGGAGCTTTTCAAGAGTTTACATTTTACATGTAACTACATACATATGAAATATTTCTGTTTTGAAGTATACATTATTTTAAAACATAAATATGGCACAAAAAGAGTATTTTTCATCCGAAACCAGACTCCATTTAGACAGTTTCTCTTTCCCGTTCTGGTATGGCCTTGCCTTCTTTATTTCTGTATCAACTGGCTTCACTTAGCTATGACCAGTGGCGCCCTCTGCTGGATGATGGCCAAACTACAACACCAAAAGAAGGTGTTGAACATTATTAGTTAATCGTCTGGAACTAATTTTAATTTAATAAACCATTCAATTAATAATAATAAATTAAGTGTATCCATCCCGATTTGATGGTTTTGTTTTTTTTCCCTGCAGGAGTTGAAAACCAGAGCCATCAGCATGGTAACAGAAGCCGTGCTGGACGGGAGCCAGGCAATGCGCGACCCAGTAGGGGGCAGCGTTGAGTTCCACTTCGTCCCGATCCTGAAGCTCATCAGCACGCTGCTCATCATTGGCATCTTCAACGACGAGGACACCAAGCACATCCTGAAGATGATCGATCCCAACGTCTTCAGCGGCAAAGAGGAGGAGGAAGAGGAAGGAGAAAACGCCGAAGAGGGGGAAGCCGTTGAGGGAGAGAGCGAGGAGCAGAAGGAGGAAGAAGCGGCTGATGCAGAGCTTGAAGACGAGGGGGTCGGCGATGAGGAAGAGGAGCTGAAAGAGCTGGAGAAAGGAGAGCAAGAGGGCGATCAGGCTGAGCCGAAGGAGGAAGGCGAGGAAGGCGGACCCAAGGAGGAAGAGGAGGTCAAAGGAGGAAAAGTGGATGGAGAGAAAGCAGAGGAAGAAAAGGAGGAAGAGGCAGTGGAAGCAGAAGCCAAAGAGGAAGAGGAAGCTCCAGAGGAAGGACTACTTCAAATGAAGCTGCCGGAGTCCGTCAAGCTGCAGGTGATTAGAGTCTCGCCTGAATTTATTGTTTACATCTGGAAATTCAGCGCTTGCCTAAAACTCTGGAGGGCAAAAAAGTGATTCTTTTACCCGCCATCCATTGTAGCCGCTAAATTTAAACACCTGCTCTACCAATGATCTGCCAGAGTTTGTGAGGGTCACCGTTTTTATTTTTTAACTGAACCACATCACATCTACATGTTAAGGTTGTCAAAGTCAAGCCAGCATAACTGACCTTCTTCCTTTTCCCTGAGTTTGTTTTAATTTATGAGATTAATAGATTTATTGCGACAGTCCCTGTTCGTTTTAGGTGAATATTAATATCAGAGAAGAGGTCAGCACCTAAAACTCTGGGCTTTTCTGTCCAGATGTGCACCCTTCTGCAGTACTTCTGCGACTGCGAGCTCAGGCACAGAGTGGAAACCATCGTCGCCTACTCCGACAACTTCGTCCAAGACGTCCAGAAGAACCAACGCGTGCGCTACAACCAGCTGATGAGGGCCTTCACCATGTCGGCCGCAGAGACCGCCCGCAAGACCCGCGAGTTCCGCTCGCCGCCTCAAGACCAGGTACCAGCAGAAACAGAACCAGTTAGACCAACAGCAGGCCTGGAGGAGGAGACTGGAGAGTTTTATAAGCCTGGCGGGCCACCAGGCTTATTATACACTGGGGGAAACCCTGCAAAATATTAATTAGAATTATACTAATTATACTGATTTGAGTAGTATTTTGGAGAAAACTAAAAATGTTTTTTGTTTTAAAAATAAAAATTTGAGTCTAGATCTGCATTTGTAAAATATTAAAATCCAAGATGGATCACCTTTGTTCTAATGCCAAAAAAAGAATAAAAATCTCAAGCTACACTGTATTTTTGATGGATTCTTGTTAGTTTCATGATCATCCAGTACAGATTTAATGAGGATTTTAGTTCAGATTTCTGAATCTGCAAAACAAAAAGTCCCATAACTACAAATCAAATGCCAATTTTAGGCTTATTGAAGGGATCATTGTGACTCGCTCACATTGTTTATGAATCGCTTATCACATGCCTTTCACTCCCTTTTTATTTTTAAATTAACACTCGAAAGGGTAATTGTTGTACGGATAATTTGCTGTTGCGTAACAAAACAGTTAAATAAAAAACATAATTTTTGTGTCTGTAAAAATCTTTTTTGTCTTGTGTGTACTTTTGGTTTGGGGATTTGGCCAACATGACAAAGTTTGGACACCCATAAACATGCTGACCTTAACACAAAATGATGCTGATGTGTTTTTCCCACTTTGCGGCTCTTGCAGGTTATTTTACTGACCAACTTTAAACACGGTCCAGAGGACGAAGACTGTCCTGTTCCTGAGGATGTGAGAGAAACGCTGGTGAATTTCCACAACGACATCCTGCTTCATTGTGGTGAGAAGTTCTTCCTACTGGTGTCTTCAAATGTTGGTTCCTTTTGTCAACTTGAATTTAAGTTTTCAGTTGCTATTTCTTACAAATAGCAAGAAATAGCTATTAGCTATTTCTAATACCGATTAGCAAAACGAATGCTAATCGGTATTCTATCTATTCTAGTATTTCCCATGAAGCCAGTGGAGGAAGAGGAGTGTTCAGGGAGTGTTTTAAAGAAAACAGTAAAACATACAGCAATGGTGCTTATATTTCCTCAAAGCAGACGCCTGTGGCTACGCTTTGATGCAAAAATAATTTCTCCACAGTAAAATTTGTAGAGTTGGGAGGATTTTGTTTGTGAAAAAAACAGTGAAGTTTGAAAAAGCTTAGAGAGCGCACGCTGGCAGAATTCTGAACAACTGAAAATCTGCATGAAATTTAAATTGTGATTTCAGAAAAACCATAAGAGATATCAAAAAGCTGAATCATTTAAAGATAGCAGAACATCTTGTGACTTGTTTGAAAGTTGAATGGAGTTTCTAGGTTGCAGGAGGCAGAAGTGGTGAGCTGGCAAAAAGTGCAAAGTTTGCTGAATTCTGTGGAATCACTATTCATTTCAATGGAGTTGAAAATTTTCCATAAAAGTTAAAATATTTAAATTACTGTAAAAGCTGAAATTACCAAAACATAAATGAGAAATCTCCAGATCAAGATGAATGTTTTGAGATATAAGTTGAAGTATGGAAAAGTTGATAAGGGAAGAAAAATGTCTGGAAGACAGAATAATGAGAAAGAAAAACACGATTTTGATTGATTGTGCATCTGAAGGGATTCACATCGAGCATGAAGCAGAGGAGGAAGAGGTGGACACGTCTCTCAGGGGTCGACTCCTCAGTTTGGTGGAAAAGGTGAAGAACTTCCGCAAAAAGGAAGAAGAGGAAGTGCCAGAGGTGGAGGAGGAGCCAAAACCAAGTACGATGAAAATTACCTGATTTGTAAAAAACTTTAAATAAAATGTGTTCCCAAAATGGTGAATTAAATCTCCTCTGTTTCACTCAGGTACCCTTCAGGAGCTCATCTCCCACACTATGATCCACTGGGCCCAGGAGTCTTTCATCCAGAACCCGGAACTGGTGCGTCTGATGTTCAGTTTGCTCCACAGGATGTACGACGGGCTCGGCGAGCTGATCCGCGCTCTGCCCAAAGCCTACGCCATCAACGCCGTGTCCGTGCAAGACACCATGGACCTGCTGGAGTGTTTGGGGCAGATCCGATCGCTGCTCATCGTCCAGATGGGTCCAGAAGAAGAGAGGCTTATGATCCAGAGCATCGGGTCAGAAGATTTTACATTGTTAAGGTTTTGTTGTTTAAAGGTGACCTTTTGAATCCAAATAAGCTGCTGCTGGCCACGCCCCCCTAACTCAATGTCAACACGTGAAAATGGCTGAAAACAGATGCAGCCGTCCATCTTTGAAAAGCATTTGTAGAGCCTCCTACTCAACCAACAAGACTGCAGCCAAAAAAAGATTCAGTAGAGAATGGCAATAATTAATCAATTCAGTCTGCTTACTTTTAGGTAAAAAAATATTAAAGTTTTCTTTTAATTTAGGAAAAAGCCAAGCAGCTAAGCCAACCTAATGGAAAATTAAATTACAGAATTTTATTTTTGTTTAAATATAAACTGATGGAATTTGGAACCTTCCAAACTTGTTTTAGAAGGGTTTTTTTGTTCTTTTTGTTTCCACATAATTTAAACAGAATCTCTAGACTGAATAGAAAAATTGGCTTAAAACCAGCTGACCAAATGTGCTAGAACTCCGCTGGGGTTGCTAGGCAACAGGTCTGCTGGGGTTGCTAGATAACGGGCAGTGCTTGCTAATTTGTTACATTACATTCTGGAGTTTCGGACATCGGTCACTTTCCAGACACCAACAAACGTGAACTTATTTCCAGAAACCAGCCTGGGCCTTTTTATTGTTTTTTAAGTGCTGCAGCTTTTTTCAGTAGCAACAGAGAACAAAATTAGTATTTTGCATAGTGGGTCCCCTTTAGAAGTTGTTTCTGTGAGTCATGAACTCAATATGCAGTCAGATCGCTTACATGTTTTCTGCTGCATTGCAGGAACATCATGAACAACAAGGTTTTCTATCAGCACCCCAACCTGATGAGAGCTCTTGGGATGCATGAAACCGTCATGGAGGTCATGGTCAACGTGTTAGGTGGCGGTGGAGACTCAAAAGTAATTTAAAATTGTCCCGCAGCTTTTACTTTGAAGCACTTCTTCTTCTACTCCCCTTTAGGAAGTAGTAAAACGTTCTTGGGCTTTTGTTTCCAGGAAATTCGGTTCCCCCAAATGGTGACAAACTGCTGTCGCTTCCTGTGTTACTTCTGCCGCATCAGCCGACAGAACCAGCGCTCCATGTTCGACCACCTGAACTACCTGCTGCAGAACAGTGGCATCGGCTTGGGTCAGCACGCTCATTTTCAAACCCAGATTACACTCATTTAAATCCAAATCTTCACAGTAAATCTGTGGGAGGAAGCTAATAAATCAGCAAAAGGAAAGAAATACCAAAAATAGATGCAAATGATCCTTATTCTGCTGCATTGTGCACTGCCGTCAGTAAGGTGGAGAATAGCTGAAGGTTTTTCTTCTTCATGCAGGCATGCGTGGGTCAACGCCTCTGGATGTGGCTGCTGCCTCCTGCATTGACAACAATGAGCTGGCTTTGGCTTTACAGGAGCAAGACCTTGAAATGGTTGGAGCAATTCAAGCATAAAACACCAAAACCAGGAGAACTCTGTGGGAGAAGGAGTTCAGAATAATCCATTTCTCTGCTTAACGTTGACGCTGATGTAGGTGGTGACGTATCTGGCTGGCTGCGGACTGCAAAGTTGTCCGATGCTCCTGTCGAAGGGTTACCCCGACATCGGCTGGAACCCGTGCGGCGGAGAGAGATACCTGGACTTCCTGCGCTTTGCTGTTTTTGTTAACGGTCTCCTACCAATATTAGCATGAGTTAGCATGTTTAGCTTAAATCCAAATCAGCAGTTTCCTAGACGTCCATCTTCCTCTTCCTCGCAGGAGAGAGCGTTGAGGAGAACGCCAACGTCGTCGTGCGTTTGCTAATCCGTCGCCCCGAATGTTTTGGCCCAGCGCTGAGAGGAGAGGGAGGCAACGGTCTGCTGGCGGCCATGGAGGAGGCCATCAAAATATCCGAGGACCCGGCGAGGGACGGACCAACAGTGAAAAAAGACAGACGCTTCATGTGAGGGCGTGACGATCAAAAGACAGGAAGTCAGGGGCATGGTAGATAAGAGTATATATCTGGTGAAGATCTTAGAAATGTTCTGTAAAAACAGGACATTTTTTTATTTTACTAGAAAGAAATTCCAAAATTTTGGGATTGATCTCAAATTTTCTGGGGAAAAACCTCAGATATATTTTAGAGTTTGAAAAGTAAAACATTTACTAGAAATTTTTAGATTAATCTCAGAATTTCTGTACAAAAAAAGTTAATTTCTGAGCTTGAAAAGTGAAAAAAAAATTGCCATAATAAAAGGAAGAGTATATTTCCACCAGGAAACTCTAGAAAAACACTGGAAATTTATTAATTTGAAAAGTGGAAAAATTTCTAGGAAAAACTAAAATTTTGAGAATATAAATTTTCTAGAAACAAAAAGAACAGTTCTGAGCTTGAATAGTCGAAAATGTGCTCGATAAAACTCAATAGAAAGAACATTGAAATTTCCGAGAATCGAACATAAAAACATTTCAACTTTAATTTTGAATTTTTTTATAGATAAACCTAAAGATTTTAAGTGTTTTTTCTCTGTCTACAATGGCCCTAATATTTCCTCATGAGATGAATAACTTAAACAGGCTGACCTGAGTCCGGTGGTCTGATTGGTTGGCAGGTTTGGAGGTGAGGGGCAGCATGAGGAGAACCGCGTTCACCTGGGAAACGCCATCATGTCCTTCTACTCTGCACTCATTGACCTGCTGGGTCGCTGTGCTCCAGAGATGCACGTAAGAAACAAGTTTAATGTGATTTTATCAGTGCAAGTTTTAGACTAATGAGTTAATATAAAATTATCAATAGACTACCGATTACTTCTTAGATAATTTAACTATTCTCTTAACTTTAAACTGCTTTTTTTGTATCATATAAAATTTTCAAATGAATGTTTTAATTTAACTTTCTAAATGCTTTCTTCCAAACTTTTAACTTCTACTTTTAGTCTAATTTCATGATTAGACTAAAAGTAGTCTATTCTTAATCGACAAATTAATATCTTAAGTAACTGTTCGCAACTCTACTTAATTATTTTCAATTAAAACCAAACAGGAAAAACAAAAAATTATATAAAATTTGGCCCTGGGATCTCTGCTGAGTAGTTTTCACATCTCTAAGTTGAATTTTTGAAGAATAAACTGTATGAATGTTCTTATTTTTGTTTATTTGCAGCTAATCCAAGCAGGAAAAGGTGAAGCTCTACGAATCCGCGCCATCCTTCGATCTCTAGTGCCCATTGAGGACCTGGTGGGGGTAATAAGCCTGCCAGTACAGATACCTGCCTACGGTAAAGGTACGTCTATTAATATTTTTGGATAAATACATGTACTAAATGCCCTGCGACAGACTGGCGACCTGTCCAGGGTGAACCCCGCCACTCGCCTGAAATGTTAGCTGGACTTAGGCACCAGCACCTCCCGACTTTCTGCACTATTTGGTGCAGAAAGTTGGTGGAAAATTGATGTGTAATTAGTGTTTATGTTTGTGTAATATCTTTAGAGATCAGACAACCAACACAAAAAGACACGACCAAAACTGTCAGATGATGATAGTATTCCGTAAAGTTCAATTGGAAAGTAGAGCAACATGAAACCAAACTGCAACAGATGAAAAATATTTTCCTGGTGTTTTTTTCTGACCAGCTGGTCCAGTTTCTCAGTGGATCCATAATATTTTGATGATTAATATCCTCTTCCAATCCACAGATAGTCAGATCATAGAGCCAAAGATGTCTGCCAGTTTTGTGCCAGACCACAAGGCCTCCATGGTGTTGTTCCTCGACAGAGTCTACGGCATCGACAATCAGGACTTCCTGCTTCATGTGCTGGAGGTTGGCTTCCTGCCTGACATGAGAGCTGCAGCCTCTCTGGATACAGTGAGTTCAATGAAGCAACTCCACATATTTTAAGCGTTTGAATGTGAACCTTAAAGGTGACCTGCTTCCTGTCGGCTAATAAAACATTTTTATTTATTTTTTTCCACAAAATCAATCTTTGATAAAACAATAAATCAACAATATATGTTGTTATAGACATGTCGTCAATATCTGATTGAATATTCAGTTTATAGAACATTCACTGACCGCCCGGCATTCTGGGAAATGTAGGCAGAGGAAAGGCTTTAGTTGCTCAGTCTCTCAAGGCTAGCTAAGCTAAGTTGGTGGAATGAACTAACACACTACCTCTCTGGTTACCTAGCAACTCATTCATTCTTTGGTTACCTAGCAACAACTTGTTGAGTAACTTGCGCAACAGCGGTTTAATGTTTCACCTCTTAACTTCTTGAGAATAAAAAGCAATGACATGGAGTGAAAATTCTCTAAAACAGGAAAAGTGACACCAGTAAGACAGTATTTCAGATATTTACAACAAATCTAATAAATAATGATCCCATGTTGATAATACATCCAAACTATATCATATCAGCAGGTGGTTTCTGGATGCTAAGTCAACAACAACCCATTGTACAGTTCATACAGCGATAAAACTAGCGGAGTAAATGTCCTGGAACTCACTTTGAGTTGCTAGGTAACGGGCAGAACTCTGCTGTTGTTGCTAGGTAATTGTGGAATACGACTTGACATTTAGGAGGTTTTTATTTTTTTGACACCAAAGAATAATATTAACTTATTGGCAAAAAACAGCAGAGTATTAGTGTTTTTAGAAGTGGTAGAGACCCAGACGCAGGTATAAAAACCAGGCTAACGTTTCTCCTTTACCGACTGTTCTGTCTGATTCAGGTGGCCTTCAGTACCACTGAAATGGCGCTGGCCCTGAACCGCTACCTCTGCTCGGCTGTTCTGCCGCTGCTCACCAAGTGCGCCCCGCTGTTCGCCGGGACGGACCATCGGGCCATCATGATCGACTCCATGCTTCACACCATTTACCGCCTGTCCCGGGGCCGAGCCCTGACCAAGGCCCAGAGGGACGTGATCGAAGAGTGCCTCATGTCACTCTGCAAGTCAGTATTACATATTCTGGAGACTCAAAGTAATTTGATAAAAAATAAAAAAAATATGGTTGAATTTCATCTTGTGATCCAAACTCAGTAAATAGGACTAGAAATAGTTTGTTTCTAGTCCATAAAATGTCACTTATTAAAGGTTGGGGTGATCTCTGCAGGTACCTCAGACCCTCCATGCTGCAGCATCTGCTCAGACGGCTGGTATTTGATGTACCCATCCTGAATGAATATGCAAAGATGCCTCTAAAGGTCTGCTTCCTGTTTCATCACCTCTTATATTCTGTATTTCAGCAGAAATTGCACAATTATTTGGCTTATTAATAACTACAAGTAACAATTAGTTATTAAATGATTAGCTATAGTTTCATTGAGTTTATGACTGTGGAAAGATGACTTAAAACACTATGACTGGTGAAGTCCAATCAGTCATTTTGGAAAATGGGGTCCAACAATTTTGTCTAAAATACAGTTTATACAGATTACATTTAATACCAGATTCATGCAAATTCACACATGCACCTACACAACCGGTGATTTAGTGACCGTTTGTCTAAATATCTGCTATTATCAAATTCACATTTCACCTTTTTTGAATTTCAGCTGCTCACAAATCACTATGAACGCTGCTGGAAGTATTACTGCTTACCAAACGGATGGGCAAACTTTGGAGTGACCTCAGAGGAGGAGCTTCATCTTTCTCGGAAACTCTTTTGGGGAATATTTGAATCGTTGGCACACAAGGTGAGAGATTCGTTTCAGCTTTTTTCATTTCCATAGGATTTATTTCATGATTAGTTTACACAAACAGGAGCAGCAGCGGGTAAAGGATAGTTCAGATGTACTTGTCAGATTTTCTGTACATTTACTCGTTTATATATATCAGCATAGCTAAAGTTAGCACATTAGCATTATCCGCTGCTAAATACTTAATTGGTGTGGAGGAACTAATTTTTATAAATTATGTAGAACAAATATTGGGCATCAACATAGTTGAAAATAGCGTGTTAGCATTAGCCTCAGCTAAATAGTATCTTAGTTTAGTGCTTTAGCATTAGAGGACTTAATTTTACAAATAAAGTAGAACATAAGATGGCTATCAATGTCGCTGAAGATAGCATGTTAGCATTAGCCTCCTTTAATAACCATTTTAGTGTAGCAATTTATCATTTGAAGAACTCATTTTACAGATTATGTAGAACAAATGGTGTGGTATTAATATGGTGACGTTAGCTTGTTAGCATTAGCCTTTGCTAAATACCTGATTGCTTTAGCATTAGAGGAGCTAATATTTAGCATTAGTGCTTTAGGCTTAGTAAAGCTAATTTTTTAGCTAGTCATGCTCACCACCTGTCACCTCTGCAGATATACCAAGAAATAAATTAGAACAAAGTGTAACAAGACAAAAACAAAAGAAAGTAGCTTTGTTCTTTGATTCACTCTTCAGAAATTTGATGCTGAGCTTTTTAAGATCGCCATGCCGTGCCTCTGCGCTATAGCGGGAGCCATTCCTCCTGACTATGTGGATGCTAGCTACTCCTCTCACACGGAGAAAAAGGCCTCAGTCGACGCTGAGGGCAACTTTGATCCCAAACCAGTTGAAACCACAAAGTAAGTTCTCCTTATAATAGCTTTTTCTGTTAAATTACAGCATTGTAATGGATGTAGATTTGTTTTACAAAAACACTTTTCACATTTTAACAAGTATTTTTGGTCTAGTTTCTAGTGGAAATATCTTAGTACACTTGCAATAAAATGAACTAACTGAAAAGTAACTTTTCAGAAAAATGTTTAAAATAAATAATTCCTCAATATTGATCAAAAAGTTCCCATTTCCATGTTTTAAGTGAAATAACCTGCCAGTGGAACTAGAACTGGGTTGCTAGGTGACGGGCTGGGCTTGGCTGGGGTTGCTAGGTAACGGTGCAGCGGAACATTCTACCAGTGGACTTGAACTTTTGTATCAATATTAAGGAATTGTCAAGCTTTTCTTTTTATCTTGTTGAAAAGTTACTTTTAAGTTGGTTTATTTTATTTCAAGTTTACTAAGATATTTGCATTAGAAACTAGACCAAAAATATTTGGTGATAATTGGTAAGATTTTGTGTGTTTGTAGTGTAAGGGTCAAATTTCACGATGTAAATCAACCGTTTTCAGAAGCTAATCTGGATATTTCAGTGACTGAATATACATTAAAGGCAGTGAATTCTCCCACAGCACCATCATACCAGAGAGGCTGGATGCTTTCATCAACAAGTACGCAGAACACACTCATGATAAGTGGGCTTTTGAAAAGGTCAGTGAAACACAAAATGTACCATCTGATGAAAATATAGTCCTGTCCTTAACGTTTACCTCCAAATGGTTTCCCAGATTCAGAACAACTGGACCTACGGAGAGGTTCTAGACGAGAACGCGAAGACTCACCCTATGTTGCGGCCGTACAAAACATTCTCTGAAAAGGTGACGATTCTTCTGCTTCCTGAAAAATGTGTTTTTAAGTGTTTTTTTTTTAGTTTATTTTTCTTTGGGCCTCAGGATAAGGAGATATATCGCTGGCCTATTAAAGAATCAATCAAAGCCATGCTGGCATGGGAGTGGACCCTGGAGAAAGCCAGGGATGGAGAGGGAGAGGTGGAGAAGGCGGCGACGACGACACGCAAGATTTCCCAGACTGCTCAGGTACGACACACAGCAGAAAAATATGCATACACTGAAAAAACTCAAATAAGTAACACAAATTACTTCTTGATGATTTATATTTGTTTTTATTTGTCTTTAGGCCACATATGATCCCAGTCATGGCTACAATCCTCAACCAATAGACATCTCAGGGATGGCTTTGTCCAGAGAACTGCAGGTATGCAAACTTCTGTTATCATCATCATATTATGCTTTGAAATCTGGACAAATTGTGTCTCTTTTTCTTTTCATCCAGTCTATGGCTGAGCAACTGGCTGAGAACTACCACAACACCTGGGGCAGGAAGAAGAAACTTGAGCTACAAGCTAAAGGCAGGAGTCATCATCTTGCTTATTATTCAGAATTCACATTTCACATGAAAGATTCTGGAGGGCATAAAGCTGCTCACTAACAATAATTAGCTTTGGTTTTAGCTGTCAATTTGTCAACTTAACGCGCTAAATCATAAATGTGCGCCTGATACATAAAAGAAAAATGCTGAGACGACTAGATAATAACAAGGGTAACACGTTTCACAGCTCAGGAAAAAGATTTAACAAAAAAATACAATAAAATAGTGAGGCATAGGGAAGTAGATTAGTTATGCTAGCTTGACTATGACAACCTGAACATGTAGATGTGCTGTGGAATTCGGTGTGTTTCGGATCAGTAAAAAAAAAGGGGAAAAAACCCCCCCTCAAAAAAACAGGTGAACTTCTGTGAACTTTGTACCTGACAGTCATCTTGGTAGACAGTTGCTATGAGCTGCCAAGCTAACAAAATTAGCTTAGCTGATGTAGTTTATATCTGCTAGCTAAAACAGACATGTAGCCTACATGTTTGTTACTCCATGTACTTACTCTGCCAGTCACCAGAACCTTCTTACATCCTTTACAAATCCGTTTTAATATTGATTGTGTGCGTCCATGGACTGCAGGTGAAGCTCCTCCATTTTATACGCACTCATTGTGACGGCTAACTATGTCATAGTATGAGATCGGAGACATCTTGTCCGCAGCGTCTGACCATTTTCCTTCTCCATCTCATGCGGGTCGATCCTGACAGGAGCCATTTTGTTCAAGTATTTTCTGTTTTGGTCCACATATTTTTTTATTGTTGGTCTTGAAAACATGGTTTGTTTTGAATAACGCCGTGATTGTCCACTGAGAGGGCCAGTTGAGTCCAGTTCAGACTTGTGGGAACTATGTGTTGAATATCTTTAAGAGAGTCCTGATCAGGCTAATGTTGCCCACCAGGTGGCGGTACACACCCTCTGCTGGTGCCATACGACACCCTGACGGCCAAGGAGAAGGCCCGCGACAGAGAGAAAGCCCAGGATCTGCTGAAATTCCTCCAGCTCAACGGTTACGCTGTGACGAGGCAAGCCGAACATCAATCAATCAATCAAATTTTATGTGTGGAGCACATTCCAGCAAAAATGGCAAAAAACTAAGCCCAAAAAAGCATTTTTGCTGACTTTTGATTTATTGGCTGTGTCTATCATTCTGAATGGATTCAGTCAACATGCTGGGAATATCCTACATGCTACTTAAGCTATTTAAGCTAACCTTAGTATTTTGACTACCTCTAGTTGATACTCTGATGTTAGCATACTAAATGGAATAAGTCTGTTTTAGTCAGCATAAGCTGTTGATGACATTTTTGTTCACCTTAGCATTGTAGCTAATTTTCAGCATCAGACTGCTGGGTTCTAACTGACGCGCACGCTTTGGCAGGACCTTTTAAATTTCTCCAGAAATGTTCTAGTGTTCTCCTTATAATGCTTCAAAAGCAACTCTGACCAGGTGGGTTTTTAGTCTTGACTTAAAGGAACTCAGTGTTTTGGCTGTTTTGCAGTTTGTTCCAGATGTGTGGTGCATAGAAGCCGAGTGCTGGCAACAGTATTTTATTCTCTGTAGGGACTGTAGAACTGGGGTGATGAGCTCCATCTTCCTGGTTTTAGTCAGAACGCCAGCAGCAGCGTTCTGGATCAGCTTCATCCTCATCTGCTCGGCTCACTGACTGTCTGTCTCTTTGTCTCGTCCTCAGGGGCATGAAGGACATGGAGCAGGACATTTCCTCCATCGAGAAGCGATTCGCCTACGGATTCCTCCAGAAGCTTCTCAAATGGATGGACATCGCTCAGGAATTCATCGCTCATCTCGGTGCGCTGGTTTTCAGAGCGAAGCTCCCATTTCATTCCTGCGCTGAACTAATGAGCAACTTGTTTTCTCGTTGATTAACAACAGAGGCCGTCGTTAGCAGTGGCCGCGTAGAGAAGTCGCCACATGAACAGGAAATCAAATTCTTCGCCAAGGTGAGCTGAAGGAGTTTAGCCTTGAATGAATTTAATGTTAATTTACTTTCAGCACCAAAGGAAGCATTTAATAGCCAGAGACTAGAAATATTTTATGAGAACGTTTCTGGTTATACAAACATAAAATTTGTTGTTTCACTTTTATAATCACATACAAAATTTGTTAAAGAATAAAGTTTTAAACTAACAGATGTAAAATTAGTTGAAAAAAGAGAGCTTGTTGTTACAAAATTATATAAAACTCATTCAAACGAGGAAATTTCATGTCGCAAGAAGATAAAAAACTTGAAAAGGGAGAAAGTTTAATTTTATAACAAAATGTGAAAAGATTCCTGCTAGAAAGTTTTATCGGAAAATAAACTTTTTTTACTTCAAAATTCTGTCTTTTGATTACAAGAAAATATGTAATTTGATGTAATTATACATTAATTACAACAAATCTTACTTTATTCTCACACTTCCTTTGTGTTTTTGCAGCTGGACGGTCATTTTAAACTTTATCTCAACGTCAAATATATTTGTATAGCACATTTAAAAAAGCCATACAATTTACACCAACCGTCGTAACAAAACGGAGATTAAATTAAAATAAAACACAGAGATTAAACAGAAAACAGGAAACAAGTTGAGTAAAAGTATTTTAAGATTTTAATGACAAAAAACAAACATTTCCCAACTGGTGGCCTGCATTTTGAAACACGCTGGCCTGTCAGGTGATTATTTTCTGCTCTGGAAGACTAACCATCGCCTTTCCTTTTCGCTAGATTCTCTTGCCGCTCGTCAATCAGTACTTCAAGAACCACTGCCTGTACTTCCTGTCCACTCCTGCCAAGGTGCTGGGCAGCGGCGGCCATTCCTCCAACAAGGAGAAGGAGATGATCGCCAGGTTTGTGTTTGCGTTTATCGGCCGCCCGGACCGCGTCTGTCCTCTGCTGCTGCCATGTCCCTCCATATCTCTCGTGTTAGAGATGACCCGTTATTTCCTTGACCTCTCTTATACTTTTTGTGTACCTGACCTTTGCCCCCCTCCTTACCATCCTCCCTCCCTGCCCCTGCTTCTCCTCTTTTCTCCTCCGATCTCAGTATCTTCTGTAAGTTGGCTGCCTTGGTGAGGCACAGAGTTTCTCTTTTTGGTAAGGAATTTGCATGGTGGTGTTTTTTTTATCCTGTCTTCTTCCTGTTTTTCTTTCATTTATTCACTAACGAGGTTTTCCACTTTATCATTTCCTCCCACATCACTGAGTTTCCTGTCTAACGCTTCTTTCTCTTCAGCTCAGCTCCTGCTTGGCTTCTATGTTTTCTGCAGTTTTGTGATTTTAAAAGTTGTCCTTTTATGGCTTTCAAGATGTTTATCAAAACAGTGTGAACAGAATAAATCAGGTTTAATATAGAGAGAAGTTTGTTCCAATGTGACTGTAGGCAAAGATTTAAGTGGAAAAATAAAAATGTAGAAAACAATTCATTAAAATACTCTGAGAGAATAATTTACAATGTGTATGCAATAGAAAAACATACATTTATGCAGTTCTCAATTTTTTTCCATTTAAAAAAAAAAAATTTTAAAAACAAAAGTTTAAAGTTTTCCAAATTGTATGTTTTCAAATGAGTTTTTTATATTAAAATTTTGTAGATTTTATTTTTTTTAAATTTTAAATTTTCTATTTTTTTTATTTTTATTTATTCAACTATTTAATTTAAGAAAAAAAAATATTTTATTTTTTAATTTTTTTTTCATATTTTATGTTTTCATGTTTCATTTCTTTAGATTACTTTTTTCACATTTTATTTTTCCAGAAGCATTTTAAAATTTTTTTAGATTTTACTTCAAATTTTTACGTTTTCAAAAATTATTTTTTAAATTCTTTTCATTTTTTCTTAGTTTTAATTTTGAGGCCTTGTGTTATAAATTGCACTCTTTCCAAATCTTGTTCTACAAATTACATCGCACTCCTTTGGGAGGCGGGACTTCCTGTGACGGCGTCAGTTCTATTTAGTAACAGCGTTCCTATTGGTCGGTGTAGGGCAAGTTGGAGCATTTTTATTGGTCAGAAGCTACAAAGCTTCTTCCCAATCTGTGTTCACTTCTGAAAAACATGTATAGGCCTCATTCATGATGTTGCTGTCATATTCTCTTTAGTTGTGAAAAGTAAAAAATACGGTAACAACTTGCTGTCAAATACATTTAGACATGTAAGACTTTCATCTATCAGATATACATTTAAATTACTCTCAAAACTTTGTTTTTGATTGAGAAGTTTTTCATTTTTGAAAACATTTTTAGTTTTTAATTTTAGATTTTTGAAACATGTTCTTTGGTTGCAGTGATATTGGAACAAATGTCTCTCCGTAGCTGAACCGCTGGTGTTGCTCTGCGGCTCTGTCATGTGTTGCCAGCCTGGCTTGTAGGGGCAAAAGATGCTGTATCTTCATTTTTATCTGCTTCACCACCATGAATCTCTAAAAGTCTCTTTTATTTGAGTGAACGGTCTGATCGATAGCAAGCACAGAAACTTTACAGAAATGCACATTTTTATTTTTTATTCTGGCTTCTTCTCATTCTTAGTGGCGTTCAAAACGTTGCTTCTCTTTCAGCTTCATCTGCCTTATTTTCTTTTAATTTTTTAAGAGCACTTCCATTTTATGAGAAATCGAGTCATCAAATTGATCAATTTTGCACACATAGAACAAAAGGAACAAATTTAATAGATTCTCTCAGAATTGATTTAATGGTAATGTGAGTTTTATTGTTTTCTAACATCATTTGATTGAAATATAATTCTGTGTTTTGTTTATGCCAAACATTTAAACAGAATTTCTTCAGTACTGACAGAAAAACTGACAGTTTTTAATCTTTTAAGTTATTTGAGCTTTTTTATTAAATTTGTACAGAAGTAAAGTAGTGACGGATCATAATCTGTGTGCCGTTTACAGGAACGGACGCACCTGCAGTAGTAAATTGTCTGCACATTCTTTCGCGGTCCCTTGACGCAAGGTAAATCACCACCATCATCAGAGAGGCAGAAAATAGACACAACGCTCGACTATTTGGTCATAATTTTATTTTCCCAGGACTGTTATGAAGTCAGGCCCAGAGATTGTGAAGGCTATCCTGCGCCAGTTCTTTGAGAGTGCTGCGGATGACATAGAAAAGATGGTGGAGAATCTGAAACTGGGAAAAGTGTCAAGTAAAACACAGGTGAGCAATAAAACAAATACAGGAAGTACAAAATATTAGCAGTGTGTTTGAAAAAGTGAGTAAAACCCCAAATCCTGAATAGCTTCCTATTATTTTACGCAAACTACTAATGTGATTTTTGCCAAGTTATTTTTTTCTTACTAAAACAGTGATGAAACTAATTAGCAGTTAGTTTTGCTAACCCTAAAACACTAATTATAAGCATTGGTTCCTGCTAATGCTAAAGCACTACACCAACAAGGCATTTAGCAGGGGCTAATGCTAACGGCTTGAAGAATTCCAGTTGATGATCAAAACTTCAACCCAGATGTTGAAATTTATTCAACTAAAAGTTTATAAAAGCCCAGGAAATTAAAGCTTTCAAATGTATCTGGAAAAATTAACATGGGGATGCTAATTAATGTTTTCAAAGTTAGCTGAAGCGCTAATTTTAACCAATTAGCACCAAAACTGCTAATTGGTGATATTAAAATCCTATTTTTTTAAATACTTTACTTCTGTTACAGTCTATAGTTTCACATAAAAGCCAAAATTAGATTTTATTGTTGTGAGCTGATATCTGTTCACCTTCTTGTTCATGTAGGTTAAAGGGGTTTCCCAGAACATCAACTACACCACAAACGCCTTACTACCTGTCCTCACTTCGCTGTTTGACCACATTGCCCAACACCAGTTTGGCGATGACGTCATCTGTGAGTCATTTTGGTCGACTCTAATGAATCCATATTTTTGGTTTGTTTTCATTAATACTTTACTGGAAACTTACAAAAAATCCTCTTTTATTTAATCCATAGTGGATGACCTGCAGATATCCTGCTATCGTTTGATGTGCAGTATATATTCTTTGGGAACTGTCAAGACTCCACATGTGGAGAAGTAAGTAATTTCGATTTAAAGTTTTAAATGGTACCTGAACAGGATTTTGTATATTGTAGAAATATTAGAATTATTTGGCCTATATTAGACCACATTAGCATCAACAAAGCTGACATTAGCATAACAGTGCTAACGTTAGCATTTTCATTTTTCGAGACAAATTTTGATTTCATTTGATTTGACCTAATTGAGAGTGTTTCCTAAGGATCTCAAGTTATGCCAACATATAAAAAACGCTAGGTAAACTAAATGCTAATTAGCATAACGTTTAGTTTACGGAACTGTCAGGAAACAATAACCCTACATAGTTTAATAATTTTATGCTTTTTTATGGCTATTGTTTCTGATAGTGTTAGTAATTGTTAGCAACAATATGCTAACAAAGCAAATTTTTTTATTTATTTTGTTTCATTTAAGGCTAAACTTTTAGTTTGCTTTTCTTCTGACAGCTTCATGCATTAGACACAGGCCTGGAGCCGTTAGCAAAGGAAAAGGCTAGCATTAGCAGTTGCTAATAGTAGCAAATTTTTGGGTAATGCAATTTTAGTTTTGTTTGTTTTTTTGACAAAACTTTTATGCTATTTTATAAAATTCATTTTACCTCATGCCAATTTGAGGCAGCTGCTAATATTTATGTTTTTACTAAATAGCAAAAGTCAAAATGCTGACAGTTGGATTTGACTGATTTTCTCTTGTGGAGGCAGCATCTAGCAAGAGTTTGGTACATCTTGCCCCCACCAATGTTAGCATTTTTGTTTGTGTATTTATTTTAAAAGCTAGCAGGCAGCTACTTCATGACGTAATGTCTGTTTTGCAGACAGCGGCCGGCTCTTGGAGAGTGTTTGGCTCATTTAGCAGCAGCTATGCCAGTAGCCTTCCTGGAACCGGCACTCAATGAATTCAACTCTTTCTCTGTTTACACAACCAAGACTCCAAGAGAGAGAACGAGTGAGTTATGATTTTTCCTCTAAAATACGTGTGTCAACGTGGAGGCGCGGGTCCAAATCTGGGCTCTTTATGCTGCCCTCTAAACTCCAGATGCAAAATTACATCAATCAGTCCCTCCAGTTTCTTGCAATTGTGGAATTTTATGCAAAATCAACAAATCCCCACATTTTTTTTCGAATACATAATTCTGAATTTATTGCAGATTTTCTGCAAAATGTTCAAAAACATCAAATGATGCTAGTTGGCATTATTTCTTACTTTTACGACACTTCTGCCTCGCCGTTACTTTATGTGAAGTTGTAGTCCACAATCCAAGTGGCTCGGAACCAAAAGTCACGTTGAATGTTGTATACAAACACAAATACAGCAAAGCTTTAGCAAATATTTCTAAATTAGCCCCAAAAAATCTGTGATTCTGATCGCAAAAAATCACCGAAACAGTCAGAAAATCCTGGAGGAACCGATCAAGGTGAATATTATTTAAATTCACCAAGAACTTATTGAACACACAGACAGATACTTGTTAATATTTTAATTGGTTCTGGCGCAACCGGCCCTTTAAGAACATTTATGATTTAAACAAATTGACACCCCTCCTCTAAAATATGACTTTAATTCGTATTTATCCTTTAAAAACCGTGTTTTCCTCTGTTCCGCTCCAGTTTTGGGACTTCCCAACCAAGTAGAGGAGCTGTGCACCGACATCCCAGAGCTGGACGTCCTGATGAAGGAAATCCATGACCTGTCTGAGTCGGGAGCTCGCTACACAGAAATGCCCCATGTGATTGAGATTACGCTGCCCATGCTGTGTAACTACCTGCCCCGCTGGTGGGAGAGGGGGCTGGAGAACTTCCCGGAGCAGGAGGGGCAGCTGTGCACCGCCGTTACGTCGGAGCAGCTCAACCAGCTGCTGGGCAGCATCATGAAGATCGTGGTCAACAACCTGGGCATCGATGAGGCGTCCTGGATGAAGAGATTAGCCGGTTGGTGACGCTTACAAACAAATCGATTTATGAAAAACATTCAATCTGAAGGCTTTAATATTTATTTGTTGTACTTTAAAGGGAACCTGTTATGCTAAATCTGCATTTAGCTTTCGCACATTTGGGTTTAAAAAGACAAAATCAAAGTATTTTTGATCTCGATTCTTGCGCAAATACTTTAATACTCCTTGGAGTAAGACAATGAATTTTTCAATCGATAATAATTCCCTATTATCGACGAAACAAAACGACAATTCCACTGGCATAAGTTATAACACGACATTTTTCCTGTGTTACAAGTTAACTTATCTGCCAACAATATAACTGTAAAGTAGTTAAGTTGTTGCTCAGTGAATGACTTTGTCGTCGACGATGTTCAGTTTTCGCCCAGCCCATCGTCAGCCGGGCGAAACCGGAGATGCTCAAGTCCCACTTCATCCCCACCATGGAGAAGCTGAAGAAGCGAGCAGGAAAGGTGGTGGCGGAGGAGGAGCACCTGCGCATGGAGGGCAAGACGGAGGTGGACAGCGAGAACGGGACCATACGGGACGAGTTCGCTGTGCTGTGCCGGGACCTGTACGCCCTTTACCCCCTGCTCATCCGCTACGTGGACAACAACAGGTCAGAGATCCGGATCAGCGCCGTTTGGTCACCAGAGCTGCTTGAAAAACTCCTACTACCTTTTTTAGTTGCATCAAAACTCAGTTTTAGATTTTGTGAGTTCATCTTTCATCAGCAGAGTTGGGTTGGAACGAGTTACAATCACTTAAGTAACGTTTTTGAAAAAATTTACTTTTCGGAGTATTTTATTATGAAATATTTCTGCTCTTATTTGAGCATGAATTATGGATTTTCTACCCACTGAATGAAAAACAAACATGTTTTAACCAAAACTTCACCAGAAACAAACCCACAGCTGCAGATTCTGTTGAAGCTTCATCAGTTTTATAATGAAAAAACGGATTTGGAAACATTTTCTTTTGCCTCATTTTGTGATTATGCTTTTTATATGAATCATTTAAGTCCTTAAAATACCAAAATTTCCACTTAATTTTATATTTTGCTTCGTCTGATGATGTAGTTTTAAAATATTAAATGATTGATCATTTGATCAGTTTACTTGAGTAATTTCTTGGATACTTTTTACTTTAACTTGAGCAAAGATATGTTTTGCCTCTCTTACTCAGTTTTTTCTGTTTCTGTGAAAAGGGCGAGGTGGCTGACCTGTCCGGACCCGGATGCAGAAGAACTGTTCAGGATGGTGGGAGAGGTGTTCATCTTCTGGTCCAAATCACATGTAAGGGTCCATCATTTTGGAATCTCTTTCCACTATTAAACTCTTACTTTATCACAACAAAATGTAGAAAACTGTCAAAACAGTTTTAGTAACGTTTTATTCTCTAATACGGCTTTGCTTGGCCTTAAAAAGTAAACAATTAATTGATTAATCGGACAAACAATTGGCACATTCTGCTAATTTTCATTTAACAATTTAAACCTACGTTATTTTTTGGCAGGGATGTTCCTAGTGTGACTCAGGGGCTGTTTGCAGTTCTCTGGGGGAGAAACGTATCCGTTACTCCCCAATTACTAAAGCAAGAGTAAAAAAAGTTTTTGGTAAAACTTCTACTCAAGTTCTGAGTAACTGATCAAATTATCAATCATTTAATATTTAAAAATGACGTGATCAGACGGAACAAAATGTGGAAATTTTGATATTTTAAGGACCAAAATGACAATAATTTATATAAATATCAAAAAACAACAAAATCAGGCAAAAGAAAATGTTTCCAAATCGGTTTCTTTCAATAAAAAACTGATAAAACTTTAACAAACATTGCAGGTGTGAGTCTGTGTCTGGTGAATTTTTGGTTCAAACATGTTTGTTTTCATTCAGTGGATAGAAAATCCAGAAATTTTACTCAAATAAGAGCAGAAATACTTCATCATAAGATTACTCAACGTAAAAATACTCCTAGAAGGGTTTAACGTAGTTACTACACAACTCCTAAAATTGCCAAGTATATTTATATATTTTTGCTCATTCAGATTATGGAGACAGTTAAGTGAAATGTAAAGACTGTTTTGTGTTTTTGTTGCAGAACTTTAAGCGGGAGGAGCAGAACTTTGTGGTGATGAATGAGATCAACAACATGTCCTTCCTCACTGCTGACAGTAAGAGTAAGATGACCAAGGTAAGAACAAAACATTCCCTTCCCTCCAGATGTTTGATCCACCACATACCGAGACATAACACATTAAGAAACTAAACTCTATTAATTTATGTATCACTAACACCCCAAGCAGGGAACGGCGTCAAAGCAATACATTCATAGCTGCATATAGTCACATCGTCATTTCCTGTTTACTCTGAAAGTAAAACACATCACTAATTAATTGTTATTTCATTCATTTCACATTAGCGGTTTTGTAATAAATGAAATCTGACACATCCTTTTCCAGGATAATGTAAGTGGCGGTTTAGTGTCGCTAACTGTGTTTTCTCCATATATCCGATGTCGGTGGTGGGACGCCGGGTCACTAGGCCGGAGACGGAGAGGTTAGATTGTGTTTGTGCACGAGCGCTGTGCTGATCGCATGGCACCCTGAGTTTGAGAGGCTTTTCATCAAGCTCTCCCCCCGTTACTCACACAAATACATGCAAATCAAGGAGATTCTGTGCTTATTCACTGTTGGAGTCGGCATAACTGTGGGTAAAAGCAGGAAACAGTCGGGCTCCTGTGCACCAAACTGGACAATTAATCAATAGCAATAGATAAACAGATATGTGATTAATATAAATAGGTTAGTTTATTTTACTCAGGAATGAATTTAGCGTTTTAGTATTTGTTTCCACTAAATCTTCACAATACATAGTTCCCTCGAGTCTAGCTAGCGCATAAAATCTACATTAGCAAAGCTAATTTTGCTAGTTCGACCGTAAGTACTAACTTAAATGCCACTGATACGTATTTTGTTTGATGTCCAGAGTTCTCAAAAACCAAGAAACAGTTGTAATATACTTGTATTTTTTATAAATTAGAAACGAGGCGAGCGCTAGTTCTAAGCTCGTGGCTAGTTTACTGTTGTCATAGCAACTCCATAGCAACTGCCTGCCAAGATGGCTGTCAGTTATAAAGTTCGCGGAAATATTTGTTATTGTAGTGTATCAGCTAACGTGTTTAGCTAACATGTTAAACCCTAAAGCACTAAACCAAAGCTTATTGCTTTGGTTTAGTGCTTTAGGTTTGGTTTAGTGCTTTAGGGTTTAACATCTTAGCTAAACAAATGTTTAGCTAAACTAATGTTTAGCTAACCCTAAAGCACTAAACCAATGTTTAGTTCTTAATAATTGCTACTTAATAATTTATCTCTGGCTGAGAAAGTTTCCATCTTGTAAGGTAGCAGCTGCAGATCATTTGCGGCTTACAGTCCAAGCTGTTAGCAGCATCTGTTTGGTGTATAGGATCGCTCATAATGCATTTAAATAATGTTCTTTGCTTTTCTCAGAAGTGCTACTTCATGTTGGATGGGGCTGTGGGAGCGCTGGTTTTTCATGTCTGTATTTGTGTGATTACGGAGTGTGGAAGGCTTAATGAGAGCCATTTGTAGATGGTAGTGGCCTGACAGGTTTCATGGTGCTCGGATGAGCAGCTGAGCGTTTGCTCCACTGCAGCCGAGCGTCATCACCCACAGTGTTTTTGTCTGATCAATAAACACTTTGCCTTTAGATCGGCCCTGTTGGATTCAGCTGTGGAGCTCGTTTGCTGTTTGTCGAATTCTGTCCCTTACGCTTGGATTTTTGTTTTTTATTGTTTTTTTTACAGCATTTCTGCGCCGGAGGATTCTTCTCGTTTCAGCATTTGTATTAACTTTGTGCTCACAACCTGCTTGCAACCAGAGAGAAAAGGATTTTCTGATCCTTGTGCAACATTTCTCAGACGGCGAAGCTGTCAGGGGAACCTAAATCTACCCCAGCTGTCCGCAAATCGACTAACTGGACTCATCAATTCTTGTCATGCTCATTGACCACATTAAAAATGCTAAATAATGCAACATTTAATCATTGTGTAACTGATGGTTTATACATCCATCCATCCATCCATTTCCCGTCACCCTTCTCCCTAACGGGGTCGGGAGTTGCTGGTGCCTATCTCCAGCTGCGTTCCGGGCGAGAGGCGGGGTTCACCCTGGACAGGTCGCCAGTCTGTCGCTGATGGTTTATACAGTTCCTATTTATTAAATCTTACGTCTTCATATGTAAAGTCCTTACTGTAGTTGATGTTTCTTACCCGACTCCACGGAAAGTTGTTTTTAAGGATGTTTTCACATTTGATAGTCCGGTGGACTCTTTTCGATCGGGGACCAAAATTAAACCGTTTTCTACATTTTCAGCTGCCCATTCTTTCTTTCACACTGACTGAGTCCAATAATCCAAACTAATTGAAAAAAACATGTTCCCCTCCTTGCCTGTGGGGGCGCTGCACCAAGAAACACTGAAAAAAAAATAACGTAAAATTCTTTGACGAAGATTCTGAGCTCAACTTTATTCATCATGAGACGTAAACAAAAATGGAGCAGCATTGGATTTTAGCGGTTGTAGGATTTCTCTTTTGTCTGGTAAAAAACCACAAGCTGTTTCTCTTGCTAGCGCTAGACTAGAGTTAATGTTTTGGTTGTATTTACCCAGAATGCTCTGCATATAAGTCTGCTCTTTTAGCAGCCTTATATACATTCGAACTGCAAGACTGTGGTTTGTAGGTGGATAAGAGTTCACTATTTTGTCCACCAACTGAACTTTTTAGGTAAACAAACTGCAGTTTTAAATCGAACTAAGCAGAGCTGTACTTAGTTCTCAGAACTTGAAGTTCCACTATTTCTTCTTGCTGACGGGGTGAGACCAGACAACAGTCAAAGTGTGAGAAAACCTTCAAGAGCTGTCAATAGGGAACTTTGTCCATCACACTACTAACACTAAGGCTGAGCTGTGTTTAGCAGCTGGGGCTGAAGCAGCAATGAACCAAACTGAACGGGAACAGTTCATGTTGGCAGGAAAACGTGTTCACACACGTTGATTCACTTTGTCTGCATGTCGTTTCTCATGTTAGTCTCTGTGTATCAGTCCGTCACCTCGTCCTGTTTTGTTTTGTGTTAGTTTTTCCGTTCTAGCCTCGTCTGTTTCCTTCGAGCTTCTTCAGTTTTCTAGTCGTTTGCTCTCTGACCTGCCGTTCTTTTCAGTCTGGAGGCTCGGAGCAGGAGCGTAGCAAGAAGAAAAGACGAGGGGACCGCTACTCTGTGCAGACCTCCCTGATTGTGGCGGCGCTGAAGAAGATGCTCCCCATCGGACTCAACATGTGCTCTCCTGCTGACCAGGAGCTCATCAATCTGGCTAAGATCAGATACTCACTGGTACTGTGTTCACTGAAATTAATTGACTTTATTTAAGGAACAATATTGTTGTGAACATGTCATGTTAATTTCCTTCTGTAATACAATTGTTTCATAAATGAAATTAACCCATAAATAAAAATAACAGTATAAAAATACACTGTAAAATTACAAAACCTGACAAAGTATTCATAGTTTTCATCCAAATATCTTGAATTAAGAAACTAACTTATAAGTAACTTTTCAGCACCATGAGCTTGTTTTAAGTAAAATCCCAGTTCCATTATAATAAGATATTCTTCCTAGGTTAAAAGTGAAATAATCAGCCAGTGGAACTAGAACGTGGTTGCTAGGAGACAGGCTGGGTTTGGCTGGGGTTGCTAGGTAACGGTGCAGTGGACTATTCTACCAGGGGAACTAGAAATTTTTACCAATATTAAGAAACTATTGACTTAAAACAAGCTCATATGTCTTGTTGAAAAGTTGCTTGTAAATTAGTTTTGTCTTATTTCAAGTTTACTAAGATATTTGCACTAAACTAGACAAGAAAAAAACGCTAAGATTTGTTGTGTTTTTGGATTGTAGTAACTGAAATTCCTACTTCTCATAAGCTGCATTTCCACTGACCATAAAATTGTGCAAATTGTGATTACGAAAATCAATTCACTCAATGGATAGCATCGTTTTTCAGCCGTTTTGGAGTAGATGCGTTTCACAAACCGGTGTTATGGCATATTCTGTGACCATAGCAGGTGCTTTTTCATTTTAACGCTGTGCTACTTCAAAAACATTAGCTTTGTAGGGCGGGAAACAAACACTGTAGGGAAAGCCAAACAAAGAATAACAAGCAATATCTGACCGACCACTAATATTATGATGATTATGGAACATCGGCAATGGAAACATTGTTATTGCATCGTACAAGTCACATGATCAACAGCCGAATGTTACTACTGCCGGAAATGACGGAGCAGACAACAGGAAGCAGCAGTAGTATGATGATTTTTTTTTTTTGGGCTCCATCAGAGCTCTCACAACAGTTCTTAAAAAGTTGTGTGTCATTTGAACATGTTGGTCTTCTGTAAAATGGCCGAATACAAATTCTCCAAAACGCCTGTAGTGGGCGGGGCGTGTCGCTTCAACTCCTAAATAAAACTTTGACATCTCCTTTGATTGACTGATAGATGAATATAATCTTCTGTAACTGTTTCCATCTGACACCACTATGTTTTTTCACGACTGATCAGGTGGAAAAAACCTATTCCCACGTTATTTTAAACTAAATTTCTTATTTCATAGAAACATTGAGATTACGAAGTAGTTTTTCTCGACATTAGCAGAAAAAGTTTCAAACATTTGTAATAGAAACGCAGCATTAGACGTGTTTTAGCTTTATTTTGTTGCATAAAGGAAACTGGCTCTGTAAATGCTTTATATATTTAGAGTAAATGTTTTTACTTTTATGATGAAGTTTTCTCCAATGTTTCACCTTTTAGAAAGACACAGATGAAGAGGTGAGGGAGTTCTTGCAGAACAACCTTCATCTGCAAGGCAAGGTGAGTGGATTTTGTTTGTATATAAGATGGTTTTTAGAAAACTATGATGTGAAATATGATGTGGAACAGACACTGTTTTGAATCTTTTGCATCTATCACATCCTTTCACATTCATTGTAACAGTTTAATTTAAATGGCGTGTGTAAATGTATTTTAATTCATTTCAGTTTGTGTCACTTCTATTAATAGTAAATGGCATCTTAAGTTCTTATGTGTGAAACTCAGCTAATTAATCTAAAACAAGCTCATATTGCCCAGGCAATAACATAACATATTACTATACACAACCTGAAATGAAAATATTAGTCTCTTTACTCACATATTGTTGTTTTCTTTGTTCATTCGTGCTGGCAGAAATAAAAAAAGAAGTTGTTCTTTACTCCAAATGGTTGTTTGCATTTATCACATTTAGGTCTATATGCGATTTAGAAGCACAATAAAAGAAAAGTAGACTTGAGTTGCTTTGCCAGAAACAAAAATCCTCTTTGTACCATGAAATCTAAAATAATCCACCCCTATTATATTTATCTATTAAATTATTTTTAATTCATTCATTCATTTTTAATTGAATAAAAGTAACAATAGCTGTAGTTCTGTCCAGGTGAGACAGGTGTTCATGACAAAGCCGTTCAAAAGAATCAAACCGCTGGTTAAGTAAACTTGACGTTCTTTTCTTTCCACTGTTTTTGTTTTGAGTCACCCGCTTAAAGACATTTATCCATTATTATTTTTAAACATAATCCTTTGCTAAGCTAACTGTATGCACAGCAGTTTGACCTCACAGCACGACAAATGGTTGTTTACATGCAGTACCTGGGGATGGACCACAAGGGGGCGATCAAGGTTTGAGGCAGACTGTTCAAGGAAGCATAACGGGTCACCTTTAGGATTAAATGTGAGGACAAGAAGCCAGACCTTGACAACATTGTTGCTTTTTGTCCTGTGTGGGTCCAGGTGGAGGATCCAGCGATGCGCTGGCAGATGGCTCTTTACAAGGAAATGTCTGGAAAGGCTGAAGACGCTGAAGATCCAGAGAAAGTGGTAAAAAGAGTACAAGAGGTCTCTGCTGTCCTTTACCACATCGAGGTGGTGAGTGTTGCTACAATTGTCCCGGCTGTGGGAAAACCCATAAAAAAACAGATTAAAAATGGCTTCTGTCTGCTTTGGTTCTTCAGACTGAGCATCCCTACAAGTCAAAGAAAATGGTGTGGCACAAGCTGCTGTCCAAGCAGCGGCGCAGAGCCGTGGTGGCCTGTTTCAGGATGACGCCTCTCTACAACATCCCAACGTAACGATCCTCACCGCTCCGAATGAAACCGTCAACGTTCCAACAGATCAACAGTCCTTTAACTCTTCTGTCGCAGGCACCGAGCCATCAACATGTTCCTAAACGCCTACAAGCGCAACTGGTTGGAAACGGAGGGCTACTCGTTTGAAGACAAGATGATCGATGACTTGTCAGTAAGTAACTCTTCAAATGTTGATTTAAGCTCATCCCCTTCATCAGGTGTAAAACAGAAGCTTTTAAAAATAACATATCATTAAATTAAATGTACAACGATTTGTGCTTAAAAAAAAAAAAAAAAAGATTTATCTACGATAGTGTTTCTCAAACTTTTTCATCTAAGAACTACTTAACCCAGTTAGCAAATACTCACAGACCACCTAGCTGGAAATTGCAATTTGCAATTAGCCTCTTAACTCATCGTCTTTGTTCCTCCTAATGAGAAAGGTGGCGCTGTTTTGTAAATTATTGTCTCATTTTATAGAGCACTTTTAACTCTTTCAGAGTTTTTAAGCGATTGTGAAACACATTTGATTTGTTTATTGTAGCTTCCCAGTGGTACAAAGGGCAAACTCTCAAACATCAATGTGTTTTTTGTCATTTTTCTTAATAAAAACACTTCCTGGACTGGGCCAGATCGCAGAATGTCAGGATAAGATCAAAGCAACACTGAAAAACGTTAGAGATTTGGTGAAGGTTAAAACGTCAGCAGGGTCCAAGCCTCCAGGACGTGATCGTTTCTCACCATGTGAGCCAAGCGAAGCTAAAAGAAAACAAACATTCGCTCTCATTTAGAACCACTGTTGTTTCCCAAAACTAGAAAGCCTTGGAGGAAGAGGAGGAGGAGGAAGAGGAGACGGAGTCAAAGCCGGATCCTCTTCATCAGCTGATTCTGCACTTCAGTCGCACGGCTCTGACAGAGAAACTGTGAGGCCGGGTTTCAGCTTCCGCCTCTTTGAAGACGTCGGTCCGTCTTCCTTATTTCTGTTTATTTTTGTTTTCTCATTCCAGGAAACTTGAAGTCGACCATCTTTACATGTCTTATGCTGACATTATGGCAAAGGTACGTTTCCTTTATTATGTTAAATTAACTTATTTTTTAGCTTTACATCATGTTATGATGTATTTTTCTCTCATGAAAGTCACACCTGGAGAGTTGCTTTGATTCTTTCATGCATGTTTGAGAAATCCTTTAATCCCCATGGCAACCAAAACATCTAGGTGGACCTAGTCCCGCCTTCGAGGACGAAGCTCCTCCCTTATTCGGCTCCTCCAGACTAGCCAGTAGCAATTAGTAATTAGTAGAGGAGCCATTTTGTCATGATTTTCTGAAGGCGAAGTTTTAGGAAGAGCATTTCACACGACAAAAACACCAAATATTACCAAGTATCTTTGGTCGAGTTTCTCTGTACAGCTAAAATAAGATAAAACTAAGTTACAGGTAACTTTTCAGCAAGATATTTTAGTCAATAATTCCTTATTATTGATAAAAAACTAGTTCTGCTTCCAGTTATTTCACTTACAACATGGGAAAAATGCTAAAAAGTGAAATAATCTGCATATTGAACCAGTACTTTTTCATCTATATTAAGGAATTATTTACTTAAAACAAGCTTTTAATTCACGGTGAAAAGTTTCTTGTAAGTTAGTTTGGTTTCATTTCAAGTGTCTTAAAATTTTACTTGGCAAGATTGTGGGTTTTTTTTATAGTGCAGGAGATGTCAGGGCTCTATATCAGGAAGTATAATTTCTTCTAAGTCATATTTGATCTATAAAAAGCATTTTTTTAACAACTGAAGGTAATAGTTACTCTGTTGTTCTGTAAAATTGGTGGTGAAAACATAAAACTTCCCCAGTAATGGATAGAAACTGACATTTTTATGAATTGAGTTTTTTAACGGTCTGAATTTGTCGCCGTCTTCCTGCAGAGCTGTCACATTGGTGAGGAGGACGAAGGGGGAGAGCAGGAGGGGGAGGAGCCATCCTTTGAGGTGCGGCAGACAGAGATGGTATGGGGGGACCGGGGGAGGGGAGACAGGGGAGTCAGCGGAGAAGCCGCTCCCCGCGAGCCGAGTGACCTCACCGTGACATCACACTCAGCACACCCCCCACCACCCAACTCCTACCACAGCATATTCCTCGTTTTTCTTTTTGTCTCTTTTCATTCTTTATTTTTCGTTCACTCACGCCACTCGTCTATCTCCTGCAGTGGTGGACTGACCTGTGCATGCCTTTGCTGGACCGCCGGCAGGATCGGTGTTGTTGGTTCAAAACGTTACGAAATTGCATGACTTGAGTGCAGAGAGATGGTGCAGCTAAAGACAACAACAACGTGAAGCCCAGAGCAAAACAAACCCAAGTCGTTACCAAATCACAGCTTCTGAGCCTGAACTTAAAGAAAACCACATTAAAGGCAGATATCATCTGTTTACGACAGTAATATTAATTTTCACCATAAAAATCCTGATAGTGGCCACCGTAGTCACATCTGAATTCATAATACGAATTACAATAACTTACAGATGGCTAATAAATACTGTAGTATCTATTTATTTTGTATTATTAATAACTATTTGTTATCCGTTAAATAAGAGGAGGAGAGGAGACCACATGCTAAGAGAAATTAAATGCTTCCACTGTGGTCTGCAATGTTTAGATAAAATATAAAGATGAACAGATTTGGCAGGAAACCAGTAGATTTAGTCTCATTATCACCCTTAATTAATGCACAATTAACAGTTAGTAATGATTCATAAAGTGTGTAGAGATTAATTAGACGCATATCTATGAACTATTAGCCATCTAGAAGGAGAGGCTTATTTTATTGTGTTGCACAGTAGCCCGAAGACCTATTAAATCAGCACCCTATGAAAATGTTTAAGAGTGCCTGCATTAAGAAAACTATCTGTAGTTCACAACAGCAGGAAAATGAATGTTTGTGACTAAAACTGTAATTAAAAACTCTGAATTTAGGGCATTTAGCTTTTGCTTCATTTCAGACTACCGAACTCCCTAACATTTGCAGTAAGTTTCCCATTAACAGTGTTAATTTTGGTCCTAAAAACTCAATTTAACTCCTCACATATTGAATCGAGTTTAATATTTAATAGTCAAATTATTAATATTATTCAATATTTAAATATTAATGAAATAATTTAAATATTCTAATCAGAATACAGCTTTATTCAAACTTTCTCTCCTTCATTTAGCTCAGACACAGAATAAAAATGAGTTAATGCTAAAGCTAATCGGCTAAGCTAAGCAAAAACAATTATCAAGTTAACCCAGAATTAGCAGAAGCTTTTGTAGTAAGAAGACGTTTGTAATTGTTCAGTGAAAATTTTTTTTGATGAGAGACAGTGGTCAATGGTTAGCAGACCGCTAATGCGCTAATGGCAGAGCTAATGTTCTACTTAGCGTTTAGCTCTTCTGCTAGCAAACTTTGCTTCCACTAAATAGAATTTTTCCAAATAAATTTCAGTGTTAATTTAATTTACTTTGAGTTGAATAAAGTTTGACGTCGGTGTTGAAGTTTTGCTCATCGACTGTGAAGAATGTTTCAGTTAGACATTTATACCCATGCTTTTATTTTGAAGTCTTTTTAAGCAGCAGTTCATTTTCTTCTCAAGTTTTTATTTTTTAAAGACACTTTAAAAGGTGCTTTTAAAATTTGTTATTGGATTTTAAAATTAATGGAAAGGCCTTTGAGATTGACTTGTTTCATACTTTCAACATATTTTTATTTTTTATTTGACCCTGACATATGATATTTGCCTTTTAATGATATTTTGAGTCTGATTTCAGTTTTGGACGCTGTGATTGTGTCGTTCTACTGATCCAAGCTTTCCTAGAAGGGTAGCATTACACAAACTGAAAAATAATTTTGTTTTGTAAGTGCTTGTGTCTCAATAGTTTTTTTTTTTTTGGCAGAAAATTTTTTTTGTGGAAAAAAGTTGTGGGGATTTTAGGAAAGTTTCAGAAAACACTGGATCTTTCAAAAAAAAAAAAAACTAAATAGACACAACTTTTACTGTTTCCATCTGAACCTGATGGGAAAATGTAACGCTGTCCTTCGTAACCCGGTTGAGTGAAAACATATCAGTCATAAAATCAAGTACTTACTAACAGTGAAACAAGCCGTTTTATTTTTATTGTGTTGACTTTGTGCATTTGTGGCAAGTCACTTCCTGACTTCCTTTTCCTGGCTAACACGTCTTAGGCTACGTTCAGCCTGAAGTCACACAAATCCCTTTTTTTTTTTTTGTTATTTTTTTGCCTGAATCTGATCTTTTCATGACAGTCGGAACAACAACTTTAAAACTGTAAACTATGCTCCACCGTTAGCATCCATGTTTACTTCCACAAACACTGAGCTCTTCTTCTGCTGCAGGCTCTCTGTGTGACGTTATTGCGCCCTCTGCTGCGCATGCAGTTCACCCTGGAGAGCATATTTATATTTGCAGAGTAGTAAAGTAAAAAAAAAAATAAAAGTAGTTTGTTACCAAGTACATTTTTGAGGTATCTGTACTTTACTTGAGCATTTATCTTTCTGAGGAATTTTTACTCCTTGCATTTTAAGAGAAATATTTGTACTTTCTTCTCCTTATATTCTCACATGTGCCTTGTTACTTCCATGATAAAAAAGATAATAATGGAAAAAAAAAAACACTGATTGCATAAAAAGAGTATTACAGTGTTGGTATTTCACCGTTCAGCTGGATGCAACCAAACAAAGCAGAAGAAGAAGACACTATGAGGAAAAACAACATGGATGGAGATATTAACCATTTGTAGCCTTATAAGTATTTTAGACTTATTGGAAGTCATTTTATTTTATTCAAAGTGAAAATTTAACTTGAGTAAAACAGTTGAAAATGAACTTTTACTGTTAGTAGAGTATTACTTCTGCTGAAGTAGAGAATGTGAGTAAATATACAGCTCTGGAAAAAACAAAGAGCCCATTGAAAACCTGCTGGTTATTCAAACAAATACTGATTTATAAACTCTTCTGGAGTTAAAATGTTAGTATTGTTGTTTGTAAATGAATGTGAACTTGTTTTCCTTGCTTTATCTCAGGTCTGAAAGCTCTGCGTGTTTTTTTGTCATTTTGATCATTTCTCATTTTCATGAGAAAGAGACATGTTGTCAGGAGATTGTAGGATAAAATAACAATATTCATTTCATGCATATATGTTTATAAAAAGTAAAATCAGAGAAACTGATCATTTTAAGTGGTCTCTTAATTTTTTACAGAGCTGTGAAAAATTTAAAAAAGAAAAAAAAGTGGATTTCACAAGAAATTGGATTTGATGTTTAAATCCTGCAGTGTGAACGTAGCCTAACTCTCACCTACTAATCTGGGTGTTTTCAGTCCGTATCGTCCTGAAGCTCCACTTTGAGTCCTAACCACTGACGACTAACACAGACTTGTCTTTAGTTTGAGCTGGACAGGTGACAGGTCTCCCTCTCTGTGCACACCAAGGACTACAGTAAAAGCCTGCACAGTCCAAGCCCAAGCTCACACTTCAAACCACATCCAGACGTGCACTTTAACCTTTCACAATAAAAGACAAATAAGGAAACAGGAGCTCTGTAACCAGAGGAAATCCACAGCGCTTTCATTCATGTCAGACTTTTACAGGGCGGGGTGGAGGGGTGGAGGGCAGGGGTAGATGTAGTTCTGTGTGCTTTGGGAGGGGTTTTATATGCATGGTATGCAGAGGGTGAGGCTGGCTAACCTCTTTTGTCAACAGGATGGTTCCTGGACCAGAGAGGCAGATTACAGTTTAATACCTGATTCCATCACTGCAGAAACACAAAGTCCTGCCAAGTGTTTTTGGCTACTTTCTTGTTCAAATATCTTAGTTCACCTGAAATAAGACAAACCCAAATTACACGAAACTTTCCAACGACATACAGGAGCTTGTTTCAAACGGGGGGGATGTAATCCATAAAATTCAGATTTTGCACATTTTTGTGCTTCAATTTAAGTCTTTACTCCTAAAATAAACACAATCCAGATGTTTTGTTGCTATAAGTTCATATTTTTGTCTTCAAAATGAGCTGTTTCAAGAACCTCCAGAATGCAACGTAACAAATCAGCGGGCACTGTCCGTTACCTAGCAACCACAGCAGAGTTCCAGAATGTTTGGTCAGCTGGTTTTTACCGCTGTATGCTCTGTGCAATGGCTGCTGGAAACAGACAAGTGTTTTGTTGTCGTCTTATCATCCAGAAACTAGAGGTACGAATCTTTCAGGGTCTAGAGATTCAACTCAGTTGTAATATTTTCCTTTATTCTCATAATATTTTGAGTTTATTCTTGAACGACGTAATTCTCAAAATTTTAGTAACCCATCCTACAAATCAGCAGGCACTTTCCGTTACCTAGCAACCCAAGCTGAGCTCCAACACATTTGGTCAGCTGGTTTTACTGCTGTACAATGGCTGCTGTTGTTGACTTACCGTTCAGAAACTGCTTACTGGCTTCGCAGAAGGCTCCACTTCTGCTTTTCAAAGACTTATGCGGCTGTTTGCAGCCTTTTTCACGTTTGAGTGTGACAAAAAAAAAGTAATGGAGATATTTTGTATAGGCCATAAATGTATCCTAACCTGTTTTGAAGAATCGCAGTATTATTTATTTTTAAGTAAATAATTGCGTAATATTGATTTAAAAAAAGTTCTAGTTCAATAAGAACCTTTGAAATAATCTTCTCTACTGGAAGATTATTTCACTTGTGACATTTTTCCATTTTGTAAGTGAAATAAATAATCTGCCAGTGGAACTAGAACTTTTTGTCAAAGTGCAAAAAATACTTAGTTAAAACAAGTGGTATACCTAACTTGCTAGTTTGTCTTATTTCAAGTGTAATAATAATAATAATAACGCACTGGAAACTAGTCCAAAATACTCGGCAGTGTGTTGCTGTTTGTCTAATAAAAGACATCAAGACGCAACAAAACCTGCAGAAAATGTTTTCAGTTTTTTAAGCTCTAAAGTTTCTAATAATTTACCAATAAAAACAGATTCAGGATGAAGCCACTGAAGGAAGTTCAGGCAGAAAACCGTCCACCGTTCTGTTGGAAGCAGAGGTTGCATGAAGTGGAAGAGTGTGTGTGAGTGTGTGTGTGTGTGTGTGTGTGTGTGTGTGTGTGTGTGTGTTATGCTCTGGGGCAAAGTGTCGGCTGCCGTCGAGTGTTTGCACCTTTGATGGATGTCAACAGTTGGAATAATAACTGCCTCCATGACTAATACACACTGTGTGAGAGTAGAGGTGTGTGTCGTTATTATGATGTGACTGCAGGTGGAAACGCTTTGCGGTTTTAACCAGTGGGATAATTAACATGCAGTAGCCATAGCTCAACAGGAGAGGGCAGCACTGAGGCGGTTTTTTTACACCAAAGTGTCTCCATTTGCACAGAAGCAGAACCTGATAGGATCCGTTTTATGACAAAATTAACAAATAAACTTACAAGAATAAAGGAAAATACTGATAACAATCTGATTTGGATGTGTTTAATACGACTTTATTCTGGGAATATTCTGATTTATTTTTATATTAATGTAACTTCATTCTCATGCAACTTTATTCGCCTAAAACTATATTTTATTTTAATAATATTTTCTGGTAATATTATGACTCAGCTCTCGTAGGAATTTATTACTCCTGCTTTATTTTAAGATTAGTTTTGACTTTATTCTCATAAAACTATTTTATTCCAGTAATATTGCGACATTATTCTAGTATTGCTGTGATTTTATTCTGGTAACATTATGACTTTATTTTCTAATTATTTTGACTTTATTCTCATATTATTTCAACTGTATTCTTGTATAATTTCACTCTTGTAATTCTACAAATTTTATTTTTTTTTTATTTGTTTTTCTTAGCTCGGCCTTAAAACACTGTCGTACAATTTAGAAAGTTTATCTACATAAAAATTTTGATTTTAGTTACTGTTTAAATATTAAATCCAACAAACCTTTCGCATCCAAACCAAAACATATTTTATCTAAAAAATAAAATATGTAATCAAACGTTTCTCATTCTCTAAAGTGAAAATTGATTTAACAATTTAATAATATTATGTTTTTAGTTTGTTTTACTAGGAAAGATAAATTTTATTGAGGCTGAAGCACTAACTTAAGTGAAATTTAAGTGATTTATTTGTAAATAAGATGCAACATTAAGTGTAGTTTTAGCAGGAAGGCCTTCAGAAAGCGGATCAGAGTGAAGGTGTGTGTGTGTGTGTGTGTGTGTGTGTGTGTGCGTGTGTGTGTGCGCGTGTGTGTGCGTGTGTGTGTGTGGGGGGCAGTGCAGATCCAGTTGACGGGGTTTCAGCTCTTCTTCTCTTTCTGCTCTACAGGAAAAGGAAATGGAGAAGCAGAGGCTCCTGTACCAACAGTCCCGTCTGCACAACCGCGGGGCTGCAGAGATGGTGCTGCAGATGATCAGCGCCTGCAAAGGTCAGAGCTGCTGCAGCGGCCACATTTACCCACTTACATTCACTTCAGTTACTCTTTTCAAAAAATAAACTTTTATTTTACTGTGACTTGAATAAAATTTCTGGATTTTCTACCCACTGAGTGAAAAACAAACATGTTTTAACCAGAGACACAGACCTGCAGTTTCTGTTCAAGTTTCATCAGTTTTTTATTGAAAGAAACGGATTTGGAAACATTTTCTGTTCTTTGGTTTTGTTATTTTGCTTTGCTTATATGAATTATTGTCATTTTGGTCTTTTAATACCAAAATTTCCACTTAACTTTACATTTTGGTCCATCTGATGATGTAATTTTTAAATATTAAATTGTTAATAATTTGATCAGTTACTCAGTTCTTTTTCCAAACACTTTTAGGAAGGAAACTTTTTACTTTTACTGTAGTAAAAATATATTAAAGTACTGCTTCTCTTACTTGAGTACAATTTTTGTGTACTCTGCTTGTTTCACACATATTTTTATAAATGTCTATAGACGCCAAAGTGATTATTTATGTTTCACACCTGTTGGCATGGAAGTGACTGAAACGAATACATTTTCTTTTTAGTTTGGTCAAAAGCACTTTTTGTGCCATAAAAGTTCTTTTTTTTTTTTCATTTATCAGCTTTGAAAACATCAACTCAGACATTGAACTTCAGTAAGCAACCAAGTAAATTAGCGCTTCATAATTTATCCCGAAAATTTATTTAGGGGAAGCTAAATATTATGAAAGTTAGCAAAATGGCTAAATTAACAACTAGCTCTGCTATTAGCACATCAGCAGAAGTGTTACTTCTTGTATTTAGCATAATTTCTTGATGCTAGTCAACCAAGAAGATAGAGATATTTACCAGATTAAACTGGATTAATTAGGATTAAACTGGATTAAACTGGCCTGTCGGTGGTGATTGTTCCAGGCGAACCAGGAGCCATGGTTTCTTCCACACTCAAACTGGGAATCTCCATCCTCAACGGAGGCAACAGTGATGTTCAGCAGGTAAATCCACCTGGAAATGTTTCCCAAAGCTCAACGTTTAGATTTTCAGCTGTTTATTAAATAAACGTTTTTTTGTGTGGCTGTGCAGAAAATGCTGGATTACCTGAAGGACAAAAAGGACGTGGGATTCTTCCTGAGCGTTCAGGCTCTGATGCAGACCTGCAGGTCTGTGTGGATTCTTCATTTAGTTGTCAGAATAATCATCAGATTGATTGATTGCTAGGATGGTTCTGGTGTTTTGTGTCGTTTAGCTAATAAACTTGTTCTTGACAGCGTTTTGGACTTGAATGCGTTTGAGAGGCAGAACAAGGCGGAGGGACTTGGGATGGTTTCAGAGGAAGGAACCAGTGAGTATCGTCTCTATTTCACCACAAAAACTTATTCACACTGAAAAAACACCAAATATTACCATTTAATTTTACCTAGTTTCTAATGCAAGTATCTTAGTGCACTTGTAAAAAAATAAAACTAACTTAAGAGTCACTTTTCAGCAAGATATAGAATAATTCTTTATTGACTTGGAAAAAGCTCATACATCTTGCTGAAAAGCTACTTGTATGTTAGTTTTCTCATATTTTCAGTGCACTGAGATATTTACACTGGAAACTAGATAAAACATAATCCTTGTAAAGATTTGTTGTTTTTGTAGTGCATCTTAATTTCATTGCGTTGTGATGCTGCCGGGACATTTTTGGACCCGGCTGTGTAATCTGTGTGCTTATATGTGCGTCTGTTGGTGGACGGCTGCTTCCAAAAGAGCTACACTGCAAAAACACTAAACCTAACCAAGTATTTTTGGTCCAGCTTCTGGTGCAGATACCGTTTTATATTTGAACTCAGGCAAAACTGACTTACAAGTAGCTTTTCAGCACGATATAGTTTTTGTTTTCAGTCAGTAATAATTCCTCAGTATTGATAAAAAGTTACGGATTATTTCACTTACAACAGGACATTTTTCCAATAAGTGAAATAATGTCTTGTCAACATTGACAAATTATCTACTTAAAACAAATTAGGAAATAAAATCTTGCTGAAAAGCTGTTGGCTTCAAAGATATTTCCACTGGAAATTAAACCAAAAATACTTGGTAGGATTTTGTTTTTGCAGTGCACTTTAATGACTTTAAATGAATTTTTTGATCATCCACTGCCAGTCCTGAGATTTCTGTTTGTTTTTCTCTCCCTCCATTTTGTTCATTTTACGAACCTCTTTCCTCTCATGTCCTTCCTCTGCGCTCAGATAAGAAGCTAGAACGTGGTAAATGAAACTTCGCTGACGTGAATTTTCTTTCTCTCTCTCCTTCCTGTCTTCCCTGTCTTCTCTCTCTCTCTGTCTCTCTCTCTCTCTTGTTGGCTCCTAATCACATGACTAGTCTTTAATTGCTGTGGAGTTAATATGCATTTCATTTCACACTCAAGGAATCGATTAAATTAATCTTTGCCGTTTTCCTGCAGCGACTGCAAAGTTTAATCCTCATCCTTGAGTGTTTCATCTCAGATCTACTGTAACTCCAGTAATCTCAGTCACAGGAGGAAGTTCAGTCTTTCTCTCCTGTTTTTAAAACTGAAATGAATTGCACACTGTAAAAACACAAAACCTTACCAAGTATTTTCAGTCTGGTTTCTGGTAAAAGAAAAAAAAATAAATAAATAAAAATCTTAGGACACTTAAAATAAGACAAATCTACTTATAAGTAGCTTTTCTGAAAGATATAGGAGTTTTTTTAAAGTCAATAATTCCTTAATATTGAAGAAAAACTTCTAGTTCCACTGGTGGAATATTCCACCGTTACCTAGCAACCCCAGCCATGCCCAGGCCGTAACCTAGCAACCCAGCTCTGGTTCCACTGGCTGATTATTTCACTCATAAAATGTGAAAAATGTCTTGTCATAACTGAAATAATCTACCAGTGGATCTAGAACCGAATCCGTATTCAAACCAAAGTTACTTCTAAGTTAGTTTTGTCTTATTTTAAGTGTAATAAGCTAAATCTGCTAGAAACTGGACAAAAATACTTGGTAAGGTTTTGAGTTTTTGCAGTGCAGAAGCAGTGGGAATTAAACCAAATGTCGCCATCAGGTCGATCCTAACAGCTGCATCAAATCAGGAAATTATCTCTGCAATGGTTCCTACATTCAATACTTAGGGGCAAAATGGATCAAGAAAGTTATTAGAAATGCACAAAGTGAATAAATAAAAATGTTACTTCTAAAGGTGAGATTATTTAATTCATTTTAGATTAAATGGAAAAAATTAGCAGTTTCTCCCTTTTCAGGGTAAAACAAGTTAAGTGCATGAAAAGTTGGTCAGTCGTGATTTCCAGTCCTTCAGAAGTCATTTTATCAATATGTTTGATTGATAAAACAGCTGATAAAAACACTTAGATTATTATTTATAGCTTTATATTGCATCAAAAGACTAATATCACCACCTCTAATGTTTTTAAAGGAGATGTTATGTGATGGACCAAGTGACAATCATTTCTTCTGATCTTTATTTGTAATTATCTTTGCAAAATAATTACAGTTCAGTTGAAGCAAAAACACAAAATCTCCTCAAGTTTTTGTCTAGTTTCTAGTGAAAATATTTTATTACGCTTGAAATAAGACAAAACTGACAAGTAACCTTTTAGCAAGTCGTAGTCAGATAATTTCACTTATAACATGAGGAAAATGTCTTGTTATAAATTAACAAGTGTCTGTAATCGATATTAATCAATTACTGATTTAAAACAAACTCCTGTATGTTGCTGAAAAGTTACTTGTTTTGTTTTATTTCAACTAGAAACAAAGAAAACTTGGTGAGATTTAGTGTTTTTACAGTGCAGATTTTGAAACTTTATTTTTCCACATTTCTGCAGCTTTTGTCCAACAATAAGTTTTTCTTTTATTGATCTGGAAAACTGTGTGCATGATAACAGGGAAAAAAGCTACAAAAATATCAGCAAAATTAGCAAAAAGGAGAAAATATACAGAATTGTCAATTAACAGTAAATAATTTGTGCTTCTGTATTGAGTATTAAAACCATCCTTCCACCTTTTGCTTTTGTTTTCTGTTTTGTCGCAGATAAATTAGCGATGTTTGTGCATTTCTGTTGGGGTGTTATCAGCTAAATCTGACAACCTTTAGGTCAAAAAAATGCTTTTTACGTATTTCTAGATTTCTAGTTTTCAGAGCATCCTTGTATTTGGGTGCAGTAGATCTGTCCTGCATGACGGCGTGCTGTTCTGTTCGTGAACCTGATGCTGTTTTCCCGTCGGGTCTTCAGTGGTTTGGTGTCCTCATTTATCTGTTTTCTATGTTCTTGTTGAGTGTTTTTTAAGTGACGTTTGTTCTGGTCCATGTCTGAATTTTGTTGTTTCCTGTTGAGAGTTTAGAAAAAATAAAAAAGTCTGACAAACTAACTGGAACAGAGAAAATTTAGTAGCATTTGCTAATCAGAACAGAATGTTAGGATGTGATATTTACTAGCATTCTTGGTAAAAGTGTGTAAAAAATAAATATATTTCACTACTTCATATTCAATCAGAGGAAAATAACCCATTTTAAAAACTACAACAGTTGTAGTCGCTCCTTTTTGCAATAGGACAATGTTTTGCTATGATATTTTACATATTACGTGTTTAATTATGTGTTCTTTGCCTCAGACGAGAAAGTGATGGCAGACGATGAATTTACGTGCGACCTCTTCCGCTTCCTGCAGCTCCTGTGTGAAGGCCACAATAACGGTAAATATAACTGACATCGTATTAGTTATATTTAATAAAATCATTGGTAAAAATCCCATTTCTGGTTCTGTTGTGCTTAGATTTTCAGAACTACCTGAGAACTCAGACAGGAAGCACAACAACCATCAACGTCATCATCTGCACTGTGGACTACCTGCTTCGACTGCAGGTCACTAAGTTCATGTTGTCTTAAGTCAGTTGTGTTAAGATATTTGTATCAGAAACTAGATAAAAATACAAGATTTTGTGTTTTTGCATTGTAAGGCAGAAATTACACTAATAAAATAACTTTATATGTACAGGAGTCCATCAGCGATTTTTACTGGTACTACTCAGGGAAAGACATCATCGACGAGCCCGGAAAGAGGAATTTCTCCAAAGCCATGACTGTGGCTAAGCAAGTCTTCAACAGCCTGACTGAGTACATCCAGGTGAGGCGCGACGAACAGTCAAGATAAGTTTCATTCAAACCTAAATCTGGATTAAATTAGCTCATTGTTTACATATGGAAATTTTGATCAAAGCAGAAACACGATTCTGTTACTTCCCATCAAGAATTTCATTAACAAAGTGAAACTTGGAGATGTACGAAGTATTAATTCAGTGCAGTTTGTCACAGCAAAGAGAAAATGACACAGAAAAACCCTGACGTCTGTTAGTTTTATGTTTTTAGCCTTGATGTTTATTTTGCAGGTATTAATAAGTGATCGCTGCTACTTGCTAAGCTAACACAGCAATGATTTATGAGCTAGTTTAAACACTTGCTCTACCTTTTTTTTTTATTTGTTTTGTTTTTACTTAACTGAAACACATAGTTCTGCAGTGCAGCTCATGTTAAAACTGTCATAGTCAAGCTAGCATAGCCGACCCGCTTCTCTCTCCCTCGCTATTTTTGGTTTGATGAAAACTTTTTTCTGACTTTGTTGTCGTGGTGTTAACAGCAACAGCACAACACGCTAAACACATTTCAGATTTAGCACGTTTTGTTGACAACTTAACCGCTAAATCCAATGCTAACCGTCGTCAGTGAGCAGCTTTTCGCCCTCCAGCAGGGAAATGTCGGAAGACGTCACGCTGCAACGTGTCTGTAGAATAATTTGGGTCAGAAAGATGGAAAGTTTTCCTTTTAAAAACATGCGGTTGGATGTTTTGTGCGTTTCAGGGCCCCTGCACTGGTAACCAGCAGTCTCTGGCCCACAGCAGGTTGTGGGACGCTGTGGTGGGTTTCCTCCATGTTTTTGCTCATATGATGATGAAACTGGCACAGGTGAGGAAAAACCAAAGTTATTTTATTGACTCACAATGATCAGTTGATGATTAATGAAAATTAGCTCAGTAATTTCCATTCTGATGATTAATAATATTTAAGGGCAATGTTGTTCGGTGACATCATATCTGTTTTCTTTATGGTTTTGGTTTTAAGTGGAGTTTTTAATTTCTTTATTGTTTTTAGTTGTGCCTTATTTTGGATGTCTGAAATATCTTAACTTGCATTATTATAACATTATTAATGTGTCACTAGAAACCTGTGTCAATATTATTGTTTGTCATAGTAATTAATCCAGTGATAACATTCAGAAATGTACATTTTTATTTCTGTTTTGCTGCTTTTATTGGCAGTCCTTAAACAGTGTGTGGACTCTGTTCTTTATAAAGATGTAAACTGGTTTAGATCTGATATAATATGTGTGATCCTGTTAGATGCATCCTGATCCTGGACAAAGAAATGTCGTAAGATTCTGTGTTATTCCAGCAAACCTTTCATTCCCGGTTCTGTCATGCTTCTTCAAGGATAACGCATGTTTTACCATCGTTCTCAGCTCAGTTTCAGTTCTGCATCATTGATTTATTCCTCTTGTTTTCTGGTAATGCATCAATCAGTTGGTTATTTCTTCCATCCTGTAGCCCTTTTTTTCACAAGCAGCATTGCAATATTTTATTTTTTTGTCCTTCTTCCCACCATTTAATTCAATTGTAACACTGGTGATGCTAAACATGAGTATTTTTTGTCTGTAAATGCAAACCCAGGATCATTTTTGGAGTAGAACACACTCTGAGGTAGTGATTTATGTTTAATTTTTATGCAAATTTATCAAAAGAAGCACCAGTGGTGGGCACACTTTCGCTAATCTGCTAATGGAGGAACCAATTTTTGTTTTGCTAACTTTTAAAATGTTTAACAGTTATATAAACAGATTATTTGAAAGAGAACCTGAAATATAAATGTCTCATCATTTATGTTTGAGCTTTTGTAATCAAAGTATTTTGATTCAAATAAATTGATACTGAAAATGGGAGATACAACCAAAAACTTAAATGAACTTCTGCTAATGTGCTAAAAGTGAAGCTAATATTTTGCTAACTTTAAAAACGTTTAGCACACTTAGCTTCCCCCATATATATATATGTGGAGGCAGGAAAACCTCAGCTAATATGCTGGTAGCAGAGCTAATCTTTTCATTTTTACTTTCTTGCTAACTTTGAAAACATTTGGCGCAAACATACATGAATACAATAAAACTCGTTCTCATAATGCTAACTTTAGCATTAGCTTCTGCTAAAGATTGTGTTGCCGTAGCACTTTAGCCCTAGCAGAACTTTTTTGTTAGCGGTACCATCTTTTATCACTCTTCAGCACCACAAACAATGTAAATCTTGACATTACAAACACAAATAAGCTAATTTCAGTTATTTCAAAGCTGATTAATAAAGATAAAAACATTTCTGGCATAAAAAAAGTGCTTGTGACTAAAACACCTAATTTACTTGTTGCTCCCACACGTGAAACGTAATTACTACACACATGTGTGAAAGATTGGGATTGTGTGTAACAACCACAGGTGGGCAGAGTACTGAAAAATTGTACTCAACTAATTGTGTCACTAATTCAACATATTTTAAAGTAAAAAAAATAGCCTCCAAGAAATTACTCAAGTAAGAGTAAAAACCGTATTTGGTTGCTAGTTGTTAGAATTAGCTTCCACTACATATCATGTTGGTGTAGCGCTTTAGCATTAGCATCGCTAATATTTAGATTAGTGCTTTAGCACAGCTAACATTTTAGCTAGCAGTGCCCACCATTGGAAGTACCTGTATCTTTCAGTTAAGCCGTAAAATGTAGTTGGATGTGAAATGTGTGGCGTGTTGATCTTGCAGGATTCGAGTCAAATCGGCCTGTTGAAGGAGCTGCTGGACCTGCAGAAGGACATGGTGGTCATGCTGCTGTCGCTACTTGAAGGTTGGATCTCTAGCTACAGATTTTCTTTCTGTTTCGGATGAAATGTCCTAATATTTTCCCGCACTTTGCTACTTTTAGGTAACGTTGTGAACGGTACCATTGCCAGGCAGATGGTTGACATGTTGGTGGAGTCCTCCAGCAACGTGGAGATGATCCTCAAGTTCTTCGACATGTTCCTCAAGCTCAAAGACATCGTGGCGTCTGACGCCTTCCGGGATTATGTGACGGATCCACGCGGACTCATCTCCAAGAAGGATTTCTCCAAGGCCATGGACAGTCAGAAGCAGTACTCCCCATCAGAAATCCAGTTCCTGCTCTCCTGCTCTGAGGCCGACGAGAACGAAATGATCAACTTTGAGGAATTCGCAGATCGCTTCCAGGAACCGGCAAAAGACATCGGGTTCAACATCGCTGTCCTGCTGACCAACCTGTCTGAGCACGTGCCCCACGACACACGCCTCCAGAACTTCCTGGAGCAGGCGGAGAGCGTGCTCAACTACTTCCGGCCTTTCCTCGGCCGCATCGAGATCATGGGGGCCAGCCGCCGGATCGAGCGCATTTACTTTGAGATCAGCGAGGCCAACAGGAACCAGTGGGAAATGCCGCAGGTCAGGGAGTCGAAGCGGCAGTTCATCTTCGACGTCGTCAACGAGGGTGGAGAGAGCGAGAAGATGGAGATGTTCGTCAACTTCTGCGAGGACACCATCTTTGAAATGAACATCGCGGCGTCCATCTCCGAGCCCGAGGGAGACGGCGAGGAAGAGAAAGACGACGAGGAGGAGGAAGAGGGCGGCGGAGAGGAGGCGGAGTCTGGAGAGGGCGAGGAAGGCAACGGCGAGGCCGCCGTTCCGGAGTCGGCATCGGCGTTTGCCGAATTCCTCAAGAGCGTCATGAACTTCTTCGGCATGTTCACCTTCCGTAACCTGCGGCGCAAGTACCGCAAACTCCGGAGGATGACGGTGAAGGAGATGGTGATCGGACTGGTGACGTTCGTCTACACAGTTCTGATGGGAATCCTCATCTTCGTCTACAACGTGTGCAAGGGCTTCTTCACGCTCATCTGGAAGGCTCTGTTTGGTGGCGGCCTGGTGGAGGGAGCCAAGAAGATCACGGTCACAGAGATCTTAGCCAGCATGCCGGATCCAACCCAGGACGAGGTGCACGGAGACCTGCCGCCCGAACCCGGAGCAAGAGAGGTCCAGGAAGCGGACGGGGGGGCGGACCTCTTGGACACGGCTGGAGGAGAGGAAGAAGAGGAGGATGGCGAGGAAGGGGAAGGTGGGCGTCTGCCCGGGTTTGACAAACCGGGAGGTCTCGGAGATTTTGGAGAGACGACAACAGAGGAGCCTCCGACTCCAGAGGGAACGCCGCTGCTGAAGAGGAAACTGGTGAGTTATTCTTAGCATTGTAGGTCAGTTTTACTTCATTATGATTTTTTTAATTCAATGTCCTGCCAAAAATAAAATAATCTGCTAATGGTAGTACTTTTTCATAAATATTAAGGGATTATTAATAAGACAAACTTCTATGTCTTGTAAGTGAAATAATTTGCCAGTGGAACTAGAACCGGGTTGCTGGGTAACGGCCAGTGGAACTAGAACCGGGTTGCTAGGTAACGGCCAGTAGAACTAGAACTGGGTTGCTAGGTAACGGTGCAGTGGAACGTTCTGCCAGGGGAACTGGAACTTTTGTATCAATACATAGAAATTATTAACTTAAAACAATTTTTTTTTTCGCTGAAAATATCTTATTAGTGTTATTTGCGTTTTTATCCTTGTATTTATTATTGTGGTTTACAATCAACCTGCCAGAGGGACAAAATATGGAAATTAACTACGTGGCTATTTGCATGTAAACGTTCATTAGCACATATTGTCCCGTTTTGAAAATAAACTTGAACATGAATCTGGTATTGGTTTATTTAGTGTAAATGTTTTGCTTGTGTCACTGTAACTCAAACAGCTGGCTGCAGTGGGAGGACAAGGAGAGGAGGAGGAGAAAGTTGAAGTAGAAGAAGAAGTTCCCCAGGAAACGGAAAAGGCCGAGTGAGTTTAAAACCTGCTGCAGGTGGAAAGATGAAGAGCCGCCTCTCTAATATTTGATCTAAAGTCTAGATGCCCTTTTTTTGTTTCCGTTTCTGGTTGCTTCTGTTATCGGATGTCAAGCCGTTCTGTTGGGTTTTTTTTTTCCAGTATTGAGAATGGAGAGAAGTCGGAGAAACCCGAGCCAGAACCCGAGGTGAAGGAAGAAGAACCAGAGGAGGTGGAGGAGAAAACGGTGAAAACAAAAACCAAGAAGGACAAGAAACCTGCGGAGGGCGGCTTTGAGTTGTGGAACGAGCTGGAGGTGCAGAGGGTTAAATTCATGGTGAGGCAGCAGCTCCTAATCGGAGGCCGGTAATTCAGGAATGTCTTATTTATTTCATCAAACGCTCTGATTTCTGTTTCCTCTCAGAACTATCTCTCTCGCAACTTCTACAACCTGCGGTTTTTGGCTCTGTTCATCGCATTCGCTCTGAATTTCATCCTGCTCTTCTACAAGGTCAGTAAATGGAGACTTTATAGTTTTATTGTTTCATTTTCCATCTGACTCGATGCAAAGCAAAGGTCACATGACCTCCAGCCCCGTATCAATGGTTCCCCCCGCTGCGGTCTCATTCCCTGTTGGACCTTTGCAGGTGTCCGACTCGCCTCCAGGCGAGGAGGAGTTTGAAGGTTCTGGCTTGTTTGAGGGCTCCGGCCTGTTTGAAGGCTCCGGCGCCGAGGAAGACGGGTCCGGATTGGAGGAAGGTGGGGAAGACGATGACGAAGAGGGCCCGCTGTACTTCTTCCTGGAAGAGAGCACCGGTTACATGGAGCCGGCTCTGTCTTTCCTCTCCATTGTTCACACCATCATCTCCTTCCTCTGCATCATCGGCTACAACTGCCTCAAGGTTTGGGCCGATCCTCCCTCTCTGCAGCGAAACGTTCGGTTTTCGCCTCACCGTCTCGTCTGCGTCCCTTCAGGTTCCTCTGGTTATCTTTAAGAGAGAGAAGGAGCTGGCCAGAAAGCTGGAGTTCGATGGACTTTATGTCACTGAGCAGCCGGAAGACGATGACATCAAGGGCCAGTGGGACAGACTGGTCCTCAACACGCCGTAAGAAATGCCCAGAAATATCCCAAAAATGTTTATTTAGCTGCAATTAAGGAGAATTAGATTAATTAAAGTGTTTTTACTCTTTACCTAAATGCAGAACCTTCCCGAATAACTACTGGGACAAGTTTGTGAAGAGAAAGGTGGGTTTAGGTTTACGGCTGCCAGCAGCCACAACTATCTACATTTAATCTCCCTGAATGAAATATTTGTGAGTTTTAATTTACTTTAACCCAAACATTTTCGCGTCCAGGTTCTGGACAAATACGGCGACATCTACGGCAGAGAGAGAATCGCCGAGCTTCTGGGCATGGACCTGGCGTCGCTGGACGTCAGCGCCATGACGCACGAGAAGAAGCCTGAACCGGACACCTCCATGTTCAGCTGGTACGCGCGCATGATGCACACCTCTGGGTTTCCACTTCGGGTTCTGCTGCTGCTGAAAACAACCTGCAGCTTTCGGCTGCAAGTTCATGGTTTTTTTTGTTTGTTTCTGGGAAATAAGATGTTTCAAAAAACCACCTGCAGATTTGCTGATGAAAGTTGACTCTTTCTACTGTTACGCTCTAAAACACGGTTCGTTTGTTTGCTTTACTGAAACCAAACTGTTGGATCAACTCAAGAAATGTCAGCAGCATAAATGTTAGCAACATAAATGTTTAGCATGAGAAACGTTCAAGACAAGACTTGTTGTGTGTGACTTGAATATTTTTGTTACTGGAGTGAGTTGTTAGAGTAGAGCAGTGTTGCGGGTCGCTGTCAGAGCGTTAGTGGACTCACTGATTGGTAATCATGAGTGTTGAGTTGGGGGCGTGGCCAGCGGCAGCTTCTTTGGATTTAAAGTGACAAGACGCCCTAAAATCTCTTTATCAAAAATGATTTAGTGAAAAAATTATGTGAAAATAAATGAATATGTTTTATATGTGTCCTAAACTGTTCAAAGAAGCATAATATCTCCCTTCAAACCAGAACAGAGGTAATAATCTCTCCTCTCTCTGCAGGATAACGTCTATCGACATCAAATATCAGATCTGGAAGAATGGGGTCGTCTTCACCGACAATGTGAGTAAAACTCGCCGCCTGGACGTCAGAATGTCAGGTTGGATGTTGCTGATCCGCCTCCGTTCGCCTCCCAGACATTCCTGTACCTGGTCTGGTACATGCTGATGTCCATGCTCGGACACTACAACAACTTCTTCTTCGCTTGCCATCTGCTGGACATCGCCATGGGCGTCAAAACGCTGCGGACCATCCTGTCCTCCGTCACCCACAACGGCAAACAGGTGGCGCGCCCGGCCAAGGTGCATTGTGGGTGTTTAGAGGTGAAAACCGTGTCTGACCCGAGTGTTTGCTGCAGCTGGTGATGACGGTCGGCCTGCTGGCCGTGGTGGTGTACCTCTACACCGTGGTGGCCTTCAACTTCTTCCGCAAGTTCTACAACAAGAGCGAAGACGAGGACGAGCCGGACATGAAGTGCGACGACATGATGACCGTGAGTGGAGACAACAACAGCACCGAACAAACACAGAACCAGTTCAGTCCGGTTCAGATATGTTGAAATAAAACAAAAACAACTTAGAAGCAACTTCTCAGCAAGATATGGTGGCTGGTTTTAGGTGAATTCCTGATTCCTTGATATTGATGGGAAAGATAAAAATTAAATTATATTTACTAAAAATAACATTTTAGTAAATATAACGACATGTTTGAAGTAAATAAAAAGTATTAATTCTATTCTCCAACGTTATGAGTAAAATAAACTGCCAGCAGAACTAGAACTGGGTTGCTAGGTAACAGGCTGCGCTTGGCTGGCGTTGCTAGGTAACGGCGCAGTTTTCCCATGTAACAAGTTAATTTATCTGCCAGTGGAGTTAGTGCCTTGTTTTGTGTGATATTTGCTCTGGGAACTGGACCAAAAATACTTTTGTGTTTTTGCAATGAAGCGTTTTGTTGTAAAAAGAAATAATAGATAATAACTGGCATCAATTTATTTAAAGAATGAATCCGATTAATTACAATTAATAAAATTTTGCATGTTTAAATGAGGATTTAAATATTTGGAGTCCAACCAAAGTAAAATGTAAACAATTATATTTCCTATGTAATAAACTTTAGCTCAGTCCTAAGAAATAAATCAATTAAGGTTTTATTGTCTCAAATCAAACGTTCTCAGTTTTCCTGGTTTTTATATTCAGAAAGCTTCAAAGGAGCCATTTTGTTTTTAAAGTTAATTTATTTTCTATGAAATGTTGCAAAGAGGTGAAATAACTGTTGAATCTGTGTTATGTGAGCCGAACTCGTTAAAACGTTCTAATAAGCTACATTTCCCGTTTCCTGGTCGGCAGTGTTACCTATTCCACATGTACGTCGGCGTGCGCGCCGGCGGAGGCATCGGGGATGAAATCGAGGATCCGGCCGGGGACGAATACGAGCTCTACAGAGTCGTCTTCGACATCACCTTCTTCTTCTTCGTCATCGTCATCCTGCTGGCGATCATCCAGGGTGAGCGGGAGAAGCTAACGCGACGCGCTAACGGCCAAGTTAACGGCTTTGTGTTATGAACTAAACGTATCAAATGTTTTTTCGTCAGTTGGTGAATTTTCATGTTTCAGGAAAAACAGAAAATTAGTAAAGCGTCAAATTAAATGCAGGTTTGGTGAATCAGGATTCGTGAGTTTAACGGTTTTTAGGTAAAGAAATAAAAGATGGAGGGATTTTATGGTTGGTCGGATGCTGGTCGGATGCTGGTCGGATGTTGGTTGGATGTTGGTCGGATGTTGGTCGGATGTTGGTCGGATGCTGGTCGGATGTTGGTCGGATGTTGGTTGGATGTTGGTCGGATGCTGGTCGGATGCTGGTCGGATGTTGGTTGGATGCTGGTCGGATGTCCGTCCTGCCATCCATCCTCCTGTTCTGGCTGCAGGTTTGATCATCGACGCCTTCGGGGAGCTCAGAGACCAGCAGGAGCAGGTCAGGGAGGACATGGAGGTGAGCCCCTGACCTTTGACCTTTGACCTGTCTCTGCCGCCTTCTGGCCCTTTCGTCTGAACTTCCTGTTTCCCTTTCAGACCAAATGCTTCATCTGCGGAATAGGAAGCGACTACTTTGACACGACGCCGCACGGCTTCGAGACGCACACCTTGGAGGAGCACAACCTGGCCAACTACATGTGAGCTAATCTGAGTTTAATCCTAATCTGATTAACCTGACAGGAGGAATCACTGCAGAAACACTAAATCAGCAAAAGTATTCAGCAAAATACTTTTGCAAAATACAGAATCTTGTTTTAGTCAATAATTCCTTACTATTGATTTTAAAAATGTACGAGTTCCACTGGCAGATTATTGCACTTAAAAAAATAATCCAATGTTACTGGTGGCCAGTTAAACCAGGTAACAAAATTTGCACTAGAAACTGGACCAAAAATACTTGGGAACAGTTTTTGTTTTTGCAGTGTAGCAAAGTGATTTGTTGCGTTAAAGTTTCAAACAGAAGCTAAAATCTCAGAATCAAAAAATTTTCAGTTTCTGGGAACAAAATCTACATGCAAAATGTTTTTGGGTTCAAAATATTGGTCTAGTTTGCAGTGGAGACGAGTTTTTACACTTTAAATAAGACTAAACTAATTTAAAGTAACTTTTCTGCAAGACAACTGCGGGGTTTTCTTCAGTGTATTATAAGCCTGGCGGGCCTCCAGGCTTTACTTGTGTCCCCGCCAGGCTAACCATTGCTTATTTATTTAAGGTTTTTTTTATGTTTGCAATTTTTAAGACTTTATAGTTTGTGTTCAGATATTGATCTTTCAGCCACACATAATGAAGCGATATTTTAAAATTTCCTGTCAACTTTAAACATTTTTAAACTCAAAAACATGGCGGGCCGCTGGATGAACGACCGCCCGACCGCCAGGCTTAGCAAGCTTCCCGGGGTTTGTGTAAATTATTTTAAGTCAATAAATCCTAGTTCCATTGGTAGGTTATTTAATTTTTTCCATGTTATCATTGAAAAAATCAGATTTTGTGTTTTTGCAATGAAGAGTGGATGTTTTCCTTTGTTCAGGTTCTTCTTGATGTATCTCATCAACAAGGATGAAACAGAACACACAGGACAGGTCAGTCATTTCCCTTTGCTGTTGTTATTATCGTTACTTATTAAAATTCTGTTTAATTTTAATCAAATTTTTTCCCCAGGAGTCGTATGTGTGGAAAATGTACCAGGAGCGATGCTGGGACTTCTTCCCGGCTGGCGACTGCTTCAGGAAGCAGTATGAGGACCAGCTCGGATAAACCGCTCCGCTTCCCGGCAGGAAACGGGACGAGACGTCCTGAAGCTCAGAGCTGAAACACATCCGTGTCTTAGTTTTGTCATTTGTCTTGCATTTCTTTCTCGTCTGTTTGAAGCTATGCACACCTTTCGACCGCACTTTTCAGCAGCAGGTTGGAGAAAACGACCCGGGAGGCGAAACGAAGCTTCTGCTGTGGTCACATGGCCTTTCCTGTCTAAATTAAACATAGACTGCCTTGTATATGGACTGACGGCGTGGCGGCTAACGTAGCCGCTAGCTGTAAGCGTTCTAGTGCCTATAGCGACGTCACTGCTTTAGCCGTCAGTCTCTGTAGCTTTTCTTTGAGGTTCAACCTTTTCCATCAGGTCTCATGGGAAAATCTGAAACGGTCACAAACTCACGACTCGAGACGACTGGAGTTCTTCTTCTCTTGTTTTCATAACGAGGTTTAAACCCTGACCCAAAATGGCGTCTTCAGTTCTGATCATGTGCCGGGAGATTTACGGTTTTTGGTCGTTTTTATGGAAAATCAAACCCTGTGAGCCTTTTGGGTCGTTGTCATTTATGTGCCTCAGAGTATTTGTTAGCATGAGAGGTCTGCGTTTCTGGCTGCTTGTGTGTATTTTGTCGAGTTGTTAGCAGTGGTGGGCAAATTTCTGCTAACATGCTAATGGCAGAGCTAAGTTTTTGTTTGTTACTTTTGCTAAGTTTAAAAACATTTGGCACATTTAGCTTCACCTAAATTAATTTTTCTGGGTAAATTTTAATGTGCTAATAGCTAAGCTAATTTTGTAGCTTAGTCATTGAGCTAACTTAGAAAATGTTAAACACATTTAGCTTCTGTTTAAAAAAATTCAGGTAAATTCTAATGTCCTAATAGTTGAGTTAATATTTTATTTAGTGATTGTTTTCTTTGAAAACACTTAGCACACCCCTAAATTTAAATTTCTGAACATCTAGCACAATTAGCTTACCCTACATTTATTTATTCAAGTAAATTCTGATATGCTAATAGTGAAGCTAATTTTTAGCTTGCTGCTTTAGCTAACTTTGAAAACATTTAGCTCACTCAGCCTCCACCAAATGTATTTTTCTGGTTAAATTCTAATATGCTAATAGCGGAGCTCAATTTTAGCTTAGTGATTAGCTAACTTTGAAAGCATAAAACATACTTAGCTTCCCCTAAATGCTTTTCAGGTAAATTCTTATGTGCCTATTTATTTTTACTGTTTTTGTAAGCTATCAGGTGAATAAAGTTTGACAACTATGTCAACGTTTTTGGTTGTCAACTGTCAAAACAGAAATGATACAGGAACAAAATTAAAAGTAAAGCAGAAAACAAGATGTAAACATAAATACGTCTTTCTTTGTGAAACTACAGATTATATAGGGTCAAAATTAAATTCAACGCAGATATAATTTAAATTTAAGTTAGTGCTTCACCATTACTTTCTGCTAAATATGTTATGCTTTGCAGTTAGTGGAGCTAATGTTTGTGATTAGTGCTTTAGGGTTAGCACTGCTAACTTTTCAGTTAGCGCTGCCCACCACTGTCTGTCAGTTCTGTTCTTATCGTTACGTTTTAATGCAGCCGAACCTCAGTGTGGCTTCAGCAGTCAGAAAAATTGTGACAAACCCAGAAAAACATGTTATTCACAGATCAGAATCAACCTGCTGGTTTCCCTTCCTACGTGGGTATTTTGCATGTTAATTCTGACACAGTAGATCATTATTTTGTTCCTCGTTATCACAGGAAAATGACTGTGGAGATGAAGTGACCGATTTTACGTCTATTTGAGTTTCGCTGTCTCAAAACGAAAGATTCTCACAAGCAATCATGAACTGCTTGAACTCGGACCGACTTGACAAAAACCCGATTTTTGGAATAATGATCTTTTAGACACTCTGCAGTCTTACAATGTGGACTCCCGTCTCTCTGCCATAACCGATAGTGAGACGAACACACATCCGAGGGGAACGCCGAGGTAATTTATTCTGTTTTACGCAGATTAAGCCATTCAGAGAGACTTTCTGCACAACGTTGGTGCACTGAAATAAGTGTTGAATGTATCTAATGAGAACTTGATGAAGAGACATATTTTACATACACCATGAATTCTTCTATTTATTTTTCTTTAAGGCTCTGATGTATGGAAATAATTTAGTTTTCAGACATGAATGTGTCTCAAGCTGAAGATGGTGAAGAGATTTAGTCTTATAATGAAAATGGCCTCCGGTTTGGAGAATGTTTGCTTTTGTTTCGGCTCGTTAGCTTTTTACCATAGATATTTTTAGAAATTCAGCATATGGATAATTTGTCTCAGTCAACGTTGTGTGTGAGACGCATTGATTTCTGACACATTCACAAATTCTCCATGTCGTATAAATGACTGGTTGGAGCGTTTCGGTTGGTCCGATGGTTGGAAGAGGAACGGAGGTCACAACTTTCCACTTGACCGGGAGTCTCTGACTAAACTCTGCGTTTCAATATGGAATAAACAGATTATTTTAAGGACAACCGGAGCGTCTCGTCATTTGTTTGAGCATTTTGTGCTAATCTGCTAACATGCTAGTAGCAGAGCAAATTTTTTTTTGCTAACTTTGAAGAAGTTAGCCGAATTAGCTTTCCTCTTATTGTCTGAAATGAGGTAACGTTTTGTTAGCACACTTAGCTTCCCCCATATCTAAATGTCTCAAAAGAAGTAACTAGTGATAGGGAGAGTAATGCTAATATGCTAATAGAGGAGCTAATTTTCATTCAGCACTTCTGCTAGCCTGAAATTGTTTAGCTTCCCCTAAATTAATTTTTCCAGACAGTCTATTTGAGACTTTCAGTTGAGTAGAGTCTGCTTTGATGTTTTGGTTAACGACTGTTAAGTTTTTATTTATTAAAAACACAGAAACAAAATAAAACAAATAGTAGAGAGCAAGACGTAAACACAATATCTAAGGGATTTATAAAATGTGTAAACTATATCAAAATTAAATCGGTGCCTGTGAATTGTTGTCTTTCAAAGGCAGATATAATTTGAATTGAATTTAACGTTAGCTTCCCCTAAAAGCTGTGCTGTAGCATGTAGCGCTAGCAGAACTAATTAGCGTGCTAGGGTTAGCTCAGGTAATTTTTAGCTAGCTCTGTCCACCACTAGATTTTATGTCATCAACCAACAGGTTGAGGGGGAAGACATGTCTAATAAGACATGTTTCTACATTTTTTCATGTCTTTTTTTAATCTGAAAAGTGTGGTGTGCCTTTGAATTCAGCCAGCCCTGTGTGTAATTTAATCTCCAGCAGTTCTGTGACGGTTTTATAAGAGCGATACTGAACAAAAAGCATCACGAAATTGTTAGATAATGATAATTATATTTCAGTTTTGAATATTTTAAACCTCCTGAGTTTTGACTGGACTCTTATCTTTAGTAAATATGAAGGATTTTCTGGGGAAAAAAGATGCAGATTTTCCATTAACTTGCCGCTTTTGTTCCCTGAAACATTTGTATTTGTACACATACCTTCGCGCTGAGTTTACAGGCGCTAATCGGATTAACCTCCCACCTCAATGCAGCAAAAAAAAGGAAAATACCTGCAGTTACCGGAGCTGGAGATGCGGATTAGAAGAGTTTCTGTTTCCCGAAAATACTCAGAATCACTTTTAATAAATGTAACAACAGAGGAGAAAGAGATTAGATTACAGAAGCTTCGTTTTGAATGTAGGTGCAGTAAATATTAGCGTTTTGGTTTGAGATGTTGAAAGGTGAACTGGATGGTAAAAACACGCCCTTCATGTTTTATTAACTTTTTCCAGCTAAAGTCAACAGCAGTTTGTTTGTCTGCGTTTCTCCTCCCTCCTTCGTCGCTCATATAAAGTGAAGCTCAGATTTTCCTGCTTTCTGTTCGTCATCATGACCTTCGTCGCTCCTCCAGGCTACCAGCCCGTCTACAACCCTGTGAGTATCTACTGCTGGACTTTGACTAGACCGCTGGGAACGGACGAAAACGGTCAAAAAAACGGCTTTTATTTTTTATTTAACTTTAACTTTTCAAAGTTCCAGATTAATTTAACTATAAAGTCTGAGGCAGGAGAAGTAACTTAATTACTAAAGAAAGGAAAAAATTAATATGTTAAAATAAATTTACGAGAATAAAGTCGTATAATTTCAACTTTTTTCTCGTGTTTTTACTAATAAAATGGATCCGTTAACATTAAATCAGAAGTCTCCTTGCAAGTTGAACTTTAAATAGTTTTTGTGACCATTTTTTTACCATTATTATTAGCAAAGCTGATAGTTTATTTAATTATCTTTATGGCTTTAATCTGCACATTTTAAGGGATTTTTGAAACAATTTTAATCAATTTCCTTTCATTTGACTTTAAAGCTGCTTTATTTAATCCTTAGTTAAGGATTTTAGTAAATTAATTTAAGAAAATCCACAGTAAATCTTAACTTATTCCTCTTGTTTTTGTTTTTAAAGATACTGTTCCACTTTGAGAAATCGTGAAAGTTAGTTGGATGGTAAAACTCTCAAACTGCTTTTCACTTTTTTAACCTCAGAAGTTGCATTCAAGACTTTTTTACTCATGATGATGTTTTTCTTTGTCTTCAATAATCGCCTCCCAGCTCTGAAAGTTGCTAATTATCCTAATTAAATCTGAATTATTTTGCAGAGCATTCCGTACCTCGGCCCCATTTATGGCGGCGTTCGGGTCGGAGTGTCCATCTACATCCAGGGGTCGGTTCCTGAAAACATCACCAGGCGAGTTTCTAAAACATTTTCTATCTATTAAAGCATTTTAATTACCTCCAGAGAAACTCTGCTGTGACCTCTATCGCCCTCTGTGGGTGGGGTCTGTTTCCGCTCGGCTTTTGTCTTCATTTTTAAAAATAGAGTCCTATTTAAAGGCTGTTATCGGCTAAAACATCCATCCATCCATCCATTTTCCGTCACCCTTCTCCCTAACGGGGTCGGGAGTTGCTGGTGCCTATCTCCAGCTGCGTTCCGGGCGAGAGGCGGGGTCACCCTGGACAGGTCGCCAGTCTGTCGCAGGGCAACACAAAGACAAACAGGACAAACAACAATGCACACACTCACACCTAGGGAGAATTTGGGAAGGCCAATTAACCTGACAGTCATGTTTTTGGACTGTGGGAGGAAGCCGGAGAACCCGGAGAGAACCCACGCATGCACAGGGAGAACATGCAAACTCCGTGCAGAAAGACTCCGGGCCGGGAATCGAACCCAGAACCTTCTTGCTGCAAGGCAACAGCGCTACCCACTGCGCCACTGTGCAGCTCGGCTAAAACACACAGAGAAAAATGCTTATCTATTTCACAACAATTTCTGTTTCCGGATCCACCTGTTTACTTTCTGCAGTTTAGGGTTCGGGTACGGTTAGGGTTAGGGAGCTATTTCAGCCTGTAAAAGTTTTCACGGTTCTTTTTATAGGAAATAAAAAGTGTGGCAAGTATTTATGGCAGTGTAGAAAGAAAATAAAAGCAGCAAATTTCCACAAAAATTTTTTTTATTAGTCTCAGAAGTTTTCTAGAAAAAAAAAAAAAAAAAAACGCTGAAATTTGTTGATGGCAACAAAAATATCCAAAAGTTTTAAATAAATCTTTGAAGATTTCTAGAAAAGCGCAAACATTTTGAAATTAATCTGAGATTTTCAAGAAAAACCTTTGAAATTGCTGAGCTTGAAAAATCTGATATTTGTTGAAGTTTAAAATAAAAAAAAACTAAAATTTTTAGATTAATAGAAATTTTCTAGAAGCAAACCTGGAAAATTCACATTTTGAAAAAATAATAAACGTTAAAGGATCTAAAAATATTTTTAGAGTAATCTCAAAAATATTCTTGGAAATTTCAGTTTTTTTGTCAGTTTTGGAGCTCAGAAATTTCCTTTTTTTTAATTATTATTATTATTTTTTTTTTAGAAAACTTCTGAGATGAATCTCAAAATTCCTGAGTTTTTTGGCAGGAATGTTCTCCCTTTGTTTGGTCTTCATGCTTCTGAACACTCGGCACGCCGCTCTAATCCCACAGCCGCCTGCGGTTGTAAAGTGAGAACAAGTTGGAGGGAAGCTGCTGCTGTTAACTCGGTTCTGTCTCTCCCAGGTTTCGGATCAACCTTCTATGCGGAGAGTCGGACTCCAGCGACATCGCCCTGCACTTCAACCCTCGGTTCGACGGCTGGGACAAAGTGGTTTTCAACAGCCGTAAAGACGGATCCTGGATGTCGGAGGAGAAGATCCGCAGGATGCCTTTCTCCAAGGGCGAATCCTTCGAGTTGGTCATCATGATCACCTCCGAGGGATTCCAGGTAAACAACAAGCGTGTGGTTTTAAAGGGAACCAATGAATAAAACTTTACATTTTGAATCTTATTATTCTCCCATCTGTTTCTCCACCGTTTCTAAAAACACCTTGAAAAACAAACCATCTCGCCAGTTTTTGGCAGGAATGTTTTTTTTGTTTGGAAATTGAGTCGTTTCAAAAACCTCTAGAATGTAACATCACAACAATCACTGACCCAGACCGTTACCGAGCAAAACCAGCAGAGTTCCGCCCATTACCTAGCAACCCAAGCTAACCTCTAGCATGTTTGGTTCGCTGGTTTTACCGCCTTATGCACCAGATGCATTCTTGTTTGTTGTGCTGGAGGCTCAACTTCTGCTTTTCAGAGATGCACGATTGTATGATGTCACATCGGTTTGCTACCATTTTCATGTCCGTTTTGTAAAAGTTGAATTTGAGGCCGTGATCAGGAGTGGCTAATTTGGATTTAAAGTGACAGAGAATGGATTTATCGCTATTCTCATTGATTGATTGATTGATTGATTGATTGATCATGTTCTTCTTTGTGCTCCAGACTAAAGTCGACGGGAAGGACTTCTTCCTGTTCCCTCACCGCCTCCCTGTGGAGCAGATCCGGGCCATCCAGGTCGCCGGAGATGTTTACATCCAAACCATTAACATCATTGGGGTGAGCCACAGAGTCGGCCATTTTTATTTCAGTAAATGAATGTAGCAGGTTTTCTGAACATGTGTCTGCCTCAGGGCGGCGGCGGCGAGTTTCCTGGAGGAACCGGAGTGAGTAAAACATCCAGACTCAGCTATTAGTTTCCTCATTTGGTCTCATGTCATGGATTAAACTAAACATGGCTTCTTCACAGGGAGGATATCCAGGATGCAGCATGGGGGTTTGTATTTACAATCAATTTATCCATGTAAAATACATAGCTAACAACAAAACAGTAATTTATTTTGGCATTCTTAGACAGATTAATGTAAGAAATATAAAAACAGAACAGATAAAACATTTTAAATAAAAGGAATAATTTCATTTTAAATTAGGCAGATCAAGCAGTGATAATCAACACTAACTGTCATAATGTATGACTTCGTCGCTGTGCGCTCAGCTAGCACGACTATGAAATACTCAGTGGTTTAATGGTCTGCTGGATGCAGTGTCGTTGGATGAAGCAGGAGATTTTTCTCTGTTATTCAACAAATATTCAGGATTCTGGCACAAAAACAATAAATGTTTCTTTTCCTTCTGGAAGAGAGTTTGTCAGAAATAAATTGAAAGAGAAAATATGTTCTTCCTTCCTTCCAGCAGGGCGGATACCCAGGAGGCAGCATGGGGGTGTGTACCTTTAGAAACTTAATCATTTCCTTTCAGAGTGGCTCAAAGTAAATCAAAATGTTTTTTTAATTACTTTTCTGACAAAACCCAGGGTGGATATCCTGATTGCATGGGCGGAGGAATGGGAGTGAGTATATACACTGTAAAAACACAAACTCTCGCAAACGTCTCGGTACACTTGAAATACGACAAAATAAGAAAAATTTCAAGTAACTTTTCAGCAAAACATACAGCAGCTTGTTTTAAATAAATTATTCTTTAATGTTGATGAAAAAGCTCTAGTTCCACTGCGCCGTTACCTAGCAACCCCGGCCAAGCCCAGCCTGCTACCTAGCAACCCAGTTCTAGTTCCACTGGCAGATTAACTCACTAATAATAAAGGTACAATGTCTTATGAGTGAAATTAATTATTCATCAAAAACAAACTCTTGTATCTTTTCTGAAGTTATTTAGACGTTAGTTGTGTTTTATTTTCAGTGAACTAATTATTTGTAAAAGAAACTAAACCAAAATAAGTTTCAGTTCAAATGAACTTTGCATAGAAAAGTTTATTTAATATTTTTGTTTTTTAAGCAGGGAGGATATCCTGGAGGCCATATGGGGGTTGTAACTATTTATTATTATCATCTATAATAATTTCCTGCAGATCAGAATAATTTAAACGACTTTTTCTGGTTGATCTGCAGGGTGGATGTCCTGACGGGATGGGAGTGAGTTCAGATAACGACATTGTTAACGGCTGTGTTCAACATTTTCTCCTATAATAATCACTTGCAACGTGTAAATATTTGCAGGGCGGATACCCAGGAAGCAACATGGGGGTAAAATCACAACATCGCAGTTCATTACCATCAAAAGACGGTTTGTGTCATAATTATATTCTTTCCCAAACAGGGAGATTTTCCAGGATCCCACTTGCCGGTGAGAGAAAATCTCAGTGATATTGGCAGCATTATTGTTCCATACTGACGTTTTCTGATGTTTTTCTATCATTTCTATAAATGTGTTTGCAGGGGACGGGAGGGCAGCCGGTCTACAACCCAGTAAGTGTTTCTACCAAACACTTTCATCTCTTTTATAAATACGTAATTAATGAATTATAAATAGTGTTCTTGTTTTTAAAGTTACTTAATTGTAATGTTTGTGTTTATTTACCGCCCCCTTGTGGCTTGGGAACTGAGCTGCAGTTTGTTACTGATGTTTCTGGTTCATGTTTTCAGAATCACAAAGTGGTAAATAAGCATAAAAGTTGATGAAATAATTTACCTGAACTGACAAACAGCTACAGATTATTGATTTCTTCAGTGGTTTGTTGTACAGGAATAGCAGCTGGGAAGGAATTAGGATTAGAATTATGGCTGGAATTGGGATTAAGAAGTTAAGCTATTGTCTGTGCAACAACTGAAATTATTTTTTCCAGAATTAGTAACCTTTAATTTCTATTTTTTTAATGTTATTTAAACCAAAGAAATTACATATATGTATTTGTCGTCCTGGTGCGGTGCTCTCCAGGGCCCTCTGGTGGGCTGGGGGCCCCAAGCATTTGTCTTGGCACTGGCCCTGGCCTGTTTCCCAACCTGTGATGTAAAGCTGTGATTCAGTGAAACTTGCTCCCGTTCTCAGCCGGTGCCGTTCGGCGCCCCGATCCCCGGAGGGATGTACCCCAAGAGGACCATCATCGTCCGGGGCCTGCTGCCCTACGGGGCCAAAAGGTTCGTTCTCGCCGCCCGGCTGCACAGATCCTTCCGATGACCCAGTGCTGACAGAACCTGGGTGTCTCAGGATGGGCTTCAACCTGGTGGTGAGCAGAACCCAGGACATCGCCTTCCACATGAACCCCAGGGTGAAGGAGGGCGTCGTGGTGCGAAACGCCCGGACCGGAGGGCGGTGGGGCAACGAGGAGCGAGAGCTCAGCGGGTCGCCCTTCACGGAGGGGCAGTACTTCGACGTGAGTTTCGCTTCCTGATCGGGTCCGGCTCCACTTTCTGACGCGTCTTTCTGACGGGTTTTCTGTCTCCAGATGTCGATCCGCTGCGGCAACCAGAGGTTTAAGGCGTTTGTGAACGGGCAGCACCTGTTCGACTTCTTCCACCGAACGAACTTCAGCGAAATCGACAAACTGGAGATCGACGGAGACGTTCAGATCTCCTACATCCACTTCTGATTCACCACTTCCTGTTGTGCAACTTTCAGTTTTGCATCAGTTGTTTGCATTGATAAAGCTCAGGAAGAGAATGTGCTTTTGAATTTATTCATTTCTTATGCAAAAACATTGTAAAAAACATCGGCAGTGACAAAATCAAAGTAGTTATCGTACAAAAATCCTTAGAAATGTAGAAACACCAGCAGAAACACATTCAACAAAATGCAAAATACTGGCTCTTTGAAGGCACTTGGGAAGGTTGTGAAGCTGAGGAGGAAAATGAGGAAGAAGAAAAAAAGGCTCCATGTAGAAGGAAACAGGAAGTGAATCCAGCACCTTTTTTTCTGAAAGTCCCACTGATTAAACGGCACCACTGTATTACAAAAACAAACCAAAAAGAGAAGTGAAGTAGTTTTCCATGACATTCTGTAACGGTTTTAAAAGTACCTTTGATGCTCACAAAGAAGCTCAGCACGATTTCTTCTCCCAAAACAGCAAATCTAATCTGAAGACTGAATACAGGACTAGAAATAAACATACTGTTATATACATACATAAAAATATAAGTGCATACATGTTGCAGCTCCTCCTCATCCTCAGTGCAACAGTTGGAGAAACCGCAGAAGAGCAGCTGGATGTTCTCATTCAAATCATTTTTTTAAAGTTTAAGGGAAATAATGTCTGAACCACTGAAAGTCATTAGTGCAAAAGTTGATACAAAAAAATCAGCATGAAAACAAAAATCAGAATATTAACACTGAAAGTTTTCCTCGTTTGATCTGTTCCTGATTGATTGGAGGTTTCAGCCGTACCGCGCAAAAACAAGAGAAACTACCGCAACGTTCAGATTTTTCTTAAAAAAATAAAATAAAATTTGAAATGAGGAAATTTAGTTTGATAGAAAAAAAAACCTCAAATTTTGAGATTTGAAAATGTGCAAATCTTTTGACGTTTTCTGATTTTCTTCTAGCAAGTTTCTGGCTTCTGAAAATCGGAAATTTCCAGATTTTTTTCTTGAACAAAGATCAAATTTGATATTTAAATTTTTTTTTTCTCCAGCAACATTTTAACTTCTCAAACACAGAAATATTTTCTAGAAAATGCCTGAGATTATTTTCATTTAAAACTCCCAAGTTTCTCTTTAGAAAATGTTTCTTTTGAAAATCAGACAAAAATCTCCCAATCTAGAAATTTTCATCTTTTTTTCTAGCAACATTTTGATATTTCAAAGTTTTTTTTTTTTTTTAAAGAAAATGTCTAAAATTTTTCTCAAAATATTTTCTAGCAACATTTAAACTTTTCAAACTGTAATTTCCAAGATTTTTCTATGAAACTTTTGAAAGTCAGAAATCTCAAAAGTTTTTGTCCGTTTTCTCCGCCTACGGTGACCCGAAGGCATCAGGGGTCATGCAGGTCGTCACACCTGTGTGTTGGAGGAAAGGTGAAGGGTAGTATTTGTTGCGGACCGGACCGGACCGGACCGGATCGGATCCACTCTGGAGTTTCAGGCTGTTTCAGCGTTTTGTCACAACCACAAAACGTCCAACTGGGATTTTATGTGATTCTGCCGTTTGTAACGTTAAAGAGTTCAAAGCTAAATATTTAGCTACGTACTGTTGGAGTATTGATCAGTTCTAAGTATTGATCAGTTCTAAGTATTGACTGGTTTTAACTCATTTAACGGTTTGTTAAATGAATCTCCAATCATATTTTCAGGTTTGTGGTTGTAACAAGATGAAAAGCGTAGAAAAGTCCAGGTGAAGTGAAGCGTTTTTAAGTCGATGTTTCTGCTCTCTGCCGTCTGACGGAGCTGGGATTGTACCTGGTAGTTCACACAGCAGTAATTTAAACAGACATGTCATTAAAATACCTTGCAGTCTAGAGATAAAGCGACTGAACGAGTCGCCCGTCTGAGCGGATCGGTTCAGTCTGGCAGTGTCAGCTGGTTTCACAGGGTTGGTCCAGCATGGCGGCGTCTCTTTGCAGAGGAAGAGAAACGTCATCTCAGTAGCTGCGTTTCCATTCAGCTTCAAATTCAGCAAATTGTAATTATGAAATAAATTCATTAAATTAAAAACCTTGTGCATTGGTGAGGCAGTGATGTGTGTTTTCCAGGCACAAAGTGGCTTATTTTCACAATGTAGCATCTATGTTTTACTTTTAAGTAGAATTTCTTGAAAGAAATTGGGTCTTTGTCACTTTAAGAAGCTCCTGCTCTTTCTGAAGCTCCGCCTTCAGGAAGTCATCACAACATGGCTCCTCTATTAACCCTTTAACGTTTTCACCAGCGTTGCTCTGGTGTTTGCTAATCACTGCCGGCTAGTCTGAAGGAGCTGCGCCTCGAAGGCGGGGTTCGGTCCACCCAAGCGTTTTGCTCAGCTGAATGGTTGCCATGGAGACAAAAGGATTTCTCAAACATGCATGTAGGAATCAAATCACCGCTCCAGAGGGAAAAACATTTTAACATGATGAATCGCTGAAGGTTGGTTTTACGTGGCGCTGGAACCTTTAAAGGAAATGCTGTGGCAGCAAAATTCAGTTTTTTTTTTACATTAGAAAAGGATCAAAAAAGTTTTGAGCATTTTTGTAATGGAAACGCAGCTCCAGATTGTGCTACAAATATTAGATCTGCAGCATAAAACCGTGAGCGTCTCCTGCAGTTTGCAGGATGAAGAACACGAAGCGTCTTCAGAGCCCCTTGTAAATCCTCTCATCGGCCTGAGGAACCCTTCGTGCCATGAGCATGCTGTGGTGAGTTAGTGCTTTGGCTCAGTTACTGCCAGGGCAGCCTCCTGGTCGCCTCCATGTCCTCCAGCAGCTCAAATGTCGGGGTGGGGGCCGGGGTGCGGTCCGGCGTGGCGTGGCAGGACGGCTGCAGCGGCAGCGTCGCCGTGGAAGACGACACCGGCATGTCCAGGCTCTCCAGCGAGTCGGAGAGGGCCCGGGCGGCCTCACGGCGCGGGCAGAGGACGTATCGGCTGGGCTGGTGGACCTCCACGGTGGTCACCGACTCCAGTCCCTTCAGGCACAGCGGCGAGGCCTCGGCCGGGTCGCGGCCGCCCACGGCGCCCAGCTCCGAGGACGACTCGTCCATGTTGACGTAGAGGATCTCGTCCGGGTCCTGGGGGTCCGGCAGGTCCTCCAGCGCTTTCTCCAGCTCGCAGCGCAGCGTCTCGAAGGACGGCCGGTCCTTCGGGCTCAGCAGCCAGCAGGAGAACATCAGAGAGTAGCTGCAGGTTGGACAGAAACACTAAATCACTTTCAGCTTTTCCCTCGTCAATCAGCTGCTCTCTGTTGTAAACCACCCTGTTGCTATGGTTACACAGCATCACAAAACAAGCAGCATGTGAAAAAATATTGCTAAAAATCTTCCCAACGAGACATTTTGAGTTATTCTCACAACAAAATCAACAAACAAAAGAAACAACATTTTTTCCCCTCAGAAAAGCAGGAATGAAGTTTTGAAAAAGAAAAAAATCTCAATGAAAGCAAAAAGCAACTGAGCAGCTCAACTCTAGAAACCACAGACATTTTGGGTCAGAAATACACACTGCAGGAAGTTCAGCCCATTGATTCTTTTAAATAACGAATGTGGAGTGAAGCGCACTGCAAAAACACAAAATATTACCAAGTATTTTTAGTCTAATTTTGTCTTTTTACACTTCAAATAAAACAAAACTAACCTACAGCAACATATAAAGTCTAGTTTTAAGTAAATAATTCCTGAATAGTTATTAAAAAGTTCACGTTCCACTGGTGGATCATTCCACTGGTGGATCGTTCCACTGGTGGATCGTTCCACTGGTGGATCGTTCCACTGGTGGATCGTTCCACTGGTGGATCGTTCCACTGCGCCGTAACCTAGCAACCCCCAGCCACGCCCAGCCAGTTACCTAGCAACCAAGTTCCGGTTCCACTGGCAGATTATTCAAATTAAATTCAAATTCCTTCCTTAATCCCAATGGAGAAATTAAATATTTTAACACTTTCATCAATATTAAGGAATTATTTACTTTATATTGCTAAAAATTTGATTGTAAGTTAGTTTGGCCTCATTTCAAGTGTAATAAAAGACATTTTTACTATAAACTAGACCAAATATTCTTGTTAAGATTTAATATTTTTGCAGAGTAATGATTATTTGGTTACTAAATCAGATTATTTGAGTGATTGATTGATGAATTGTTTCCAGCGTACTCACATGGAGTCCAAACAGTCTGGAGGCTGTTTGAGTCGGTTCCCTTGTCTCAAGTAGTCATAAATCTCACTGTTTTCCACCCCAGGGTAAGGCGTTTGTCCTCGCGTGGCGATTTCCCACATGGTGACTCCGAACGACCACTAGACGGAAAACAGGACAGAGGGAAAGGTCAAAAAACAAACCTACGCTTCCTGACCTTACAGGGGAAAGGTCAGGAAGCGCCGCCTCCCTCCAGTCGGACATGAACTTCACAGAAGAGTTATCGCCGTGGATGTGGGCGGGTTATGGAGATCATCATTTGTATGTTAACAGGAAAATACCCATAATTCACAGCTCAGCGTGTATCTTTCTGAGGTCCTGAGGTTTGCGTGAAATGATTTTACCAGCTGCAGCAGCTGCGTCTGTCCCAGAGGTTTGGCCTCAAAAACATTTCACCAGATTCCTGCTAACTGGTTAAAGTTGAAACATCACCGAGTTCGACTAAAATATCAATAATTTGGCAGATTTTCCTACTGCAGATCAATCCAGCCGTTTTTCTGTCCCAACTTTTTCTCTCATGGGTGAAAATAGTAAAATCCAAAGTATTTGTGAGCTAAGAAAAACCCTGAAATTAATATTATATTTTGTAGTAAGGATGTCATTCAGAGTAGATCCATTTAAGCAGAACAAACAGACTGCAGGTGAGTCCAGGTGAGTCCAGGTGAGTCCAGGTACTCACCACGTCACTCTTCGTTGTGTAGACGCGGTCTGCTAAGCTTTCGATGGCGATCCATTTGACGGGCATCTTGGAGATGCGGCCCTGTCTGTAGTAGTCGCCGTTGTAGATCTTCTTGGAGAGGCCGAAGTCGGCCACGCAAACGTTCATGTTCTCATTCAGCCTGAGGCGGAAACGGACATGTTTATTTATATTATGTTTATCCCAACATATGAACAGATTAGCATACACAAAACATGTCCATCACTTTTTTGTTTAGTCTTTACTCTCTGCCTGAGAAAAGAGAAGAAGAAGCGAAGGAGACGGCATGCAGGGAACTGAAAGAGAGAAAAGTGGAAGAAGCGTTTTCCTTACATGCAGTTGCGCGCAGCCAGGTCTCTGTGGATGAAGTTCTTGCTGCTGAGGTACTCCATCCCGCGGGCGATGTCGGCCATGAACTTAACCAGCATCTGAGACGGCAGGTACTGCAGGGCAGAACAGAGGAGAGTTCGTTTACTCGTTATTCTCAGCAGAGGGCGCCAGCGTCCATCTTTTTACAACTAATTTTCCAGCAGACTGACTGGTTAGTCCTCAGGGAACCATTGTGTGCTTGTTTGTAAAAGTTGGCCCTCTTCATAACTGTTTCAACATTCTTTATAGGTCTTGCTTTGATTAGAGTTTCCCAGCTCTTCTGGGGGTTTAATGCATATCGCTCACAGCTGGCGCCAAAAACACTTTGTGTTTTCGAGAGCTTCTGCTGCCAGAGTGGGAGTGGTTGGAGGCTTATTTAAGAAAAACTTTACAACTGTGCTGAACTTTGGATCCAGTTTTGCTGACATTCATGTGAACTTAAAAACCATAAAGTGTGTGAAACTGCGAGTGCTGGTTTGTTGCTGACTTGTTGCTTTTGGGTTGTTTGTTTTCAGGCGTACCACAGGGCAGTCGCCCAGCCTGGAGTACAGCAGGTAGCTGTGCAGATCGCCGTGCTTCATGTACGGCAGGATGACCACCGGCGACGGGTAACCTTCGCTCTCCACCGTCTGCAGACACACGCCTGAGGAGAAAGTCAGCAAGAAAACACTCATCATTGAAAATGTTCAGACAATCTCCTCTTTTTATGAACTGAATCAATGGAATATGCTGCAGTTTTTTCTGATTGCATTCAATCAGCAGGAGGCCAAAATCAAAATGTCTGTCTTTTTCCAGCAACTTTTAAAACTTTCTGTTTTTCTACTAAATTTCTGGGAAAGTGTGTTTGTGTTTCTGCAATGTGATAATCTAGTAAACTGTTTAATCGCTTGCTGATGTTCAGCTTTGGTGGATAAACCACATTAAATATGTTCAATCATCACTAAGTCCTACTAAAATCTACTGTGCACCATGGTTTCTGTTCATGTTGTCTGGCACATTCTTTTTTTTAAAAGCAGCTTCATGAAACTTATATTTTTATGCGCTTTCTTTCACTTCTTCTTCTTCTAGTAATAAATGTGTTACTAACCAAAACTGATTTCCTCTTTTTCAAAGATCATAAAAGTGAAAAAATGTAAGATATTTTTCAATCCAGCAGGTTTTCAAAAAAGCTGCTGCAAGAAATGAACAAACAGTGAGAGCGACTCAGTTTTATGTGATTTTTTTATAAACAGTCCAGAGTGAATTTTCCATATGTAGGGATTTGTAAAAACACAAAATCTTACCAAGTATTTTGGTCAAATTTCTGGTCCAAATAAGACAAAACTAATAACTTTTCAGCAAGAAATAGAAGCTTGTTTAAAGTCTAAAGTTCTTTAATATTGATGAAAAAGTTTCACTGGCAGATTACTTACATTTTTATATCAATGATTTGTTTTGTTTTTCTGTTTACTAAATGGCAAATCACTGACTTTTCAAGCTTGGAAATGTTTTGCGTATTAAATTTCTTAGATTAACCTAAAAATTCCTGAGTTTCTTCTACAAAATTTCCAACTTTCCAAGCTCAGAAATTTCAAAAATGTTTGTCCTAAATTTCTCAAATTTTTCTAGCAAATTAAAAAAAAAATTAACTCAGAAAGTTTCAAGTTTTTCTATTAAAGTTCTGGCAGGTTATTTTCAGAAGAGAAATGAGGAAAATGTCTCGTTATAAATGCCACGATCTACCAGTGAAACCAGAACTTTTTCATCAAAATTCAAGTTTTATTTACTGAAACAAGCTCACATACTTTGATGAAATGTTTCGTGAAAGTTTGTTTTTTCCCCGTTTCATGAGCAGTAAGACATTTGCACTAGAAACTGTAGAATAAATACTTGATAGGAGAGAAAGTTTTGAAGAAAAGGTGCATGATGTGTCAGGATCCTCACCCAGGAGCCTCATGACGTTGGGATGGTCAAACTCCTTCATGCAGGCGGCTTCACGCAGAAAGTCTTCCATCTCTGAGCGCGTGCAGATTGCAACTGCAGGGGCGACGGTTCACTTCGATCAATTTGTTTGCAAAACTTTGTACACTTTCTCTGATTAATAAAAAATCCCATGAGGGTGGAGCTGCTCTACCCCAGAACTTTGGCTCAAAATTACTTCAAACTATTTTAATTTTGTGCTTTTCTTCTGCAAACATCTGACTGAAGCTGTTTTATTTCTAAAACTGAGATACTGGTGGATGTTGATTTATTTTGATGTTCACTCACTCTTCATCGTCTTTACAGCCACCTTGAGAACAGCTTCTTCCTGATTTAGCAGGCCCTCCATCACAGAGCCAAACTCCCCTGAAGACACAAAACACAACCAGACCTTTAATAAAACAATGATTCTGTAAAAAGAAAATCAGCAGACACAACCAACATTGCAAAAACAGAAAATCCTGCCGATTTAGTCTTGATCTGGATAAGATATTACACAAAAATATTGTGTTTGTTTTGTGTATTATGGGTTTCATACAGCAAAAGCAAAATCTTACCAAGCATTTTTGGTCTAGTTTCTGGTGCAAATATCTTATTACACTTGAAAAAAGACAAAACTGACTTACAAATAACTTTTCAGCAAGATACAGAAGTCTGTTTAAGTCAAAAGTTTTCTAATATTGATGAAAAAGTTCCGGTTCCACTGGTAGATTATTTAAATGTTGTGACATAAGTGAAACAATTTGCCACTGGAACAAGTTATTTCTATCAATGTTGAGGAATTGTTGACTTAAAACAAGCTCCTATATATTGCTGAAAAGCTACTTTAGTTAGTATGTAAGTTAGTTTAGCCTTATTTTAATGGTACAAATGCATTTGCTCTAGAAACTACCAAAATACTGCTAATATTTTGTTTTTGCAGTGCGAACACATTATAAACACCCAAAAAGTATTTTTGTGTAATTTTGAGTGAAAATATCAGAACTAGAGTAGACTAAAACACGTGGTATAACTTTGTGTTTTTGCAGTGGAGGCAGTAACATCTATATTTGTGCTTACCTTCTCCCAGAGTTTTTCCCAGAGTGAGTCTGTGTCTGTCCACCATCACGTCTTGGAGCTTCTGCTTCAGCTCATCGCTGATGCCCAAGCTGTTCACTGGAGGAAAACCAGAAAGGCTTTTACTTTGCAGGAAAACAACTGAAATGTGCAAAAATATGCATTTACACACTCCTATTCACTTTGTTTTAGAAAAGAAGAAGATAAATCTATTCAAATCAGAGCAGGTATGGAAAAAAATCTGATAATATCAGCCAGCCTTAGAAAGAGTATTACTCGTTATCACTGTAAATATTTTGCTCCAATACAAAATAAACAACTTTCTATTGCCTGTACATTTTTTATGTTATGGTTTAGCTCAAACTTAAATAAACTAGGCACCATTATTTACATGTTCAAACTAAACATCACAGGAAAAACATTTTTAAAAGAAACTCAAAACTGAAGGTTAATTTCAGGCGTAATGTGTTGACATCGAGTTTTAAGATTATTGGTTACTTTGTTTTTTTGTTTTTTTTATATTTATTTATTTGTTTATGATTATTTGTGTTAAAAGCTTAAACTGCACTGTAAAAACACATTTTACCAAGTATTTTTTAAAACTTTTGGTTGAGTGTAAATATCTCAGAACACTTAAAATAAGACAAAACTGACTTAGAAGTAACTTTTCAGTAAGATATAGAAGCTTGTTTTAAGTCAATATTTCCTTAAAATTGGTGAAAAAGTTCAAGTTCCACTGGTAGAATGTTCCACTGCGCCGTTACCTAGCAACCCCAGCCAAGACCAGCCCGTTACCGAGCAACCCAGTTCTAATTCCACTGGCAGATTATTTCACTTATACCAGGGAAAAATCTTTTATTATAAGTAAAATAATCAGTCAGTGGAACTAGTATTTTATTAATCAATATTTAATAATTTACTTAAAACAAGCTTCTATATTTTGTTGAAAAGGTTTATGTAAATTTGTTTTCTTTTATTTCAATTGAACTTAGATATTTACAGTAAAAACTAGACAAAAAAATACTTTTGTGTTTTTGCAGTGTGATGAATTTTTTAAAATGTAATTTAAAAAAGGATCTGAAGACTCGCAGTGTGCTGGGATGTTTCCTCCAGCTGGGCAGACGTTCCTTTTTGTTTTCCTCCAGACTCTGACAGAACAACAACACGGTCGGAGATCGCCTCCAGCTGCTGCTACACCATCAATCTGACACAGCTTGGCCCAAAAATGCGCTCAGACCACAGGCATGTTGCGACTCATGCTGGTATGTCCGGTCACGGAAACAACCAGAACGTCAGGAACCAACTACGTCTGGTCAGCATAAGATCCATCTAATCCAACCCTTCCTTTATCATTTTATCATTCCTCCTCATAAATTGTTGATCTCCTGTTACGTCTTGCCTTCTTTCTTTTTTAACCCAGCATGTTGGGACCTGCTCAGAAGGACCATAACACATTTCCTGGGGACAATGTCAGGGCTTGAATGTGACCCAGCTGGGTGAAATCTGAGCATTTGTTTTCAGGTTTGAGTCTTTGTGATGACTCAACATCACAAAGAAACGTTGCAGACTGGATTTGGCACACAAAGCAACGCAAAATTATCGTCTCTGATTGGTCCTCGCTGTCACTGCAACTCATGAATTTAACTTTCATCTTCATTTGGGTGTTTATGTTAGTTTTTACAAACAAATTTAACTGTAAAACATTTAAATCTGATATGAAGCATTGAAGCTTCCTTAACTGAAGCTGAAATTTGTTACTGCAGATTCTGCAGCAGGCAGTTTTAACATGAAATTGGTTTATGGTTATACATTTATTTCATTTATATATTGTTCCAGTTTCAGGCTGAAACATTTCGGCGGATGATTCGAGTACCTTGATTATTAAAATTCCTCGAGGAAAATCTTCCTGCCTTGAAGCTTTTTTCATTTATGTTTCGTTATTTAGCGCGCCGTGCTCCGCTAAATAACACGTGCTTTAGATGTGCAGCTTTACGGACAAACCGGAAAATTTATTTCATATCATCCTGGTCGCAACAAATGGGTGGCGGAAATCACTGTGGTGGTACATGGCAGGTAGATGAGTTTCTGGGTGTGTTGCTATAAATGTCTGGGCAAGGTGAGAGTTCATCTATCAAACTGACTGAAGTTTAATAGTTGACTAAACTCCAAAAGCTGAAGTATGTTATTAGTGCATTTGTGAACCTGTCCATAGCATTAAATTGAATATACTTTCAGATTCTTGTATAACTTTTCTTCAGGTTAACTTAGAAAGTGAGCTAACCTGTATTATTGTTACAGGTTAGTTTTTTAAACTACAGAAAAGTAACTCCTAGGGAAGCTCAAATGTGAAACATTTAAATGATCTTGATATCTGATAGTAATACTGCTCTTATGTCAGATTTACCAACAAATTAATTTATCTTTTTTTTATCCAATTACTCGATTAATTATAAGAATAGTCGATAGAATACTCGCTCACTAACGTATTCGTTTACAACAGCCCTATTCCAATTCCAATTAAAACTCTTGCTCTTTCTGAAAGCACAAGGTTCAAAACATGGCTCCTCTTTTAACCCTTTAACGGTTTTTACCAGCGTTTCACTGAGAAGCAGCTCCTATAATGAGCTCAGCTGATGTGCAGTTCCACCAGGTGTTTGCTAATCACTGCTGGCTAGTCTGAAGGAGCTGGGTTGGGGAGTTGCATCTAGAAGGCGGGGCTAGGTCCACTCAGGCGTTTTACACAGCTGAATGGTTGCCATGGAGTTAAAAAGATTTCTCAAACTTACATGAAATAATCAAGGCAACACTGCAGCTTAAGCTTAAAACATGATATAAAGCTAAAAAAAAGTCTATTTTACATGAAGCTCCTCCTTTAAAACATTTTGAATTATATCTTAAGATATCTTTAATTACAATTATGACTAGTCAGAACAAAAGTTTACTTCATGGCTAGTAATAAGCATAAACATAAGCGGTGAAACTGATCTTATGTTAAATGGCCTGCCGTATCTCCTCATGTTTTACTGCGGTGGACAGAGCAGTCACTGCAGGGTGAGGCGCAGCGTTTCCCGCTCATCCAATGTTTTCACTCTGAGGGATTCAGGTCTGGGCATGCAGCTCAGAGCTTCTGTTCCAGGTGCGTTCAGAGGAACTCACATGTCGCCTCCAGCGGTCTGCGGCTGTAGCTGCGCCGCGCGCGGTACCTCACCACCAGCTGCCCGCGCTCCATCATGGGCTCGAACGCCTCCCTGCAAAAACAATCAATCAAATTTTATTTGTACAGCACATTTCAGCAGCAAGGCATTTCAAAGTGCTTCACATCATAACAAACACAAAAGCATAACATCTGGAAGGTTGATACAACAGCAGCTCTTTAATGTATTGTGGTGCTAAGCCGTTCAGCGATTCATAAACTAACAACAGTATTTTAAAGTCTATTCTTTGAGCTACAGGGAGCCAGTGGAGGGACTTTAAAGCTGGTGTTTTACACAACGGCAACACTGATGTGGTCAGTCGGGCGAGTGTGTAAACAACACTGGAAGTGTGGCGGCGTAACGCAGAAAACGTCTCACAGAAAGTAACAAGCAATGGAGTCTGTAAGGGACGGAAAATATTTATGGTTTGGCCCGATTCGCCGGGTTCCTCCCTTCCACCCGCAAGGAGGACAAATAAACCTACGCACCCGAAGCGCGTCTCTTTGCGCCGCAGCTTAGCCACGTAAACAGCCAGGAGAATGGCCAGGGCCACGGCGCCGGTGACGGCCATCACCACATACCACCAGTGCCAGGAAAACGTTTCCGGATCTGACGAACCTGAAAGGACAAGGGATGGACTCAGTTTAACAGCTCAACCAAAGTTTGGACAGTTTTTACACTGCAAAAACATAAAACATCACCAACCATTTTCGCCTAGCTTTTAGAGCAAATGTCTTAGTACACTCAAAATAAGTCGAGGCTAACTTCAAACAAATTAATCAGCTTGTTTTAAGTTAATAATATTTCGTTCTAATTCACTGGTGGAATATTCCACTGCGCCGTTACCTAGCAACCCCAACCCGTTACCTAGCAACCCAGTTCCAGTTCCACTGGAACATTATTTCACTTATAATAAAACGTTTTTCCATGTTGCAAGTGAAATAATTTGCCGGTGGAATTAGAACTTATTCTTCAATTTTAAGAAATTATTTTGCTGCAACATCTGGATGAAAATGTACTTATTAGTTTTGTCTTAATTCAAGTGCACTAAAATATCTTCACTAGAAACTACACTTGATAAGATGGAAGAAGGTATTAGTGCTGCCAATCAACCAAGTGTACGCAGTGCTATATCTGCTAATGGCAGAAAATCAACCTTTTTTTTTAATTTACTATTCAATAAATCAGATTTTTTAAAATTGGCACATTTTACCAATTTTAGATTTTTACCATTAAGCATTGATATAAAATATTAGAAATACATTAAAAGAGAAAAACTTAATGAAATTCCTTTTTTTAAATTGAATATTAAACATTTTATTGCCTAAAATGCAATGATATAGCCTTCCTTTAGTGGAACCGGGTGATGTGCATATATATTTTGTATGGTTTTAGCCGAATTATTGCTCTAAATATGTTTTCTTTTTCAGCAAATGGCCTTTTTTTTCTGAGTCTGTAAGCTAGGCCTGTCGCGATAAACGATAAGTCAATTAATCGAACGATAAATTAAAACTATCGACTCATTTTAATTATCGGCTATATCGTTTCTTCCTGCCTTTTTCTCTTACTGTTGATGACACTGAATGAAAAATGGCTCAACTCCGCTGCTCTCCATTAACCCATTAACTCTCCCTTCCTTACTTCCTTAGTGTAATGCCCAGCGCGCTGCACGATCTGATGTCGCAAAACCTGAGAGACACATTAGCCGACAGAAATCCTAGCTGTAACGGTTCGATCGAAACCGTGTTGTGTCCAACAACGGACACAAAATAATAAGTCCAGTTCACTAACTTTGAAACTAGGCATTAATCAATTCCTTACTACAATCTACCTGCAATGCATGTGGCTAGTGTCAGTCTGACTGAATGAAAATCATTATAACTATTTATGTCACGTTAACGAAGAACAGCTGAAAAGTTACCGGGTTTTCTGGTAGAAATTTCGCTCCAACTCCTCCCCTAGTTATTGATATTTTCTTTGCACGAACTGTTGAATAAACATTCATGTTGTTTCCGATGTCTGCTGGACTTCGGGTTGCACCGTGTCAGCTGTTCGGGATTCCCTCCATGTTTCCCCTCAGAAAGCAGGAGGAGAATCCGCGCTTTCTGATTGGCTACCGGTCACATTCAACAGGCTGCGTCACTCTCCCAGTCTGGATAAATCCTTGATTTAGATCGGAGCGGCACAACGATCTACCGTAACACACAACACTAGTGACGATCTCAGAATGAAGAACGTTCTAAGATTGTCGTTCGGGGTAAAAATTCCTGTAGTTTGAACTATTGCATCAGGCAGTCGGATGTCTTCTCTATTTAAATCTAATTATTACTGAAGGCCAATATACTAAACAGACTTCATAATCTGCACTCTTTTGGTTGAATGCAGTATTTATTTCCACTTTGGTTTTATGTTGTTTAGTTTTTATTCAAGTACATTTATTGTTAATGGAGACTAAGAATCTATTTTATTTTTGGTTTTGGTTGTTTTATTTATTTTGTGTATCAGTCCCAGTGTTAAGTGTTCTTTTTAAAGTGTATCTTTGGCAGGAAATCGCATGTATTATTACGTAATTTCCATTAAATCAATGTAAAAAGGTCTTCAAACAATATCATCGTTTATCGCAATAATTTTTTGAGACAATTTATCGCCCAGCAAAATCTGTTATCGTGACAGGCCTACTGTAAGCTACAGGTGAAGTTAAATTGATTGCTAAATTAATTGACAATTATCTCAATAATTGATTAATCGATTCAACTTTTTCAACTTTCTGTTTGTCTTGCAAATTAGCCACATAGGTCAAATGTAATCTAAAAAGACGTGCCAAAAAAATAAATATAAGAATAAGCCAATAATTCAACTTTTAAATTTAACGGTTCTGGTCAAAAGTTAACATGTACTCATCATGAGGATCATAATAATTCATAATAAACTAGAACTGATTTTGGACTGACTAACATTTCATTTCTAGAATAATTTTCTTAAAATCTTTTAATTATTTTCTCATTTTTTTAAGAGAGGGAAGAAAATTTGTTAAATATCTAATGTGTTTTCGTCACATTTGTACATTGAAAATGTGAATTTTTCCGCTGTCTTCCATGTTTCCGTGGAGGTTTTTCTGAATTGGAGTGAAAGACTTTCAGAAGTAATGTCTGCCTTTGGGATAAATCTACCACAAATATCCTCTTTCAGTGGAGCTGCTGCCATCCCATCGCTCATTCTGAAATCTTCTCTCAGTCTTTCGCACAAACTGCAAATAAAAACCTCCAACTCCTCATCCTCCCCCAACTTTCTCTGCCTCCTTTTCACTTTTTTTCTCCATGCTTCTTGTTGATGTCTGGGTCTTTAAGACAAAGCAAACAGAGGTGCTACACTGCCTCAGCTTGGTATAAATATTTATGACGCGTCTCCCCCATTCAGCCAACCCGCCTCTCTTCCCTCCTCTACCCCTCTCGATTTTATCTCCTTTCCTCTTTTTTTTTTTTTTGAAAGGCACACGACGGAGGAAGCCCGTGACACAAAGTGAAAAAGAGAAGTTCTGAAGATCCCAAAAAACATCATTAGCTCACTTCCACCAACAGGCCACCGGTCATTTTGTCACAGCAGAGAGAGAGTGAAGGGTCTGCATGTGGACTCACCTCTGAATTTCCCCGTTTCTGAGGAATGAAGAAAAGAACAACTGTTATATTTATTTACAAGAGAAAAACATTTAAAATCATACATCAAGTATTAAATAATTTCTCATTTCTTTACATTTTTCCTTTCAACCAGACATTATTGTGCATTGATGGCTCTGCAAACTTTGTAAATGGCTTCAAATTCTTTAGATTTTGCATGCAGCGCTCAGGCTACCTATAGTTAGCTTGTGTATAACTACCTAACCCAACTAGTTAGCATAGTTAGTTAAGCTAACTAAAGTCAGCGTAAGGAAATTTAGGTCAACTATAATTGGGTATAGTTACTTAAGCTACACATAATTAGCTCAAGTTAAAGTTACTGAAACTCAAAGCCAACATGAATAAAATCACTTGGACTCCATCTTTATTTAAGCTGTAATTAAGGAACCTGATAAAAATCTTTACAAATAATTAAAAAAAAGAAAAGTTACTTAAACTATCAATAGTTAAGCTAACCTCATTATTTTAGAATAAAACCCACACACCTGATAAATAGGATTTATTAATATTTGTTATTGATTGTTCTTGTCACTCACCAGGCGAATTGAGGACCAGAATCCTGATGGGGCTCCAGGGTCCAGGACCGGCCGCTGTGTAGGCGCAGACCCGAAAAGACACGTTGGACAACGGGACGGACAGATTGATGGAGAACTCTGTATCCAGTCCAGCGTCCGCATTAAACTGGTGACAAAAAGAAACAAAGATGACCCATAAGACCAAGTGAACTGGTCATTTAATGACAAATTCATGAAGTTTAAGAAAATTCTTAGTTTTGTTTATGTTTCTTGGTTACAAATGTGGAAGATTGTTGTTTTCTGATCCAATTAGATGGTGTCAAGTTAGCAATTTAAAAAATTTGAACATCCTATTAATTAAAGTAGCTGTTATTGTGTAACAAAGAAATAAAAAACTTCTAGATTTTTAACAAAATGTTGTTCTTGCGCTCATTTCTAAAGAATGGATTCTAATCATTTCTAAAGAATGATTAGAATCCATTACTTTTATCATGAGCTTTAACAGACTTTGAGATTTGGGATGTTTTTCTTTTTTATTTAAGTTGAGATTACATCTGGGCTGGAAACTGTCAGCCAGATCTGGCAACCCTGAAAGGGACTCTATTTTCAGGCAAAGCAGTAAGCAGGGCTAAGTAGAGGCAGGAGTAGAACCTTTATTTTGAAATATGAGTCATTTTTGAAACATAAACAAACACCAACCTTACTTTTCTCTAATGTTCATTTTCATGTATGTCTTGTTAATAAATAGTTCTCATGTGATGTCACACTTCACATGGACTTAGGCAGACATCTTGGCAGGCAGTTGCTATGGAGTTACTATGACAACAAAGCCAAAGGCTTAGAACTAGCTCTGGCCTCTCCTATTTAACGTATGAACAATGAAAGTACATTACAACTACTCTACCCGCTCCTGTGTAATACTAAGATAAACATCAGTGATATTTACTGCAGTACTTACTGCTAGCTAAATTAGCCTAGCTAACGTAGCTCCTCCAGGCTGTGCAAACTCTTTGTGTTCATCAAATAGTATGAGGCAACTTGTCTGCGTCATCTGAGGTGTTTTACTTCTCCATGTCATACGGGCCGATACCGACAGCAGCCATTTTGATATTTAATCTTTCTCTTGCACGTTGGTCAAGAGTGTCCACATATTTTCTTTAGGTTGGTCTCAAAGTCTTGGGTCCTCTATGCATGTGCCAGTTTTCTGACGTGTTTGCTTTGCCCTCAACCCTAACCTTGAAGGGTTAGGGTCAGATTTAGCCACAATGTGGTAGCTAAATCTGTGTGGGTTATTTAATGTAAATAAATCACACTTTATTTACATTAACAGATGTGTAAATGTCCGTTAAGGTCTCAGAGAATCAAGCCTGTGTTCATTATTCGGGCTGACCTGCGGCATGGAGGGTATGCTGTATTCCACCCGGTACCCCTGCAGCTCCCCGTTCAGCTTCCCCGGAGGCTCTTCCCATGACACCAGCACCTCGGTCCCGTTCGGCTTGGCGGTCACGTTGGCTGGTGGGCTGTCTGGCACTGAAACATGGGCGAGAAGAACCACAACATTAAAGTCAGTCATCTTCATTGGGTTCTGTGACCCAAGGCGGTTGAGGTTAAGACTAACTAGCATGCATACCGCTAGTTAGCAAGCTTTTTGCATCTCCCTGCATTTTCTTTTTTTTTTCTTCTATATTTCTTTTTCCAAGGTTTTTGTGGACTCTAGTGGCTCTTATTCGAAAGTAGGCTGACAGGAAAGAGGGCAAGGAGAAAGGGGAAGACATGCAGCAAATGTGGCCGGGTCCGGGAATCGAACCCACGACGGCCGCGTCGACGACTATGGCCTCCAAACATGGGTTGTGCTAAACCACTACGCCACCACAGCATGTCCTTCTCTCTGCATTTTCATTAGAAACGTGAGCAAAGCTTTGTCTATATTTCACTAATGTAGAAAAAAATCAATTTCGCCAATGTGGCGTTTCCAATAAACAATTAAAAACAGCTTATATTTCCAATTGGGACTTAACTAGTGGACAGCCTTCGTCTTTGCCAATAGCTGCATTGATCACATAATTACATAATGGAAACGCAGCAGTTTTGGGGGAAAAAAAAACAATATATATATTTTTGATAAATAGCTTTTGAGGTGACTTTCCGGTTGTATCAAAGTTTGTTTTGCAGTTTTGTATTTTGAAAAACTGCAATGAAAACTTTTATTTTTTGCATTATACAGTCTCATGACTAACAACCAGATTCTACTACTGGCAGAAAAGAAAAGCAACAGGAAGTAGATGCATGCTTTTAATGATTTATCATGTGAACAAACCTATTCAACCATGTTTTTAACTTTACTTCTTAGATAATGGAAACATCGTAATTGCAAAATTTTATTTTATTTTTTTTTGATGGAATATTAAACGTTTTACAAGTATTTCTGATGTATGAGTCGCTGGTGACACTTCTGGGGTAGGGGGGCCCCCTATATAAATATCCAATTGCCTTTAATATTCTTCTGCCGTGACACAGATCTTAAATTTAATTAAAGTCTTATATTTGATTTGGCGAAACCTGCAGAAGCCGGGGGAGCCAGCACCTGGGTGAAAGAGGCAGGAGGCTAATCAGTTGTTTTCACAGCTTCAAGGCTTTAGGATGGTTGAATCTGCAACATCTGGGGGGATGAAGTGGGAGGAAGTCTGAAGAATCCAGCAAAGGGGCACATGAGGGCACCATGGACAGGAGAGTCAACTCCCTGACCTCCTCCTCCTACTCTGGTTTACTCTCCTCTGCCCGTTTCTTTCTTTTTTTTTCCTGTGTGAAAGCAGTTGGAAAATGTTCCAGGAAAGGAATGAGGAATTTGTTTTGAGATTGACGCTCCATGTAGCGCAGAACTCCAAAAATCTATTTCTCAAGTAGGAGAGCTGGCTTTGTTTCGTTTTGTTTTGTTTCTGCGGGGGAGGCTCTAAAGAACCACTACACACACACACACACACACACACGCACACGCACACGCACACGCACACACACACACACACACACACACACACACGCACACACACACCCTTACTGGTGAAGTCACTGTGAATTTTGGGAATCATTGCCCAGCCTACAGTATAGATGATGTTATCAGGGATCGTTTTGCGGTTGATTGCTTCCACATGTCGGTCGTGTTCTCCCGGCGAACGACAACGAAAACAACCTCAGAGTCGGTCCGGCTCCACCTTAACGCTCCTCCTTCTCCTGCACTACACGTCTTCTCCTCCTTGTTCCGATGAACCTTTTTTTTCTCTCCTTTTCCCAAAGATGCCAAGATTTCTTCCCTCTCTTTTGGGCCTTTTTCAAACAGATTTTAGCTCCAAAGTGTGCAGATCCAACCAGCTGGAAATAAGGCTTACTTAAAGTGAAAACCATTGGTTGAAATAAAAAATCCAGAACTTGCAGCTGATGTTTTATCCTGTAACAAAGACGTAACTTTTCGGCAAATGAAATGGAGTTTGATTAAAGCGGACCAAACAGGGGTGGAGTTTACATACCCTATGATTAAACCATACTTTATTTACTTAATAGGTGCCTTCTGAAAGCAATAGGTTGTGTTGAATTTTATGCAGAAGTGTCAGGGTGGAGAAAGGACATTACATCCCAATAAAACATTTGTTGAAAAGTACAATGAATTGCACAACTGCCCTGAGTCTCCCCTTTCAATCTTAGCGAGGGTTTCCTTGTAAAAGGCTCAACCTGACCTCTAACGCAACCCTGGAGTCCCAGCAGCAATCTTATGCTGCTCGTAACTGTTATTATATGCTGCATGTTGCAACCTTCACGGTTTGGATGTAAATTCTGGCTCCTCTTGGAATTTTAAGTTTGCATAAATAGAAATAAACGGACTAATTCTGTCTCGGTTTAATTGTTTTTCTTTTGTTTCAGATTGGATTCATCCGCTGCTCACTCGTCCTCCTGGGAGAAAAACAAGTTTTTAGAAAAACCGCAAAAAATTGTGTTTTCTCAAGCTCTTGTTCTCAATTCCCACTGTCAAACCTTTTATTTTTTTGCCTTCCAGTTGTTTCCTTCTGCTTAACATCACTTGTTGGATTTTAGGTAGAGGAAAAGATTAAACACAAGAACACGAGGGGGAGTTTGTTCAGGAAACAAATGATGGATGTGAGAAACAGAAACAGCTCTCAGGATCTGGATGTGTAACACACTGAGGAAGCAGACGGATGATATGTACAAGGGACAGAGCAGAACATATTTGGACAGTCTGTTAGAGAGAAAGACAGCAAAGAGGCGACCAGAGCCAGAGAGAGAGATGTGGAAAATGTTGCTGATCTGTGACCAGGCCACCGCTTTTTTTTATCCTCTGACTCATTTAGACAAGTGCAAAGACTTTTCTCTCTTAGAGAAAATCAGAAACTTCTTTTTTTCTTTCTCACCGCTAAAAGGAAACCAAGATTTCTACCACTTTTTTGTGAAATAAAGAACTGAAACTGCTAAATCCTGCCTGTGACCAGCATTTCAACGAGTCCTACTTCCCTCTTTTCTTTTTCCTGTTTATGAGAAAATGAGAAATGCTGCGTTGAAGCATTTTTCAATGATTGGGGGCGGCTTTCATCATGGAAAGCCCCTGCCAAAACCTTCTCTCTCTCTTCTCAGTATCCTCTATTTCCAGGCATTTTTTTTTCAAATCCATGGATGGAGTCAGCATGAGTTGGCATGGAAAATCCCACCTCAGTTTAAAGTCAAACACACCGCTGCTTAACATTACCGTTTGGAAGGACTCAGTGAAGCCTTTCAGGAGACTTTCCACAGCGTTTTCCATTTCTGTCCCTCCTAAAGCGGCCTGTCATCTGCTAACGGATGAAACTGGGCAGACAGAGGCACAGCCTGGTTTCTTCTATAAACAGTTGGACTAAGAGAGATTTACGGCCCAAAATCTTTTAAATAGAAGCTGGAAATCTGCGTAAGGTGTTTTCACACCTGATGGTCCAGTAGACTCGGTTCAATTGGGGACCGAAGTGGTGAGCAGCTACATTTTTAGCTGCTGCGGTTAGTTTTCACGCATTTTTGTGTGAAATGAAGCAAGCCCTGTGATTCAGTCCAATTCCTCTCCATTCCGCTTGGCGTTCACATATGCATTTGTTTTTTGTTTTTTTTGCATGACACACAAACTTGTTTAGGATGTGTGACCCTGGGAAGCTTCGCCATGAACCCATTAAATGTTTTCACGATGAATCTGCTGGCCTCATCCCGAAAAACTGAAACATTTTACTGAAATCAAGCATGTTGTGTGACGTCCAGATGTGAAAGAAGATGTGAAATTAAGTTTCTACAGTATTACAAACAGAAACAGTCAGGGGTGCTAATGATGTTTCAAAATAATCCAATAATGTGGCTTGTTTGCTTTCCCCTCTGGTATGCAGTAGAAATGCATTAAAGTGAAGGTATTATGTATTTTCCAGACACACAGTTCCATTTTATAGCACAAACACGTAACTATGTTCATTCAGTTGTTATAAAAATGTCAAACATAATTTAAAAAGAAATTTGACTTTACAATTTAACAAATTTAAAATGGGCTTCTGTCTCTTTAAGAAGCTCCTGCTCTTTCTGACATGCTGCCTTCAGCACATCATCACACCAAAGCTCCTCATTTTGCCGTTTAGAAACCGTTCTTAGGAACTCAGTAAACCAGTAGTTCCACCAGGTGTTTGCCAATAGTTGCTGCCGCTAGTCTGAAGGAGCGGCACATACAAAAGGATTCCTCAAACATGCATGAAAGAATGAAGGGAACAACACTGTAAGATGATGTAAAGCCCTAAAAAGTTGATTTTACCTCCTTGCCTATAGCGTAGGATTTTTCCCTAAATGGTCAGTTTGAGATGAAGCTACACCCCTGGGGGCTTGTCCGGGGTCTTTCTGGGTCTCCGGTCCCCTTCCGTTGGGGGCTCTTTGGGAGATTTCTCTTCCTCTGGGATTACTGGAATTTAGCTTTCTGTTTATTTTCGGGTGCTGAGAGTTTTAAGGTTTATGCTGTTCCCAGCATTATTACTTCCTTTCAATTGCAGGTGACAGAATATCTCTCACATGTGCATAAAGCAGAAAGGTGAGATCAACACAGGCTCATATTTCATCATGCAACGTCTCTATACTTTGATGCCTGATTTAATAAAGTCAATCACATGATTAGGATACCATGCCCAGGTATCCATTAGTGGAGCAAAATGCCGTGGCGTGTGTCAGTATCCAGCGTCTTCACATGTTATGCCTGGAATATTGAAAAAAAAACTAAGAATCATTTTTAAAAAGCCACCAACACAGCATTTGTGTTCCTATTCACGTGTCTGAAACTGCTTACTCAGCTCACTCAGGCTTTCTTTTCTAAACAACCCAGAAGTATCTAAAAACTGGAAACTAGCCGACATCTAACCACTATTAAATTTCGATTAAGCAGTTTTGGGTTTTTTTGCATCCTGTTTCAGGGAAAGCACTGACTGACCCTTCATAAAGGGGAAACTAATGCTCCACCTATCAGGAATACTTCAAATCAACATGAGGTCAGGTCACAAGTCTATTGTGTTCATCAGTAGTATTTGACAGAATGTAATGTTTATTGCTTTTTTCGCAACTAATGACTGTATGTTTCAATGATGTAAAGCACCTTGAGCTCCCTTGTTGTTGAAATGTGCTACACAAACAAACAAGTTGTAGTGAAATGAATCGATCTAAACGTTTGACTTTGGTTTGCACCTGCAACTTTCACTGGCGCGTCAGCCCAAAACAAAAGAGGGAGGAAACTTGGAGATCACTTAGAAGAAACATTGCAGCTTTGACCTTCACATACTTCCAACACAAACACTGACATTCAGAGGGCTAGGGAAAAAAATTCATCACCAATCCTCTCAAGAGACCCACCTCCTTCTTGTGTGCGAAGCTCCACCCAGGGCGACCAGTCAGACGGCCCCTGGCTGCTGTCGCAGGCCACCCTGACGGCGTAGCGCGTGTGGGGCTCCAGGCCCTGGATGAGATGCGTGGCTGGTGGGACGTTCACTTTCTGGGTGTGTATCGTCTTATCCGAGTCCTCCGGGAAGGAATCTCCTGACTGCTTGGCCTGAAACGTTCAGATAACACAGCATTAAGTTGTTGCAGCCTTTGTGCCGGATTTAGCAGCTGTAGCCGTTCTGGTATGGGAGGTTTATCTGTTTGTTGTGGCTCACCCAGAATCAAAACATTGGAAGAGAAAACAAAAAAAGCCCAATTTAATGTAAGTGTAGTAATATTTTGAGCAGAACAGCAAGAAAAAGAAAATTATTTCTAATACTTATGCAGCAAAAACACAAAATCTTAACAAGTTTCTAGGAAGTTCTAATAAAAATATCTTAGTTCATTTGAAATAAGACAAAACTAACTTACAAGTAACTTTGTAAAAAGGGAGGGTTGTTTTAAGTCAATAACTCCTTAATATTAATGAAAAAGTACTAGTATCCATTTCACAAAAAGACATTTTCCCTGGTTTTTAGTAAAATAATCTCCCAGTGAACTTAGAACTGGGTTTCTCGGCAACTGGCTGGGCTTGGCTGGGGTTGCTAGGTAACGGTTGATTGTGAAATAATCTACCAGTGGAATTCAAACTTTTCACCAATACTGAGAAAATAGTGACTAACAACAAGCTCTTATATCTTACTGAAAACTTACTAATAAGTCAGTTTTGTCTTATTTCAGGTGTAAAAAGAAACTTACTCCTGAAACTACACCGAAAATACTTGGCAGGATTTTGTGTTTTTGCACTATATCTACAAACACTTGTGGATGTTTACAATAATTTGAGTTAAAAAAGAATAAAATAAAATAAAGTTAAAGATCTTGTTTGTTGGCAACAAAAGTGGCTTTTTGAATTGAAACAGCTACTGACCGCTCTCGCTGTACAGTCCCAAAAATGCAAAAATCATTAAAGCGGGAGGTTTTCTAAAGCTTCACTGTGCCATCACGATGATCCAAGAACAGATTAATGTTTTTGTAATCTGTTTTATTAGTAGTGATACTTTATTGTAATTTTTAATAATTCATTTCAGGGACTGTAATTCATCAAATCTTAATCAAAAAATATATATAAATAAAATAAGCAACATTTTCAATTCTAAAACTAACTTGTTGAATAAATAGACATGAAAGCTCAAAAACAAATATATTTATTCTATTTAATCTGCTATTTAGGTAATTTAACCATCTGATTGGTGTAAGTGTTTAGTTTCAGTGTTACAGGAACTCCTGATGTTTCTTGAAACCTCTTTGAAATGTGGACTGTGGCTGTTAACGTTAGCATTGGGAACGTCTGTACTGCTGCTACATGTTTAGCACGGAAATGCTATTTTAGCTTTGAATAGCTTTGCTGATAAGCTAACTGCTTTTAGCACAACTTGAACACAGCAACAGTCTTTTCCAGGGTCCCATCAGAACGTTTTTTGAAGCAAAAATGTACATCCAGTGGGCCAAGAGAAGCAGTTTTGTCTTGTTTGCGAACGTCTGAGTGCTTCTGATTTATGGGCCCATCAGAAACACGCTGGTACAAAGGTTCTGGGCTGAACCTTTACCTATGTTCACGGTTTTATCAGGTCAAAATCTATGCAATGAATTAATCAAGATCCCAGGGAGCCTCACTATATGTTTATATGTTTTCTTAATCTTTTTATTCTTGTGTTACTTGTGCAAGTTTAGCATGGATTGCAACTTCTGTAGACTTGGACAGTGGGAGGTGTCATTAAATGCTAATTGTCTGCTGTAAAACCTGCTGAACATGCATATCGCTCAGCAAGGTGCACTGAAAGCAGCTGCAAATCAGAGCCAGAAACCTGCTGCCTCTGCAAACTCTGCAGTAAACACAATTTTTAAAGAAGGGGGAACAACAGGAAAAAATCTTCCCTGCAGGAATCCCAAAACCACATCAAAGTTGTTTGTCCAGACCATTGTTCTGCTGCTACACGCTACAGACTGGACGTAGTTATTCTATAAATGAGCCGCACGCTGTTAGCTTATGAGCCTAAGGGCTGCACTGCAAAAACACAAAATCCTAACAAGTATTTTTGGTTTGAAGTTTCTAGAGCAAATATCTTAGCACGCTTAAAATAACACAAAACAAGCATAAATGTTTGCACAATTATACTGTATGATAGCGCAACCAGAGGAAAGAATACTTTTACATCCAGATCAAGGATTATATCTTTCTTAAAAGTTACTTGTAAGTTAGTACACTTGATCTAAAACAAAACTAAGATATATTCACAAAAAATAGACCAAAATTACTTGTTTTTTCAACGTGAAATACATCATACACAACAAATTCATGTTTTTCTAGTTTTTAGTGTTAATATTTTACTGTATTTGAATGAAAACAAAACTACCTGACAATTAAATTGAATTGATAACAAGAAAAAAGCTAGTACTTTTTTGACTGGCAGATGTTTTTAGTACAACATGGAAAAAAATATATTTTTGTCACTTACATCACATGTCAAACTTATATGTGGCCCTTCAGACTCCAAACTACATCAGTAAGCCCCTCCAGTTTTTCACAAATCCACAAAATCCACATTTTTCCCACTTTTTTTTTACTGAAAATTTCTCTAAAAATTGGCAGACAACATTGGGTTTAAATGACTGCTGCGTCACTTGATGTCAAGTTATAGCCTGTGATCAATACGGCAATTAATAAAAAGTCACATTTAACAGCTTACATTAGCGCAAATAGTAAAAATTCCTTCCAAATATTTCTAAAAATTTGTGTTTTTGATAAAATAAAAAAAAATCACCAAATCCTGGATGGACTGATCAATATTATTTTAAATGAAAATAAGTTTGACATCTTTGACTTTTGTCTTGCTGAAAAGTTGCTGAGAAGTTAGTTTTGTCTTAAATCCAGTATGCCAAGATGGTTCTACAAGAAACTAGACCAAAACCACATGGTAAGCTTTTGTGTTTTTGCAGTGTGGTGCTGATGATGATGATGATGCAGGATTTAAACCCTGGATGAGTTTTTCTCCCTCATGGCATGAGCAGAAAACTTAGAAGAAGTCTGAATGATTCAGGCAAGCAGATGAAAAAAACAATGGTGTGAATCAGCGCTTTGAGTTGTAAAACAAGTGTTTCATGTACTGCTACGCCTCTGCTCTGACTCATCCCGCTGAATGACTCAGAATCACAATACCTGCTGTCACGGTTTTTCCTGTTTCCTTTCACTCTCTCTTCTTCCTGCTGCCTTTCATGTTAAACACAGTAAAGCCTTTCTGCTCTCAAGATCGCAGCCTTTTTCATGTCACTCCTCTCTGCACAATAAACTGTTAAACTCAGATTTTTGCCCCACTTTGCTGAGGCTGGCCCCTTGTCTTGTTCCCCCCGTGAAGAGGAGGGGGGCAGCTTTATTAGAACCAGACATTTAGGGGTGGTGCTGCACCGCTCGACTTCGCTCTCTTTTCTTTTTTCAGGAGGAAAACTTTCCTCATTTCAGCTACAAGAAACGCGGAGCTGGATGGTGGCAACCAGACACAAGGAGAGGGAGTGGTGCTACATGAGATTAGTTCAGGAGGCCACTTTCCCAGAGCGAAACCTGATCCATGCACGAAGACAGCAGGGAGGGGAACGGGATGAGCAAGGCAACCTAAAGAAAGGATTCATCCTTTTCTTTCAAATTAGGGTTGCAGAAATTTGGAAAGAGTTGGGCAGTAATTACTTACATCCACTCAGTTACACAGCAAAAATTTATATTGCAAATATCCTAATACAGTTGAAATAAAACAAAACTGACTTACAATAAACTTTTCAGTAATAAATATGAGTTTTTTTAAGTCATTAATTCCTTTACCTTTATAAAAAAAGTTCTAGTTCCATTGGTAGAATGCGCTGCTGCGCCGTTACCTAGCAACCCCAGCCAAGCCTAGGCCGTCACCTAGCAACCCAGTGCTGTTCCACTGGCAGACTATTTCACTTATAACAGCCAAACGCATTTTCAATTTAGCGGCAGACTGTATGAATAAAAGCCAACTAGCTTACAAGATGTAGGAGCTGGTTTAAAGCAAATGATTCCTAAATATCAATGAAAAAGTAGATTATTTCGCTTATAGCAAAATTATTCCAATGGTCTGAGAGGAATAATCTCACTGTGGATTTTTAAATCAATATGAAGAAATTATAGACTTAGAACAAACTTTTAAATATTAAATAATTGGTGTTTCGATCAGTTACTGAGTAGTTGAGTTGCCTTTTGACAAATAATCTCTATAATCAATTCTGCAAATACAAAAAGAGGAAGACAATATTTAACATCCAAGTCAAACTGTGAGAGACTTTCGGATTGGATGTAGTTTTCCACTTATCTGGCTCCATCTCACCTGAACAGAGCAGCGTGTTATCGGGTAGATTCCTCCAAAACCAGGCAGCCAGGACAAACGAACGGCGGTCTGATTGATCTCTATAGCTTTCACATTATAAGGTTGGGATGGCAACACTGAAGAGAGAAAAGAAACACCAAAACAAGAGTAAACAAAACTCCTGCAGCAGCAAATTCAGCAGAGAGACTTTTTAAAGGACGATTACCGGTGACGGTTCCAGACCGGGAGGTGGTCACACCCTTCCGGTTATGAGCTTCACAGGAGAAAGTGCTGGTTCTGTTCAGACCTGGATGGAAACAAAGTCAAACTATGTCAGTCAGTTCAAACCAAAACCCCTGGCTCAGCGCTGGGAACAGGAAGCGGCATCAACGTGAGAAAGTTCACGCCGACTCGAGAAAATGGGAGGAAAGCCATTTCCACGGTCTCCTGATTATAACGCTAGTTTTCAGGACATTAACAAAGAAGCTTTTTCGTTCCATGTGAAATCTTTCTCCATCTCTCAAAAAATGCACTGCAAAAACACAAACAATTATCAAGTATTTTTGGTCTGGTTTCTAGTGCACATGTCTTAGTACACTTGAAATAAAACAAAAATAACTAAAAAGTAACTTTTCAGCAATATATAGCAGCTCGTTTTAAGTGAGTAATACCTTAACATTGATGAAAAAGTTCTAGCTCTATTAGCAGATTATTTTATTTATAATAAGTGAACAAATCTGCCAGTGGAACTAGAATTTGGTTGCTAGGTAACAGGCTGGGCTTGGGTTGCTAAGTAACAGCGCAGTGGAATATTCTACCAGTGGAACAAAAACTTTTTCACCAATATTAAGGAATTATTTACTTAAAACAAGTCTCTTTATCTTGGTGAACAGCCACTTGTAAGTTGTTTTTTTATTTCAAGTGTACTAAGATATCTGCACTAGAAACTAGACCACTAAGATTTTGTATTTCTGCATGCACTTTACAAAATTAAAGTTTATCGGTCTTTGAGAGCAAACTTATGCAATTATCATAACTTGCATAAATATGCAAGTTATCCTAAACTTATGCAAGTTATGATAATGGCATGACTTGCATAATTATGCCATTATCAATACATCAATTGAAAATGGTCTCAGGAGAACAACATTATCATTTATTGCAAAAATTGCTCGAACAATTTATAGTCAAGCAAAATTTGTTATTGAGACAGGTTTAGTTCTAGACAGAATAAAGTAACATTTAAGTTTTGGAAAGTAAAATGTCAGTTATGTGAAAGTACAGTTTGGATTACGTATTGTTTTGTTTATTACTATTATTATTAAAGAAAAAAAAAAAAGCAAATCCATGAAAAACCAAGAAGTCTGGACTTTAAAGTCTTTTGAAGCAATTTGTGCATCTATATTCAAAATAACCTTCAGAAATTATTCAGAGACACAAGCTTTTTTTTAAAGACAATTTCTAAGACATTCAGCCATAAAATCTCCATGTTTTTCTCTTCACTTGCACATTTTGTATAGAGATGAGCATTTTAAAGTCTGCAGACATCAGAATATATCGCAGTCAGAACCAGTTCAGGAATAATACCCAGCGTTTCAAACAGAGGAGGAGTTAATTAGAGGACATCCCACTCAGGCTGAACAGTAATCAAAGGCCTGAAAATGAAAGAAGTCAACATTATGGGAGGCTTGTCTGGAAAAGCAGTAAACACACAAAATGATAGACATTTTAATGCCCTAAAGACCAACTTGATTGCGCCACAACTAGATTTTTTTTTTTTACATAAACATAGTTAGAGGAAATGCAACCTCGCTCTTCTCAGGATTACCAGTTGTCTGCTAATAGTGGAGAAAATCTTTCGATTAGCATTTCTGCTCACTTCAAAAATATTTAGCGAACTTCGCTTCCCCTAAATTAATTTTTCCGGATAAATTCTAAACCTAGTTGTTTTAAAAATGTTCAGTTGAATAAAGTTTGATGTCGTTTGTGTTGAAGTTTTGTTTATTTACTGTTAACTCTTAAAGTAGTTAGTAGTTTATATTCATGCTTTTGTGTAATTCATTTTATTTGTTGTTTCTGTTGTTTAGTTTATTTATTTTAAAATGTCTTCCAGTTCCAGTGTTAAATATTCATTATACTTTAAAGTTTATTGATTATTATTTATTGGCTGTATCCGACTGAATGGTGAATTACCAACACGTTTTTTTTTCCTTCTTTATTTTTTTCATCATAGAAGTAACAAGGAGTGTAAATACAGATATTTCTCTTAAAAATATATATCTTAAAATGTAGAGTTCTCAGAAAAATACCTAAAAAATCTACTTATTTACAATAACAAAGGATTTCTTTACTTTACAACTTTGTCAATGTCTAAATTAAACTGTTCATAATGAGATCCAAAATCTTAAGCTTAACTATCTTAATCAGATAAAATACAAAGCTGCATGTTTTTGGTTCTTAACTTGCTGTTACTGCAAGAATGTCGCGTTCTGGAGTGGAGTTATGTGAACAAAGAGTGGGGTGGCGTTGGGGTCTAGGTGAAAGACTGCAGCCCTTGCAGGCCTGGGGCTCCTCTGAAGGGGACAAGAGCATGACACATTCTGACTCCCAACAGAGAATGAATCCTCTCACACACTGACTCACAGTGGGCTCACACACCCGACAGATTCCATAACACAAAAACAGGCCAACACACACACATATTCAAACATGTGGCAGTCAAGTTTCATCACCGTTATCTAACAGCTCAACATACACAGCCGGCCACAAACTGAGGCTTGCACAGAATCACGTTGTCCAGCGCCGGCGGCACCAAGCCTCTATTGTGTGGAGCCGGAAAAAGAACCGGGGTGTATGATCCGCGCCGCCTGAAGCGAGGAAGAACAGGGAGGCGATACTGACGCTGCGCTGGCGAAGCGACAGCTCATCAGGCCGCCCTTGATTGCGCCACATATTTCTTTCCTTCCCCTTCAGCAAACCGCAGGATAATTCGCTTCCCAGCTGAAAATGTCACATTTGTCATGACAAGAAATCAGGATCTTGTTGACTGTGATCACCGTGTTGACCAACTCCGCTGGGATGGGGTCATTAAGCTTAAGAGGCCTCTGTTATCCTATTATGCTTCATGTTAAAGAAAACCACTTTTTAGTATCTATAACCAAAAGTTTACTAAAAAGACCGCAATCAATCAGTTTGGTGACTGGCTTAAGTTTCTATGTTTACATCCAGAAAGCGCATGTACACAACTGTTGGTGTTATTGCCAGAAACTGGCAACAACACCACTAAATGTATCAAGATTCAACACTCAAACATTTCCCACACAAAGACAGGAACATCCAGTCAGTCACAGTTTTATGTTTCCATATTTGATGTTAATTTTGCAATTATTGATAACCAAAAGACACATCATATCTACATAAGATTGTCAAAGTAAAACTAGCTTCCCTCCCCCTACCAATTTCTTTTTGAATCAAGACTTTTTCTTGACCTCATCTTGTTGTCTTAGTGTTGACAGTAAGCACTGCGTCCATTTTTCTTTTACATATCTGGTGTACATTTAAGATTTAGTGCCAAGATTAGTGTCAGTTAAGAGGTTCAGGAAGAGGCCAACTCCTCCATGACAGACGTCAAAACAACCTTTGCATGCATTAATTCCTGTAAAGCTTGCTAAAAGAGACGGTTTGTATCCTAATATTGTTTTTATTTAGTTGACTTCACTGTAAAAATGGCCACAGAGTGAAAAAACAAACTAGGATACACTTCTTAAAATGAAAGATCAACAATTATTTACTATGAAAGATTACTATGATTCTATCAAACATCACATACAAGTGATGTGTCTAGTCATCAGTAACCGTCATGTTCCTGACATATTTCGTACGTTGCAACATGAATGTTGTGTTGGCGATAAAATTGTGACAAGGTTGAAAACAACTTCCCCCCCCAAAAAGTGGAAAAGTTTTAAAACAACTAATAGCTTTCATTTGAAGTGCTAAAAAAAGGTTTATGATTGAATTATTGTAGCTTTTAGCGTGACTCCCTCATGACGATTCTTCCCTGAATCTGCAAACTCAGGCCGCTGTTACCAATTTCTACTGAAAGTACGGCACTGATTACTCCTAGTTACCTCACATAACCCAACTTCAAAGGCCAAACTACCAGTCTACGGTAATACACTCTAGTTATTTCTAACAATTCAGCAGCTTAAATCAAAGTATGAAAGTTAATTGTGTTTTTAGTGTAAAAACTTGGTGTTTCTCATCACAAGGTTCAGAGTTGCTTTAAAAGGTGACCCATTACGCTTCCTTCAACAAGTTAGTGAAGGTCTCCGTCACATCAAATCCAAATAACCTGCTGTTGGCCACACCCCCTGCCTCAATGATTATGCTCGCACATGAAAGTGACTACAAACAGATGCACAATTATACAACTGAACATCTTTGAAAAGCATAAGTAGGGTCTCCTGCTAATGCTTCCTGCATTCTTTTAAGAATACAGGAAGTGGTTTCTGGATGATAAATTAACAACAAAACACTTTTCCAGCAGCCATTGCACAGCGCACCCAGCAGTAAAACCACCTGACCAAACCTGCTGGAACTCAGCTTGAGTTGCTAGGTAACGGCCTGGACTTTTGGGGTTGCTAGGTAATGGGCAGTGCCTGCTGATTTGTGACTTTACTCTCTTGAGGTTTTTGAAGCGCCACGTTTCCCAGATACCAAAAATCATTAAGTTGTTGCCAAAATATGGCTGAGCTTTTTTTTTTTTCCCAAGCGCTTGATCTATTTTTGGAAGTTGAGACGCAAACTGAAGTACAAAAACAATAAAAATTAGATTTTTTTTCACAATAGATCCTTTTATGAAAAGGAAAGGAGAGGAAACAGCATGAATAAGCATGAGTCACTATTAATTTGTAAATGAATGGAATGTTCTTCATGCCATTTGAGAGCATGGGTCTCTTCTGGAATAACATTTCTATTTAACTTGATTTAATCTGCGGTCTACATTGCAGCTGCCCATTCCAGAGCTGTGAGTGGAGGTTACCGTCAACCGGGTCCTGGTAAACAGCAGGAAGCCCGCCACAATGACTCAGTAACTCTCTCAAATCAAGAGCCAGTGGTTTTTCTCCTCTATCCCCTCTGACTCAGCCTTTCCTGACAACTTAGCTGCTGATTGCCAGACAGCTGTGAGCTGCTGTCTTTCTTCTCCTCCCTTTTTACATCGCTTTTTCTTAGTAACATCCGTTTCTTTACTTCCTTACTGTACTCTGGTTTCAATCAGAGCCACTCAACAGCTTCATAAAATGAATCAGACTACAAAAACAAAAGCATTTCGGTTCAGTTTCCACTGGAAATGTCTTATTATACATGAAATAAGACAAAACTAACTCGAAAATAACTTTTCAGCAAATAGAAGGTTCTTTTAAGTGAATAATTCTTTCATTTTTATGAAAAAGTTCTTGTTCCTATTTCACAAAGATACTTTTCCCATATTGTCAGTTAACCTGCCAGTGGAACTCAAACTTGGTTGCTAGGTAACGGGCTGGCGTTGCTAAGTAACAGGCTGGCATTGCAATGTAACAGAAAAGTAATCAGTTCCAGTGGCAGATCATTTCAGGTATGATAACAGATTTTCCCATGTTTTAAGTAGAATAATCTGCCAGTGGAGCTAGTACTTTTTATGTTTAGGAATTACTGACTTAAAACCTACTCCTATATCTTGCTGGAAAGTTACTTTTGTCTTATGTCAAATTTACTAAGATATTTTCAATAGAAATTAAACAAAATTACTTTGATTTTGTATTTTTTTTAGTGTGTGTCTCACAGAATTATATTTATTTGCTGAACCTGTTTTAGCTTTTGAAGAACTTTCTGGAAATTTTGCCGCATAATGTTCGGCTCAGGTCATAAAAGTCTGTCTGATAATAATACGATTGTTTCTGCATACAGTTTTATCTAATACATGTTTTTGTTTCTGCTCCCCCAAAATACACTGTATTTTGGGGGAGCAAAATACACTGTAAAATAACTTCCATATTTTTCATATTTTCTCCAAACGTAATGTGAAAACGTTTTTAAAAGGTTTTCTATTTACACTTTAAAGAAGAAAACAATTAGCAGCCATTGTGCCACAAACTCCATCCCACTGCTAAAAAATGTCCAATTTCCTCCCTCAAAAACAAAATAAAATCTCACAAACCTCAACCTCAAACTGCGTCACGGCTGCCCTCGGCTGAATGAAATGCAGTGGAAGCATTTCTGTTTGTTTGTGTCTTGTGGTGACCTGGCTCATCTCAAAGTAAAGTTAATCTCAATGTCAATGTCAAATGTATTTATATAGCACTTTAAAAACAGGTGTAAAACTGCACCAAAGAGCTGTACAAGAACATCAACAACACAAACTGATAAAAAGAGTATGAAACACTACTTCAAATAAATGCCAAAGAATAAAAATGAGTTTTAAGAAGCATTTAAAATGATCCAGTCTGTGGGGCAGACCTAATCTGGAAAGGTAAATTGTTCCATAGAATAGGAGCAACAACAGAAAAAGCTCGATCTCCTTTCCTCTTTAGTCGGGTTCGAGGAACTGTCGGTAATAGCTGATTATTTGATCGTGTGGTTCTGGACACAGACTGAAACTTTAAACGGTCCCGAAGATAAGGTTGAGCTTTTATTAACTTTACAAGTTGATCAAAGAATGTTAAAATCTATTTGATGAAAGACAGACAGCCAGTGTAAGGAGGCCAGTATGGGCCTTGCATGGTCAAGCTTCCTGGTTCCTGTAAGAAGCCTTCTGGATCATTTGAAGTCGCTGCATCTGTGGTTTATCCATGCCACTATATAAAGAATTGCAATAATCCAAACGAGTTGTAATGAAGGCATGGATAAAGAACAAAAAGAGTAAATATAGAAAAGTAGAGAGATTAGATCAAGCCTGTTTCCATCATGGGAGAAGAAGTGGAGGTGGTTCAGGGATATAAATACCTCGGTGTTCATCTGAACAACAGACCAGACTGTAGACACAACAATGAAGCATCTATAAGAAGAGACAAAGCAGACTGGACTTCTGAAAGAAGCTAAGGTCCTTCAAAGTTTGCACCAAGATGCTGCAGATCTTCTACAAGTCTGTTGTTGAGAGCATCATCTGTTGGGGCAGCAACATCAGAGCCAGGGACCTAAAAACGCTCAACGGCCTGATAAAGAAGGCTGGTTCTGATCTGGGGACGACTATGCAACCTCTGGAGATGATCATGTAGAGAAGGATTCTTCATAGGATCAAGAAAATTAGGGACAATCCTGACCATACTCTTCATCAGATTGTCTTGGAGCATCCATCTTCAGTCTTCTTCAGGTTCCGTGTGGTAATCTGCTTCAGGAGATCTTTTCTGCTGACAGCCATCTTTTCAATGGCTCTTTGAAGAATCTTGATGAAATATAGTAACATTGAATTTCCATTTGGGATCAGTGAAATAGCTCTGAAACTGTACTTGTAATAGTAGCAAGAAATCCTTTCATTCTTCCTCTAAAGCTCAGAGAGAGTAAATATATATAGAAAAAAAATAAACATTGGAAAAAAAACATTAAAATAAAGGATAACCCATAATAACAAGAAAAAGCACAAAAAATAACAAAAACGCAAGTTTTACACATATGGTTTGGAAAATGGCGTCTTCATGGGCACATTCATCTAGTGGTGTCTTCACAGCAAAACATGGGCTTTCATCCTGAACTGGTTCCTTCTCACTGGGAAGATTGGAGAAACCATTTGCTCTGACAGTCATCTGGAAAGCTCTCTCTTGACGGATCCAGGCTTCAACTGTCTCCTGGGACCAATCTTCCAGTGCTGCCTTCGTCAAAGGTCTTGGGTTTTCATTCTCAGCTGTCTCGTTCTCTCTGGAAAGGCTGGAGAAATTGTTCCCTTGGACAGTAGGTAGCACTTCATGGGTCCGCTGCTGGAGTGCCACCTCTGTCAAAGAAAAAGTTGGACTTCCAGATTCAACTGCTGGGAAAGTTTCCTTCCCAGTCGGTGAAGATCCAAATACAAAAGCATTAAAATCGTCATTTTCAAAGAAGCAAGCTTCTCCGGCCGGAGAAGCTTGCTTCTCTGCAGAGGAAGGCTCCGTTAGAACTTCCCGAACTGTGGAACGTTCCAAAAGAAAGTAGTCAAACTCATCGTATCGGGAGAAGCAAGCTTCTCCAGCCGGAGAAACTTGCTTCCCAATCAGGGAAGGCTCGCAACAAACCTCCCTAGTCGAAGACGGTTCAAAAAGGAATGCATCAAAAGAATCGTACGTAGACGCACTGCTCTCGTCCTCAGAAATACTGCTATCCAAAGAACCGCTACTTGCGTTGCTGCAAAGCATTTCCATTCCTTTGTTAATCCAATATCCGATGCCAAAACCCAATGGAACAATCACACTAACTAATACATCTGCCATAATAACAATCCTTGAAGACACGCCGTTGAAGTTCGAAGAGCTGACTGAATATGAACTGATGTTTTGAAATACAAACATTCATAACCTCTGAAGTCCTTTGATCTTTTGACCACATCACGGATGAGGTCATAGTTACAATGAGCTCACTGTAGTTCTGAGGCAATGTCTTGTTTCTGCTCGTTTCTATGGAAACGATCAGATCAGTTCCACTTGACCCAAAAAATGGACCCTTTGCAACTGCGTCACTTATAATCATTCGAGGCGCCATGACAGACGTTGACGGGAGCATAGTTTTTCAAAGTTGTTTGGAGTGGGTGTGTCTTCTTATTTTGTTTAAAAACAAAAATAGCTATGATAGCTGTTTGGATAAGGTTTCCAGTAAAAAAAAGGCGTGAAAATCTGTTCAGTATTTAGCGATTTATGATTAATTAAGTGTGCGGATACTTCACTCTAACATGGCACCTAGTGGAGCGGGCCGCTCTAAGATGGCGGCTCTATGTGACGTCAGCGACAATCGGCCGGAGCGCTCTAGTCTTTATACTGTATATGTCGGTGGTTTCTCTCCTAACTGTTTGGACATTTTCTGCTCTATTACTCAGTTCGTAGCGGGTTCTGGTTCTAATAGTTCATGTGGTGAAAACAAACAAACTTAGAGCTGAAGACTGTTACATAATGAACGGCGGACAATTAGCAATTAGCACTTCAATTCACTTTAAAACTACTTTGGTTTGGTTTGTTTGTAAAAAATAAAAAACAAAAGAAAAGAAAATTAAATAAATTCCTGGGTTGTTGGTGAAAAAACTACTAGACTGTAAGGTGAAACCCATAATAGCATAGTTAGCTTACCTGACTTTCCACCGTGTTTCCTCTTTATGTAAGACTCCTTCACCTCAGCTTCAATTAAAAACGGTGCCTAATTTCCTAAAATGGTCTTATATTGTTTTATCTTAAATTTGAGGGTGAGTTTTTATCGTTAAAAAGCTTCTTGAGCGGCTTCTTCGGGTCATTTCCTCCTACAAGCGGCGCTATTCAGAATACACCAGGCCGCACGTGCAGCTGTCCAGATGGTGCGTTTTCAGCTTCAGGAAATTCGAGTACCACTCTGCCATACATCGTTCCCCAGTCAAAAACAGCACAACATACGGTGGAAAATTTTAATTAAATAATAAACCGCAGCTGCATAAAATAAAAATGACTCATTCCTAAATAACAAGCAGCATCTAAGATAAAACTGTACAAACATATCAACGTTTTGCATTTAAGCTAGAAAAATCTTTCTTTGTCTATAATTTTTCTTTGTCTACAGTTTTTGCTTAATTTCTGAAAAATTTCCTTTTTGAGTCTCTTACTTCAGTTAACGATTAATCACTTATCAAATTAGTTAACAATTCCATCAATAATCGATTAATGGTGATTAATCAGATTAATTGTGATTGATCTGATTAATCATGATTGACCTGATTAGACGCGATTAATCTCATTAATCATGATTAATTGTGATTAATCGTGATTAATAGTTTCACTCTAGCGGTTTTTAAGTTGTTTTATTTAAAGTTTTCAGAGTATTTGTGAGAATATGGAATTTTGTATATGTTTTTCTGTTCATTTAGTTCCTGTGTAGTCTTGATTGTCTCCAGTGGCCTTTTGTTTTCCTGATTATTCACCTGAGTGTATTTAATCCCACCCGTGTTACCTGCTCCCCGCCAGTAGCGTCCCAGCGCTACCAGCCTGTCTGAGCTCTTCGCCTCATTGTTCACCTGTGCTGCCTGGATTTCTGTTCTCTTGGTGTTTGTCATTAAAACCATCATTATTGCACATCAACCTGGGTCCACGGCGTCCACCGTCACCAACTCATGACAGTATTACATGCAGTTTTCAGGGATAAAGTTTACCTGTGAGGTTGAGTGTTGAAGGCGACAGCGCCACCGGGTCATTCAGGGAGTTCATTTCAGCTCCATCACGCAGCCAGATGACCTTGACTGGATCTGGAGGTCCGTGAGCCACACATCTCAGACTCAAGGCCTCATTGGCCACAACGGACATGGGTTGAGGCTCCGCAGAGAAATGAGGAAGGCCTGAGAAGGAAGTTGCTGAATCAGTTTTCCTTTCACAGTGAAAACACAAACACATCCCAGAGGTTTGGACGCTCACCTTCCAGCTGAATGCGCCCGACGTTGGACAGAGTCTGGTTGCCTTCGGACTCGACGGCACACCTGTAGGGGCCCATGTCCGACAGTTGGACCTTCTCAATTCTGCAGGGAGGATAAAAATGATGGAGAAAGTCCGGAAGAAACAAGTGAAAACTGATAAAACGGGAGAAACAAGCAGTGTTGCGCTAAGAACATTTTAAAAATAGAGCTGTTTCCTACTTGAGCGTGCTCGTGACTGTCCAGGTGTTGTCGGTGATGGTCTGGGATTGGTCCGTGTCTTCGAACTGAAGAGGAGCGCCGTCTTTGAGCCAGACCAGATCGGGCGGGATCGCGTTCTCGTCTCCAGTTCCCTTCAGCTCGCAGTGCATCCTGACCGGTTTGCCCAGGGATGAGATGACGGTGCTGGGACTCTTTTCAAACTTAAGGTCTTTGTTTGAGGAAGAAGAAAAGGACAAATTACTTTGAGTGTCAAGAACTTAAAACTCATTTAAAGTCTTCTGTTTTGGTTGTGAGGAATACATTCTCAAAGATTAATAAACTTCAAGATCTGGTCCATAGATCATAATTTAAACAATTTAAATAAACAAACAAAACAACATAGACTAAAATTAACTTAATTATGAAGTCTTTGTAAACAAAACAGCTCTTAAAATAGAGCGAGCCGAGACCAAAAAACTAGTCTGAAGATTTTTATCATCCAGTTTTTGGTAGAAAGACAGAAAAGAGAAAAGCAATAAACCATGCCTGTGATTTGTATCATTCTTGAACTGAAGTTCAAGCCCAAACACAATCAGTCCGGGGGCCACAAATGGCCCTCGAGTCGCAGTTTGGGCACCCTTGCTATTAAAGGGAGAGTAGACTGCATCATTTAAGCAACGCATGCAAACTGTGCTTCTGTTCTCTCACTTTTATTGTTGCTATTTATCTCCCAGCACAGATTTTCCCAAGCTTGTCAAACAGTCATCTAAATCTGAGTCAGGGGCCGACCTTTGACCTCTGATCCCAGAGGGTTGAGCTGGAATACTTCTCCTGTTAACTGCAGATTCCACAGTCAGCACTGTTTACTTTCTGCATAACAAATTGGGATTTTGAAGCTGCTCTGCTTTGTGGTTTTTGTCTCTTTGTGGCTTTTGCATCAAAAGTCCTTCTTGCCTTTTATTTCCATGCTTGGTTGAGCTTCACTGTATCCTTTGGCTGCTTTCAGGGAAGCTTGTAACCCTTTTATGAGAATGCAGATATCCAGAGAGCCAGCCAGTGGACAAACTCTGTGTGTGTGTCTTTCTCAAGTAATTCATTTGTAGCTAATCCGTCCCCTCGCTTTTGTCCCCTAACCTCCTTTTCTTACGGTCTGAACTCTTCCGAGTTGCATCCATGCTGCAGAATCTGAATGTGCACATACCAAAAATACCTCACAAAGGTTGCGCTGTTATCCTCCTCGCATTCCCTCCCCGTTTCTGACTTTTTCAGCAATTCCTCCCCTCTGTTTCAGAGCTGCGCCTTTGCCCTTTCCATACCATTCTTTGGATTCATTGCTTTTGGATCCGGCGCCTTCCCTTTGGTCCAAACTCTTTCTCTTGCGCTGCTGCCCCCTCGGCCCATCCATCATTTCCAGGGCCTGACTCAGACTCAGCGGAGTTGAGTCATGTGGCAAACATTCACACCTCTGAGCGGCCCGTCCCCACTTCTCAAGTCATTCCCAAACGTCTAAGACGCTAAGAATGAAAAAAATAAGCTAATTTTAAGCAGTGATTAAATGATTAATTAGATTAATCTTGATTAATCAATAATTGAAATAATCGTCAAATGATTTAGTTGTTGATTAATCGCTAACTGGACTGTACAGACTCAAAGAAAAAGACAATTTGCTAAAAGAACAACATATTCAGAGCGGCAAATAAGCCAAATTTGTTCAAAAGCATCTACATTTTGCATAAATATATAATAGAAAATGTCTGTTTGTAAATATGTTGTATTCAGTTTCATGGTTTTGGCTTCACCTGATTTAAATTCTGTAAGCAAAGCGTCAATTATTATTCAAAAAATAATCAACCGATCAATCCTATACTGGATTGATTTGTTAGCTGCAGATGCATACTATGCAACAAATGATCTAACAGTCACTAAAGAAATGCTTTATGATTGCATTTTATAAAGCAATCATAAAATTTTCATTTTCTTTATTTTAAAAAATAATTTTAAATGTATTTATAGTAATGTATAAAATAAGATTAAGTGTTTAGAATGACACTTTTTACCCGACTGATCGATTAATCGTTTGAATAATCAATAGAATAATAGATTCCTTTGTTTGCCGTCTGTTATACAGTTCTGTCCCTTAGAGCAGATTTCTCCTGAAACACATTTAACTGGTTTCTCTGAGTTTCAATTCTGTTGTTATCCGAGTTAAACAAGTCCCACTTCAACTTTACTGCCAAGCGAGGTTCGTTTCCTGCTTCGCTGGTTCGGATTTGAGTGTCGTAACAGTTTCAGTGTATCTGCAGCTCCAACTCGTCCGTCACACTCCTCAGCTTTCTGAAGAGACAAACTATATTCCTCGCATATCTAATATGAAACATCGTAAACATTTTTTCTCTTCTGCTTGGCTGATTGTGTTGCTTCACTAAAGTTTCCACTTTATCTAGATTTAAATACCTTTTTGCTGGAACATCTCTTTAGGTTCCCACATGAGTCTAATTTTAAAATCAGGATTCTCAGCTGGAAAACAGAACTTTAAGAACAACAAGCTGGTAAATCAGCAGGATTTGAAGGCTGATAAGTGTTCACAATATTACCTTGTAACTTTTTGCATTCAAACTAGAGTTGCACAATTTAATTGCAGTAAATATTACAATAAGTGTGCAATAACCCAATCAGATTGGACAATTTGAGTCCAATAATTGGTAGAATATTATATTGTAATGTGCTATGCATATTAATAACAAAGCATTTTGAATTGAAGTGAATTGAGTTGCTAAATCTCACATAAATACATAAGAAAAAGTTTCAGAAAAACATTAGATCACAAGGTTGTTTGGTGCATTTTTTACTCCGTAGTTTTATTTTGTGTTATTTCCCTGTATTTATTATTGTGCTTTAACATCAACTTGCCAAAAAGATTATATCATTCATTAAAACATTCGTTAACCAGATTGACTCTGTGTGAAAAAGCTTCTTTCCCCTGAGTCCTCATAACTGGTGAGCAGTCTTGTTCATCTCTGTTAAAGACTTTTAGTCCACTTTTGTTTTCATAATTGATTTAATTCAGACGTTTTGCCACAGCATCTCTAAATTTAAGCCCAGATTTTGACTAGGCCCTTGTAAAACCACTCTTTCATTCAATTAAAGGAGTATTTACTAGAGTACTTTGGATCACTGTCCTGCTAAATAGCTGTAAAATATCCAGTATTCATAGTTTCATCGGTTATAACAAGAAGTCCAAGTCCTGACAAAGCAAAGCAGGTCAAGGCCATCACACCACCACCATGATTAGCCGCCATTACGGTGCTTTGGCTCCACAGCAGTCATAGCACACGAATGTAACGGTACAAAAAGTTCCCATTTGGCTTCCACATCGCTTTGAAAACCCAAAGATTTTGGGGATGGCCAAGATATTAGTCGGTAAATGTGACACAAACCCTTGTGTTTTCGACAGAAAACGACAACTAGAAGGAGAAGCCTTCTTCAGTTCGCTAACGGTCGGCCGTGACGTATGTAAAGCGCCTGTTCGACGCCATGAACCTTACCGGAAGTGGCGTGCGCTGTAAACAATAACCCTCCACCGCGAAGAGAGAAGTACCGAGCCGAATGAGGCGGCCGCTAATGTTATTTCAATATCTGGAAGACGTTGACCCACATGGACTGAACGGCTTCGTTCACGTTCTTCGCCGCCATCGCTAAAACTACAGGCGGACTACAATTCTGAAACAGCGCAGAAAATTGACGTCATCGTTCACAACTCCGCCTTCTGTTCGCTGATTGGCCCAGCAGAAGTCCAGCGGGAGAAAGCTCGCCTGGCCAGCCTGGATGAGGCGTTCACGCTCTTCTGGAGTAACTTTGGTAAACTACCCCTCCTGGAAAAGTTCCCGACTGTTTTAGGTTTTCTTCATTTGAGGACAGAGGCTGTTACTGCTGGAGGCAAAAAGTACCAGGACCATTTGTCTACCTATCACAATGTATAACCAACACAAGATTGACTGACAAAACAATTTAAAATAAATGAAAATCATTTTTCAATAAATAAGCTAAAAAAAATTGATTGTATTGAAAACATTTCCCAGGCTAATTTCACACTAAAATAGTTTTCTGTTAATAGAGTAAATCTGATCCTGACGAATCACAGCAACGTTTCCACTGAGATGCATCACAGGAAAACTTTTCCACTGAAAGTTGTTTTCTCAACTTCATTCTGATTGGAGGACGTGTTTTATAGTTTGGGTGATCAATTAAGCTGCAAGACTGCAACAACAACAACAATAAATGTACATTACCAAGTTGCGTTTTTCTTTAGAGCACTTTATGATATCCAGATGTTGCGGCTGCGCTGCGCCCTCAAAGCAAATTACTTTAATGAGTGAACATCAAAAGAAATCTCACGGGGAAAATTGTCCACTGCTTATACAGTCCCACTGATAAGAGGCGCAAATTAATCCGCATTTACCTGTCAGCTGTGCGCCAGAGACGGGCGCAAAAACGACGCCGAGGATGAAGAAGCAGCAGCTCCAGCGCGCCATGGTTCCTCCCGGCGGGTCACCTGGAGAACCGGGCGGGGAAACAGCCAACCTGGAGCGGATCTGCATCACAGCATCTCCGCTGCGTCTCGCTCTGGTTCGGATGGAGACGCTGAGAGTGTTTTGATCCGCAGCTGGGAAGGCGACGCAGATTCAGCCGTTTCGTTTCCCCCTTTTCAAAGATGACAAACTTTCTGCTCCGCAGTTTTTTCCTTTTCTCTCTTTGTGGTCAACAAACCTGCAGTTCGTTCACCATTAAAGCGCGATGCGCTTCCGTTGCGCCGAGATTAGGCTGTACAAAGTCTATTTCTGGCTCCAGAGGGAGTATTTTTAAACCAGCCTGCTTCAGACATTCCCCCCTCTGACTTTCTTTATCCCCCTCTCCCCTACAAACAGGATTGAAATTCCTCAACTCAAACTCTCTCCACTCTCCTCCTCCTCCTGTTGTTCCTCCTCCTCTTTTCCAGGGTGGTGAGAAGCCCTGCAGCATGCTGATTGTCCTTTTCCTTTCTTCTTTTAATTACGCACGGATCCTGAGAGGCTTGAAACACTGGATCAGGGGAGCAAAACTTAATGCAGAGGGACTTGGAGGTCAGAAAAATGTTCTTGCACCTCGTCAACAATAAACCGAGGATTAAATCTGCTGTTGGAAAACTTCAAGATAAAACTCAAAATAATTTTAGCAGGTTTTCTAGGTGTAAATTGGAAAAACAACTCAATTTAGTCAATCTGAATTTTTAGCCAAGTTTAGGAAATGAATTAAAAGTAGATGGAGTTAAAGTCACTGGATTGATGTGGAGCTTGAAACACAAGGGAAAAGTTTACAGATAAAATTTAATTTATGTAATTTTGATCTACCTAAAAATGGAAAGTCTTTATTTTTAATAAATTAAAAAAAATAAATAAAACAAAAAAGGTAATTTTTTTTTTTTTTTTTAATTCCACAAAATAATACAGTTAAAATACTTTCTAAATAACAATAATAATGGTAATACATGCGATTATTAATTAAACAAAACATCCAAAGAGTTGGTGTTTTACTGTCAGGATGAAAAAATATATTTATTTTGATTCTTCACTAGTAATGTTTTTGATAAAAAAGTTTCATTTAATGTGAATAAAAAAGTCATAGCTGATATTCCGGTCCACATATTCTAAGCAGGGCCGGTCCAAACATATGTGAGGCCCGAAGCTAATTTCATTTGGGGGCCAATTTTTATTTAAATCCACCGAAAACCACAGTGTTTCCAAAATTTCACAGTTGTTTTGTGATTTTTCAATATATTTTTTTGGCAATAAAACAGAAAAAACATTAACCTTTTCCAAGTATTTCTGGTCTAGTTTTATTTAAACTTTAAATAAGACAAACCTAACTTACAAGTAACATTTTCAGCAAGAAATGGGAACTTGTTTTTAGTTAATAATTTCTTAATATTCATGAAAAATGACCAGTTTTTTTATATTTTAATCAATATTAAGTTATTTACTGAAAACAAAGTTTTATTCATTTCTCAAAAGTTCTATAAATTAGTTGTATTTTATTTCAAATGCACAAAGATGTAATAGAAACTATATCAAAATTACTTGGTACGATTTTGTGTTTTTGCAGTAATTTGTCCCCACTCTGGTGGAGAACAGAGGATTACTAATTGCGGTGTTGTTTGTGCTTATTTGTGACAGTCAATGTGACTTTTTGTTACTCACTTTATTGATTATGGATAACAATTTGACTAGTAAAACTGGGGCAGCAGTAGAATACTGCCTCCTGCTGGTGGGAGTTAACATCACTAAAACCAATTGATTTTGGTTTTAGCTAATATTTTGCTGATAAACTCAAAAATCACAACTCAAAATGTTTCCTGAGATCAGGTAGGATATTTTTTTATTTAGTCTTTGCTTTTCATTTATGATTATATGATTACACATAAAAAAACATTCAGCAAATTTATTGACAAATGAACTGAGTATGGATTTAGTTTGCATGTTTATTTTTATGTGTTTTTGTACATCATTTGATTTTATTTTTTTAGTTGTTTCATTTCTTTACAGTTTTCCTTACACTGCAAAAACAAAACAATCTTACCAAATATTTGTCGTTTAGCTCGAATTTCTTGAAACACTTGAAATAAGATAAAACTAACTTACAAGTAACTTTTCAGTAAGAAATAGGGGCTTGTTTTCAGTCAATAGTTTCTTAATATTAAAGAAAAAAAATATTAGAATGTTTCACTGCGCCGTTACCCAGCAACCCCAGAAAACACCCAGCCCGTAACCTAGCAACCCAGTTCGAGTTCCACTGGGAGATTATTTCAATTATAAATGAAATCCTTAATATTTTCATCAATATTCGGGAGTTATTGACTTAAAACAAGCTCCTAAATGTTTCTGAAAAGTTACTTGTAAGTTAGTTTTGCTTTAATAAGAAACTCGACCAAAAATACTGGGTAAGATTCTGTGTTTTTGCAGTGTACCTCATTACAAGTTAATGAAATCAACACATCTGTCCCTGATTCATTTCTTAATTTGTGCTGTAGTTTATTTTTTATAAAAGCTTTTGTTACGTTGTGGCTGCTGATTTCTCTTCAGTCCCATGGAGACAATGGGGAGATGCTGGGATCTCAGACGCGCTGGCCCTTTAAGAGTGTCTCTGTGGGCTGTGTTGTGTTCCCAGGGTCTTTAATGGAAACACAGAGGGACTGAGAAAGACCCCATTGTATATTTTCTTCCTTTCATGAGGAGCCGGAGCAGCGGTTTCTGATAGGAGCCGGGGCGGGGGGAAGGGTCGCGGAGGGGCTCCTCCACTCAGAAACACAAACTGTGAAGCTGAACGCGGCTGCAGGCTGCAGTGGATGTCTGGCTTTGGGGCGAAGGGGGGGATGGGCGTCAGAATCACCAGAGTCCAGCTCACCTGTCTGCAACCTGACGGGTCCATCAGATAAACACTGCAAAAACAAAATCTCACCAAGTAGTTTTGGTTCACTGAAAATAAGACAAAACTAACTTACAAGCAACTTTTCTGCAACATACAGGAGCTTGTTTTAAGTAAATAACTCATGAATGTTGATGAAAAAGTGTAAGTATAACTGGATAAAATGTATATCAGTGAAAAATTAAACTTTTTTTTAAAATCAATATTAAGGAATTATTGACTTAAAACAAGCTCCTACATCTTGCTGAAAAGTTACTTTTTGTCTTATTTCAAGTGTAATAAGATATTTCCACTAGAAACTAGACCAAAAACACTTGGTAAAATGTGTGTCTTAAAATATCTACAAACCAAGCCTGCACTGCAAAAAATTTACTGATTTAAACCAAGCCAATTAAAAGTCACTTGTAAGTTATTTCAAACGTAATAAGACATTTACTCCAGAAACTGGACAAAAACATCTTGGTGAGATTTAAAATCCTGCTGTCAGGATCAAGTTCAGGTGATTTTTTGGGAGCAAACAGAAGAAAAATACTTTGTTGTTGTTCAACAGTAGATTCCCCGATTCAGCGTGCTCTGCTGCCCTCTGCTGGTCATGCAATGGAACTGCAACAGAGACAAAATGGCGATCAGACTAAAATAATGTAAAAATAAAAAACTTTAATATTGGCATAAAATTGAATAAAAACTGCAGTTATTTATTACTCTTACTTGAGTACAATGTTATCTTTTTTTAAAGTTTCTGGTTTCTATTTTTTTCAGTGCATAGTAGAGATTTAGTTGTTTAAATAGGACCTTAATGTTAACAAGAACTTGACTATGTTCATGTTAAATATGTCCTTTCAGTACCACATTATTAACATGAGTATGTTGAATCTCTAGAATCTAAAATAAAATATCCAATAGTTTCAGTTATAAACCTTTAAATCAACTGGTTTCCATTTAACTTAACTTGTCCGGTTTTGCAGTGAAGCTCATTGGTCATCATTGCTTTCATTTATTGCCATTGTTCTCCATTTCCCCGACTGTCTGAATGCAATTATCTTCCAACCCATTAGGTGTGAACATGATTCTTTTCGGACTGACGCATCAATGCGCCTCTCTGACTCTCATCCGCTTACGCAACGCAGTTTTAGCGCCATTTAACTCAATTCAACGATTAATCGATCGCTGGGAAACAGGACGTCTCTTTAGAGCCGACATGTCAAGTGATGCACTCAGGTTTTAAAACAATCCACAGTTTTGGGGGCAGCAGGCGCGCAGCCCAGCTGCGGGAATAATAATCCCTGTTTTAATCTGCTTTAGCAGGAGGTGATCCGAACCTCTGGTTCTGAGGCCAACCGAGGCCAGGAGGCGTGACACAGTCCAGCTTTCATTTATTTATCCCAATCTATCCTCGCCGTCCGTGTAGAGTGAGATTACAGCCGTACATTTGCGCATTGTGCGCTGTGAGAACAGAAAGTGCCGCAGTCTGTGCAGCTGTTGCAGCCTCGCATGCTGTTCCAGTTTAGGCGATGAAGGCCTAAATAGTGCGGATTATTGCTCCTCTCTCCCTCTTGGCCTATTTTCCAGCTTCGGCCTCGTTTCGTTTCAGTCTCTGCTGCGGAAACATGAGCACAGCGGGGGTTCACCGAGGATTCCTGCGGAAATATGGTACCGACTGTTTCTGTTTGCTTTATTTGATGCATTTTTCCTTTAATCGATTTAACTCTCATGCAGGAGGCTGCTGGTTTTTTAAATATGGAGACATTTTAGCTTTAGTGCTAACAAATCCAGCAGCTTTTTCTTTTCTAAAACTCTGCAGATACAGAGTTGGATGGATGGATGTTTTTCTTTTATGGATTTAAGTTATAAAGTACATTTGTGACTAAAAAAAATCTAAAAAATTGTCTAGAAAAAACCTTGGAAATGTTTAAGTTTGAAGAGTAAAAAAAATTGGCTACTATTTTGTTTTATTTTTGATATTTCTGAGTTTTAAATGTGTAAAATTTCCCAGCAAAAGTTTGAGATTAAATGTGGAAATCTCTGAGTTTAAAAAGCTTGAATTTTCTTTACTTTCAGATCTCAAAAGATGAAAATTGTGGACAATTTTAGAAAAAAAAATTCAGAAATTAATGTTAGATTCATTTTATTTTGTAGCATCTCTTATTTTGGTATATTTTTCTTTTATGGATTTAAATATGTGCTACAAATCCAGCAGCATGTTCTTTACTTAAACTCTGTTTTTACTTTCTGTAAAAAAAAAAGTTTGGCCAAGTTTTGGTCAAAAGGCAAAAATTTCTGTAATTTCCATCATTTTGTATTTTATATTTTTCCTTTCATGGATTTAAGTCGTAGAAAAAAGAAAAGGAGTAAATTTTCAACAAATATATATAAAAACACATTTAATCTCAGAAAATTTCTAGAAAGATCTCGACTCCTTTCTAGCTAGAAAATGCTCAGAAATGTTTAGAGTAACCCAAGAAATTTTCTAGAAAAATCAGTCAAATATTTTGGAGCTTTGGGTCTCAGATTTCGTCCCTGTCAGCAGTGAAGCAGTTTGTCTCCCGTCCCTCTGCAGGAGGCTTCATGTTCAAGCAGTGGAAGGAGAAATACCTTATGCTCACCATGGAGGGGAGCCTGCTGGTGTGCCGGGACGCCGAGTCTCCACCGGAACAGGTGGTGGCGTTACAGTCCAACTGTGAGTCGATCGCGGAGGGGCGGGAAATCCTGGACCTGCCCAGGCTGCCCCCGGGGGGCAGAAGGGACTGCTGCTTCGCCCTCATCCTGCCCCAGAACAAGTTCCTGCTGCTTCTGTCGGACAACCCAGACGACTGCATGTGGGTGCCAGATGTTCTTTGTCCCACTTTTTCCTTATTCACATGCAGGGACATCGATAGACTGAGCTTCTCTCCTCCTTTGTCCCACTGACTGTCAGACTCTGTTTTTATTGCACATGTTTGTCAGACTGACACAGATCCACCCTGTGAATGTTTTCCAGGTGTGTCAGAGATAATAACACGTCTCCTCTTCCCTTTCACAGTCTTTGGCTGAAGCTAATCAGGAAAGTGAGAGAGGTCAGTCGCTGCAACGTTTGATTTGTCCTGTTTCCTCAATAAACCCGTTTTATGGCAGATTTGAGCCTCTGATTATAAGATGCAGATCCAAAAAAATAATGAAAACACAGGAGGGCAAAACTTTCACTGAACTAAAAGTAGCAACGTATTTTTAAAAGTCCAAGTATTTGGTAACTCAATTAACTGATCGAATCATCAATCATTTAATATTTAAGAATTAAGTCATAAGACTGACCAAAATGTAAAGTTATGTGAAAATGTTGAAAGTAATTAGTATAAAAAATATAAAACTACAAGCATGGAGTCATAATAATATCAGAATAAAGTCACGCAAAATAATACAAGAATAAACTAATCAAATAATTCACTCATTCTTTGTTACCTAGCAACAACTTTTTTTGAGTGACTTGCGGTTACCAAGCAACAATGTGTTGAGTGACTTGTTTAAAAACAAAAGCGTTTTTTATCCTTTATGTGGATAAAACATAAAAAGGTCATAAAATCAAGTTTGGCAGCATTTCAGTTATTTAAAACAAAACAGTAATAATTACAGAAACAGGCTGTTTACACTGTAATGAGTTTTCCAGTCGTAACATAAGGGATGAGCAGGAAACACTTTGCTGGTTAGTGGATAATAAATATTAGATGTGAACTGCGTCTAATCTGATTATTAACTCATTTTATTTTATTTTGCAAGTTGCTCTACTTTTCTGCGTATGTTTGCTTTCATTTCTAGGGTGTGATGTCACCTTTGACCCTTCAGAGGCAACAAAGCCTCACTCCCTGCATCACAGACAGAGAGCCGCTGCCGGACTCTTCCAGCGATAAGGAGCCCGGATCACCCAGGGTTGCAGGTGCGACGCCGCCTCTGAGCCGAGTCACTGAGAGAGGAGGCTCGTTCAGAGACAGACAGACAGGTCCGTCTGAAAAACACAGAGAACATATCAACCTAACAGCTGAAGAGATCAAATTTTATTTATTTTTTTCTGAGTAGACATAAATAAATAAAAAAGGGCTTTAATCCTCCTTAAAAAGCAGTTAAAGATTTTATTTGTATAATTCAGATGTCGTTTTGTGTTTTGCAGCTGCAGGACCGAGGCAGCCGCTGCGGAGCAACTCCGTCGCCCCGCCTCATCGCGTGTCTGACTGCCTTCGCCATGGCAACAGCAGCGATGCGCGGGCGGTGCGGGCGGTGTGTCTCCTGATGGGCGGGGCGGCGGCCTCCTCCGCGTTGGGCTACCTCAGCTCCTGCTCCCCGTCCTCGCCGCTGGCCAGCAGGGCCCCGGACGTGGCCCCGGGCGCCGGGGCCTTCTCCGATCTCCCCGCCGGCGGCTCCTTCCACGCCTGCAGCCAGGACGTCGACTCCCCGCATTTCAACACCTTCGACTTTGAAGGAGACTCCGACTTTGACGCATTTGACTGCGGAGGATTTGCCTTTTGAAAGGAACTGTGCACACTGCAAAAACAAGCAGGTTGTGTTTATCTAGTTTCTAGTGGAAGCATGTTAGCACACATGAAATAAGACAAAACTAAGTTGCAAGTTACTTTTCAGCAAATTTAGCAGCTCGTTTTAGATAAATGATTCCTAGTATTACTGGCAGGTTATTTCACTAAAATATCTTGCTTTATAGTTGAACTTTTTTAAATCTGAAATCTCCTAAAGATTTACCCGTAAGTTAGTTTTGTCTTATTTCACGATCACAAAAACATTTGCAGTAAAAACTAGACAGAAACACATGGTAACATTTTGTTCTTCACTGCAAAAACACAAAATCTTAGAGGTAATTTTTTACGAGCTTTAAGCGTTTTAAGTCAATAATTTCTTTATAGTGATTTTTCAAAAAAGTACTAATTCAACTGACTGATTATTTAATTTCTGACATTTTTCCCACATTGTAAGTGAAATAATCTGCCAGTGGAACTGGAAGTGGGTTGCTAGGTAACGGCCTGGGTTGAGGTTGCTAGGTAACAGTGCAGTGGAATATTCTACCAGTGGATCTTGTAACTTTTTCATCAAAAAAAAGCCGTTACATCTTTCTTAAACGTTACTTATTTATTAGTTTTGTCTTATTTCAAATGTAATAAGACATTTCCACTAGAAACTAGACATATTTTGTGTTTTTGCAGTGCAGAATCTCTTTACCAGTGTTCTTTTGTTATAAAAGGTCGTTGCTAATGAATTATTAAGTCATCTGTACGTCTTGATGTATGAATTAATGAAGGCGTTCTTCCCGGCTTCATGCCCACACTCCCCAGGTGAATAATTGATCACCTTGACTCCTCTGAACACAAACTGTGTGTGTTGTTTCACAGTTTTACGCATCAGGACGGCCTGACATTAACTGCACTGCAAAAACACAAAAGCCTACCAATTATTTCTGGTTTCCAGTGCAAATATCTTAGTACACATTAAATAAGGCAAAACTAACTTACAAGAAACTTTTCAGTAAGATAAAGGAGCTTGTTTTAAGTAAATAATTCCTTAATATTGATTACAAAAAATCAGTTCTAGTTTCACTGGCAAACTAATACGTGTATAACGTGGGAAAAATATTTTGCTTTCAGTGAAATAGTATGCCAGTGAAACTGGAACTTTTTTTCCATCAACAATAAGAAATTATTTACTTAAAACAAACTCCTATATTTTGTTCTAAATGTCATAAGACATTTAGTCTACTAACTCAATCAAAAATACTTGATAATATTTTGTATTTTTGCAGTGTGGGATCATTTTATCTCACACTTCTGTTCTTTTTCCTCGTTTTCTTGTAACTGCGCCAACGTCCCACTGTGTTTGATGTCATCTTAAAACTTGCCTTTTCACCTGATCTGAGAAGAAGAGCCTTTTCCTACAGTTGGCACAGAGATTTATGACTGATTGTTAGAGAACTGTAAATAAATCCTGCAGTGACTCTGTGGCTTTTACTCCAGTTCAATGTTTGCTCTGTTTGCGTCGGATCAGAGCAAACAGACAGCGGTTCAGGAATCGGAACAGCGATGATGCTGCAGATTTACACATAAGACTTTTATCTAAATGAACCATAACATTTTTCTTAATGATGTACAATTCGTGGTGCTTGTCAGAACTAGCAACTCATCCGAACTGTTCAGCATGGTGGTAGAGGAGTGATGATGGGGGCTTTTTGCAGCAAAGGCAGCTTTCAGTCACTCATCAGCTTCACTGTGAAAGCAGAAAAATACTAAAATAGCCAAATTAAACGGTTTAAGATTAGGAGTTATCTTTGAAATAAGACAAAACAAACTTACAAGAAACTTTTCAACAAGATACAAGATATTGTTTTAAGTCAATAATTCCTTAATATAGATTAAAAAGTTCCAGTTCTGCTTGCAGATTATTTCATTTCCCCTGAAGTTATAGGTGAAATAATCTGCCAGTGGAACTAGAACTGGGTTGCTAGGTTACAGGCTGGACTTTCCTGGGGTTGCTAGGTAACGCTGCAGAAGAATATTCTACTAACTACTATAGTAACTTTTTCAATTCCAGAACGGAGGTATTTTTTAAAAATTGTACATATGTAAGGTTTCCCTTCTTTTCAATTCAAATGCAATCATGAAACTAAATTTAATTTTTTTTTTCACACTTCAGGATTAATAATCTTCAACTCTTGACACTGAAAAATTATAAGCGACTTTATAAAGGTCATTTATGAAGAGACTAAACAGAAAATGGCCGAGTGTAGAGCCTTGTGGGATGCCCCCAGATATGTCTTCACTGCAAAAACACAGAATCTTACCAAGTCATTTTTGTCTGGTATCTTGTGTATATTAAGAAACTGTTAGCTTAAAACAAGCTCCCATTTCTTCTTGAAAAGATACTTGTAAATTACTTTTTTTTATTTGTATAAACGAGACCAAAATATTTGGTAGAATTTTGTGTTTTTGCAGTGTAGTGTTGGTTCCAAACCAGGTTCTCTTCAAATCTACCATCAACCATCAACACTTGGAAAGAAACCAACATTCCCTCAGTTTTAGCTCACCATAAATAGAAAACAACTTCATTGTAGCATTTTTCTCTGGTTCAACAAAAATCTGCCCAAATGTCATAATTTGTGACAAAAAAACTTCTGTTTACTGAGCTTTTTCAGCGCGTTTGTCTAGGCAAAACTGACAAACAGCTTTTCACTGATAATCAGGTGAAAGTACACTCTGTGGGATCACGTGGGCCTCATCGCTCCCTGTTAAATATAAACAACGCATCAGACAGAAAAACCAATCACCTGCTAACCACAGAGAGTCATGGAGTTTTATGCTACCCTGCTGCTGGCAGGGCTGATCGGTCTGCTTTGGTTCGTCTCTGTTAAAAACAACCAGAAGTACCGTCTCCCCCCGGGACCCAATCGGCTGCCGCTCATAGGAAACCTGCTGCAAATAAACAAGAATGCACCTTTTGAAAGCTTCCTGGAGGTGAGTTGGTGAGTCAAGGAAGTGACTGGAGTGATTTATTAAAAAATGGAGAAACATAAATTTTTACTAGGTATTCTTGGTACCAATTTCAAGGGAGCAAATCTCACTTGAAATAAGACAAAACTCCCTTTTGGGGGATTGTGATTGACCTATGTTTTCACATAAAACCCACCTTATCAACTGATGTCATTTTTGTAAGCAAAGGTTTGTAAATCAGTCTTCTACGCTGCAGTGAAGTTTGAGTTTGACTGACAGACCAGGTAAACAATATTCACCCCACCTTTGCCAACTCAGTGATTTTCTTGCCACATTTAGCGACATTTCAGATAAAAAAAATTGGTATCGGTCAAAATCAAACTCGGCAGGTCAGGCTTTTTAAAGATCAGTAGCCAGTTTTCGGTGCAGCCCTACTCACATGTTCATGACATTCTTTGATTAAATACATTTCTCTTAAGAGTAACCAATAATTATTTACTTAAACCCAGCCCTAGATCTTTCAGAAAAGTTTCTGTGAAAAAATATTTCAATATTTTTGAAATATTTTTTATTTAACTTGAAATAAAAAATAAAATGTTTTATTTCAAGTGAACTAACATGTTTTCACAGCAAAGAAGACCAAAAAGAGTTGGTAAGATTTTGTGTTTTTGCAGCTAAATGTGGTTTAAACATGACTTTTTGTAACCATACAAAGGAATTATTGACTTTGCATGCAGGTTTTGTGTATTCTTTGAATCTGTGATTTAAGCTGTCCTCTAAAACTATTTTATTTAAACGAATACTTTAAAACATTGATTTGGAAGCACAAATTACGTTGGTACACTGCAAAACACTTGAATTAATCAAAAAAGTATACCTTTAAATTAACTTTTCATCCAGATAGGAGGTAATTTGAAGTCCGTAAGCCTTAAATATTCATTTAAAGAGTACTGGCAGATTATTTCACTCACTACATCACGTTTTTCCATGTTCTAACATTTTAATAAAAGAGCCGGAAATTATGCTTCTGCTCCAGCGAATATTATTATCTCAATTTAGCTTGTAAACATACACAACGATATCAATGTTGAAACAGCAGTACGTTAGCAACGGCGCTAACAGTGGAGCTAACCACATAATTTGTCAACATTCGGAGCGTCCAAAAACTCTCCGCTTTCTGAAAGTTAGTAAACTAATTTACAATCTACAGGCGTGTATCCTTATATATATATACTAATACCTGAAGAAGGGGAGTATTTTAATAAAAAAGCCGGACACGGAGCTCCAGCGATTATGGAGGAAGTTCCGGTGCTCTTCACTATAGCTAGCGCTAGCTCCCCCTGGTGGTTGAATCTGACCACTGCTTCAGCCAAACCAGACTAGTCAGCTTTTAAAATAACCACGTTTCAATCCATCACACATGAATGTCAATTAGTTTTCCTGTTTAAATAATCTTCTGTTTTTACATTCAGTTCAGTAAAACCTACGGTCCTGTGATGACCTTTAACCTGGGCTGGCAGCGGGTCGTTGTTCTGGTCGGATATGACACGGTGAAGGAAGCTTTGGTGGACCAAGCAGACGACTTCACAGGCCGAGCGCCGCTGGCGTTTTTGTACAAAGTCACCAGAGGATACGGTAACCACCAACGTCCACTGCTGTCGCAAAAAACAATTAATCAATCAATGGCAGCTAAAAATGTGCACCATAATTTCTACCAAGTATTTTTGTCTCGTTTCTTGTGAAAATATCTTAGTACACTGGAAATAAGACAAAACGAACTTATAAGTAACTTTCCAGCAAAATATTGGAGTTTGATTTAACTCAATAGTTGAACAAAAAGTTCTAGTTTCTAGAATGTTCCACTGCGCCGTTACCTAGCAACCCTAGCCAAGCCCAACCCGTAACCTAGCAACCCAATTCTAGTTCCACTGGCAGGTTATTTCACTTGTAATATTGGTAAAATGTCTTGTTATAAGTGAAATAATCTGGCAATGGAACTAATACTTTCTTGCTGAAAAGTTACTTGTTAGAGTTTTGACTTATTTCCACAGTAAGAAGATACGTGTTCTAGAAACTACACAAAAATACTTTGTAATATTTTGTGTTTTTGCAGTGCGTTCTGATGATTAATATTTTTGAAGGGCTATTTTGTTCACAGAGACTTAATAATCCATTTCAGTGAAGGTTTTGGCTGTGTTTGGTTTTAATCTCCATTTTCTTCATGTTTCTGTTTTTTATTTTGGATATTTAGAAGATCTTCCTGTTTCTCTGTTCTCTACAAAATTGAGGTTTATTGGTTTTTGAGAAGAGGAATTTGCATTTTCATGCCATTATTAGAAAATTATTGCAAAGTTTGCCTGGATGCCTGCTTCTGTTTGACAGGAATTGGGATCAGCAATGGGAACCGCTGGCGTCAGCTGCGGCGCTTCACTCTGTCGACTCTACGAGACTTTGGGATGGGAAGGAAAGGGATGGAGGAGTGGATCCAGGAGGAGAGCAATCACCTGAGAGCTCGCATGCGCAGTTTCAAAGGTACTTTTTAAAATGAGGGCTAAAAGGTTTATTTACACATTTTTACGTTTAAATCTTCCTACTTCACTGCAAAAACCACAATCTTACCAGGTGGTTTTGGTTTAGCGCCTAGTGAAAATATCTCAGTATCACTAAAATAAGACAAATTTAACTTTCAAGTAGCTTTTCAGCAATATATAGAAACTTCTCTGAGTCAGTAATTTCTTCATATTGATAAGAAGTATAAGTCACTGGCAGGTTTTTTTCAATTAAAAGATATGTGTCAAGGTTAAGGTTAATAAAAACTTTTTCTAGCAAATTTTCAACTCAAAAGGTTCCTTTTTTTCTACAAAACTTCTGAGACGTTTTGGGAGAAAATTATAGGAGCTTAATTTAAATGAACAATTCCTTAATATTGATTAAAAATAGTTAAATCTGGCAGATTATTTCACTTATAATGTGTCAATTCTCAATTGCTCTCGAATCAATAATTTAATCTATCAGATTGAACAATTTGTCATAATTTAGAGACACGAAGGAGTTTGAATGAAATGCAGTTTTTATAATTTAGTGTAAGTTAATGATTTATTGTAATCCTGACGGTTTTGGCACAATGACTGGTGCAACATGAAACTGACTGATGGTGTAACCAGGTTTTTTTGTGCCAGTCCAGAATCTGCAGGATAAAACGTGCTCTGCTGTTCAAGCAGTTAAAAAGTGAGCAAACGTTTTAGCTTTTTGCAAACCTGTAAATCAAGTGTGTTGTGTTGCTGTTTCTGCCTCCAGGAGAACCTTTTGACCCCACAGTCCTTCTGAGCCGCACCGTGTCAAACATCGTCTGCTGCCTGGTGTTCGGCCAGCGCTTCAGATACGAAGACAAGCAGTTTCTGAAGCTTCTTGGCGTCATTTCCAGATTCATCAAGTTCAACAGCAGCCCTTTGGGTATGGTAAGTGGCCCTCTACACTGCACAAAAACAAAATCTAACCAAGTTGCTTTGGTCTAGCTTCTAGAGTAAATATCTATGAAATAAGACAAAACTAAACTACAGGAGATTGTTTGGAGGAAATACTTCCTTAGTTTGGATGAGAACGTTCTAGTTTCAGATAATTTAACTTATAATAAGACATTTTTCCTTGTTATAAGTGGAATAATCTGCCAGTGGAACTAGAACTGGGTTGCTAGGAGACGGGCTGGGTTTGGCTGGGGTTGCTAGGCAACGGTACAGTGGAATATTCTATCAGTGGAACTAGAGCTTTTTCCTCAAAAACAAGCTTCAATATTTTGCTGAAAATGTACTTCTGAGTTAGTTTTGTCTTTTTTCAAGTGTACAAAGTTACTTGAACTAGAAACTAGTTCCACATGCATGTTATTTCAATTACAACATGGAAACATTGTCTTGTTATAAGTGAAATAATCCACCAATGGAACTAGAATTAAGAAACTCCTGCTCTTACCAACACTCCGCCTTCAGTATATCATCTTCTCATTATGCTGTTTACAACCATTCTTAGGAGCACTAGACTGAAAAGCAGATATTCCACCAACTGTTTTCTAATTGTTGCTGCCACTAGTCTGGGGGTGCATAGGAGGAGTGATCTCTCTCAGGCTAAAATGAATCACTCGACGTTAGGAATGGATGTGGAAGTTAAAGCACAACGTTGTTCCACAAAGTATTGGTTTTACTACATTCTGGGAAACAAAGATGCATCTTTTTCGTCCACAGATGTACAACATCTTTCCGTGGGCCATGGAGCAGCTTCCTGGCCAGCATCACACCGTCTTCGCCAAGGTTGAAGAGATCCGAGATTTTGTGGAGAAGAAGATCCAGGAGCACAAACAGACAGTGGATCCCAGCTCACCGAGAGATTTCATCGACTGCTTCCTCATCCGAGCTCATCAGGTTGGAGAAATTATCAAGATTACTTCATCTTATTAAATGAAATCAGCAAAAGAATTAACATACAGATTGTCCTTCCTGCAGTGTATTATTATGAGCCTGGTGGGCTGCCAGGATTTACTTACCACCCCCGCCAGTTTAAACATGTTTTGTTTAATTATTTTAGTTTTTTATTCACCAGTAACAAAAGCTGCAGTTCCATTGACCTTATAATTGCACAGATTGGGATTATTAAAATAAATCTGCCTACTGAAAAGATGCAAATTAAAAAGAAAAGCAACAAATAAACAAACGTTTTTGGATAAAAAGTTTTGGTGCTCAGATGAGATAGTTATAGATTAATATTATTAAATAGATTATTTAGCATAAAGTTGTGTTTTTTCAAAATTAGGAGAATATCAACAAAGTTTTGCAAACATTTGTAATATAACTAAACAACAGCATAGATGGTTTATAGAGTCTCTTTGGTGAAACGGTTAGAAGCACATTGGCCACATTAGTCAGTATGTGAACACAGGGAGATGGAGGTCAACTGTCTTTTTGTTTTCTTTTCAAAACTGCTGCTGGCATTTATCAGTCTCCATGCCAGCAATTACACCGAATAAAGTGACATGTCCACAAGGATAGGAAAATATATCATATTGGCCTAAATTTAAATCAGATGAAACAACTGAAGTGCATAAGATTTAGTTTTATTTTGTCATGTAGTCATATTTTCACATTTCCTGCCAAATTTAAACATTTTAACTCAAAATCACAATAGGATGACTGATCTTACACTGCAAAAACACAAAACCTTAGAAATGCTGGTGAAGCTTTTAGTACAAATATCTTAGTTCACATAAAATAAGGTAAAGCAAACTTACAAGTAACTTTTCAGCAAGATATAAAAGTTTGTTTTAAGTCAACAATTCCTTAAAATTGATGGAAAAGTTACAAGTTCCTCTGGTATAATGTTCTGTTGCAGCGTTACCTAGCAACCCCAGCCACGCCCAGCCCGTTACCTAGCAACCCAGTTCTAGTTCCACTGGCTGATTATTTCAACCATAATATGGAAAAAATGTATTTTGATAAGTTAAATAATTTGCCAGTAGGACGAGTTCTTTTTTTTATGAAAATAAGGATTTATTGACTTAAAACAAGCTCCTGCATTTTGCTGAAAAGTTACTTATAATTTAGTTTTCTCTTATTTCAAGTGTATCAAGGTATTTTCACTAGAAACTATACCAAAGTTTCTTGGGAAGAATTTGTATTTTTTCAGTGTACCACTGGGTTGAGCAGGTTTCCTGGTGGAAACAATGAAATATTTTGACATTAATATTAAAAAACTCTTTTTTTTCTCTCAGGAAAAAGGCAGTCCCTCCACTGAGTTCCACCATGACAACCTGTTTGCTACCGTGATGAATTTGTTCGCAGCAGGAACAGAAACCACCAGCTCCACCATCAGATACGCTCTCAGTGTGCTGATCAAACACAAGAACATTCAGGGTCTGTAGATAAACACAGTTTATTGCTGAGACAACAAACGGTATTGAGAAGACTTAAACAGGCGACCACTTTGCATCGTCTTCTCCAGAGAAAATGCAGGAGGAGATTGACTCTGTGATTGGACGGGAGCGATGCCCCAACATGGAGGATCGGAAATCGCTGCCGTTCTCGGACGCCGTCATCCATGAAATTCAGCGTTTCCTGGACATCGTCCCCTTCAGTCTCCCTCACTTTGCTCTGGAAGACATTTCATTCAGGGGTTACACGATTCCTGAGGTGCTGCTTTGAAAACGTCAAGGTTTTTCCTCAGTAAATGTATTTGTAAAGAGTCTTTAGTAGGTAGAGGATAGCAGAGAACTGAAAATTGTACTCAAGTAGGAGTATTTCACCATATTTTTTACCCTATCTAGTTTATTTAGGAGGTAAAAGTATGAAATAGCTGTCCAAGAAATTAAAGTAAAAAAGTATTTGGTAAAAAAGGCTATTCAAGTACTGATCAAAACATTGACCATTTAATATTTAAACATTATCTAACAGACCAAAATCTAAATTTATGTGGAAATATTGACATTTTAAGAGTAACGCTTTAGGATTTATTCAGAAAACACTGCTGAACATTTTCAAAGTTAGCAAATTAGTGCTAAATAAAAACTGCTACAGGAGGTTTGTATCAGATTGAGCCAGGATTTTAGTTTATTTGTGGTTTGTTTATAACTTATGTTCCCCTCCATATAAAAGAAGGTCTGCTGCACACCATGACAGATTCTGGTTGTTGAATATTGCTGCTGCTGTTGTGTCTTTACAGGGAACGTACATTATACCGCTGCTGCACTCTGTTCTTAAAGACGAGAAGCAATGGACGACTCCATATTCCTTCAACCCGCAGCATTTTCTAGACCAGAATGGCAACTTTAAGAAAAACCCAGCATTCCTCCCTTTTTCTGCAGGTAAATATAAAATATTACACATTTCATATCATCAAAAGCTTGGTTTTGGTGGAACATTGTATTATCTGGTAATAAATTCACTGTCACCTAAAATCTGAAGGCATATAATGTAATAATTAAGGAATAGTGAATAAACCACATTCTAAAAGTTGACATTTCCTTACATATTTGGTATAATTGTATGTAGATTTGCAGCTGTTTGGGAGGGATCATGCATGGAGAAGATTTAAGTTTTTCTGGATTAAACATTCAGTTAGCATGCACTACAACATGACTTAATGCTTACATTTTGCGTCCTCAGGGAAAAGAGCCTGTGTGGGCGAGTCTCTGGCTCGGATGGAGCTTTTTATCTTCATAGTGACTCTCCTGCAGGACTTCAGCTTCACCTGCCCTGAAGGCCCCGGCAGCATCAACCTCAACCCGGAGTACAGCAGCTTCGCCAACGTGCCTCGTTCTCACAAAATCATCGCGACGCCGCGATGAAAGGGGACATTTCAGGTCCACTTCAATGATGCTAACTCTCCCTCCTGGACCGAGATGCTCATCATGGCCGCACCTTCACTTAAGCCACGCCCCCCGTCCGTTCACTTTTCAAAAATAAAAATAATATTATCATAATCTCGTATCTCTCCTTTCCTCCGGTGACGAAATGTCCGGTTTGTAATTTTTCCTCACAGAAGTCTTTGGTTAAACAGACTCAGTTTGGAAACGTCACTTCTTCTTTCACTTCTTGTTTACAGGCTAGATTAGGGTCACGTGACAACAGTCTGTCTACGTAACGCAGCGTCTTAAAGGGACACGAGCCTGACGTCACATAGCGCAAACAAAAACGATGTTTTCATTTTTATTTTTTTAAACACCGAAAATACGATTTGTATGATGTTTAATAAGAATAAAAACAGCTTCAGATTTCTGCAGAAAAACTCTTCACGAAGACCTCAAATTGGGGGAATTAACATTTGTTTACAATTTGTAGTCCATAACAGTTCAATAATCTCTTATAACAAGTCAATTTTCCCAAGTTATGCCTGAAATAATTAGCAATATACATATATTTTTAATTTACTTAATATTTAAAGTGTAAGGTACTTGAAGATACTAGACCAAAAATGCCAGGTAACACTTTGTGTTTTAAAGTGAAAATGTTTTTTTCCAGGTGAACGTGCGCGGGGCCAAAGGTGAGTCACGTGGTTCCAGTGTGCAAAACAAAAACAGCAGCTCTGCTTTAACCCACCCAGACAGAGGCGGTGCAGAGCAACATGGAGTTTTATGCAACTTTACTCCTGTCGGTGCTGGTCTTAGCTCTGCTCTGGTTCTGCTCTGGTAAAAAGACCCAGAAGTACCGTTTGCCTCCTGGACCCAGTCCGCTGCCTGTCATAGGAAACTTGCTGCAGATGAAAAGGGCGGCGCCGTTCAAAAGCTTCCTGCAGGTGAGTTTGGGATTGAAGTTAATCTGCAGGTGGTTAATCTGACAGATAAAAAAACATCCGTTATTTTTCCACAGTTGCAACAACAACATAGAAACTCCCAACAAAATACTCCCAATGTATTTTGTTGGGAGTTTAATCTGATGGACTGGTGTCGTATGATCAGAGTTAGGACATTCCCACAGGCTTCCGTAGACAGAATGGATTGAGGAAACCACGCAAATAGATTCACAAACTGCAGCAGTTGGACTAAAAATTGGACACTTTGCACTTAACAACAACATAAAAATGTCAATAATGTGCAGGAAAAGAGGGGAAAGATCATATTATTCTAGTTTGTGGATCGAAAGGAGATTAATGTTGGAGGAATGTGGGAAACAAATGACATTTAATTTAATTTTTTAAGTATTTAACAGGGAGATTCAGATGGTAAAATTATCCACACTTTAATTAGTTTTTTAGCAACCCTAGCGTATCAGTAGGCGGCTGGCGGTAATGCAACGTTTATCCCCAAACGCCAAAACAAATCAAGAAAAAGAAGGAGAACTGCTACAGCATTGAACACAGTTCAGTCTCTGTGTTATAGATCCAAGTAAAGATTTCAGTACTCTGAGAAAACGTCAGAAACGTGGGATTAAAATGTCATGGAAAACACATATTACACACTGGGAAAATACAAAAAGCATTCAGATAATAAATAATGAGTTTCATAGTAGAAGTTGCCAGTAACAGAGGTCAGCGCTGGAGAACCAGGGTCACATTAACAGCTACAAAGTCAACATCAGAGTGTATCATTTATATTTAGTTTTTCATTCAGTTCAGTAAAACCTACGGTCCTGTGATGACCTTTCACCTGGGCTGGCAGCGGGTCGTCGTTCTGGTCGGATACGACGCGGTGAAGGAAGCTTTGGTGGACCAAGCAGACGACTTCACAGGCCGAGCGCCGGTGCCGTTTCTGCACAGAGTCACCAGAGGGTACGGTAAATGCTTCAAACATAATCTGAAATTGCTTGTAAAGACTCTGGGAGCATTTTGCTGCAGCTGAACGTTTCTGTTTGACAGGAATTGGGATCAGCAACGGCGAGCGCTGGCATCAGCTGCGGCGCTTCACTCTGTCGACTCTACGAGACTTTGGGATGGGAAAGAAAAGGATGGAGGAGTGGATCCAGGAGGAGAGCAATCACCTGAGGGCTCGCATGCGCACCTATGGAGGTCTTTATTGATCACATTGATTAAATAAATGATCAAGAATATCACCAAAAATACTGCAGAAACACAAAATCTTTCCAAGCACCACCAAGTGTCTAAATACGACTGAAATAAGTTTGAAATAACTTTTAACAAGATATCGAAGCTTGTTTCAAGTTAATAATTTCCTAATATTGATGAAAAAGTTTTAGTTCCACTGGAATAATGTTCCACTGCCGTTACCTAGCAACCCCACCCAAGCACAGACCGTTACCTAGCAACCATGTTCTAGTTCCACTGGCAAATTTATAACATGTAAATATGTATTTTTTATATGTGAAATAATCTATCCATGGAAAAACAAAATCAAGAGATTAAAAGTCAGAACTCTGAGGAAAAAAATGATAATTCTAAAATTAAAAATATTTTTCTCAGAAAAATAGTGAAAATTGTGGGCTTAAAATCTGAAATATTAGTTATCAGTCAGAATTATGACTGAGAATAAAGTTACATTTCTGAAATTAAGCTAAAAAGGCACAATTCTAAGATTAGAAGTCTTATTTTGGAGGAGAAGTCACAATTGTGGGATTAAATTCAAGAAGTCTGAGAACAAATGTTGAATTCTGAGATTAAAAGTCAGCATTTTGAGAAAAAATGCATAAATTAAATAAGCTAAATTACATTTGAGAAAAATATTGCAATTGTGGGATTAAACATTAGAATTCTGAAAAAAAAAACAGTTATAATTTTGAAATTAAGTCTTATTTTGAGAAAAAAGTCAGAATTATGGGGTTGAACTTCAGAATTCTGAGAAAAAATTTTAAAATTCTGAGACTAAAGGTTTAAAATCTCAGATTAAATGGCAGAATTTTGGGGGGAAAAAAATCAACAGTTTGGGATTAAAGCCTGAAATCTGAGGGAAGACTGTCAGAATTTTTACTTTATGCAAATCCCGTAATCCTGAAATTTTCTGTCACTGCAAAACAAAACAACTTAAAAAAACCCCTGATAAGACCGATTACAGAAAGGAATGTTGGAAATCACTTTAAGCAAAAATATATTGTTTGGCAATGTTTTTATTTTCACCTCCAGGTGAACCTTTCGATCCGACCATCTTGCTGAGCCGCACCGTGTCCAACGTGATCTCCTGCCTGGTGTTCGGACGGCGCTTCAGCTACGAAGACAAGCAGTTTGTGAATCTACTGGCTGTCATAACGATGATTGCCAGGTTCAACAGCAGCCCTAAGGGCTTGGTAAGAGCAGGCGCTTCCGTAAAGTCAGCATTTAACTCCTGATAGTCTGGACTAGAGTCAGAATTTTGGGATTAAAACCCAGACAAAAATATTCAGAATTTTGGGATTCAATTTTTAATTTTGAGGGAAAAGTCATAATTCTTTCATTAAAACTCAGCATTCTTATTGGAAAAAGTCAGAATTTTGTGATTAAAATTATGAGAATAAATATTTAGATTAATCCTTTCTAATCCCATTATTCCCACTTTTTTTTCTTAGAAAGCTGATTTCTGATCTGAGAACTCAAACTTTATTCTCTGAATTCTGACCGTCAATCCCAGAATTTAGAGAAAAATTTTTGAAATTCTGGGATTAATTGTCAGAATCCTGAAGGAATTTGAGAATTTTGAGATGAAACCTAATTATCAGGAAAAAAAAAAGTTAGAAATTTGAGGTTAACAGTCAGCATTGTGAGAAAAATAATCTGAATTCTGAGAAAAAGGTCAGAACTTTGAGATGAAAATCTGACATCTGAGAAAAAAGTTAGAAGTTTAAAATGAAACCATCTGAGATTAAAAGTCAGAGTTATGGGATTATAGGAAAAAGTTAAAATTATGAGATTAAAATGTCTGAAACCAGAGAAAAAAGCTTGATTTGTGAGATTAAATATCAGCATTCTGTTAATGAAAGTCAAAATCCACTAACCACAACCACCAACTTTATTCTGCTAAACTTTCCCGTTTATGACGCGTTGTGGATTAAATCTGCTCCCTCAGATGTACAACATCTTCCCGTGGCTCATGGAGCGACTTCCTGGCAAGCAGCACGCCATGTTTGCAAAGATCGAGGAGATCCGAGACTTTGTCAAGACGAAGATCCAAGAACATGGAGACACACTGGATCCCAGCGATCCAGAGACTTCATCGACTGCTTCCTCATCCGAGGTCATGAGGTCGGGAAAACCAGGAAGATTTCCTGTTTCCATAAACCAAATCAACCAACAGCAACATAGAAAATTTACTTCTGACGTTTATTTCCTTCCAAACGTCTTCGTGTATTAAACCTGAAATATTACCACTGTTATCATTTTATCTCAACTTTTTTATGTAATATTGCTAAGTTATTCTCTAACGACTTTATGCTCTTAATATTATTAATTTATTCTCATGTTATTATGACTTTAAAATCATATGACTATTCTCAAAATATTATTTTATCCTTGAAATATTGACACAGTTTTAAGGTTATGACTTTGTCCTTTGTCCTAAATTTTTACTTTATTCTCATATTGTTTATTCTTTTATGACTTTATTTTTGTAGAATTATTACTTTATTCTTGTATGATTTTGACTTTATTCTCAAAATAAAGTCATAATTTGAAGGATGGGTTGAGTTTTAACACACTACTCACTTTGTTGTCTTGAGAAAACAATCAGGAAATTAATTAATCTTGAGAAAACTATTAAAATAGGTAGTTATGAGTTATATTTGTTTTCATAGGGGTTTCCAGTATTGGTGGATTTTAGCCATTTGCTGCTAAAAGCTCATTTTTTTGTATCTTCTTTGTGTATCCATAACATTCTGGATCTACTTTTTCGTCCAGGAGGAAGAAAATCCCTCCACAGAGTTCCACTACGACAACTTGGTGGCGACGGTGATGAATCTGTTCCTGGCGGGAACAGATTCATCAGCTCCACCATCAGACACGCTCTGAGTGTCCTGATCAAACACAGACACATTCAGGGTAAACCAGACTTTACTAACTAAATATCAGGACTTTATTATTGATTGTTTTGACTTCATAATCAAAATATTAGCATTTTATTGCCAAAGCTGGTTGAAAGTGATTAATTCTTTAATATTGATGAAAAAGTACTACTGGTGGATTATTTTTTCCCATGTTATGAGTGAAATAATCTGGCAGAGGAAGTAGAATTTGGTTGCTAGGAGACGGACTGGGTTTTTGCTTGGGTTGCTAGGTAACGGAAAAGTTAGAGAAATCTTCATCAATACTGATGAGCTATGGACTTAAAAACAAGCTCCTGAAAAATTATTGCAAGTTGGTTTTGTCTAGTTTCAAGGACATTAAGACGTTTTCACTGGAAACTGGACCGAAACACTCGGTAATCTCTGTTTTTTGACCGTGTGGCGGTTACTCTTTCGTCTTCTCCAGAGAAAATGCAGGAGGAGATTGACTCTGTGATTGGACGGGAGCGATGCCCCAGCATGGAGGATCGGAAATCCCTGCCGTTCTCGGACGCCGTCATCCATGAAATTCAGCGTTTCCTGGACATCGTCCTCTTCAGCATCCCTCACTACGCTCTGCAGGACGTCTCGTTCAGGGGTTACACCATCCCAAAGGTCAGCCAAAGGTCAGCAGTTAGCTCTGGTCCTCGGCTGTAACTCTGTGACCCGCTGTTTCCCCGTAGGACACTGTGATCGTGCCGTTGCTGCACTCTGTGCTTAAAGAGGAAAAGCAATGGGCAACTCCGCAAACTTTCAACCCGCAGCACTTTCTGGACCAGAACGGGAACTTTAAGAAAAACCCAGCATTCCTCCCTTTTTCTGCAGGTAAACATGTCACCTCAAAACTACAAAAGAAGACCAGCAGGAGTAAATATAATAAATAACGTCAGAACATTATGACGATAAATTAATAAAATTACAATAAAATTGTACGAGAATAAAGTCGAATAAGAGGGTAAAGTCATAATAATTTTATTACAAAATAATCCGAGAATAAAGTCATGATACAGGATTAAGTCATAATATTACCATAATAAAGTCATTCTAATACAAGAATTGTATTAAATTCTAATACAAGAATTTAATCTCTAAATTTGAAACATTTAGAGATTAAATTCTTATGAGAATGAAGTCGTAATATTTGGAGAATAAAGTTGTTTTATTACGAGAACCAAGTGGGAATAATACAAAAAAAAAAAAATCATAATAAAATGAGAATAAAGTTGAAATAATGAGCATATAATAAACGACTGAACGCGTAATTTAATGTTTCATTTTCTTTAGTTGCTCTAATTTGTAATAAACGTTCAGTTAGCATGCACTACAACATGACTTAATGCTTACATTTTGCGTCCTCAGGGAAAAGAGCCTGTGTGGGCGAGTCTCTGGCTCGGATGGAGCTTTTTATCTTCATAGTGACTCTCCTGCAGGACTTCAGCTTCACCTGCCCTGAAGGCCCCGGCAGCATCAACCTCAACCCGGAGTACAGCAGCTTCGCCAACGTGCCTCGTTCTCACAAAATCATCGCGACGCCGCGATGAAAGGGGACATTTCAGGTCCACTTCAATAATAATTACAATTTAACTGCATTTATTTCACTAATATGTCGATCCAACTTATAATACTGAAACAATGGTGATTTCATAAAAAAATACACCAGCTCTTTCTTTCCATAAAAATGTTTTACGCAAACAAATGAATAAATTAGTTTGGTGATGATGTTGAAAAAAGATGTTATGATCACTACATATTTTTTATGCCTATTTGTAAATATTGATGCTTTTTTGTTACACAATTGTTGGATAAATATTGAAAATAAAGAATTTATACTGTGATTATGTGCCATAATTGTCATATTTTTAAAGTAATTTTCATAAAATAAAACCAAGGAAGTTAATATTTCTGAGGAACCTCCTCAAAAACACATCAAATTTTAAAATCTGTCCATCATCCTGCCGCCGTTGGGCTGGAGGCTATGGCGTGCTATTAGTACCAAATTAACATGTTTGTGCTTCCAGCGGTGGCTACTTCCTTGTTGCAGGAGGCTAACTCCTTTCTGTTTACGGTGCTCACAATTAAAAAGGTAGAAGGAAACAAACATACCCAGTACAACACATTCTTTCTATTAGCTGAGAGGTTGCCAGGCGACAAACAGGCAGGTCCATGTTTCGTAAGCGAGCAGAGAGTCTGAGCAGACCTGATTGAGAAACGCGAATCGACGTGTTTTCAAGTGCAACATCATTTTAAACACATGCGCACTTAGTTTCAAAGAACCTAGCACCAACTAGTGGTGAGAGCATTACACCTTTTTGATGCGTAGCGTTACTGTGAAAACAAAGACTGTAATTAGAACGTCTTCATGTAAATGTGTCAACAGAAACAAAACAAAACTTCTATTTTCGTTGGATCATTGTCGTGTAAACAGGGCCCAAGTTTTGAGTACAACAAATTTCGAGTACAAGTGTTCCAAGTTTGTGAAGAAAGACATAAAGTCCTGCTTTCAAAATGAAAACGTAAGCAAAAGTATTAAAAATTTTCAGAAGAAAAGACTCAAACTGAAAATGCGTGCTCTTGGATTATGACAGAAAAATTCCCCAATAAACATCGTCAATAATCACACAGATCCTTTCACTTTCAAATAAGTTTATCCAAAAGCGCCCCTCTTTGTTGCAATGCTTTTCCAAAATACACAACTTGTCTTTCTGTAGTGATCGATTGTTCCTCTGTAGCACAGCGGCGCTTTCTTTGACTGTCCGTGACGGGTGATCGGCTGCATCCTCCAACTTTGGGCTTTTCTTTAAGTCTTCAGTGAAGTTTTTCTACGAATTCTATTAATCTCATACTTTGGTTTTGGTGATAACACAAAATAAAAGTATATAAAGTAGTATTAATTGTTAGAAGAAAAAAACAAACACAAGGTTTCCCCCAGCAAACTTGCTAAGCCTGGTGGTTGGGCGCTGGGGCGTCATTCATCCAGCCGTCTTTTTGAGTTAAAAAATGTTCAATGTTGACAGAAAATTTGAAAATATCACTTGATAATTATGTGTTATTGGAAGATTAATACCTCAACACCAACTATAAAGTCTTAAAAAATGCAAACATTTAAAAAAGACTTAAGTACGTAAGCAACGGTTAGCCTGGCGAGTGCACAAGTAAAGCCTGGAGGCCCGCCAGGCTTATAATACACTGGGGGAAACCCTGAAATAAATCACCTTTTTAAATCCACAGCACCATTAGCATATCTGCCTTAGATTTTGCTACAGAGCATGCTCGTTACCCCTAGCAACAGTTGCCATGGTGCAGACACTAAGGCTTCTATGCCAAGCGGAATTAATTTATCTTTGATGCCATTCGAAGGGCGATAGGTGATGTCACAGACCCTGTGACATCATCAACTCCTAGAATAGAGTAGAATAGACTTTATGACCAGTTGCTAACTGCTTGCAATCTATAGACACAGAATCCATTATCGGATTTCACGTCAGAGACACAGACATGGCTGATTTATCCTGGATTGAGAGGTTAGCTAACTCTTGTCAATCTACTGGTAGGAAAATTGCAAAACACTACAGAAACAGACAACTCTGGAGCCCTGATTATGCAAAGAAGAGAACTGTCGGTGACCTTCTTTGGATGGTGATTGAGAAGGTTGCAGACATGCCAACACTGCATCATGTCAGAGAAACCTTTGAGGCGGCCCACATTCAGCTTCTACGCCAAATTATGAAAGAAACTGGGAAACTAGAGCTGTCCCTTTTGATGGAAATGTCAGACGAGCTAAGCGAAAGGATCTTCCAAAGCATCGCCAGGGATTCTTTCCACCTTGCTAGCGAGTTGCATTTGTTCACGATACTTTTCTACCCAGAGACGTATCCAAGGATTGTGAAAGAATTCAAGTACCACCTAGAGAATCCCATTCTTCCAGAGCCTACAAAAACGGATAGATTTCTCTCATCTGTAAGAACAGTGCTCACAAATGCTTTGTTTGACACTGAGATCTTGTATTCAGATGAAAACTGCCTGGCCGAGACTCGGAGCATTGCTGCTAGAAGGAGAAAATCATTGATAGGGTACATAGAACTAATCAAGCATGGATCAGAAAAGGAACGTCAAAAAATGGTCAATATAGTTGTGTGGAAATTGATTTGTAAGGCTAGTTATAGATCTGCCACCCCGTACAAACTTAGACACACTGTACCAGTTTACAAACGGCTTTCTGTCGTAGTGTGGGAAGAACTACAGTACCTAGATTTTCTAATTTTCTACAAGATGGAGAAAAAACTCAGCAAAGACATCTTCCAACTTCTCACTGGAAACGAGGATGTGGTAAGGGATAGACTTTTCTATCTCATGAGAATGGACCACCCAATTGTAGATTACAAGATTCTATGGTGTTTCAAAAGAGTCTTCACACATCCCAGAAAAGTGAATCTCCCACAACCCTCTCTGACAACTTCTTGGAAAAACACCAAAAGCGGTATCCATAAATTTTTCTGTCGTGGCGTTAAAGTTCATCCAGTCCCACAAACTCTGGAGCCTGAAGAAATTGAGGATGAAGGCGAAGGCGCAATTGAACCCCCACCTTCTCGCAGACAGTCAGAGAAAGATGGTTCAGTGTCCCATCGACAGTCTGTAGACAAAGACGATTTAGAGTCCCATAAACAGTCTGTAGACGTTGAGGGTTCAGATTCTCATCCACAGTCTTTAGATGTAGAGGGTTTGGTTATTGGCAAAGACGTGTCCCCTTGTGATCTTGTTTCGGAAGAAGGTGAATCAGTCAAACCGGAAGACCAGGGTGCAACTGAACCACCAGTCAGTGAAGACGAAACTCCAGAGTTAATGCGGAAGACAGACACAGAATTTCGACAGTCATCTATGACACCTGTGGAGTGTTTTACACAAACATCCGTAAAAAGCACAGTCTCCAAGATGTCCTTCAAAGTGTATTCTGACTAAACCAGAGAGATGGCTCAGCACCATCCAGGTTTTATACAGGTGCATCCTTACAATCGTTTCGGATGATCAGAAACCGGAGAACCCTGAAAGCCAACAGCCAAGTAAAGTCCTGACAAATGTGAACCTCTGATCTGGTTTTGGAAGATCTGGAACAAAGCACACAATAATAATCCGCTGAATGGGACGTCATTTTGACGTTTTGCAAACGTCTGCAAACATTCACTGAACATTGTGGACAACGCTCAGTTGAATTTAAAGCTTTATTGTGGTGGAACTAAATTAGGTCTCAATGGTCTCAATGGGCCCAGTTAAAACATTAAAAGAAATTGGGTAAGTAAAAGGGACGTTGTCTGAATATTCCTTGCCAGCTAAACCCAAAATCACAAATTCGGTTCCAATGATTACTCCAAATTCCCCCTACATGGATGGAGGGATGGACGGTTAAAAAGTAGGGCAGCACAGTGGGGCATTTCTTCATTACACAAATGTTTTGCTCCCTGTGCATGTGTGGGTTCCCCCTGGAGTCAGGCTTCCCCGCAAGATCCAAAATCTCAAATCTTAGTTCATTTGATTTCTCTAAATTGCCCCAAATGGATGGTTGGTTAAAAAGCAGGGCTGCTCAGTGGGTCTTTCTGCATTAGATATGCATTTTGTCCGCTGTGCATGCGCTGGTTCAGTCTGATGCTCCAGCTTCCCCCGCAACCCAGCTAGCAAGCGAATGTTCAGGCAGCGTTCAGTGAACGTCAAACCGGGAGTTCAGGAATGACAAAACATTTACCCATTGAGGAAAACAGTTTTTATGTGTTATAATTCTTAATGGCTGTTATTTTCTTTTTTATTACCAAACCATTATGTGTTTGTCTTGTTATAAATTGTGTGCCCTTCTGATGTTCTCGCAATGTCTGTTGGACACTGTTACGACTTCTTCCCGAGAGTTTACATATAATATTTACTCTCTCTGGTCTCATTATTTTTCCAGACAGGACCAAAGTCTATGATTAGCACTGCAAACTCACAAAATCTTACCAATATTTTTGGCCTGTTTTCTAGTGCAAATACCTTATTACACTTGAAATAAAGCAAAGCCAAATTATAAGTCAGTTTTCAGCAAGACATAGGAGCTTGTTTTAAGTCAATAATTCCTTAATGTTGATAAAAAAATTCTAAACATCATTTCATTTATTCCATGGAACAATGTTTGGTTACAATTTGCTTGTGAAACTAGAACTTTCTCAACAATAGTAAGGAATTAGTTATTTTAAAACAAACTAAAAAACTGCTTGTAAGTTGGTTTTGTCTTATTTCAAATGTACTGTCAAATATTTCCACCAGAAACTCGACAAATAATACTTGGTAAGATTTTGCTTTGCAGTGCAGTGTGATATTACTTGATATTACTCCAACAATTAGAAGAAGAAATCAGGTAACATCCATTTCCCCAAAACATCTGTTCCCCCTAAAACCTGCATACTGCAAAAACACAACATCTTACCGAGTTTAGTTTCTGGTGCAAAGATCTTATTACACTTGAAATAAGTCAAAACTACCATAAACACAACTTTTAAGCAAGCGATAGAAGCTTATTTTGAGTCAATAATTCCTTAATATTGATGAAAAAGTTCTTATTTCAAGACGTTTCCCTCATAATGTGGAAAATGGAACTAGATTTGGTTGCTAGGTGACGAGTTGGGCTTGGCTGGGGTTGCTAGGTAACGGCGCAGTGGAGTATTCTACCAGTGGAACTAGAACCTTTTCATCAAAATAAGGAATTACTGACTTAAAGCAAGCTCCTATGACTTGCTGAAACGTTACTTATCATTTAGTTCCGTCTTATTTCAAGTGTTCCAAGACATTTCCGCTAGAAACCAGAGCACAATGTTTCTTTTATTTTTGCAGTGCGGTGTAACAGGCGGTCACACAGAGCGAGCGGCATACCGATGAGCTGCGTGTGTAAGCTGATCAGTTCCAGGTCAGATGATCCCATGGAGCCGAGCGTCGCGCCGTCAGGCTGTCGCTGCTGCTTGTTCTGATCCCTGTGTCCGTGTCGGACGGCGGGGATCAATGGAGGCTTGTTAAAAATCCATCAACTTGCTCAGAGGATCAGCTGTCATGGCAGGTTTTATTTAACCTTAATCAAGACTTCAACGGGTCAACAAGTTGGACATGTAGTTCACATCATCCTGTGCTGCTTCGTATTCTACGTGTTTTTGATTAACAACACAAAGTCTCACATTTTTCCAGTGTAAGAGACTCAGAGCAGTAAGAATAATGTTTTACATTATTAACCTGCCAGGATGCAGCAGAAAACAGGAACACGGAGTATCAGTTTATGAACGGCTGAAGATAAAGTTGTGGATGTTTTATTTTTAAATGTTGGGCAGGTGATATTTATGTTTTACTAGTTTTTTGACATCTGGGGCCGGTGAGACGTTACTGTGAGGCAACTGAGGAAGGTACTGCACCTAAGAAAAGAGAGAAAACAGAGAAAGATGAATTTTAACTGGACAAAGTGACCAGTAGTATATTTGATACTCTTTATCTTCACTTGAGTATTTATTTTTAGGGAAACCTCAGTTCTGGGAAGCTCGGCGGTTCTGGTTCCTTTTCTTAGGAATATTTTACAAAAAAAAGGAGGAGGAAGAGGAAATTTCCCCTGAAAAACTTTTTCTCGAACAACCAATGAAATTTTTACAGAAAAAAATTGCTCAGAAATTTTTGGATTAATCTCAGAAAATTTGGAGAAAAAAATGTTTGAAAATTCTGAGTTTTGATGAGTTGAAAATTTGTAAGAAAAAATTCAAATATAAAATAAAAAGAAAAGATTCATCTGACAAATTTCTGAAAAAATTTCCATGTTTTTTTTTCTTGAAAATCTCTGATATTTTGCAGAAATTTACTCAAAAAAGTCTCTTCTCTTTTTCCTTTTTTGGGGCTTGAGTAAGTTTGAAAAAAAAAACATTTTTCTACTGGATGTGAAATGTAGATTGTTTTAGGACATTATTATCAGGTAGTTTCAACAAGTTACAAGATGTCAGAGTTTCCTGTCAGTCAATATCAAATATTATTGATGAGTTTTTTTTGCTTTAAATATTTAAAAAACTGGTGGAGTTGTCTTTCCAGTTTAATCCAGATTTTACTCCACATTGTTTTTTCAGCAGCTCTGAGGTGGCAAAGCATTAAACTGCTGCTGTGTGAGATACTGGACAGGTTGTTGCTTGGCAACCCAAGAATGAGCGAGTTGCTAGGTAACCAAAGAGTGAGAGTTAGTTGATTCCACCAACCTAGCTTAGTTAGCCGTGAAAGGCTGAGTGGCTAAAGCATTTTCTCTCCCAGAATGCTGTGCGGTTCTGGATCTGAGTTCAGTGAAATTATTAAAAATTCTCTCAGATGCAGAAAGAAAAACTTTGGACTGAACAACTTTTACTTGCAGTGGAGTCAGATTTTACCATGAGCATCAATACTTTTACTGAAATACTCGAGCCGGGTACTTTGTTCACCATGAAGTCGTCTTTACCCCAGCTTGTCTGCGCCGGGACGCTTTGTCGTGTCTTCTCCCCGGGCGCTCCACTTCACGGCTCCAGGTGGCCCCGCCCTCATCCTGGAAGTATGGCAGCTCCAGCAGCTCCTGACAGGACAGCCGCAGCGACGGGTCCATCACCAGGCAGGACTGGACCAAAAACACCAAACACCGTCTCAACACCCACTGCATGAGCACCAGACAGCTTTCAGGGAAGATTACGTCAGATTACATGTGCTAATAAAGATTTCAATGTGAGATAAATAATTACTATAAAGCAGGGGGGTCAAAAGTGAGGCCCAAGGGCCGGTTGTGGCCATTTGCCTGATTTTTGATTCTGCAATTTTGGCCCATGTGGCAAAAGGTTTGGACGTTCCTGCTATGAAGTATAAGAACAAACAGTTTGCAGCCGTCTTTGCTAAATTAAACACAGAGTCTTTACAGGAGAATCTGTGCCCTCCTGTCCCAGTTGAGCTCTGCTTACCGACTTACTTTCACCTGATTACAGGAAACAAAGATCGCTCATTAAACTCGAGTCCCAGGTCTTCAGTCCAAATCAAGCCTCAGGTTTTTAAAACACTGAGAGATTCAGTCTTTGTGTTTTCTCTCTACACTCCGGTAGACTCGGTTTGATTCAGGACCAAAGGTGGAACATTTGTTACGTTTTCACCTGCTGTGGTTCTCTTTCACACTGCACTGAATTAAACGATCCAAACTAAATGAAAACTTGTTCACCTTCTCACCTGTGGGGGCGCTGCACCAAGAACTACTGAAGGAAACGACATGAAAACCTCTGAACAAAACATGAGTGTAACGAAAGGTAAACAAAAACGGAGTTTCGGTAAAACATTATGACACGTTTCTCGAGCTAGCGCTAGGCTAGGCTAGGCTAGGCTAGGCTAGGCTAGTTTTGGTTGTATTTACCCAGAGTTCATATAAGGAGGACTAAACAGGGCTTGGTGAATACACCCTTAAAGAGACAGAGGCCCAATTTCAAGTCTAATTTCATTAGTATCATGTTCATATAATCATCATATTCAAATAACTAAAATGGTTAGCAATTCTGATCTGGAGGGATTATTGATCGATTATGTTATAAATGTTTCTTACCTTCATGACCATAAGAGCTTGGGGAGATGCGCCGTGGAATCGCCTTTCCAATGGTTCCTGGGATAAAACAAGAAAGGTCCATGAATATTTTGACCAAAAGTTGAAATCTTTGGGTCCAGCGTGTCTGGTTACCATTGTGTCCGGTTCAGGAATACTGACTCCGGAAAAGAAAACGTTGGAACGGAAAATCTGTTGGTGGTGAGGGATCAAGTCACCTGGAGGACGAAATGTGACCAGAAAACCATTTTTGGAGTTAAATTCCTTCCAACAAGTTCCAAACAAATAAGTTTTACATTGCAGCAAGGTTCAATCAATTAATCAATCAATTATTCTGACCATTAATCGATTAATCAGATAAAAAAAAATTGGACAATATGCAGATTTTTTGTATTTAAGTCTTCTTTGAATACAATATTAGAAACACATTAAAAGACGATTAAATTAAATTTTCTTTTTAAATAAATAAACATTTTGTTGTTAATATGCAGTAAAGGCTTCCTCTAGTGAATCCTTGATCATTTGTAGCAAAGGATGCAATTGCAGCTAAATAAACACTTCTAACATCAACATGTGAAAATCTCAACCCTGATATATTTGATTATTTTTATATTTGTATAAATGTATTTTTACATTTTGCACAATTTTGGCTTAATTACTGTTACAAGAGTGTCGTTCTTTCAGCAATTAGTCTTTTTCTGAGTCTTACCAGATTAGTTGCCAATTATTTTGATAATTGATTAATCACATTTAATCTGATTAATCAGATTAATCAGCCCTAATGCTAATAAAATGCATCTAAGTTTGGGGTAGTAAAAGTTTAAAGGGTGTTAATACTTCAGAAAGCCGTTGTATATTCGCAGGGAATGTGAAGGGAATCTGTTTTTCAAAGCGTCGTTCTGAGTACCGAGAGTTTTTCGGATGAGATACAGCTGGTCCACATCTGACTTCCCGGGCCAGAGAGGGTTCCCGCTTAAAAGCTCTGCAAAGACACATCCAACAGCCCAAACATCCACAGGGGGTCCATACTGAGTGTCCCCAACCAGCAGCTCCGGGGCCCGGTACCAGCGGGTCGCCACGTAGTCTGTGTAGTCATCCTCTGGTCCCGCTGAGTCAGCAAAGACAAAACACACTCAAGCACTTAATCGAGAATTAATTTATGGTTTAGTAGATTAAATGAGCTCTAATTGATTAGCTAATCATGTCAAATTAGACATTATTCTAGTGTTGTAGTTTGGCCGTCATCCAGCAGAAGGCGCTGCTGGTCATTCTTAACCAGTTGATACAAGATGGCAGCTGATACCAGAATGGTAAACAGTCCAACACAGGTTGGATGTAAAATAGACACTCGACAAGTTTCACTTCAGTTTCAGCCAAAGACGGAGCTACGTCAGGTTCAAGCAACTGATTTGCTACGAAGGAGAAGATAATATGACAAAAGCGGAATTAATAATAGAGAAAAATTGTAACATAAAGCCAATAAGAAAGATTGATTTTTGAGAGACGTTGTGAGTTGAAGTACTTTAAACATTCCTTCAAGAGCAACCACAGATACTTCTGTCCGAAAGTCAGAGCATCACTACATGTCCAAAAGGTTACTCAAGGAAGAATGAAATGTATTTGGTAAAAAGTCTATTCTAGTACTGAGTAACTGATTGTTCACTAACCAATTAGTTACTACACAAATCTGAATAAATATGTCGAAGTTTCATGCGAAAAAACACAATTTTCTGCTTATTATCAATATTTAATTCAACTGACAGACAAGAATGTTAACATTTAATGACTTTCTATAAAATTCAACACATTAATTTTTAATGAAAAATGAAGCCGATCAATAACAATAAAATTTCAACTTTGTGTGATTTTACTTGAATTTTTATTTGTTTACCTGAACAATGTTGGCCGTTCTTATGCATAAACATTTACACAAGATACTGAGCACTAACTAACGTAGAGGAAAGGATTACACGGCATGTTGACATGTAGATGTATGGTAATGTTACCCTGAAACCTGAAGCAGGAGACACGCACACACGCACACGCACACGCACGCATACGCACACGCACACACACACACACGCACACACACACACACACACAGACTGACTGACTGAATGCTCCTTTTGTGTAAAGGAGTCACTCAAACACAAGAAAGTGAGGAGGCTATCAGCAAAGACCTGCTCCATGTTCCATGCTGAATAAGTCATTGGAGCTGCATTAACACTAAATGCACATAAACACGCTGACCTCTGAATAACCTTACTCAGAATGCGGGCGAAGCCAAAGTCACACAGCTTGATGACGCCGCTTTTAGTGAGGAGGATGTTCTCTGGCTTTACGTCACGGTGGATGCACTGAAAAAAATGAAAAATCGAGCCGGGGCATCAGAAACTGTCACAGGAAGCAGGTTTACAACAGAGAAAGAAGGTGACAGTGTGTAATGGACGACAAAATACAAAATATATGAGAATGGAAGAAAACTGCAATGTGTGTGTGCGTGCGTGCGTGTGTGTGTGTGTGTGTGTGTGTGTGTGTGTGTGTGTGTGTGTGTGTGGGGGGGTGTGTGTGTGTGTGTGTGTACACGTCCAGTTGATGGTTGATTTGTGTAAAATTATTACCGATATAATTTTCTTAGAATGGAAAATGTTAAGTTCAACAAAAACTATTTGTCTTTTCTAATCTACGTTGATTCAGAGACTTTTACCAAACAGCCGACTTTTCTGCACCCAAATCAGCTTCAGTTGAATTTATTAAAGTATTTTGAAAGATAAATTTGTTCAATCGATCCAGGACAATTTTCTTTCAGCGCAGCAAAATCCTCATTCTGTTTGGCTCAACAATACAATTAGGCGACTTCATTTGTGTGATTTTGGTTTAATTCTTATTTTCTCGCCCCGCAATGAACAATTTTGACTCGTGTGGCAAAACGTTTGGACACCCCTAATTAAAAATGCTTCAGATATAAAGTGTGTGTCTGTTACAGAAGAATGTTTACGTTGAAGTAAAACTTCCACTGACGTTGTGTTTGTGACAGAAGTTCACAGCTTGCAGCGTCTGCCACACCATGCTTTTCAGCTGAGCCTCCGGGACCCTGCAGACAGACGGACATCGACTCACTCCTCTGCAAGAAACTAAACTTTTCCACCTGTGATATTTTTCTCATAAAGTACGTCAGGTGTTAAAACGACACCCAGGTAACCTTAGGCCATCTCAAACAACAGCAGGACCTTTGTTTCCACGAGCAGCTAGAGTTTCTGCTGCACTGCCTTATGGGAAAAAACCCCAAACAAGTCATTGTGGTCTGGTTTGCTGTCTGAGCTTTGAGGGCAAAGAAAAATCCATTGATGTTCCGATTAAAAACTCTGAGTGGAGTTGCACCAGCACCTGCATCTCCTGGTAACATCTGGTTGACGCTCTGCGTCCTGCAGCAAAAGTTCAGACTTTCCAACTCCAGCGTCGGCCATCTTGGATGCACTTCCAACACTCGAACCGCTTCAACTGCATGGCGCTACATGCGTGAGACGTATCCTGGATATGGACTTTGAACGTAAACCAGACGCTTAAATCAGGTTCTGTGTGAACATTAGCTCTCATGCTGCATTTAAAGGCGGCTCGGAAAAACCCGTTACAACATGTTAACAAAAGGTTAAGCCTTTGTTATGTCTGAAAAAAGTGCGGAGGATAGAGGGCACAGATAGGGGAAGTACAGGAGCCCCTACTGTATCAAATCGAGATAGAAATAACAAACACGCTGAGGTAAAAAAGAAAAAAAAACTGCTTCCAGTCCATGTGGGCACTCTGTGGGTGGGCAATGCCCTCTAATACCCACCCATGCCTCAGGGCCTGCATAAAACTACCCTACTGATATTCTGTAATTTGCAACTTTTCTTCAGTGGATAGGGCACCAACAAGCCCAGGGGCCCTCATCTTTGGAAACCTGGCCCTGTTGATGATGCATGAAAACAGATTGCTCTGCAGAAGAAGGCCGATCCACAGAAGGAAATGTTTAATCTAAAACAATTAAAATGTTTTCTTATACAGTTTATGTAAATACCTGATTTAAAATGTATTTAAAATCAGGAATGTTCATTTCTGCTACTATTCTTCAATCAATTCGTTTGACAGATACATTGAAAAGCAAACCATATGGTTCAACTATAAGTGTCCTAACATCACTTCTACAAATAATTACCTCTACAAATGAAATGACCTAAATCACATTTTTTCCAAAAGAACATCCTTTGCATTGACTTTAAGATGAATGATCTGAATGCGGGGAAAAATGGGAGATTCATTAAAATTTTCTTGTGTAATCAAAACATCAATATATATATTTTTTTATTTAATTCTTTTTCCTCCTTTCCATTGACAGATTTTTTTGTCTTTTCTTGGCGAGCTTGAGATCACGCAAAAGAATCCAAATCAGCCAGGAAAATTAGGATTAATGGAAATCTAGTAATTTCCTTTACAAATTTCAAACTAAAAGCCCTTTTGCATCCAGTAAACACATATTTCCCTGGACTTTAGCAGATCTCATTGCAACTATACCTGTCACAGGAGGTTAATTTGTCCCAGACATTATTGGGTTAAACAATTATATTGTTGCTTCGAGACCATTTCCAAGTAATATAATGGTGATAATGGCATAATAATGCAAGAACATATTGTCAAAGATCAAGAAATTCTGATGAACATTTAACACTGGAACTGGAAGACATTTTAAATATCCAAAATACATAAACAAAATAACAAAAACAACTCATGAAGTAAAAACAGCCCGTTGAGTATCACATTAAATACTTTTATCATCCAGTTTTTGGTAGAAAGAAAGAAATAATAAATTTTGCAAGTGGTAATTATTGAGCTCATGTGAATTTATCATGCAATTAATAGATTTTTTGTGACTTTGATGGTGTGTTTATCTTACCCTTGGGGGTGTTTGTCCAGCTCATTGAGGACCGTCTGTTCACAGAACTCAAACACCAAATGGAGCCGTCTTTTTCTCCTGAAGACTTCCAACAAGTTGACCAAATTCACATGTTTAAGCTGCTGTAAAACCAACAGGTGGAAAACAAAACAAAAGCTTCAGGTTAAGGCTTCATGTTTTACATCAAACCTGATATATTAAGGCGACACTACGCCGCTCACCTTAAGCATACGTGTTTCTCGCTGTGCAATCTTTTTGATGACAGGATCATCTTCAGACTCCACAAACTTCTTGATGGCAACTATCTGGCCCGTTTCTCTGTGCCTGCACTTGAACACCACACCGTAGGAGCCCTCACCAATTTTGCCCAGTTTTTCATATTTCTCCATCGAGCAATTTCAAGTTACTATCTGCAAAATAGGCAAGAAAAAACAAAACAAAACCATAGGACTCAGTTTCCAGCAGACTGACCGGATGATTGCTTCTAAAGTCAATAATTCATGCAGACCTAATGTTTTCAAATTGTTTTCTAGGTGTTGAAAATGAGCTTGCATACATACTCACGTGCAGAATCTAAATTAGCCTCCAAAACAGCAAAGGTTTTCTACAAATAAAAGTTCTCACAGCTTCTTACAGGTCTTACTGTCATTGTCAATGCTTCACTAAGGAGGTCACTGCGCCGTCTGCGCTTTTACTGCGTCGTTACCATGGTAACAGCGTGAGGATCGTTTTCTCTCTTTGGGGCTCCGTTTTCTAATTTATAAACATTTCAAATCACGGTGAATGTTTAGCTGGCGCCTCTGGTCTTCGTTTAGACGGAAAGTGGTCAGATAGAGAACTTAACTTTCCCCTAATAGCAAACGTAGGGGTTAAAATAAGCCAGAATACAAAAAACACATGGCAATTCACAAAGCTACGTAAGCTAAAAGCTCTTACGTGGGAATACGTAGGCCGTAACCATGGAGAAAAGCAGTGGGGAAACGGTAAAATACACGATATTCAGTTCGTTTAGTGTTGAATTCATGGACTTACTGGATAGCAGAAGTAATGTCGAGGAGTTTCCCAACGTTATTTAAAATCCTGACAAATCGGAGTAGCTTTCTTTCGGCTATTTAAAAAAGTTCTACAATTAGCATAAAAGGTTAAACAGACTCACCAAGATTTCTACGTAAACGTAAGCACGTACGTAAGTGCACGTTCGGTAACCATGGAGAAAATAAGAGGCTCGCCATCGTGGCTAACAGTAAAATATACCGAATACAGCCGATTTGGTTTTATTTTAATATATTTAAATGGTTAAAGTAGATACAACATAATCAGTCATGTATTACGAACGTAGAAAATAGTGCCAACTATTTTATTTAAGTTCGTTTTTGGCGACTTGGAAGTTTCGTTGGTTGTAACCATGGAGACAAGAGCTAGCTTTAAGCTAGCTGTTATTATTTTTTTGTGACATTGAATCTCGGGTAAAACCTTCCTTTCCCCCAAATGAGTCACTAATTTGATATGTTTCTGTATTTTATTTTATCAACAATCCAAATAAGTTCAGTTACTGTTCAGTGAATGTTAAAAAAAATTTTGAAGGTCATCCAAAGAGACCTTAAAGATAAATCATCATTTTTACCTCAAAATATAGGAAAACTTGTGTTTTACTTAAAAATATGAAAATGTGGCTGAATGTAACCTTCCAACTGGTAAAATGTTGTAAAGTTTGCCTCAGAATGTTTTATTGTTTTGTTTGCAAATGTGATTAAAATAATAATAATAATTACAAGAAAATAAATATTCAGAGTTGGTCACAATGTTTTAATAATCTGAAACTAAGAAATACTTAAGTGTGTACTGATTGAGAAAAGACGCCCTAAAAGCGCACAGCTTATTATTCTTTTCCAATGCTTTTCTTGAAAGTTGTAATATTTTCAGTTGAGATTATTCTTATTTTATTCATGTCTTTATTTATATCAATTGTAAAACATAGAGTGTATAATATTGAGCCTTGATGATATAACGTCAGCATTGAAAGCGCGTCAGAGAAGCTGCAGCTCTGTGTAAAACGTCAGCTCTGATGTGGTTTAATGATTTACTGACTGTCATTTCTGTGTTGACTGAAAACACCTTGTCCTGTCATCCCTTTTCAGAGACTGTGCCGTTTTTCCACCACTTCACTGTGAATGATGGGAAAGCAGAATATGAAGCCCTCCTGACACAGGCAGGCACCTTGAGGTTCTGGCATGGAGGCCAAGTGGTAAAATACAGAAGGTATGAAATGCCTCATGGTAGCTTGGTCAACATCACTGCTTCTGGGGACACAGTTGGTGTTTTCAGAAGCTCATCCATCCAAACTGTGGTTGTCATTACAAAATTTGGTGCATGTTTTTTGTTGTGTTGTCTTCTATTATTACAAATTCCTACTGATCGTGCTGATTGTGCTGGTGACTGTCAGTGTTTTTACTTTCTGGGAACATTGCTCGATCAGGCACCATTTCATAAACACTTCACTGGAAATTTGTTTATATAACTCCATCAGATGCACGACTGAATGCTAACCAAAACAGAAAGGGAAAGTACTGGGTTACATCAATTGTTCTTTGTCTGATTCCTGTTTTGATTTTTATCTGTGGTGTTTTTTCTTACTCGCCGTGTTTCCTGGTGTTTTGCTAAACCATAAACACCCATTTAATCAAAAATAAGACCTTTGAGTTAAGAGTGAGGACAATAAACCTGTTGGTGCCTCTTTTTGAGGCCTACAAATTTGGTCCACCAGATGGCAGTACTCCCCAATTTAAACTCAGAGTTTAAAGCAATAGCTGCTGACATTTAAAAACATCCCCCTGGGTAGTTTCTAGCTATTATCAGAGAGGGTAGTCGGACGTGAAGAGGTGCAAACATGAACCGTGGTTTCCTTAACTGAACGAACATTGTTATATGGGAAACTTTTAGGGGATTTTTTTTTCTGCTTGAGTGTCCTCTTGTTAAATGTCATTCAATGAATAGCTCTTTCTTTAAAGAAGCAGTAGACAATTAGAGCACAAACCTCAAAACAAGACAATGCACTTTCAGTTTGTTTCCACTGACAGTCAGAGCTGCAGCAGTTGAAACCGTCACTGGTTTGTTTTAGTCTTGCCTTCTTTTAGAAAATACACAATCCAACCTCTAAAGAGCACTTAGACCTGGGAGAGGGCACCGCACAACCCTGCCCTGCTGGCTCTGCACCTCATCAAATTCACATTTCTGGTTTCTAAACCTGCTTCCCTGGAGCTGGCTCTCCTCTTTCATCTGGCATTGAGTTGGTTGCGGCCCTTGTACCGTGCCTGGCTTGTTCACGTCGCCCCACAAGGCAGAGCAAAGCGGGATCTAGATAAAAGCACAAGGCAGCAGAACTCAGGCAGATGTTGCCGTTAGCTTCATTTCCTGGGCGGAGAGCTTCTCGCTCTATTAGACGACTAACAGGAACAAGAGAAGAAAAAAACATAAGAGGGGAGAGAGAGCGAGAGGGTGTACAAGTTATCTGCGCTCGGAGCTCCCACAAATCACTTTTTTGAACAGCAAGCTCTGACAGGCAGCCGGGGGGAAACAGAGAGCAGAGACAAAGGAAAGGTGTGAGTAGGGAGCTGTGTCAGAGGAGAAGGTGTGAAGAGCAGGAGAGGGCATAAACGAGGTGACACCAGTGTATGGACGGAGGAAAAGCTGCGCTCCAGTTCCTCCTGCCACTGCCGGGGTTTTCTGCTGCTGTGTCCAGATGGTTCTGTCTCTGTCTGGAGAAGGTGTGTCTGATTCCTGAAAACTTTTCCTCCGGGACAGGGTTACCTCGAGACTGACGCTCTTGAGCTTCGGACCGTAGGCCTGTTTGCACTTTGTTTATCTCTGATGCAGTGTGCACTTGCAGATGAGTCCCTTGCGTTATCATGAGAGCAGATAGAGAGGCAGCTGGCGTGACATTGAGCCGGACGCGTTGAAAGCTGGTTGAATGCAGCTGCGCTCAGATCACATGCTATTATTTGTAAAAAGAGGTAGTCGGAGCTGAGAGTAATCCATGTTTGTCACATGTTTTTCTGCATGAACAACCCTACTGCTACTTTAGGGTGTGTATTTCTCTCTTCAAAGTCTTTTGAGAATACTTGTTTGATATTTAATCCACCCAGAAAAGTAATTTGTTGACTTTTGGATGGTACAGAAAGGACAAAAAGGTTGTGGCAGGTTAAAAGCCTCTAGGCACAGAAAGTGAGTAAGTCGGTGTCTGCCAGCACTCGTAATCATTTTCACTCATTGGGCTCCAGCTCTACTCACATTTGCTCCACTTGCCTCCGGGGACATGTAATAAGAGACTGCTTACTGAGCAATACAGCACAGAGCTGACACGTGGAGACGTATAAACTTGCTCTGAGTAAGACAGGATTACGCTAAATATTGCAGGTGGAGGACCGAAAATCACAATCTGGTCTGCAAATACAGAAGCAAAGACTGCTGAGTGCTGTCAGGCTGTTCCTGACGGATGGGTGTTGGAGAAGTCATGCGAGTGTTTGGGGGGCTTTCTATGCTTGGATGAGCTTTATTTAGCTTTTGACAGCTCTGCTCTGGACTGGCTTCACAGTGCGGATCGTCATTGGGTTACCTCTGTCGCTGACTCAGACTGGCTTAACTCTCGCCGTCTGCCTGCCCACTCTGGTTCTCTCTCTACCTGCCTTTATGCAAACAGGACGAGTGTTAGGTGGTTTTCTCAGCAGTATAGGGACAGCTGGGGCACTTTTTGGACTCTCCACACTGCTGTAATTGTTCTGTTGTGTGTAAACACCTTGCGTCAGTCACACCTCTCCTCTGGAGTGATTCACTATTCCCAAAGCATCCCTGACTGGAGGCAGGCAGCAAAAGAAAAAGGTGAGGCAGGATTTGCTATCGTTCAAAGTGCAGAAGGTGCTGAGTTGTAAAGTTGTTACGATGAAGCTGGGATTCTTGCTGGTGATGGCTCTGCACATGCTGGAGAACGCGTCCAGTATGTCCACATGTAAGACTGTGGACTTGGAGATAGTGAGGCAAAAGCGCATCGAGGCTATTAGGAGCCAGATCCTCAGCAAACTGCGTTTGCCTAAAGCTCCTGAGCCAGAAGAAGCTGGAGACAAGGAGGACATCCCCACCACCCTGCTGTCCCTCTACAACAGCACCAAGGACATGCTGAAGGAGCAACAGATCGAGGTCCAGAGTACCATCTCCCCAGAGCAGGAGGAGGAAGAGTACTTCGCCAAAGTGCTGAACAAGTTCAACATGACGGGTAAGTACAAGTCAAAAGGCAAGAAGACATAAATCACGAATCCTACAGCACTCTTACCCATTTTCATGACTAAGGACAATTGTTGACGGCCTAAGGATGGCTGTAAGAATGTCAGATAATTATATGGCTGTGATTTATGGTCCTGCATTCACCGACACTCGCAGCATGTTGCACAACACGTCGAACACAAAGCAGAGTTTGGAGAGCCAGAATCTCTTTCAGAAAAAAAAGAGATCCATGACCTTCAAACCGCCAAACAACTCAACTTTTAGTGGAGTTCAGACAATCTGGAGCAAGACGAGCATCAGCTGCCAAATTGATGAGTCGTTCATTGACGTTTGTCATAAATGTCCAAAACTCACTGAGGAACAAAAGTGTCTGATAGTGGATGAGGATATGGGAATGGTATCTAACTACACTTCATCATATTCCTAGCCTAGCTTAGTCGTCCTATATAAAATTCTGCCCAACTCTCATCCCCCTTCATCTGGGATTTCTCCCATTCAACTCGATTTGTCTGTTTGAATTTCAACCAATCAGAAAATGACGTTGATTTTCTGAGCTGTTTTAGAATTATATTCCACCTCGATCTTTAGCAACGTCATCGGACGACGTGAATGAAGCCGTTCAGTCCCTGTTGGTCACACTTCCAATTAACATTAACAGCCATTTTTTCAGCTTGGCACCTCATTTGTCGCAGTGGAGGATGGTTGTTTTCAGTGCAGGCAATTTCCTGCAAACTTCATAGAGTCGAACGGGCAAACGTTAGCGGTTGTACGCATTGATACATACATTTAAAATCATCTTGGCATCTTCGGTCTTCTTTATTTCTGATCTTGGACAAACAGCCAATCAGCAGCAAGGAAAATTAACAATGCTCCTGGATTGGTAGCAATAGTGTCACATCTGCATCCAGATATTCCTGCTTCTAAAACTACAATTCTTTTGAATATTTTAGATATAATATGAGAAAAAAAACCCACAAATTGGAGGACTTTTTGCTAAAATGTAAAGTTTTGCATCAAAGAAAAATCGATCACTAATAGGAAGTGCAAGCTAATAGTAGCATGCTTCTTTGTGTTTTGGATTTTGAGGTTGGGGAGTTCTGACTTTAGCAAACAAAATTTTCCAACCTGACTTTTAAAAATATCAATTTTTAAGTAAAAATTGGATCCATACTCAAACCTTAAATAATATTTTACAAAGACTTTGGAGTAGTACATGGAAAACACACAACATTGTAATTTGTTATTAAATGAAATGCTTGTTTGGATCATGTAAAGTTGCTAAAAGAAACCGGAAAAAGTGAACATTTTGACAAAGAGTTGGAAAAACTCCATATTTATCTCATCAGAAAGGCACCAAATGACCAAAACGATCTATAAATTCTTTCGCCATGCACACATCTTCTGATCTGCGCTCAACATCTTTTCTGGCAGCTTTATGAGATCAGAGATCACACAAGTTACAAGTTGGCTGCAGATGATTTGATGTGCTCCGCTGCTTTCATGATATCCACCTCTTTCTTTTTTTTGTTGTTGTTTTGTTTTTTACGACTTCATTAACACACTTGGCGTGGCTGCATCTGCTGTTTACACAGCCAAATGGTCTTGGGCTGTAATTGTGCAATGGCTCCCAAGCTATTATGATAAACATAATTTTTTAGTTTGGTTTCAATGCCCCATTGTTCTCTGCATGCCTGCACGCCTCACTTTATCAGGCAGGCATACACATCCCCCCCTTCGCCTTTATCCGCCACATCAAAAGAAAGGCTTGAAGTGGATGGACCATGCTCAGGACCAAAACGGAGAACAAAGACACTCTCAAAACCAAGGGCACAATTTCGCTCTGCTCAAATGGCAAACAAAGACCAAGACTGTAAACAAAACACTGCAAAAAAAACCTCATTCGTACCAAGTATTTTTGCCCTAGTTTCTGGTGCAAATATCTCATTACACTTCAAATAAAATAAAAATAACTTAAAGTAGCTTTTCAGCAATAAATAGCAGTTTTTTTTAAGTCGACAATTCCTTCACGTTGATGAAAAAGTTTCGTTCAACTGGCAGATTTGTTCACATTTAGCAAGGGAAAATGTCTTGTTGAAAGTAGCGATGCATCAATCCGATATTAATATCTGTATTGGTCCTGATATATTAAAAAAAATCTAGATCAGGTGAGGGCAGATCTATTCAGTTAATTCTATGTTTTGTTCCCTGACAGTCACTATGCTCAATTATTTATCTTACATTATATTTAAAGGTCTTATTTGCACTTTCTGAACCATTTGAAAGAAGATTTGTTTCCGTGTATTTTTAACAGGTTTGACCAAATTTCAGTTTCTCATTAATTATTTTGCTTTGGCTGTTTTTGCTCCTAATTGATTGAACATGTTTGACCAGCAGCTTGTGAAGCTGTTGGTGTATTTCATTGTGTTATACTGGTGCAGGGGGATAAAATACATTTGTAATTCAGTATATTTATGTCTGTGTTTTAAAAAAAAGCGTTTTAAGCTCCGTTTTTCTGGATCGGATTAATTTTGGCCGATACTAAATCTAAGATATCGGTAGTGAAAAAAGCGGATCGGTGCATCCATCGTTATCAGGAAATAATCTGCCAGTAGAAATAGTCATTTTTCTTCAATACCAAGGAATTATTTACTTAAACCAAGCTCTTATGTCTTTCTAAAAGTTATTTATAAGCTAGTTTTGTTTTATTTTAAGTATAATAAGATATTTGCACCAGAAAAAAGACCAATTTACTTGGTGAGATTTTGTGTTTTTGCAGTTTGGAGTGCAGCCCCTCTCTCTGCTGTTTTCTCTTTTGCTTTCCGTTTTTCACACTGTTGCGTCGTCCCCCAGGGATTGGGAATTTCCGTCACTGTAACTTGAGAAATTGACATCTTGTTTGCTTATTGTGTCACTCGCACTCCATCATATTTCTCCCCAAGTGATTTCCCTTGAATTCCCGTCTCTCTTTAGCAGCGATTAACCGCTTTCCGTCCCTCCTTCGGCCTCTAATGCCCCCGTCTCTCGTTCTCTGCGTCCGGAGCGAGTTATCAGAGCGTTTGCAGCATGTTTGTGACGAGGCAGCTTGGCAGGAAGGAAGGCAGGCCGATGGCCACTCGGATGCTGAGTGACTCAGGTCCGGTGCGTTTCCTCTGAATGCCAGAGAGAGAACATCCGCCGCTCTCTTGCTTTGCACCCCAGTCGAATCTCCAGATCTGTGAATACGGATCTTGCTTATGTCCAAAAGTAGAGGTTGTTTGTTAAAATAAAAAAAAAGAGTAGAGGAAATAGTTCCACTTCTCCCTTTTGACTGAATTGCCACATTGTGGTGTAATTTTACGGATATTTGGTTTTATTGGCACCTCTGGTAAAGAAAACAACAACTTTTAAAATGATGTCACAGTTTGTCTTCTTTTAAATATTGCATTATTGTGGCTCTTTTCTTCTTATGAAGACCAAAACATATTCACCATGCTTTAGCAGTATGTTCTCTTGTCTTCCCCATGTTGAAGAAATGCTAGAGGAAATAGATCTGCGACATGCTGTTTGTGTCCCACGGAAAATGAAATTAATTGATTATTAAATGCATTTTGATTTCCTTCAAATTAAAAAAAAAAAAAGTCATTAATCCCAAAGGGAAATTAAATAAAATAATTTAAATAAGTAGTTTATTTATTTATGCTATATTAGTATAATATAATAATTCTTAAGATGTTTCAATGACTAATTATCTAATTATTAAATTCAATATTCTCTTTATTAATTAAATAATTGAATACAATAAATAATGATTCCATAAATAAATAGAAGGCATTCATTTATTTCAGATGCTATTCTACACAACTAAAAATAAATGTATTAAATAAATGAAACGTTTTCTGATGAATTTGCCACATTTAAGCCGGTATTCAACATATTTTCATTAAATACAAATTTTCTTGTTATAAAAGGTTTTTCTTTTCATAGGTCTGATGTAATATTCTGACTATAAATATCATGGTTTTATTTCTGTAAGCAGAAAATCACCAAAATTAACAAACAATAAAGGCCAAAGAATAAAAATCCAGGGCTGGACTAAGCCTTTTCTGGACCCTGAACATATTTTCATTTGGGCCCCCCAAGCCACCGTCGCCATGCCAACACCAGATTTGTCAACAAGTCTCGTCTTTTCCAGCCATTGTTTCTCTGAATTATGATGACTTATGGTGAAGGTGTGTAAAAAAACAAATACTTTTTTGTAGTACGGTATTCAAATGTTGCCAAATTTTTAACGTTTGGTGACCAGCTGTTCCATTAAATTAAATAGAAATGCATTTTAGTTTTTCATGATCAAATCTGCCGAATGGTTCACTCTTTCCAAAGATCTGAAAACGCTGGAGGCAAAGCATTTTAAAACGTAATTGTTTTAAATCTTTATTGTGGTCTTCTGACAGACGTGGCTGGAGGAATTGAGCCTAATCCGTGATGAGATTACCACACAAATTCACCTCTCCCATAATTCTGCTCTTAAGTTATTCTCCAACAGCGCAGCAGCAACCACAAAAGGACAGTTTGTACAGATTTTAGTTCTCTGACCTAGAATCGGTGTCTCCTTGTTATATAAAGCAGGAGAAATGGCGGCGTGTCATCAGTGCATCAATGAAGGAAGTATAAAGGCGGCAGACATTTGGCCAGCTGCTGGAATCTGATTCCTCCCACTGGTAATTACAGAGCTGTCTCCCAACCTGTCACAACAGCTGTCCCTGGCTTACCTGCGGATAGGCCCTGGTTCAACACACAAATCCCTCCCCCGCACTCATGTGTGGCAGGACGCTTTTTCTGAAGCACGGTTCCTTATTACAGTCCAGCATGAAGCACATGCTGGACTGTAATAAGTCTGACTGTAATAAAACTGAACAACGTGGATATTCAGGTAGCCGGCGGTATTCACTTTCATCGAGACTTTTTCTCTCTATCGAACTTTCATTCCTGCCTTTTTCGGAGAAAACAATATTTTTTACGGACAGCTGGTCCTTCTTGTTTTGGATGCTGTGCAGTTGGGTTGTTTTTTGGCAACATTTTTTATGTTTTTGCTGTTTTGCCATGACGCGTAACCATAGCAACAGGGCGTTTTACGACAGGGAGCAGCTGATTAACATCGTTTCCCTTCGGGATCAATAAAGTCTTTTTGAATCTGAAAGATGCAATGTATTCTTACTCGAGTAAAAGTAAAAGGTCGCCAAGAAATGAAAAAATAATCAAATTAATTTAATATTTAAGAATAAAACCAAAATACAAAGTTGTGTTGAAATGTTGGCATTTTAAAGACAAATAATATAATTACAAATTTAGGCAAAATAAAATAAAATCCAAATCAGTTTCTTTCAATATAAAACTTAAAGAAAATAAAAACAAAATTATGAAAATAATGTTAAAATTAAATGAGAAGAGAGTCGTAGTGTTACAATAATAAAGTTACAATATTACAACTTTATTCTTGTAATTTTATGACTTATTTTTTATTGTTATGATACACAGAAAAATTACTTAAGTAAAAGGAAAAAGTTTTTTTTTTTCAAAAAAGCAACTGAAGAAAATGTAATAGAGTAAATTTAACTAGTTACTATCAACCAGGTGCAACTGCAGCATCAAAATTTAAAAGATTTAGAAATATGTATATAATATGCAAAATGGATGATAATTATACTGTACAAGATTATGACAAAAATCTGAAATAAAAACTTCAAACTCATGTAGATATGCATATTAAATAATCATTTAGTATTTTAGAATGATCACATGCACCAAAATGAAAATAATTCATTTAAACAACATAATTACTATGCAAAAGCATTTTTTTTTATTCAAAAATGTATTTCTTTCAATATAAAAGTTACTTCTAAGCTAGTTTTGTCTCATCTGCAGCAGAAATGTTAATAAAAGTGATTAAAAACGGTGCAGATGCCAGCAGGGATGGAAGCACAGAGTTTGTAGGAAGCAGTGATGGTTTCCAGCAGGAAGGACCTGCAGTAACGCTGCTTTGTGCACCTCGGATGTAGCAGTTTGACTCTGCAGGAGAACAAAGTCCAATGTTGAATTTTTATTGTTCACACTACTTTGACAGACAGTTGTGCCCAAAGTTTTTGCTACGAGGGCCAAAAATGTAACTTTTAAAGAACTTTTTGTGTCTTTTTTAAAGTTTATCTACTCAATAATAAACTAAAGTAACATTTTTAGTGATTGTAGATACAAAAACAAGATTTTCCACGATTGCGTGAGAAAGCAGGCGCATAGATTCAAACTTTTTGGGGTTGATCATTTTCTTATTTGGCCTGATTGGTTTGCGTTTGATTAAAAGTAGGTCGATGTTTGTGGTTCCAGTTCCTCCAAAGCTAAGAAGAACGCAGAAATGTCATGAAGACAAAATCCCCCAGAGGGCCGCAAATGGCCCCAGAGCCACACTTTGGACCCCCCTCCACTGAGCCGTGTGAAAGTAGAAGCGAGGATAAAGTTTAGCTGTGAACTCGCTGCAGCAGCCAATATTCTTCTTAAGGGAAGTGACTTAGTTTCCTGTTTCTGAAGAAGTTCTGTTAACTTTTAACCCAGTTCACTTCAACTTGCTGTCACCATACTTTGATTTGAAGCCTCATGCACTGCAAAAACACAAAACTATTTCTGGTCTGGTTCCTGGCGCAAATATCTTAGTACACTTGAAATGAGACAAAACAAACTCACAAGTAGCTCTTCAGAAAGAAATAAAAGTTTGTTTTAAGTAAATAATTCCTTGATATTGATGAAAAAGTTCCAGTTTCAGTCTTATTTAATTTAAAACAAGACATTTTTTCCATGTTTTAAGTGATATAATCTGCCAGTGGAACTAGAACTGGGTTGCTCGGTAACGGGCTGAGCTTGGCCGGGGTTGCTAGGTAATGGCGGAATGGAACATTCCACCAGTGGAACTTTTTCATCAATATAAATGAATTATTTTCCTAAAATAAGCTCATATTTCTTGCTGAACTTGTAAATCTGTTTTGTATTATTTTAATAACGGCAGTAGAAACTGGATCAAAAACACAAAATCTTACCTAATCTAATTTAAGCTCGTAATTTTTCATGAACATTAAGGAATTATTGACTTAAAACAAGCTCCTGTTTCTTGCTTACAGATAGCTTTGCCGCAAGACATAGAGGTTGCTTTAAGTCAATAATTACTTAATATTCATGAAGAATTACTGGCAGATTATTTCACTTATAAGAAGAAAAATGTCTTGTTAGTGAAGTGAAATAATCCAGACCTTTTTCGTCAATATTAAGGAATTACAAGCTCCTCTGTCTTGCTGAAAGTAACTTGTGCGTTTCAGGTGTGATAAGACATTTGCATGCGATACTGAGCCAAAGACACTTGGAAACGGTTTGTGTTTTTGCAGTGCGTTTCCATTCTCGCGCCTGCATTCTGACCTGCAGAATGTCAAAATCTCGTTTCCCGTTGCACTCCACATCAAGGCCTTTTCAGTTTCACTTTGGCCCCCTTTACCAACGTCTGAGGCGTCGACGGGGAGAATCGCGGTGCAGCTCGGCTCGAGCGTGTGCAGTAAGTATGTGGAGGTGGGTTGGGTTCGTGCCGGAGAGCTCCCGGCTTTGGCAGGCTCAGGCAGAGCAGAGGATTTGGTCCAGCGCCAGACATTGCATTGATATACTTACATCTCCGATTTCTTCACACTCCCTCTCACACCCTACACGCGTGCACCCTGTTCCTGCATGCTTTCCCTGCAAAAACACTAAACCGTACCAAGTTTTTTTTGTCTAGTTTCTAATGCAAATGTCTTACTTCACTTGAAATAAGACAATACTAATATTAAAAATGACTTTTCAGTGACATATAGCAGCTTCTTTTAAGTCAATAACTCCTTAACATTGATGAAAAAGTTGTAGTTCCTCCAAATTATTTCGCTAATAATTATTGACTGTATGTTTATGACTTTGTATTCTTTGTGTTTTTATGATGTAAATCATTTTGAAGAGCCTTATTGTCTTGTTGCGCTGTCAATCATCCTCATGTATGTGCTGTTCAATATGCTAATGGTGGAGAAGCAACTTACTGACACAGGAAAACTATTTATTTGCCAGTAATACAACAGGCTATGCTCGCTGTAGCAAGAGCAGAGAGCATTATGGGGGTAAGAAGTGCCACACGGAGGGTGATTGGCAGCAATAAGATCCCCCTCCTGCCTCTGATTAGTTGTTTTTACTGGGAGAAGGCAGAGGAGCTTGATTTTTTTCAGATTATCGTCTCGTATTATACTGACACTTTCAACAAATGTATGAACATATTTTTTTTCCAAAAGTTGCAAACTGCAGCTTTAAAACAAGCTCCTATATTCTGATGAAAACTAACTAGAAAGTTTATTTAATCTTATTTCAAATATACTGAGACACCAGAAACAGACAAAAAAATACTTGATAAGATTTTGTATTTTTGCAGCATTAACTGCGTCATCTTTATGGTTTTTTACACTTTAGATAATCTCTCTTTCCTTCGGCTGTTTTCTGTTTTCGTCTGTTTTCTTTTCTCCTGCATGAAACGTGCAGATCAGCGTTGCTGGATCCATCAGTAGCTTCTCATCAAACATTCCCCTTAATGTTCTCTCTTGTCATGTTGGGAGGAAGACGCGGGGATTACAGTTGCTGCTGCGCTTTGAGAAAACAAAACTCTCAGCTGTAGCAGCTGGAAGAGATAAATGTTTGGCTTCAGCTAAGATCATTGTGTAACACTGTGAAATCTGCAGATGGCCATTGATGGCTGGATTACGAGGGAAGTATTTCAGTAACAAAAACAAGGTTTTGAAGATATGCAGACTTGCAGGATGCAAATGTTGGAACAAAGGCTTAATTTGACACAAGAATTGTGGAAAGCACCAAATGCAAGAGGCAAAAATGCTTTAAACCTGTAAATAAATATGTTTGCAGAAACTAGAAGCTCCAACAGCTGAATGAAAATCGGTGTTTGCAAAAGAGCACGCCTTGTTAAATAATATTTGCCTTTAAACTGGATGAACCTGCTGACTAATGAATTAATCAGATCAAAGAAGCACAACCTGCAGATGTAATGAAAAGTAAAAATAATCATTTTACAGAAAAGTAAGTCACTCAGGTTTGGTTTATTTTTATTCTTTTGTTTCCTTCGAGTGAAAATCTTGATAAAAGTTCAGCGTCTGAGTTGTTGTATTTGCATAAATATTGGAAACATCCCTAATAGTTTGGCTCCTCACCTTGCAGTTCACACACATATAAACTTTAATTAATTGCTTAGACACCTGGATTTTTTCTGTGTTACTAAAATGCTCTCTTGTCTTTTTAATACTATTAAATTAATCGATTAGTCATCAAAATAATCGATGGTTAGGATTCGGGTTAGGGTTCGGGTAACCCTAACTACTAACATAATCAATGGCTGCAGCCCAAATTGTACTTTAATGTTAATTTATTTTCCTTCCCTCCTCCCTTACAAATGAGTTTATTTTAGGAATTTTTATTTATTTTTGCCTGAGATGCTAATAACTCAGTTGGTCGCTGTGTAATTTCAGTGTAATCTATAACTAATTCACCGTCACTTTCCAAGCACAGCTGCAACCGTTTTGACTTCGCACGTAATTAAAATAAAATATGTGAGGACAAACTGACAGAATAACTCGTTTAGTAAAAGAAGATCATGCATGGAGAGAAACGGCAGCCGAATCCGTCTGGTGTTTGATGAACGCTTCGGTTTCCGTGGAATATTTTACTGTCCAGAACCGGCTGGAGAGATTACCCAAGCCAAGATCAGCAAGGACTAGTTTGGCATAAAACTGAAAGAGTACGATTTTTCATTTTTGTTTTGAAAGGAGATTAAAGTAAAACTGTGACGGTGTGTTGAGGCTGCTGGACACAGAAGGGAAAAAAATAGAGCAAATTTCCACCAAAACCAAAACACTCTGAGATTGAGCCCAAAAATCACCTAGAAAAAAATAAGTTTTTATTTATGTTTGAAAAGTTGTACATTTGCTAGAAAAACTGGGAAAATTTGAGATCAATCACAGAAAATTTCTGGGAACAAAGGCAAGTCTGAGTTTGAAAAGTAAAAAAATCTGCTAGAAAAAAAAAAGTTTTTTAGATTTGATCTAAAATGTTTTTGAGAAAGAAGACAGAAATGTCTGAGTTGAAAGTTTAACATTTGCTAGAAAAAACGCATAAATTTTTAGATTAAAAGTAAAAGTAATTTGTGAATTTGAAATTTCTTGTTTATTTGCTTGAAAGAACTCAAAAAGTTTTTGTTTAACCCAAAAAAATATCTGGGAAAGAAGGAAATTTCTGAGTTTGAAATTTTTAACTTTTGAAATTGAGAGTCTGCCGTAGTTTCTAGAAAATGTTTCAGGCAAATATTTGACTTTTCAAACATTTCTGTTTTTTGTCTAGAAAATTTCTGCTTTTTTGCACCTTTTCCTTATTCAATAAGCCTAATAAACCATCTTAATAATCAGCAAACAATCCAGTTAAGTGACGTTTTTCCTCCTGGAATCCAGAATGAAGCTGGCAGTCTTGAGTCTTCAATCGTTATTTTCACTCCCAAAGTCCAAATCAGCCTTTGAAAAGCTTCTTCTTATTGCAGCAGGCTGGTTCCAAAACATTAACGACCCGTGTGTGTTTTTAATCACAGGCAGAAATAACACGGAGAGGACCAGAACGATGGTCTTCAACATCGCAGAGATCCGTAACAGTGTGGGGGATTCCCACCTGCTCACCACTGCGGAGCTGCGGATGCTCATCAAGAAGCCCTCCATAGACACAGAGCAGCGCGTGGAGCTGTACTACAGCGCCGAAGCCTCGTTCCGCTACCACGCCTCCCGCTTCGTGACCCAGTCGTTCACAGAGAAATGGCTCTCCTTCGACGTCACCGAACCTCTGCAGCAGTGGCTGCGGGACAAAGGTGAGGCGACCACCGCTCCTCTCAGCTCGCGCTCCTGGTCCAACCCGGGTCACGCTGAGACCTTTTCCCGCACGTTTGTTTTCCAGAGGATGAGCAGAAGTTCGAACTGCGCGTGTTCTGCGAATGCGAGCAGCAGACGGCCGCCAAGTTCAGCTTCTTCATATCGGGCATGGGGAGTAAGCGAGGAGACAAAGCAATCATGGCGTCGATGGCGGAGCAGCCGCCGTACATCCTGACCATGTCCATCCCCAAGAACATGAGCAGCCACCTCACATCGCGCAAGAGACGTTCCACCAGCGGACAGGAGACCTGCACAGCGTAAGCATCGCCTCGGGTTTCACATAGCCGCTCATGGAAAACACTTGAATCAACTTCAGCAGCGTTGAAGGGGCTCTGAAATCCAAAACTCACATTTTGAATGTTTTCTGCTTCTGTTCGGGTTTCTACTGTTTCCAAAAACACTCAGCTGGATTCTGGCAGCAAGTTAATGTTTTATGGTGTCTGGAAAATGACCCGTTTTAGAAATGGCAGCAAGTTCAAGCCGTTACCAAGGTGAGGCAAGAGTTCGGCCTGTTACCTAGCAACCAAAGCAACCAAACCCTTACCTATCAGCTGAAGCAGAGCTCCTGCACGCTTAGTCAGCTGGTTTTACTGCTGTACAATGGCTGATGGAAAAGGAAAGAAACCACTTCCTGTGTTCTTGTTGGTTGTGCAGGAGGCTCCACTTCTACTTTTCAAAGATGTATGATTCACTGCCCCCCCAAAAAAAGAACTACTAATTTTCTTTGGTCTACTTTCTAATGCAAATGTCTTAAAATAACACAAAACTGACATTCAACTAATTTTTCAGCAAGACACAGGAGCTCATTTTGGAAGAAAAACTCCTCAATATTGTGAAAAATTATTGCACCGTTGGAAGATTATTTCATTTATAACATTTTGGAAGTAAAATAATCTGCTAGTAGAACTTGTATTTTTACACGACATTAAGGAATTACTAACTTAAAACAAGCTCCAGTATTAAAAAGTTTCTTGTAAGTTAGTTTTTGTCTTATTTATTTGTACTAGTTTTGTGTTTTTGCAGTGCATATTTTGATTTCTCTGCAATTAGAAATAAAAATGAAATAAACTTCAATCTCTGTAAGTAAGTAATGTTAGTGTTTTTTATATTTATATAAATAGATTAATTTTAAATTAATTCTCAGAGTAACGCATGCGGATCAATAAAACCGCAAACAGATGAATAAACAATAAATAAAACAAACAGAAAAGAGGGTGAATTCAGGATAAACACAGAAACAAATGTTTCTTTTAGTCTCAGCAGTTATTTTCTGATTAATATTTTGGCTGATTTTGATGCTAACTCTGCTATTATGGTTGGGTTGGATGTTGAAGCTTCGTGAGGAAAAGTTGTTGCCCTCTAAACCTCGCAAAACACGTAAAAATAAAAGTACATTTTCCTCCAAAATCAGTTTCTGCAGTGCATGTAACTAGTTACTATCTGCCTCTGTTTTCCAGCAACTTTGAGTTTGAGTTCACAAAATGTAGAGCAGTAAAAGAATAAACATGGTCGCACAGTTACGATGCATTTAAAGCAAAATTTAAAAGGGACCAGCAGTAAAATATATTTAAACTTGTTTTTACAGCCACTCTTCTTGCATCTGCAGCATCATGTAATACGCTGCTATTCACGTTATTCTGCTTTTAGCTCTTCTTCTACTGTAGTTGTATTTTCTATACCCATAACTCATATTTCCAGTTTTCCTCTGCAGTCGTATCAGTTGTGTTGTTTCTCCTCTGGTTGCCGTGACTCCGGCCCTCAGATTTGTTTTTATTCATGAATGAACGCAAACCTTTTACGGCGCCATAAAGTGGCACCAAGCTGCCGTTGCTTGGTGCCACTTTATGGCGCCGTAAAAAGCAGCTGCACGCTGCAGCGTGGATCCCTGCTGCTGCAGCGTGGATCCCTGCTGCTGCAGCGTGGATCCCTGCTGCTGCAGCGTGTCGCCTCCATCTGCGGCTCTCGCTGCTGTTCGCTGGAGGCCTGAACCCTTAGAAACGACTTCATACGCCGATGGCGGGAACTTCGCTCCTCGTCTGTTCTGGAGTCGCTTCAGATCAGAGACTGTTTGTTTGAAATGCTTGTAGCTTTTGAAGGGATTTGTTCTTCAAAATGTTCTGGTTTCACAGTGAAGAGAGTTGATCTGAAACTCTTCCTCCAGCATGCAGCAGGAAGATATCTCTTTAACTGTTCTTGTAATATTTTTTTCAGTGTGGTCCTTCTGCTCTGTGGTAAATTTAGTAATGGCGTCAGTCATATTTTCTATATTTACTCACAGGCTCATCATGTTGGTGCATGTAAATATAGAAATATGCAAATCAGCATCAGCTGCTCCATTTCTCATTTCCTCAGTTCTGTAGAGTTAACCCTTGAACTCTTGAACGGTCCAATGGCCATCAGATTAATGTAATGAAACATTAAAAAGAGCGTCAGTCAGAGGCTTCTTCAAATTTGCTGTAACACAGACTGCTACAGGAGGCTCACACACATCAGCGTCTCCAACAAGTTACATTGATTTTCTTTAGCAGAGTATTTTTAAACTGAATTTAATTAAATCTGCTAGTAGGAAGAACCATGGTTTAACTGCACCACTGTGTTTTCATTGTTGTCTGGTTCATATTTACTGCTGGGCAATAAATCAACTGTAAATATGTGAGCAGGAGATAACAGCCTTTATGACTGTATCGTTCAGCGTCTGCAGAAACTGAAACCTGCTCAAATTACAATCCACTTCGACTAATTTCAATACCATTTGTTAAAGATTTGCACTGTTTTAGCTAAATCATTTCTGCAGTAAAGGTTTTTTTTCCCTCTAAGTGTATCATGTAAAACCGTGTAAATGTTTTGCTCCTGTGTTTGTGGATGCAGGCAAACGGAGAACTGCTGCGTCAGGAGTTTGTACATCGACTTCAGGAAAGATCTGGGCTGGAAATGGATCCACAAGCCTTCAGGTTACCTGGCTAACTACTGCATGGGGTCATGCACGTACATCTGGAACACCGAAAACAGATATTCCCAGGTAGGAATTCAATATGAAAATCACAAGAGCGATCCTTTTTTCTGTTCAGGTTTTACATGAGCTGATGTTCGGTTTGTAATCGGATAGCAAACAGCAGTGACCCGTCTGGCTGGTTCTGGTTGATTTCTGCTTCAAACTGAGCAGATTTACTCACATTTAATTCATTTTTTCATTAAAACTTTACAGTTTTGCAAAGAAATGATAGTTTATAAAGCTAAGAAAGTTTGGATTTCTTCTCATTTCAAAGATTTCTTCTCATTTCCCAAAACTTGTTTGCTTACGTGTTGAAATGTTTTAGTTTTATCCACAATTTTATTAATTTTTGGACATCAGGCTTTTTAAAGATTGGCCAGAAATCTGCAGCCTGCAGGCAGTCGGACACGTCTTGATGTTTAGAGCAAAATATTTCACAGATAAATAAAAAGAAATGAGTTACAAAGAACAATCATTCTGCATTCGTCCTACAGCCACATTTATTATCAACCTGCTTTCACTCAGATGGGAGGACGATCATTAAAGTTACTGTTGTCTCTGACTGAGCAGATTAACTTAAAAACATACACAAAAAGTTTAAAAATGTTGAACCTCTCCGTCGGACTCCTGAGGTTGCGTTTTGTGTTTGTCCTGCAGATTTTGGCTCTGTATAAACATCACAACCCCGGCGCGTCCGCCCAGCCGTGCTGCGTTCCCCAGACGCTGGAGCCGCTGCCCATCCTCTACTACGTGGGAAGGCAACACCGGGTATCAATGCCGCCGGTATTTTTAGATGTTTACGGAAAGTTACGAGGTGATTGACGGTTTACTTGTGCCTCCAGGTGGACCAGCTGTCCAACATGATTGTTAAGTCCTGCAAGTGCAGCTAAAAATACCCGGTGGCCCAAACAACAGCGGAGAAGGTTGTTTCGATGCCCCAGAAAGGACAATGTGGTCGTTTGAAGTGGATCTCCAGCGCTTTTTTTTTTTCTTTTTTGGAAGTCTTTCCATTAAAATAATCAATATTTTTATGTATTTCTATTCAGAAATAAACAAAAAAAAAACAAACAAACAAAAAAAAAAGATTTCCCCTAGCATAAGTTAATTTATTGTAAAACTCTCTCAGCTGGAGATGAAAAATGACTTCTTACTCAAAGTTTGGAACAAAAAAAAGCACAGAAGGACCAAAAATAACCCTGATGGAAGAAGCTCTGTTTTCACAGATGGGATATTTCCATTTGTCACAGCAGCTTCCAGAGAGGTAACGGCAAAACGTGCCAAATCCCAGGTGGAAAGCAGAGGTTGTTTGGGAATTTCCTGGAAGATAATACTGCTGCCAGTGCTTTCCATAAAAGAGAAGAAAAACCCAAAGGGACTCATCCATCCTGGGAAAACTCCCTGAGCCTGAAAGGCCAGACCAGTCAGACAGCATTTCAGAGGAGCTGTCCACCTGCTACGTCATGAAATTTGCTTTTTCAACACGTCCAGCATTCCCTCCGCCTCTCGGCGTTGTCAGGAAGTTTGTGCTGATGACTTCCTGGTCCGTGAAGGTGACGGGTGTGACAGCGATGACACCGTGTGGCGCGGCCATTAAAGACTCACAGTCTGCATGTTAGCTTTAGATAAAGAGGCTCGGCTCGGAGAAGCCATGCAGGCTTGTTTTGTTGATTTTTCTACCAGTTGTCAAGGTAAATTATTGCCTCTTTGTAGCTTTAAAAAGGAAGTTTTCACCTTCTTCTGAAATGTAAATGTTTTTAAAGACTTTATTCTCTGTTTTGATTTGATTTAGCAATAAAGTCAACATATTTTTCACTTTTCTGTGTTTTTACCTATGAAAAACTGTTTGCAAATAATAAATGAGAAAAACAAATAAACTTTTTAAATTATGGCATTGACTATATGGGGATTTTGTAAAAACTTCATCAGATTCCAGTGATATGTAAATATGTTTCACGTCACATGTTCCTCAGAATTCTGAGAAAATTTAAAAAAAAAAATTCTGAAAAGAAAAGTTGAAATTCTGAGAAAATACGGAGAATTCCAGAAAAAAAAATTGAGAAAAAAAAATCTGAAACATCAGAGAGAAAAATAATCAGAATTCTGAGAAGAAAAATCAGAATTTTGAGGGGAAAAAATATGATTTCTGGGGGTAAAAAGTCAGAATTATAAGGAAAAACATCAAAATACTAAAGAAAAAAGAAAAGCAATAATTCTGCCAAAAATCTAAATTCTTACTATAAAGTCAGAATAATGGGGAAAAAAATCTGAATTCAGAAAAAAAGTCAAAAATTTGAGAAAAAAGTTCATTATGTTCAGTTGCCCGACAATAAAAAAAAAAGAATTTCGAACTTTAAACAAATTTGTAAATTTATGACATTTAATCAACTTAAGTTCATCAAACTTAATTCATTCATTTTTACATTTCCTGGATACATTTAATTTGATTCCTTTAACAAATTCACTCACTTTTTAAGTTGAATCAACCATTTTCTGTTTTTTCAGTGTAATCCTCTTCACTACTCTAATATGAAAACTGATGTTGTCAAAAATTAGAAGCGCAGTTCGGTGTTGCACTGCAAGTTTTAATCTGGTGAGTTTGCAATAATGATTCTAATAAGTGATAATGATTCTTATAAGCCTTAATAAAAACAAAGTGAACTCTATAAATCTTCATTTAAGAACCATTTTATTAGCTCTTAGTGTCCTTAAAATGCTCTCTTGATGTTTCTTGGAAATCCAAAACCAGATCACCGACACTGGATCTCATGTCTCCATTGGATTTTCCGATTCTGACTTCTTTTCAGGAAACTTCAGCGTTGCTTTGGAGACGTTGGATTTACTTACGAAGAGCAAGTGCAGTTGGACAGAAGCGAACCGAGAAAAACAAAACGTGCAGCTCGGTTCCTGGCACTGCCTGTCCCCGAAGGGATTCATGCCATCCCAACATTTTTTTCCCCCGTCCGTGCATCTCTTCCACCCCCACCCTGCCAGCCTCTCCTCCCAGCCCTCTGCCTCTGTACTCAGAGGATTACTGTCAGCCCGTGGAGCTGGATTGGGAAAGAAGCGAGCAGGTCCAGACCCGTTTGTAAGTCCCAGACTTAAGGGCAGTGACTGCATGGAAAATTAAACACTCACACTGTACACATGAAAACACAGAACCCACTGACACACAGCCGTGGCTCCACCATTAAAAGGTGTTACATGTCAGCCAGTAGCTGCCTGTCCATCGGCCGTAAAATCTCCCAAGTTCCAATTACAGAGATAAATTCACTGAATGGAAACAACGGCAATTAAAAAAAAAAAAAGATTCAATAAGTTTTTATGATGTTGTGGTTTTAAATTGGTGTAGTTTGAAAAACTGCAACGGATTCGCATCACACAAATCACATGATGTTAAACATCAACAGGATGTTACTACTGCTGGAAATGACAAAGAAAACAAAAGGAAGTAATAAAAGAGGATGATGACTCAGCATAAACAAACTTGAACAAACGTATTAATTTGTCATTTTAAATGCTTTTCTTATTTGGAAATACAAATAACATGACAGGAAGTGGTAGGAGGATGATGGCGCTGCAGGATTTTTAATTACTTGTCGCATTAATAAACATATTCACATATGATTTTAAGTGCGTCTGAGTTAGTAGAAAATATTTATTTTAACTGTGTATGATGTTAGCTGCGTATCCATTTCAAATGTATGCAAAATTTCAGCATTATTCTGATAATGTCTAAAAAAAGACAATGAATTGTGATGTTTCCATTAAATAAGAAACACAATGAAATTGTGAATAAGTTTGTTCATGCAATAAACCATTAAATTTATGCAGTGCCATCATCCTTCAATCACTTCCTGTCGTCTTTTTCGTATTTTCTGCAGTAGTAAAATCCGGTTGTTCATCACGTGACTGTGATGCAAAATACATTTACATTCAGTTTAGCTTGATGAACTGCTGAAATTTTCATACAGCAGAAAAACCACCTGGGTGTGTTTCCATTAATGTAATATATTTAAATTTGCGTATTTTTAAGTGAAACCAAACTGTTGTACACATGGAAACGCAGTGAGAAAGTGTCACTTTGTGTTGCTAAGAGTTGATCCTGTAAGTTTGGGGTCATGTTGCCACCAAATTAGGAAGATTTTCCTCCCACTTGGTGCTTGTGGTGAACGTTTCTTGTGGGCAGATAAATGAAAACGGAGGAAACAGTTTTCTTATTATTTTTTTTTCTTGACAGATGGGTTGCCAGTTTCAGATTTGTTGTTGTTGTGAAAGCACAGAGTGTGCTGCCATCTTGACGAGCAGGATGTAATTGGTGAGATAAGGGGTTGTTTTTCCAAGAAAACAGAATCGCTACCAAACCCCTAACAAGGAAAACACCAGTTTGATAGGAAGACCTCAGGATTACAGTTTTAAACATGGCTGCACTCCACCTCTCCCTGCATCGCCGCCCTCCCTTCTTTGAGAGAAAAAAGGCAGAGCGTAAAGGACAGGAGGGTCGTAAATCTTTCATGTTGTTCATGGTGCGCTCCCCGAGGGAAGGTAAACTGGAGTTGGCTCGTCCTTCCGACCAGTGTTCGTCTCTCAGCAGCTGCTTCCTCCCAGGCCCTGCAGCATTTCACGGGACCAAAACCAAATGCTGACTTGACATCTCCTGCCAGAAAAACACGCTCCGTCCAAAAAGAAATAAAAGCAAGACTTGCATTCACTGACAACAAGAGAAAGAGGTGAAGTGCAGGGACGTGGGGTCAAGCAGGTGTTCTTTCACCGCTAACTCGACCCACGTGCCCGACGACTGCATGAGTAACCAGAAAATTATTCTGTTGCTGCTTTTCATCGCTTTTGACGTAACTGGTGCTTTAATTACCACCATGTGGCGTGTTTCATCTGGCTTCACCTACAAAACCTGAGCGGCTCGGTTCTCATGATGAGCCCTGCACTGCAAAAACACAAAATAGCGCAAAGTATTTCGGTCCGGATTCCAGTTCAAAACATCTGAAACTGACTTTACAGCAAGATACAGGCGCCTGTTTATAAGTATGTAATTACTCAGTAATTACTTAATGTTGCTGTAAAAGCTCTATTTCCACTGGCAGAATATTCCACTGTTACCTAGCAACCTCAGCCAAGCCCAGCCCGTAACCTAGCAACCCAGTTTTAGCTCCACTGGCTGATTATTTCACTGGTAACATGAGATAAATTATAAGTCAAATAATTTTCCAATGAAGCAGATAGTTTTTCATCAATATAAAGGAATTATTTACATTAAAAAAGCTCCAGTATTATTAAGTCACTCGTAAGTTAGAAACCTTGACATGAGAGAAATCCAAGATATTTACTCTAGAAACTGGATCAAGGTTAAGATGTTTTTTTTTTTGTTGGTTTTTTTTTTCAGTGTGGCTGTTTTCCCCGATTCGGTGGCATGTAACCCGACCCGGTTTGTCAGACGCTGTTTTGGGTCGGACCTCGTTGCACCGTGGGTGACCTTTGTGGTCACACGTCCGCGGGTCTGGTGTAATTCCTGGCTGATTTAATAACAGACGCTGATGTCCTGCTGCTGCGCGGCTTGAAGCGCACACAGCTGCTCCGATCCATTGTTGTTCCAGGTGCAGAGTGTCAACAAACACGCATTTCTGCTCCCAGTGACAACAGTCACACCGGGAGGAATCTCTGCAGAACGTCTTTTAATATTCTTTAAACAAAGCGCACACAGTTTTAGACAAGAAAGCTTTTAGTTTGTGTGTTCAGAAGCGCTGGGTCACTATTAGTATTCGTTGTATCGTCAGATGAAGCCTGGCTTGTGTTCACTGGTCAGACGGCCGTTCAGTTGGAGATGCTTTCATGGCATCAGGGTGTGGCATCACTCTGCACCTGGATTCTGTCCAGGTGAACACCTGCACTTCAAAACACAGCAGGCAAAATACTGGCTCAGAATTACAGCGTGATATCAGGCCCCCCCAAAAAAAACCCACAGAGGGGAAAATTTCTGCCAAAAAACATGAAAATGATTAAAACCAACTTCAAAAATTTGCAAGAAAAAAACTTTGTTGGAAAAGTGTAACATTTGCGAGAAAAAAAATTTTGTAGAAAAAAATTTGATTTCTGAAGCTGAAAAGGCGAAAATTCGCAATAAAAAAACCCAGAAATGTTGAGGATAATCTAGGAAATCTTGTGAGATTTTTTGCTCCAACAGTTCAGAATTTGCAAGAAAAAAAACAGAAATTTTGTAGAAAAAAGAGGAAAATTTCTGAGGCTGAAAAGCTGCAGATTAGATTTCTCTGACTGGTGATATTTTGTGTTTTTTGCAGTGCAGGTCTTGTACGAACGCTCCTTCCTTTGTGAATTCTCCCACACAGGTGAGCCACACAGGAAACAAGAGAAATTCACTGCACTGAATAAAGTGTGAAGGCAGATTTTCTGCTCTCCACCTGCAGCTTCGCTGCTGCCCTGCAGCTGCAGGTCAAACCAGATTTTATCGCAACCTGAAGCAGCAGAGCGGATCTCTTCTTTGTGTCTTTCCTTCTCGCTGCCGTGTTTTACTAACCCTGCCAGCTCTTTGAAGATTTCCTGCTTATTCTAGTGATAATCCTGAAATAAACAGGATGACATGTTGAATGTTCAGCACATCCTGATCATGAGTGGAAAATGTACAAATTAAATTATGAAGGATAAAGTTGAACTTGAAAAAAGGCAGAGTAACATGAAAAAACCTAAATACTAGAAATAAATGCAGAAATATTATTGGAAGAATAAATATGAGAATACAAAACAGTGCAACTTTATTCTTGTAATTTCATATCTCAGCCTGGCTCTAATGTTTCACCTTAAACATTGTCAGTGTCCAAACTGAGAGTCTGAGGGGGAAAAACCCAGCAGTGAATTGTTCATTTCCTCTTTGCCAGGTGGCCTTCGCGGCCTTTTCTCCTGGAAATAACCAGTAGCCAACATCACAGCTTTAAAGGGCGCAGATCAAAGGCGGACGGGGAAACTTAAGAAGCCCTTCAAAGTAAGAAACTACAAAGAGAAAGTATGATGCATCATGCGAGAGTGTCTGACTGTGGTTGAAAAGCACGCTGCCTGGCTCGTTTTCTGGCCCTCTCGGAGAAATGTTTTCTAAAAAAAGAAAGGTACCAATTAAAGCCCAGGACCGGCTCCTTCTCACGATAAGCCCCCACCGTTTCCTTCCTTCTCCGACTTTCTCCCAATCCCCGGACCCAGAGGGACGGATCCGACCCAGTAAACAGCTCCCTGGGTGATAAACAGAGCCGCTCGCTCTCCAAATCACCGCTTCACTCGAGAAGGCAGTGGGGAACGACGACAGGGTTGGAGCTGAGCTGAAACTGCTTCACTGGAAACACAATCAAGAGCTTCTTCTTCTTTTTCTTCTCCTTCTTCCTTTTTGTTGTTAAAACTCATTTTATGTCACTCCAAGCTGTAAAAAATCAAAGTCAAGAAAAGCAGCTTTATATAAATGTCAGTAAAAGGAAAAAACTTCTGCTGCTAAATGCAACACGAACAAGGTGGAGTTTCCAGTTATATCGCCGAGGAGAAAAATGATAATTTAACCAAATTAAAGAATCAGCCAAAACGTAAAAAAAAAAAAAGTATTTGGCAAAATGTTTACTCGAGTACTGATTAACTGATCAGGTTATCAATCATTTAATATTTAAACATTACATCATCAGTTGGACCTAAATATATAAGGACCAAAATGACAATAATAGTGTTGATTTTGACTTTATGTAATAAAGAATAAACAAAATCATTTGCAAGCAAAGATCAACTTAAAACAAAAGCAAATAATTTACATAAATAACATTATTACAAAACTGTGACAGTATATGGGGCCATAACAAGAAAAAATAAAGTCATAATATTTTGACTTTTTTCTCTCATTATTTCAAGTTTATCTTCATAATTTTACTTGTTGGTTTTCTTATAATTTCTTACTATTTCTCCTTAAAACTTTGCTGAACAAAATAATGTAATGAGGCAAAAGAAAACATTTTCCCAATGAATTTATTCCTCTATGAAAATATAAAGTAAGTCAGAGTAACAATACTTCATAATAAAATTACTCAAGTAAAAGTGGAAAGTACAGCATAGTAAAAGTACTCCTGAAAGTTACTAAAGTAATTGTAACTGGGTAAATGTAACCAGTTACAATCCGTCGCTGGTTTAGATTTTGTCGTTGTCTCTGTTGCAAAAACAGCAAATTTATTGTTTTTGAATTCGCCGATCAGACCAGCGAGTCATCAATGGACAGAGAAAACAGAGAAGACGCTTCAATGGAAGCAAGAAGTCAGTGATTTGCAACCTGACAAGAACCTGGCAGCCGACCTGCTGCTGCCGTTTGCCAGGTTGAGTCAGATCTTTTATTCTGGGAGGAAAAACATTGGAAGGAGGAAAGCAGAACAAAGTGATGTGGAAATAAAAGTATTAAATGACAGATTAGAAACAAAACTCCCATGAAAAACTTTGGAGGAACAACGAACTGTGGGAAACAACAGGAAAATGTACGGAAGACAATTACGGCCAGAATTGTACGACGGAAAACAAGAAAAAATAAGAGGAGTACATTTTTGCAAAAAACTCTGAAATTTTAACGAAAAGATTTCTGACTTTGAAACTCACATTGTTAGAAGATTTGCAAGAGAAGAAGATGATAATGACGACTGCGTATCAAGGCCAATACAAACAGGAACAAAAGGAGGAGGAGCACATTCCTGTCAAAAACGGCGAGACGAATCTCAGAAATATTCTATGCAAAACAAGAAAATTGCAGAGTTTGAAAAAGTAAAAGTTTGCTAGAGAAAAACCTGGAAATTTCTATTTCAGTCAGTTTTCAACTTTTGGATTTTTGTTTTTCAGTTTCAGAAATCAACAATTTGTACCTATTGAAACTCTGAAATTTAAGCGTTTTTCTCTAAAAGAATTTTTTGCCAGGAAATATACTATTTTTGAAACATTAATCTCATAATTATGAATTGCTTCACAGAATTTTGACTGACATTTCTCATGATTCTAACAATAATCTCAGAATTTTGATCTTTTTCTTATAACTCGGGTTTCTCATAATTTCAACATTGGTATCACAATTATAACATTTTTCTCAGAATGTTGACTATTTCGTCTTAATTCTCACTTTTCTCATGATTCCAAATTTAACCTCAGAATTATTTTTTCAAACTTCCGATTTTAATCTGAGATCAAAAGTCAGAATTCTTTTGAGTTTTCTTTTTTCTTTTCTTTTTCTTGGTCTTAATCCTGTTCCGTAAGAACCCCACATGGAGCGAGGGTTGGCAATATAAAGTGTATTAAGCTGAATGCGCTGCAGATGTGTGGAGATCTTGACAAACAATGTGGACAGGAGAACAAACCCGGATGACTAACTGCAGTCAGACTTCATAGGTTTGTGTCATTGGGCATAAAGAGCAGATCACCAGCAGGTGTTTGGAAGTGTCAGGTTTGGATCGGCTCCAAACACCAAATTGGTGCATCATGGAAGGTAATCACGGGTGCAGGTGTGAGACCTTCCTGCCAAACTTCTGTTGGTCATGGAGGCTGTGATCCTTTGGGTTTTAGCTAAACAGTTAGCTGTGCTAGTCATAAAACACTAATCATAAACATTTGTTCCCTGAACGCACCACAACAACAACAACTACTTCTAACACTAAAGTTCTAATTCCAACCGTGTTGATACCCAGCAATGAGTCAGTAACATCCATCCATATATTTTCTAACACACTTGTTCTTGTTTTTTTTTTTTCAGGTCAGAAACTCTTTTTTTTTTTCAGACAAATTTTAAAAAAAAAGAAATTTTTCTGAAAATTTTTTTTTTCAGGAACATTTTTGTTTTAGTTTTTTCCTGGAAAATTGGAGACTTTTCAAGCTTAGAGATACTCAGGGTTTTTTCTAGAACATTTCTGAGATTCATTTAAAAATTTCTGAGGTTTTCTAGCAAATTTTCATTTCTATAAGTTTTCACATTTTTATGTTTATCGTTCATGTGACTCCTGTGATGTGAAAATAAGAGCTTCAGTTGCAGTTTTGGGAACTACATCTCTTTCAATAAGGCTGATTTAGCACAAAAGCACCAAAAAAGGTGAGTTTCTTTTTCTTTTCTCTTATTTTTTAGAAATTAGCGTGTTTCAATAAATCAAATGTATTTTTGTGATTTCAAACCTGAAGCATTGTGTAGTTAATTTAACGCAGGTTGTGTCACTAGTCGTTGAACGCTGAAGGTTGACTTTAACACACAGCACAGGCATGCAGTTGCCTCACATGTTGACACCTAATATTCATTTTTGGGGGGTTTGCGGGAACTCAGGGTCTGTTTTACGTTAGTCAGCCGTGATCTGTGGCCTCCGGTGTCAGCGGCGCTCCCTGCCATATTGATGGGTGAAAGGGTTATGACAGCAGAGAGAAAGCCTCTCCTCCCCTGCCTTCATTCAGAGGGACATTAGGGTCAGCACAGCCCTCCCTTTCTTCCCCTCCACCAGCTCTGAATTCCCCAATGAACAACACATTCCTCCCTCCCAGTCCTGTTTATGACATCCATCCTTTGAAGCCGCATGTGAGTTTTTTTTTGTGTACGTGCACGGCTGCATGAGTGTGCGTGCTGTCTCCGAGCAAATTGACGCCAAAGTTTCAGCGCCGCACACGTGCGCCGGAGCATCGCCTGCGACCGTGCACACCTGTGTGGATTTGATAAGGATGCACAGCTGTGTGGCAGCTGTTTCTCACTTTGCAAAAATCGAGGCTATTCGGGTTTGCAGAGAGGGTGGAGGAGAAAGCTGTGACTCATCCGCAAAACTTGGGATGCACTCCTAAAAAATTACAGAGAAAGGGTGTTGAGACAAAGGAAAAAGTTTATGTTTTTCTTTGTAATTAAAGTTGACCTAAAGAGGGTGGGGAGTTTGTTGCACTGCAAAAACACAAAATCTTACTGAATATTTTTTTGGCCCAGTTTCAACTGCAACTTGAAATAAACTGACACAAGTAACTTTTCAGCAAGAGAGTGGAGCTTGTTTAAAGTCAATAAAAAGGTTCTGGTTCCACTGGCAGATTATTCACTTAAAACATGGAAAAAATGTCTTGTTATAAGTGAAACAACCTTCAGATTTGAAAGTTACAAGGCAGCAGGCACAGCCCCCGTTACCTAGCAACCCCAGCAGGGCTCCAGCACATCTGGTCAGCTGGTTTTATGTGCTGTTCAATGGCTGCTGGAAAAGACAAATGTTTCATCGTTGAATTATGATTCAGAAACCACGTGCTGCATTCTTTCTGGCTGTGCAGAAGGCTGCACTAATGCTTTTCAAAGATGTAGTAGTGCACCTGTTTGCATCCGTTTTCAGGCGTGAGTTGGGGGGCGTGGCCACAATGCAGAATGTTTGGATTTAAAGTGACAAGACGCCCTAAAACAGCTGAAAACAGGCAGAGACGAGCAGATTAAAATCCCCATTGACTAAGAATGATTTTGGTGCAGAAAATGTAATAAACACATTTTTTTATAACCCATAGATCTATTCTAACCTGCTCCAGGAAGCATAATAAGTCACCTTTAAGGACTTGCCTACTTAAGTCAAGCTCCTGTAGCTTGCTGAAAAGTTACGTAAAAGTCAGTTTTGTCTTATTTCAAGTGCTCTAAGATGTTTTTAATAGAAACTAGACAAAAATATTTGGTAATATTTTAGTGTTTTTGCAGGGTGGGGAGGTGGAGCAGTGGCAGAGGTCAAAGCGAGCTGAGTCATTCCTTTACACCCATTTCCTGTTGGGTGAAGTTCTGGGTTTGGTTTATGTAATCCTTCTGATGCACGCCCTTCCTACAGAGGCACGCATTGTTATGCATATGTATGTCGCATGAACTCATCAACCTGCTGTTTATTTCAATTTAAAATAAATCAGTGAGGCTACCTCGAAAGAAGGAAAATAAGTCCTAAATCAAACGACTTGCGTGTCTCAATAAAAACCCACACATCTTTGTAGTCAATAAAAGATTTAATTCTGTGTTTGGTGATGGTTTCGATAAGATTTAAACTGTCTAAATATTCTTCCTTACAATTTTCCCTGCATGTCTATATTGAATGTGGCCCTGCGGTCTATTCAACATGCAGAGGCCTCCAACTTTCCATGTCGGCGTTCTGACTTCAGGGGATGTTCCATTAATTTTTTCCAACTTGGGATTCGGGGGGGAAAAAAAATCATATCTTCCCCCGTTTGGAGTTGCCAGCGAAAATATTTTTGGGAGTGATCACTTTAATGGGGGGAAAAAGAGGAATAAAAATGTCAACTTCCTGTTTGCAGGCATGCTAACGACAGAAAAGAACTGAGAGTCCAAATGATAAAAAGATCTTTCCGCTGATATCTCCATCATCCGGATTGCACCAATGAAAATAACGTTATCGAGCTTTTGCTGAGGGAATTAACTTTTATCTGACTAAAAATCTAAATTACGATTTGAAAATTTATCAAATGAAAAGCAGGAGCATCATGGTGTAAAATAACTGAGCAGCAGGTTCAAATGAGTTAAAATCAAATCAGATTCAAACAATGAGATTAACTGAGTTGATGGTTTCAGCATTTTGCCGTTTGAGTCTCACACCAGTCGTCAACTGGAAGGAGGTGAAGATCTGTGACACAGACTAACACTTGTCTTAATTAGTTAGCATTAGCCTACGCTAGTTTTTTATTATGTGCTTAGCAATTTAGCATTTGCAAAGCTAAGAGTCATGGTTACTGAACCTAACTGTTTGACTCGGCTGATTTTGTTGCCATTGCAACCATGGCGGTCATTTTCAAAAACCCAAAAATGATTAGTAATTATTGTCTGATTTTCATCATTAGAAGTGGCGGCCATCTTGAAGTTTTCAGTGGTTTTTTTTGTTGTTGTTGTTTTTAACAAAGCAAACCCCTGGAAACAATAAATGCTATTTCTATTTTTTGAAAAGGAAAATGGAGCAATATTGCCACAACGTTGATTTATAACCATCAACTGTTATGGCAAACAGTGGTTAGCCAGAGAATTATCACTGTAAAAAACTACTAAATGAATCAGGCAGTTGTTCCTGGATGGCTCACAAAAAACAATCATCATCCAGCAGCATTAGTCCATCCAACAGCAATGTTTCTCTGAAATAAGTGATTGTGGAGACAGAACGAGGGAAACATCCTTCTCCATGTGTCAGGGAAAAGGCACGCTTTGGTCTGGCATTCAGAATCCTGAAAGCATGATTTGTAGCCGTAATTGAATGTTTTGCTAACGTGGTTTTGCTGCTTTAATTTAGATCAATCATCTTAAATACTTGCTCAACCACTGATTTCCATCATGCTTATTTTCTGAATGTAATAGTTTTGCTTTTTCCTACGCTTCAAGGCGTCCAACAGATAAATCAGACTTGACAACAGGTTCTACATGGATTTTAAAAAAAAAAGAAAAAAGAAAAAAGGAGGGAATAGTAAAACAAAACCTGGATTTTGACAGTATAATTAACTCACTAATTAGCTTTTTCCCTTTAAAGCCAGAGTCAGTTAAGTTGGATGTTTGCCACTGCGGTCCAGTGAAACAAAAAAAGGGCGATATCTGCTTCTTTTTTTGTAATAACACCTGAAGAACAGATGTTTCATCACCTCGTGTGGTCCTCGTTTTCCCCGCTCCTACGCATAGATGTGGAGCTTTCTCCTCAGCCTGGCCACCCAGGAGAGCAGGATATGAACTAATGCTTTACAGTAAGGAGCTCCACTCCCTAGAGATAAAAACCCAGGCGCCCGGTGATGCGTCTGGAAGGTACCCAAAGGTCTACCAACAGTCAGCGCTAACCTGCAGGAAAGTCCACCAGCAAAAGCAACAGGAAAAGGAAACTCTCCCCCCACAACATCCTGGATGTATTTGTTCTTCGTTTAGGACACAAAAACATCTGCGTTCCAGTTTCTCCAAGTGTGAAATTATTGGCTGGTTGGGAAAATAATGACAAAAGTATTTTTGTCTGGTTTCTGGTGCAAATGTTTTAAAATCAGATTAAACTGACTTGCAAGTAACTTTTCATCAACGCAGATAAAACAAAAACTTTTTCATCAATATTAAGGAATCATTAACTTAAAACAAGCTCCTATATTCCTGAAATTTTGATTTGGTAGTTTGTGATGTCTTATTTCAAATGTAATTAAATATTTGTGATGGAAACCAGACCAAAAATAATTGGTAATATTTTGTGTTTTACACATGGAGTTGAAGAATTGTATGTTTGTATGGAAACACATTTTTTAATGTAGATTCTGTTCCTGTAAAATGTTTGATTCTGAGATTTGACTTTCAGTCTACAAATGGCTGCAGTATAATGCAAAAATTAAAAGTATTTTTACTCCAGATTTACTCCAAATATACTTCAGATTAGGGATGGAAAAAATGGCTGAAAAATGGATTACAATACAAGCATTTCATATCAGCAGATATTGATAAATATTCATTCATCTTTCTGTTTTAAATATCTGAAATACTGCCAAACCTTTCCTGTTCTATCCACAATTTTCACTGCACACCATTGTTTTCTTTTTTTTTTACTTTTAAGCAGTTAAGAGGCACAGTGGGTGAACATTAAACTCAACAGGCTGTTGCTAGGCAACCAAAGAGCGAGCGAATTAGTTGAGGCCACCGACCTAGCTTAGCCAGCTAGCCATGAGAGGCTGCGCTGTTAAAGTACATCTCCCGGTTCTGGATCAGAGATCTATTATATATATTGATATTGATCACACTGTCTCGCTATAGATAGTGTGATTGATTTATTGCCCAGTCCTCCTTGAAATAACTAACCTACAGGTCAGTTTTCAGCAAAATATAAAAGCTTGTTTTAAGTTAACAATTCCTTATTGTTGATGAAAAAGAGCCAGTTTGACCGGCAGATTTTTTTTCCACTTATAACAAGACATTTCCTCCATGTTCTAAGTGAAATAATCTTCCACATTTCCATCACAATTAAGGAAATACCAACTTAAAACAAGATCCATATCTTGCTGAAAAGTCGCTTATAAGTCATTACACTTGAAAAACGACAAAACTAAGACATTTTCACAGGAAACTGAACAAACATAATGAGTAAAATGTTGTTTTTGTCATGTAAAGCTTGTTTCGAACCCTAGTCTGGCCTGCTGATGTCTCACCACATCATGTTTGAGCTTCTCACACCATTTCAGACGATTTTTCCTGCCACTGTTCTCCGAACCTCTGAGCTGTCTGCTGGGTCGTATCTTTCTTTCATGTCCTACAGTCATGAAATGGTCAGAGTGTGTCGAACCAGACAGCATGAGTCACTCATGATGCTGTGTTTGCTTTTTGTGGGAAATCTTGACCATGTTCATTGCTCATAAACAGGAGAAACAGAGGCTGTGAAGTAAAATAAACTGGCCGCAACATGTCGCCGCTACCGTCAACTGCTAATCAGGGGAAAAAACAACAACAGGCCGGATGAAAGGAGAGCGGCTTCTCTGCAGACTCAAAGTGGGCGTTTCTAAAGAGGAAACACTGATTGGATCGTTCCAGCAGCTGAAATCTGGCAGAAATCACTCATCTGCAGTGACTGCAATAGAAAGTCAAGGTCAAGGACACTTTCTTTGTCTCATGGCAAGTTTAAGACACTTTATTTGTGTACTTATGTATATTTTTTATCTCGTTTTTGTTCCTTTTGAACTACTTATATCATCCATCCATCCATCCATTTTCCGTCACCCTTCTCCCTAACGGGGTCGGGAGTTGCTGGTGCCTATCTCCAGCTGCGTTCCGGGCGAGAGGCAGGGTTCACCCTGGACAGGTCGCCAGTCTGTCGCAGGGCAACACAGAGACAAACAGGACAAACAACCATACACACACACACTCACACCTAGGGAGAATTTGGGAAGGCCAATCAACCTGACAGTCATGTTTTTGGACTGTGGGAGGAAGCCGGAGAACCCGGAGAGAACCCACGCATGCACAGGGAGAACATGCAAACTCCGTGCAGAAAGACGGGAATCGAACCCAGGACCTTCTTGCTGCAAGGCAACAGCGCTACCCACTGCGCCACTGTGCAGCCCCTACTTATATCAGTCAAATATTATTTTAATAACCAAAACTGACTTTGTTTTTAACGTATTGGTAAAGTATCAACATTTAGTCCTCTAGATATTAAAACAGTACATTGAAGTATTAAGGAAAAACTAACAAAATAAAATATAAAAAATATGACGAGAATAAAGTCTTCATATTATGACTTTATTCTTGCAATATTAAGGCATTTTACTCATGTTATTACAACTCATATAGCCTATTATTTGTATTAGTTCGACATTATTCTCAAATGACTTTATTTTTGTAATATTATGTATTTTTTTCGCAGTACTATTACTTTAATTTTATTTTTATTATTTTATTTTGTCACCCTAAAACTTTGTCGTACCCAAAATCCCACCGCAAAAAGGCGTTATTTACGTTGATGCTTTTATTTTGAAATGTAACCGGACGTCCTCTGTTTCGAGAGGCGGGAAGAGAAGGAACACCGACGCCGCTAATGTCGGACAAGCTAACACGATCTGAATGCCGTTATAATATCTAAGTTTAACTTTTTTCTACACCCTTGGTTAAAACAGGAAGAGCAAAAACATAAATGAAAGTCTGATGTTAAATAAGTGAGTTAGCAATGTTTAAAAAGTGAAAAAAATCGAATGACAGACGTTATTTCGTCGGAAAAAAGAGCATGCGCAGAATTCACGAGCGTTCTGCTTACGTGCCACTGTCACTTTGATTCATGGTGTCAGCCGTTGGACGGGTCTGCCTGGCTAGCATGCTAGCGCAGCTGTAGGATGTGGGAGCCACACAGAGTTTATCTCCAGGTGAGGCTAACACAGATTTAAAGAAGCACTGAATACAAAACTATCAATCCAGAGCCTGTAAATGTTGGCGCTGAAAAGGGTAGAAAGAACATCTTGGATTACACAACAGCGGCCACCCATGATGCAGCATTTTATTGCTTTCTGGCAAAAAATATCACAAATTAGACCAAAAATTAAGGAGACTTAAATTTGATCTAACATTGTATATCATAATAATGGATATAAAGTGCTGCCAAACAGTGTAAAAACCTCTCCAACCTTCATTTAATGCATTTTATTGGGATTTTATATGATGGAACAACACAAGTAGCGAATACAGATGCCTTTTTGGCTAACTTTGGAATATTTTGTACTATGTATTGTACATTTTGAGATACATAAACAATAACACCAACAAGCATGTGTATGATGAAAAGCAGAGCACTGAGGATGAACCTTGGGGTACTCCACAGGTAATTATATTCAGCCAAGGTGTGCAGTTACCTGTGGACACAGAAAAGAGGTTTTTTATAAAGGTCTTTTTGTTTTTACAGTAAAACACCACAAACCCACCGTCATTTCACTGCAAAAACAGAATCCTACCAAGTATTTTTGGTTTCTAGTTCAATTACTTGATATAACCCAAAACTTACTTACAAGTATCTTTTCAGCAAGATACAGGAACTCTTTAAAGTCAATAATTTCTTAGTACTTGTTCCACTCGCAGATAATAAACCAGTACTTTTTTCATCAATATTAAAAAATGATTGACTTATAATAGGTTAATATTTCATACTGAAAATGTCTTGTAAGTTAGTTTTGTTTTATTTCAAGTGTACTAAGATATTTGCACTAGAAACAAGAGTAACATATTTGATAAGATTTTGTGTTTTTGCAGTGCTGTTCATACAACATGATTAATGTTCTTACACTGCAAAAACACAAAATGTTAGCAAGAATTTTTAGTTTTCATTTCTATCGCAAGTACTTAACATAAGGCAAAACTAACTGATCAGCAATCTTTTCAGCAAGATAAAGGACCTTCTTTTTAAATAAATAATGCATTAATGCCATGAAGATGGATCATGTTACCAAATGGGACTATGAATAGCTGGGAACCAAGCACTGAACCTTGGCGAACACCCTGGTGTAGAGGGGCTACAGTTTACAACAATAAACTGTCCTCAGTTTAAAAGGTAGAACTAATATGGAGCTAAATTGGGGCCATAAAGTTTGTTCAAAAGAAAAAAGAATAGAAACTTAAAAATTATTTTGAAACAGAAAAAAAATTTTTATCTGAAAAGTAGTTTTGAAAATTATTCTCAGTTTCCAAACGTGTTTTTTTTTGTTTCAATTTTTTTTTTCAGTTTCAAAATAATTTTTTAGATTATTTTTTCTTATTTTGATTTAACTTTATGGCCACACTGTAGCTCCATAAACTAAAATCAAGACATTGTTTCAAATATAAAAGTACTGGTTCCACTGGCTTACAGAACTGGTACTTTTTCATGAATATTAGGAAATTACTGACTGAAACCAAGCTCCTATCTCTTTCTGAAAAGTAATTTTTAAGTTGGCTTTGTCTTATTTCAAGTGTACTTACATATTTGCAAAAACATTTTGTAAAATGTTGTGTTTTTGCTGTGTATCTCTAGATTGAGATTAAACTACACGAAGTTGGACTGTTAAACTTTTTTAGCTTGGTCTGTCTTAGGGATTCCCAACTCCACTTCTTTGGCTGAATTAATTTGTTCAGCTTTGTTCACGCCATGTAATGAGCCATTCATTTCAGTCATGTCCCCATAAAATTCTAACAAAATACATCGAGGTGTGTGATTGTAATGTGACAAATTGTGGAAAAGCTGCACACTTCTTGAAAGGGAGTGTACAAGCGGTTCTGGAAAACAATGTGAGATCATTGGAAATGTTTGCTTTTCTTGGATTAATTCGGGTGTTTGTTGTCGCAGGGAAATGAAGAATTGCATCGTGGGTGGCCGGTTTCTATTAATACATCCCGGATGTCACCATCTTTCTTTCCTTGTGCCCACACACGTCAACTTTTCAACTTGGAACGTTTACAGCCTCTTGATTCATGCCGTCTATTTCACATCCTCCGGTTCCGTCTATCTGTTGTCCTTCATAAAAGTTTCTGTCGTTCTCCCTCCAGCCGCACAGGCATGGGTTTGTTTGCCTGAATTTCTCATTTCCTGTTTGGGGCGTGTATCCCATCCCTTGTTCTCGTGCCCAGCACACATCAAACACAAAACTGCTGCTGGAAAAAAAAAAAGTGAAGAAGAAGAAAGAAAAGGCAGGCAGAGGATATGCTAAAGGCATGTAGCGCTGAGAATGATAGCTAAATAAGATGCGAAGGTGTGAGTGGTTGATCGGAAAATCTTGACCGATGACGCGGGAAAAAAAAGAACGTGGAAAAAGGGAGGTGGTAAATGCAAGGTGGTTATTTACTTACAAAGTCCAAATAAGGCAAAAATATCTGCAGAAAAGATGAGCTCATCCTGCAAGATGGCTTTTTTTTTATCCTTATCTAACTTTTGAGGAATGTGAGCTGATTTCACTTCCCATTGTAATCTGCTTTTATTTTGTGTAATTATCTGTTCAGCCGGTTCTTTTTTTAAATTTCCTGTGGTGCCAGTCGGTTGAATGAAAGAACTGCTTGAAGTTAAACAGCCCAGAAACTTTGTCCTCCAGTCTGCTTCACATTTTCACCACGAAGAATCAATTGCTGTCAGACTGCGTGTGGGCTCAGAATCAAATATGGAGTCATGGTTTAAGAGGCTAATGTAATTATCCTTATTTTATTAGATCAAGAGTCCTACTTGACTACTTCTTGGGGAGAAAAAGGGATTTTCAAAGCATTTAATCATGCTAGAGACTAAATAAACTGAATGAAATCTACTTGAATTGACTTATAAAAAATTTACTAAAATGGAGAATAATATGTAGTTATGTGTCTAAATAAACTGAATTATAAAGTGCTGGTTTTGAATAAATTTTGAATAAAATTTACAGTTCTGGATCATAAGTTTATATGCAAGAAATGAAAATACCTTTTGTTTCTAACTATCTAAAGTTAATTGAAACTAAACCTCTCTTGTTTTCGGTTAGTTAAAGTCACCAAAATTATCTCTATTTGCTAATGGCCAAAAAATCTTGCAAAAGTATTTTTCTATTGAGATTTTTATCAGGAATAATTTTCTTTTAAACTGTATGACTGGGGACAAACCTCTGGCAAAATAACTAGTAGCGTTCCCATCACAAATGTGCGCAAAACTTTGTTGATATTGCGCTGAAATAAACACACATTTCCACTAAACAGGAAATGCAATTAAAAATCACACATAAATAAGTTTACACAGTAAATTATAAAAAAAAAAACATGAACCAACATATTCTCCAACTACTTCCTGTCGTCGTCTTCTTTGTGGTTTCCACCAGGGGCAGCATCCGTTTGTTGATCATCTGACTTCAGTGATGGGGAAAAAAAGGTGTTTCCATTGCATTTTTGTAAAAAAAAAAAAAAAAAAAACACCTCAACCTGCTGCCAATTTTTTTTTTATCTAAAAATTTACGTTTTTTTACGAAATTGCTGTATTTCCTTTAGGCAAATTTATTTCCGAAATGCCAAATTGTGCAACTAGGAACTAGGTCAAAAATATTATGCAAGATTTTTTGTTTTTAATATCAGTAAAAAATAAACATTTCCAGTTTCAGTTTGCTGCCTTTATTGCGTGAACTCGAGGCAACAACCTTATTTAAACCCCCAACAGCCCTGAAGAAATGTAAACAGAAGCTGAGCAAAACATAAACATGAATGCTTTCTATACGCTCGTCCCATCCCCACCCTTAACACTCTGCTTCCAAGACACAAAGAGCTTTTAATGTGGAAAGGTAAAACAGCAGCAGGTATGCATCACGTTTCTTTTTCCGCTGACATAAAGTTTCCAGCTCCTCGTTCTGCTGACTGAACCCTTCCGCCTGTCGTGTCAACGCCGACGGACGGCTAACGCCAATCGCTGGAACACAGACATGGGATTTTGTAACAGCGCAGAGCTTGAGCAACCGCTGCAATTTGTGAGTCAGTAACAATTGGACGTAAACGCTGGATTACTTTTGAACTTGTAAATGCAGTAAAGAAGAGGGTGGAGTCCTCCTTCTTCTTTTTTTTTAAATTCATGATTTATCTTTCGTTTGGCTTTGAAATCTCTGCCCTGCCTCTAAGAAAAACATGTGGTTCAGATAAGTGCAACCCCCCCACGTACAGATTCCCTGAAGTCAAGCACTCATTAGTGAATTACTTGGACAGTTGGGAGGGAAGCAGAGGAGATTGTTGCTATCTCTGCCAGGATGAAGCAACATTTAAAAGGGTGGAGGAAAAGAATTAGAGGCAGTTTCTTCAGGACTGAGAACTTAAAACTTACAGATCCTTGCAAAAGTCTTCATGCTCATAAAACTTTTTCAAATGGTGCCAAAACAACAAACTTCACCGTATTTTATTGGGATTGTTTGAAACAGATATGTGGTTTGGAAAGGATTTTAAAAGTTAAATAATTGATTCAGACTTTTGTCTTAAACTGAATCAAACCTAGAAGTACACTGCAAAAATACAAAATCTTGCAATTAATTTTTCAAGTGCAAATATCTTAGTACACTTGAAATAAGAAAAAACTGACTTACAAATAACTTTTTAGCATCATATACAAGCTTGTTTTAAGTAAATAATTCCTGAATATCGATTAAAAATAAGGATTAGTTCCACTTTCAGATTATTTCAGTGCGACAGACTGGCGACCTGTCCAGGGTGACCCCGCCTCTCGCCCGGAACGCAGCTGGAGATAGGCACCAGCAACTCCCGACCCCGTTAGGGAGAAGGGTGACGGAAAATGGATGGATGGATGGATTATTTCAGTTATCACATGGGAAAAATGTCTTCTTATATCCTCATTTTTGGACCAGTTTTTATGATGTATAATTAACAAAAAACTCCATTCAGATTTAAATGTTAGTTTGTTGTAAGTTTGGCAGTGGGTGAGGAGTGGATATTAGGGTTTATGTGTGTATCATCTGCATAGAAGAGGATAAAGACATGAAGATGGATGTAGAAAACAAATAGCAGAGGACCAAACACTAAACCTTGAGGAACACCCTGGGATACAGGAGCTACGGCGAAGGAGCAGCGGCTGACATGAATAAACTGTGGCCAGCTAGTGAAGTAAAACTAATATGGAGCTAACTTGGGGCCATAAATTTGTTCGAAAGAAAAAGTTTGAAACTGAAAATCATTGAATCTCGAAAGTAGTTTTGAACATTTTTTGTCAGTTTCACATCCTGCTTTTCAGGTTCATTTTTTTATTTTATACAAACTTTTTGGCCTTAATTTTGCTCCATATACCAAAAGCCAAGACAAGTATGAAAGCTCAAGGTCCACTGGCTTCTTATAAGTGGAAAAATCTACTAGTGGCACTAATACTTTTTATCAATATCAAGGAATTATTTACTTAAGTTTATTTACCTGTGTGTTGCTGAAAAGTTACTTGTAGTATAGTTTTGTCTTATTTCAAGGGTAAGAAGATATTTGCACTAGAAAATAGACAAAAGTACAACAATTTTGTGTTTTTGCAGTGTAAATTTCTCTAGTGTAATGTTCTGTATTTACGATGAGGTTAAAATCCTCAATGTATTTATGTCAGGGATGTCCAAAGTGTGGCCAGTGGGCTGTTTGAGGCCCCAGTTTTTTTCCCAGTGGCTACAAGTTTTGACACCACTGATTTAGGGGACAGAATACAAAAGCACTCCGCACTTTTCAGCATCATTTTCATAATTCTGTGTTCTCACGCAAAAGTCCCAATGAAATTAATGGAAGTTTGTGGTTCTAACATGACAAAATGTGTAAAAGTTCAAGGCTCATAAATTCTTTTGCAACCCACAGTAAACCCTGCAAGATAATAAATAGTAGAAAGTTCTGGAACAAGCCCATGTAACCGAATCCTCCAGTCTCTCTGAGACTTCATCATTCACTGGCGCTGGAATGCCACTCACGTTCACCCTGACCTTCATCTGCTTCTTTCTCTGGTTGCTCATATATCTCCGTTCGTGTTTGTTTTAACTTTCTCAGGACCCCTCCAACGCTCATGCATCGCCCCCCTGTGAGGACAGCCCTCCCCGGAGCCCCTCTGCTCGCTCTCTGCGAGCCACATTTCCTCTGCCAATCCCCCTCCCACACCGTCTCACCCACTCACTGTCTGCGTTTACTGAGGCTGGAACGTCAGCTTGACCCCAGGCGGCCTTGTTGTGTTTTCCTTCCTCCCACCGCCTCCCTCTGCGCTCTATGGCAGGCCGTCATGACATAAAATATGCTGCACTGCGCTTACGTTCGTATGGCGGTGCATTAGGGACGTTGTAGATAGAAGAAAGCAGGAGAGGTAAATTTATGCCGGAAATGAGATTAATCTCAGAAATTTTCTAGAAAATAACTTCAAAGTTCAAAAATTTGCAAGAAATCATAAATCTTCTTTACAAAACGACCACAGCAGAGAATTAGGGCCAAAAATTAAAAACATAATTAAAGTACGAGAATAAAATCACGTTATTTCTAGAATAAAGAGATGGTATTATGATTTTATTCTCATATTATTTCGACTTCAATTTTATAATATTATGACTATTACTGTAATTCTTTGTTGGTTTTACAAATAGCCATGTATGGCAGGCCGTTTTAATATACAATTTTGTCTGACTCTCCGTAATTTCCGATGGAGTATTAAGGCCATACTAAGAAAAAAAAAAGAGAATAAAGTCATAATATTCTGACTCTTCTCATATTATTCCAACTCTATTTTTGTGATACTGTAGCTTTATTTTCACAATATTAGAATTTTATGCTCGTACTATTTAAACTTTTTTCTCGTAATAATGTGGCTTTATTGATGTATTTTTTTGTAATATTTTGAGTTGTTTCTTGTAATACTATAACTTTATTCTTGCATTTCTCACTCTTTTTCTTGTAAATCTTTATGCTCATATTAATTTGACTGTAATCTTGTAATTTTATTTTCCTGGTGTGGCTCTAATATCCTGTCAAAATTATGTTATTCAGATAAATTACTTTCATTTTGGTCCCTAAAATACCTCCCCCAAAAAAGAAGTAAATTACGGCTAGCTATACAAAACCGATTTGATGTTAAAACAGCCTGCCATACAATGGCTCCTAGTAAAACCATGACAGAATTACAAGCTGCACGGCTCAGAAAGAGTGACGAGTCAGGGGGCCACTCGCAGCCAGAGAAAGTGGACTCACTCTCTGGGGAAAGCTTTCAAACGACAGGCCTCGTAGTGAGTCACTCCGGTTTTCTCCGTTTACACGGTGACATCTCACTGGTGAGTCACTGGACGAGACTGGACTGGACAGCATCCTTTGTGACACACACACTCTCCTCTGGAGTGTTTCATCGTTTGAACTTCTAACCCTAATCACAAAAATACACCAAAACCACAAAACCCAAAATCTGCAGAAGGCATGTCTGGATTCTGATGCCACAGAATGTTTGACAACAATATCTGAGGGCTAAAAAAAAAAGGCTGAATGTGTTTCTTCTTAAGGTTGCGTGATGTTTTTGCAATCCACTAATGAGAGGCTGGATGTGCGTCAGATGCCATGTATGGGTGAGTAAAGTTATGCACCTGAGCCACCTGAGGTCACTTCCTGGTTTGATCTGTGGCGGGAAATTTCCACGCAAACGTCTTACAACCTTGAAGGTTTTTAAAAGACCAACAAAGTGAAACTGAGACCCGGTGAGACATGAAACACATTTCTTGGCCTGATTTTATGCAGTTAGTCCAAACTTTTTGTCACACGGGCCAAAAATGTTCAGGCAAAAGTAGAAAATAGAAATGAACCAAAATCAGACAAATAAATTCGTCTAACTTTATTATTTTTTATAGGAAATGGATTTTATTTATAGTAGAGCCAAACAGAAAAGGATTTTTTCCGTATTAAAAGAAAGAAATGTCGTTTTTTTTATCCTCGGTTATAAGAACAGAATTTTTGAGAAAATTTTGACTTTTTATTTTTTTGGGGAAACATATTTTTCTGCTTTCTAATTAAGTATCAATCATAAAATCGGACCCAGACGCCTCCCGGAACCAGATTTGGGTTTGTTGCCTCAGGGTAACATTGCACTACCAGGAGTTTAAAACACTGAGGTTTTCTAAAGTGAGTATGAGAAATTAAATACAAATTAAACAAAAACAATATTCATTAAAAAAAATTGTTGGCAAAAAATTTATGAGACATGGGACAAACTCACCAAATGTAAAATAAACAACCAACTCTCATTAATGAATGGTACATTTAAGAAAAGTACTAACCAAGCATTTAGTATGTTTGGTGGTGTTAGAATCACGAAGGATTTTTCCTTATTACATGTAAAACATCAGGAAGGATTTGCTTGCTGGTATGAAAAAGAGTGAATATCACATTTCTGGTACTTGACTATTGACATACCTCTGAATCGCCATCTGTTTATCTGATTATTTACACACATTCACATCAGTGACTATAGTTCAGGCTGCAGGTTTTTTTTTTAAGAATTTGTAGTTCTGATTCGTTGGTGGAATTTGAGCCAAGGAAAGGACATGTCCAGCAGCTCCCAGATCTGTGTAGGTTTTCACGTTGTGAGAAACACCATCTGCATCAGCCTTATGAAGTACCTGCAGCCCCAGATTTCTGGTTTTGGCAGGTATCGCTTCAGGCTCTGCCTGCCTTGGAATAGGCCCATTTATTCATTGATGACCCGCTGAAGTTAGTTTGGAGGATAAACAATGAAATAATGAATGAAATATATTTTAAATCGTGTCCCCCAAAATATAAAACAGAGGAGCAACATGAGGTATAGATATGTGGTTTGTTACCATGATAGAGGGTTAATAATGTCAATAAAAGCTGATTTGGGTGCTGCAAAGTCACTTCTTTTTAAATTGTATCGGTAATAATTTTACACAAATCAACCATCAACTGGGTTTGGACTCAGGCTGCATGCGCAGTATAGGATTATGCTTATGGGTGCCAGAAGTCCAGGGGCGCCATAAAAGGAGCAGGCAAGAAGAAAAAGTAGCTTTAACTATTCTTTTAATTTCCTAACATGAAAGATTCTACACTAACTTCGCTGAACAGCAAAGAATAATATTATTATTAAAGTTATTCATATGGCGTTTAGCTTTCCTCCTTCTTTTCCACTAAATGGCTGGTTCCTTCCAACTAAGCTAATGCTATAGCTTAAATTGTAAGTTGTTGCAGCTAGTTAGTTAATAAGGTGACCCTGGTTTGTATAGATAAATTAATTATTATAATCATAAAAGGGAAATTGTGAGAGAATAATTGAGAAGAACTGGTCTAGCTGCTTCTCACTTTGGTTTATTTGTTTGGTTTTGTATTTCTTTGTTGCTCAGTGGATGTAATTAAAATTTCCAAACCTTTTCTATGTCCCATCACTATTTTATGCTGTTGGCCAAATAAAATCCCACCTATTACTCAAAAGACATCCAGATTGAGACTTGTTATTTGTAATCAGAGTAAAATTTTGTTTTCCTTACCATTGAACATATTAAGTGCAACACAAAGTATTTGTCATTTTATAACCAAGCTTTTATAATCAGGAGACTTTAATTGAAAATAATTTATTAAACTCGGCTAAATATAGCATCTTGAAAGAAAGGAACCAAATACTGTTTTGCTAATAAATTTGTTCAAATTGAGAACTGGATGCCTCCCTTTTAGCACACCAAACGTACAAAATTATTTTGGAGTTTGAATAACATACTTTTAAAAAAAACGAAAAAAACAACATAAAATACAATTTGAACTGAAATTTGTTGCTGAAAAGGCTCTAAATAAATAAAACTTGTTTTTCTCCAGTCAGACTACTTTATTTACTCAATTTTATTTTTATTCTTATCTTTTTGGCCTGTCAATACTTGTCGATTTTGGAAAGTTTGGTCAAAATCAAAGGTGTAATTCCAGACATGCCTGTTCATTATTCACTTTACCTCATAATCGGCTGCTAATGATGAACACTTAATAGTATGTGTCATCGCCTTAGTCTTTTCCTAGTAACTTCCCATGAATGCAGCTTACTTTACAAGGCTGACTAAAAGCTTAAACTGCTTGATTACACGGGTATTTCCAGGGACATTGTTGGGCTATAAATAATCACCTTACCCCTTTATAGTGGGGTGTATACTGACCCCTGGTGGTTGAAAGATGTTTTGTTCAAATGGAAAATAATTGACATATCAGCAAATTTAACTCAACACATTTGTTTTTCTTCTTGAATTTAGGTCTTTGTATGAATAAACAGAAAATGTTTTAAAAATGTAAACAGAGGCCTTCTTACACAGGCATATCACTAATAGTAAAGAATAAAGTAAAGGATGTAAAACTGTAAACAATATCTGTGATAATCAGCAACATTATTTTGTCATCCTTGTGTTGATGTTTTTTTTTTTTAATTTAATTGTGTTGTTTTGACCTTAATATTTACAATTTCTTTCAGACATTTGTCATCAATTTATCATCTAGTGGTGGTTTTTGAGCCATTTGGGCAGCTTCCCAGGGCGGCACTGAACAGGGATGGCTCGTCCAAGAACTAGAAAATGAAATATATATGATCTTAATCGCTGATTAAGGTTTTCTGCTTTCATTAGGGGTTGGCAGCATCATGTTGTGGGGTTGTTTTGCAACAGAAGGAACTGGTATGCTTTGTAAAATATCTGGCACCATGAGAAAAGACCATTATATCCAAACATTGAAGCAACAAGTGAAAACATCCACCAGGAGGTTCCAGATGGACAATAACCCTAAGCATAAAGCCACAGCGGTTAGGAAGTTAATTTTTACTTATGATTTTGAAGACATTCATTACATAATATTTCTGTCATTTAGCAAATAGAAATAATTTTGGTCATTCCAACTGACTTAAAATAGAATTTTGTCTTATTTAAAGTTGTTGTAACCTTCTGTAATCAACAGTACCTTTTATTTACAGTTGAATTTGTTTTATTTACGCACCTTTTCCCATATACACGTTTATATTCATAAAAGTGTCCTGCCCACATTTTACAACTTTCTTTCTTACAGCAGAAAAAGTTTAGATCTCACGGGAAAAACATAGAAACGAAAACCTTCGTTTACGACCATTGCCGACCATCGGAATACGGCAGTGAGAAGAAGATGGCGGAGGTAACAAATGAAGCAGAGCTACTCAAGGAGAAGGCAAATAAGTTCTTCAAAGGTAAATCACAGGACCTGTCAAGTCTGGGATTTATGACAGGAGATTCCCACCGACTACCACGTTACAATTATTTATTTTCCTGCTCTAATTTTACGTAATTTCCCCTCAATCGCAGCCGGTTTCAGGTATTACGCAAAGCTAACGCTCACTTTAAACTCCATTCATTCGAACAGCGGTTAGCCGTTAGCTCCGCAGCTGTCAGCGTGTTCTGGTGAAACACGCCGCAACCGGGTCAGATTGAGAACCTGAAGGGACGTGATGCTCACCTCGGACTTGGGGTTTGGAGCAGTTGCGTGAATGGAGGCGATGTTGCGGGGTTTAGCCGCGTATACAGGGACACAAAAAGGCAGAACTGCTGGAATGTTCTGGTAGCCATGGCGTGTTTATAAAGCCGAGCCGTCCGAACTTCTTGCCTGTACGCTCTTGTCAATAAATCATTATCATTAAAATGTAAGCTTTGATTAGGCTAACGTGTCATTATTACTCTATAGTAGAGAAAATGTCAGTTTGGACTTTGCTTCTAAGTCATTGATTCCTGATTTCCTGATTATCAGAGTTGGTTTTTGCTCTTTAACTTGATTATAAAGTGGCTTCTTTGACTAACAAAACAAGTCAAAGTCCTACACTTAAACCTTGAAGTGCTGACACTTTTCTGCAACTTTACTTAAAAACATAGTTGGGTAATAATTAGTGACATTTACCTGAGTAAAAAAATATGAGTAAGTTTACTGCTATGTAGTTTTACTTGAGTTACATTATATTGCTACTCTTACTTTAGTAAAATTTCTAAACACTTTACCCTGTGAGAAACTTCTCTGAATGAAAAACAAACATGTTTGAACAAGACAAAAACCTACAATTAATATTAAAGTTTATGCTACTTTCTATCTGCTCAGCCATTTGAAAGTCAATAAGATGCAGTAAACAGTTTATATTTACTGCATCTTTCTCTGTTATAACAGGATAAAAGTACTTTATCCTGTTATAACACACTCATATATATAATCTACCAAAGAATATGGTTTTATAATTGTTATGCAAAAGAAAAGTGATTTAATTTGGCACATGACTTACTTAAGTTATCAGCTATCTTCTTCTTTTTTTTTTTTTACAAAATACTTGAACATTTTATTAGAGGAAAACTTTTTACTTAGGTGAAAAGAATCTAGGTGCTATGTTTACTGGCGCTTTGTACCAGTTCATATTGTGGTTTTGAGCAGAAATTCTTCATGTTTAAAGTCTTTTATTGGACTGATCCTAATTCCTGATCACCAGTTTGAGTGTTTTTGTTTTTAACTTAATCCGCCTCCAGAGTAACTTTAACTCGAAAGATAACAGACACATAAAAACTCTGTTCAGTGGGTCAAGAATACATAAGTTTTACTCAAGTAAAAGTATAAAGTACAGCGTAGTAAAAATACTCCTAAAGGTACATTTTTTTTCAGAAAAATTACCCAAGTTACTACAATTGAGTAAATGTAGCTAGTTACTAATCCAACTCTGCAGTTATGTTCACCATGAACCACGTTTTTTTTCTCTCATTGTTTGTCGAACCAACATTATGATTCCTGTTTTTCCCAGAAAAAGACTATGAAAATGCTATCAAGTTCTACTCAGAGGCCCTGGAGCTCAATCCATCCAACGCTATCTACTACAGCAACCGCAGCTTGGCGTACCTGCGTACGGAGTGCTATGGCTACGCCCTGGCAGACGCTACGAAGGCCCTGGAGGTAGACAAGAATTACATAAAGGGATATTACCGCCGCGCCACCTCCAACATGGCGCTGGGCAAATTCAAAGCTGCACTGAAGGACTACGAAACGGTAAGAAACTAGACATTATTATTACGTTAGGGTTGTACACGATGACAAAAAATCCCAGAAGTTATTGTGAGAAATGATAATATTGTTGTTTTCAATAATGTAATGGAATAATGCAAGAACACTTTCTCAAACATCAGTAAATGTTACCTTCTAATGACCGTTTAATACCGGGACTGGAAGACATTTAAAATATCCAAAATAAAGAAACAGAACAGCAAATAAAATCAGTTATGAAGTCAAAGTTGGTTTTCAACAAAAGGGAAAAACACTGAAGACTTTTATCCTCCAGTTTTTGGCAGAAAAAGAGAAAAGCAGTAAATCATGGAAATGGAAATCATTGAACTTATTTTACTTTATTATTCAATTTAATTGATTTATTCCAACAGGGCTAAGGTTTGTACACAATTTATCACAATAACAGATTTTGTCCCAGAAATATATATGTTATTGTTGCGATAAACAATAGTATTGTTGCTTTGAGGCCATTTTCAAGTAATATAATGGTAATAATGCCATAATAATGCAAGAACATGTTTTAGTCGTTTAATAAACTTCAAATTCTAGCAAACATTTAACACTGGAACTGGAAGACGTTTTAAATATTGAAAATAAATAAACAAAACAACTGAAAAAAACAAAATTAGTTGAGACGAAAACAAGTTGAAGACTTTTACCATCGGGTTTGGTAGAGATAGAAAAAAGTGATAAATAATGCAAATAAAAATGTTTTAGTTTGTTTTAATTCATCTTGCCATTAATTGATTTGTTGCTTATTGTGACATGCATGTCTTTAAACCTATAGGATGTATTTTTGCTCACTATTAGGATCTTACTTTGTTATTCGATGTGTGGATGATTTTGATGATGGCACTCGTCAAAATGTAATAATTGTCACAATTGTTGAATGTTTTGTTTTTATGATGTAAAGCACTTAAAACTGCTTTGTGGCTGAAATAAACTGGATTAACTGAGTGATTGAACTTCCAGAAAACTGAAAAAAAAAAAAGCCAAAACACAGTTCCTTTAAATTAACTGTAACTGAAATTGAGATCGAGAGAAATCTAAAACTGCGCTCTGAGGGGAGATGAGAATTGAATGGAATTGCAGTGAACCCAAAGCAATTTAATAATAGAAAATGATGAATATTTGATGTAATTTCCTTGTTTTAATGACAGGTAGTCAGGGTTCGACCGAATGACAAGGATGCAAGAATGAAATACCAAGAATGCAACAAGATTGTAAAGCAGAAGGCGTTCGAGAGAGCCATCGCAAGTGATGACAAGAAGAAATCAGTTGTTGACTCTCTGGACATAGAAAGCATGAGTAAGTTCTCTGTCCCCAAATGCGACTTGGATTCAACATTTAAAGTCATGAACAAGTCAGTCAAAGCTGATTTTACTCCTGCAGCCATCGAGGACGACTACGTAGGACCCAAACTCGAAGACGGGAAGGTGACGTTGCAGTTCATGAAAGACATGATGGATTGGTTCAAAGATCAGAAGAAGCTGCATAGAAAATGTGCTTATCAGGTAAACGCACTCGTTCACTGTTAACACACAGCGATCGGCCAGGATTTAACTCGCCTTCACTGTATTCCCACAGATTCTAGTACAAGCAAAGGGCGTTCTGTCAAAGCTACCAAGTCTGGTTGAAATCACAATAAAAGAGGTAAGATTGGGCTGATTTAGAGGATTGTGCCACTAAAGAAAATGTACTTTAATCTCAGGATTCTGAATTTAATCTGACTTTAATCTCTTTGAGTTTGAACCTCAGATTTCTGGCTTTTTTTCCAGAATTCAGAATTTTTTTCTCAGAATTCTGACTTTAATCCTATAGTTCTGACATTAATCTCGTAATCTTGAGCTTATTCAAATAATTCTGACTTTAATCTCAGAATTTGAACATTTTCTTATCAGAATTTAGACTTTTTTTTCTAAATTCTGATTTTAATCTCAGAATAAGTGAGATTGACGACATAATTCTGAGAAAAAGTAAGAAATCAGTTTAAAAACAGTCATAATTCTGAGGAAAAAGTCAGGCTTGTTTTTTGGCAGTGACCCTGATCCTCCTCCGTAGTCGTGTGTTATTTGGTGTCTACATAATATTTTGCTTTTCCACCAACAGACAGACAAACTAACGATTTGTGGGGACACCCACGGTCAGTACTATGACCTCCTCAACATCTTTGAGTTGAACGGTTTACCCTCAGAGGCCAACCCTTACGTATCCTTTCCTTTTTTAAAACAGAAGAAACACAAACACGTCATGTTTTCTATTCATACCCTGTACAGTCGTTTTTCCTGGTTTGCTCTATTTTGGTTGAAAATGCGTCAGGAGCCTCTGCAGTTGTGCGTCACTGACCTTAACCACAGCTTCCAGCTATTCAATGGCGACTTTGTGGACCGAGGCTCCTTCTCCGTTGAGGTCATTCTCACCCTGTTTGGCTTCAAGCTGCTCTACCCGGACCACTTCCACTTGCTCCGAGGTGACAGCAGCTGTAGCAACAACTGAAACGCTTCATTGGCTGCGTCCAATATTCAAGTGTTTAAAGCAGTTTCTCAAACCTTTTCAGGCTGAGAACCACTTAACCCATTTAGCAAACACTCACAGGCCACCTAACCTGAAATTGCAATAGCATGTTAATATGTACAACCTGACATGAAAATATTGGTCTCTTTACTGGCTCCTTACTGGCTTATTGTTGTTTAGTTTCTTCATCAAAGCTCTGAATGGCCACAGGATAGCAATGACCACGTTCATTTGGGGCATTTTGAGTTGTTTACAGACTCTGAAAGTTATTTGTAATTTAGAAGAAACATATAATTGATTAGTTAATAAAAATGACAATAACTGTTGAAGTGTGAGCAGAGGATTATAAGCAAGCAAAGAACCGTTCTCACCAGCTGAGACTGGAACTGTTCATTGAAAAGAATCGAGTCTCTTGTGAACGACTTAATACTCTGACTCCCTGTGTTATAAACAGTCCTGGTGTTGTTTTCTTTCCTCTCGTATGTTCAGTTTTTAACTTGTAGCGCCACGTCTCGGCAAATAAACGGTCGCTTACATGCAGTACCCTCCGGACCACTAGGGGGAGCAGGGTTCTCCCAGCTTGAGAAAGGCTGGTTTAAGGTGAAAACAGGAAGTAAAGCACTGTGTGTACCTGCAGGGAACCACGAGACGGACAACATGAACCAGATGTACGGGTTTGAAGGCGAGGTCAAAGCCAAATACACAGCCCAGATGTTCCAGCTGTTCAGCGAGGTCTTCCAGTGGCTTCCTCTTGCTCAGTGCATCAACAGCAAAGTCCTGGTAGGAAGCCATAAACGTTTATTATTCTGTTTGATTTAGGCTCATTTTATGTTTTAATTAAGTGTGTCTGAGGTTCAGAGTGTTTTTTTGGAGTTAAGTTGTTTCTTATCATTCATTCTTATTATTCCACTAATTGCAGACAGTTGATAATAGATAATAACTGTTCTCTGCTGCCCCCTTCTGTCCAAACTGGGCAGCCTGGTATAGTTTAACTCCACATTAATTATAGGAAACAAGCAAAAACACTCATTTTAGTTCGTTGCCCAAAACGGCAAGAAAACTGCAACTGGTGCACCTCCAATTTAGATAATGTGTGATTGAATTTTAAATATGCAGTGAAACAGCTGAATTTTAAGTCAGCCTCCTATTTTGAAATTAAATTCAGAATTTTAACAGTAGTTTAAAAGAACACATTTTAAACAGTGTTCATGTGAAGACATCGTCGGCTTTTAGTCCCAATTTATTAATAAAAAACCCAAATAACTGCTAATGTTTTATAATGTTGTCTCAGGTCATGCATGGAGGACTGTTCAGCGAAGACGGCGTCACATTGGAGGATCTCAGGAAGATTGACAGGAACAGACAACCGCCAGACTCGGGTACGGCAAAACTCCAACGTTTATTAGAAAACGTCTAAACCAAACACCTCAGAACGTTATCTACGACGGCGTATCAGAGCCAGAACAGAAAAGGAGTACAAAATTCAGGTTTTTCTTGCATATTTTGTACTTTTCAAACTCAGAAATTTCCATGATTTTTTTTCTAGAAAGTTTCTGAGATCAGAAATGAACTCCTCCTTTTTGTCTTTTCTTTCTGTCTCCGGCTGCCCTAAAACACTGTCATAATTCTCTCCTTTCACCAGGTCCGATGTGCGACCTTCTGTGGTCCGATCCACAGCCTCAGGTGAGTTTGTCTCCGTTGCTTCATGGCCTCTTCCCTTCTCTGCTGTGACGATTTTGTGTCTGGAGCAGAACGGCCGGTCGATCAGCAAGCGAGGCGTGAGCTGTCAGTTCGGTCCCGATGTGACGCAGCACTTCCTGGAGCAGAACAAGTTGGACTACATCGTGCGAAGTCATGAGGTCAAAGCTGAGGGTTACGAGGTCACTCACTCAGGGAAGTGCATCACCGTGTTCTCAGCACCCAACTACTGGTACGTTACGCAACATTCAGCCTTTCATGCTGGACATGCAGCTGGATGCAGAGTCTAGTCTGCTACTTGGAAAAACCTTTGATGCAGCGAAACAAATACTTAGCTTATGATTAATTATCCAATTGATCAGCCAATAACATCCAGTTGCACCTTTTATGTCGTATTTTGGCCGCGATCCAGCAGAGGGCGCCGCTGGTCATCCTGAAACTTGATTCAGGAGTTAAAAGTGGTGGCGGAGAAAAAAAAAAAAAAAAAAAAAGAGTCCAGTATGGGATTTAAAATGTAGTTTATGAGGTTATGTTTTGAAATATAAACACTTGACAAACTCCTTGAGTTAAAAATTGATTTAATAAGCGCTCATTCAACCGAGCTGCGGGACGGAGTAACATCAAGTTCTCAACCCAAAACTAATGATTTGTTACGAAGGTGAAGTTATGACAGAAAAGCGAAGGACATGACAGATAATGTTGATATTTGAGGGTTTAATGATGTGAGAAAAGCTTAATAACACAAAAATAATCTTCGAAATAATATATAGAAAATTAGCAAAATTATTTTTAATAAGTGCAAATCTGCAGGAAACTTTTTAAGTTTTGAATCTAGAATAATTTACACATCCTTTTCAAATCTTACTTCTGTATGTGTTTATTTAAGTATTGTATGTTTGGTTTATTGTTGAGATGATAAAAAACATGTTTTGACATGAGGTGTGACAAAGTTTGCCGCTGCTGTTTGCTTCATTCGTCTGTTTCCCGCTGTCCAACAGTGATCAGATGGGAAACAAAGGAGCATACATCCACCTCAGGGGATCAGACCTCAAACCTGAATTTCACCAGTTCACTGCTGTGGTCAGTATATTCTCTGATTTTTATGTTTTCTACAATACGACCATCAATTCTTCTTGTGGTGAGAAGTTTTTACCTTTCTGACTCTCTGCATCCACAGCCTCATCCGAATGTCAAGCCGATGGCGTACGCCAACACGCTAATGCAGCTGGGGATGATGTAGAGGCCGATGACCTGCAGCCGCTCCCTTCCCTCCCAGCCCAGCCGCTCCGGGGCTCGGTCATGTCGTCGTTCCTGCTTAGTCTAAGGGGTTTCTCTCCCACACAAACGTCAGCTAGTTGTTGCGCAGAAACCGAGGCGTAGTTCGGATGGGAAGAGAGCGACCTTAGACAAGCCCAGTCCAGATTTCCTTTTTATTCCTTCACGTTGTTTTTTTTTTCTTTACTGGAGAATTTCCGTTGTCCATTTGCCTGCTTCATGCGTGCCATTACTGAGTTACGAAACCAACACTGCAAAGTATTACCAAGTGTTTTTGTCTGTTTCTAGCAAAAATATCTTATTACAGTTGAATTAAGACTGAACTGACTTACAAAATTATCTTTTGAGTAAGATATTGAAGCTTCTTTCAAGTAAATAATTCCTTAATTTAGATTAAAAGTACAAATTTCACAGCAGATTATTTCACTGCTGTGCTATTTATCGCGGTAAAAATGTCTCGTTATAAGTAAATTTATCTGAAAATGGAGCTAGTATTTTTCATTGACATAAATGAATTATTTCCCTAAAAAAAGCTCCTACATCTTATTTGTAAATTTGTTTTCTTATTTCTAGTGCACCAAGATATTTGCACTGGAGTAAATGAGAAAGACTTGGTAATATTTATCATTTTTGCAGTGAAGATCCGGTTTTTAAAACTCCTGATTCCCTCAGCAGATGGCTCGAATTAGCTGGTTTGTACCAAAGATACGTAATGAAAATGATTGTTCAGTTTTAGCAAGAGGAACTTGTGACTCTGGATATTAGCATCGCAACGTTGGCCTGCATTCACAGTTAAGCAGTTTGTAAAACGGTTTACGGAGCCGCATGTCTGTCAGTGTTTCGCAAACCAACTTACAGTATGTTCGACTTTATTTCAAGAATACAAAATCGAACTCTTTGTGATCTAAAAAAACAAAACAAAACAAACACTCTGGGTACACTTAAAGGTGCTGTTTGCCATTAGTGATGTATTTTGCTGGTACCGTTTATTTTTCACTTCTGCATCGCTTCCTGTTGGGGAAGGAACCGCCGCTCCATGTTCTCATCCTTCGTCGTTGTCGTGCCACCGACTCGGCAGCTCCTGCACAGTCCGCTCATCCAACTAGCTAGCTAGCAAACACTGATGGCACTCATAGTCTTCAATTCATATTCAGGCTTATTATCCCATGTGTGAATTTCGACATTACACAAAAACGTCCAGATTACAATCCTGTCGTGAAACGCACAGCTATACTGTCTATCGGCCCTGAACTTTTTAGATAAATGAATACACTTTAGTGTATGTATATATACTGTATCATTTAAAGATTCTGTGTAATGTTTGGAGAAAATTATTGAATTAAAAAAAAAAAAAAGACAGTCCAGTGATTTTAGAAACAAACTGGTGTCTTTGTTTATAGAATGCTCTTGTTTCCCGTGTTTGAAATGTTTGTAGGGCGCCAGAGTGGAGCAGGTCCAGCAACACCACGAGGAAAACCAGGTACAGTGGCTGGAAGAGCAAAGATTCACACACGTTGTTTAAAACATTGTTTCCTGATGGCTTGGTGTCATTTTGACAGGAAGACACAATGAGCTTACTGACTGTAAATATTTGGAAAAATAACTGAAAGAACCTGCAAACTGCTTTATCAACAGCTGATTTGATTTATTAAAGGGGCAGTTTAATGTAAAATCAACTTTTTTTTAGCTTTATGTCATGTTACACTGCTATTCCCACATCAAAACATACCTGGAGTGTATCAGGCATGTTTGAGGAATCCTTTAATCGCCATGGCAGCTGTGCAAAATGCCTTGGTGGAACTAGCTCCGCCTTCAAGAAACAGCTCCTCCCCCCTCAGACTAGCCAGCAGCAATTAGCAAACATCTGGTGGAACTGCATATCAGCTGAGCTCACTGTTGGAGCTGCTTCTTTGTGAAATGCTGGTTAATGTTTTTAAAGGGTTAATAGAGGAGCCATGTTGTGATGACTTCCTGAAGGCAGAGTTTCAAAACTCTTGTAAAATCGCAGTATAAGCCTGGAAAATACATGATACTGCCCCTTTAAAACTTTGATATTTAAGTCTTTTATTAAATACCTTATCTACAAAACACCACCATCAGACTTAGATTCAAAACCTGTATTATTATTTAATTTTTTTGTTTACATATTCTGTCCAGAGGTGGTTATAATATCTAAAGGTTTTGCTCAGTAAGAATTGCACCACCTTAACACATGTTTTCCCAAGTAAAAGCAGAGTAACTACACAGAATTTTAATTTAACATTTAAGAGTTTCAGACAAAAATGCTAGGAGTGATTATGCATGCTAGGATAAGGTAAAGTGATGATATTTTTGTTCCTTCAAATGGCGCAAGCAGTTAGAAAATGACATCAGATCAAAGCTTGTGAATGAACAAGAGGTCTCACTTCAACATAAACGGTTAAGTAAAAGTAAGCAATTTTCCCCCAAAAAAGTTAATCAAGTAACTTTTTTTTTAAGTAACTGTAACTAGTTACTATGTATATCTGTTAGTATCTCAAACTAATGTCTCAATACACTTTTCGAATTTTTCTGCTAAAACATTTTTAGCGAGAAGCCTATTATAAAATAAATAATAATAATAATAATAATATAATAATTGTCTCTATTCATTTTAAAGCAGATAACGGCTCGTCCAATCACGGTCTGAAATCCTTAACAGCGTCTTGAATCGACTTTGCTACATCCAAACTGGCGCCGCTTGAGTCTTGTTTACGAACCGACATTTTCGAATCCTCGTGACGTCACCGGTCGCGAAGCAACCAATCGCAGCCGAGCGGAGCGTCCGGCAACGTGACGGGTCGCAGGAATACGACGCGACCCGTTTCGTAAACCAGCTGAGCCGTGAGTTGACAACAGGCGCGACACGAGTTGGGAAGAGCGGACGTATCGCTACAGGAAGGACTTTGGTTTCACCTTGTTATGAATCCGGCCGGGTAGGAGGAGAAGGATCCCGGGAGCGATGCCGAAGTACTGCTCGGTTCCGAGGTGCAGGAGCAGCGGCGAGAGAAAGAGCTTTTACAAGTCAGTACGCGTCGTTTGTCTTCTTGTTTTTAACCTCCGAAAACCGTTGATTCGAGTTCAGTGACAGAGAGGCCGTTTAAACTCACATTGAACTGCTTACGTTTACATTTCTACACATATTAATGGTTTTATTTTGAAGTTCTTCCGGAATATGAGAAGTAGAGATGACGATACTTATCTAAAAGTAATGTCTACATTAATTATTTCTGAATAATTGAACCCAAAACTGGTTCACTTTTTTTTTATGACAATCAAAATATCTGATCATCCATTTTTGATGTCATAAAGTGTTTTCTTTAAACTAACATTTTGTGAGATGGTTGTTAAACCACGTGACATTTACCTGCGCGTCATCACACCACCGAAATGATTTAACTGAAAAAACAACTGAGAAAATGATCTGATCTACGTCAGAGAACGTTCTACAGCTCGGATCTGGTACGGCTGGGTTTTGTGTTTAGAAATAATAGATTTTTGTAGATGAATTTATTTTAAAAATAGCCAGAGTTGTAAAATACACCCCCAAAAATAGCATTTAATTTCATGTGTTTATAACATAAAAACTCAGATACTAGTATTTTTCCATAACTAATATTAAAACCAGAATATTCTGGGATTATGAAGAGATTATGATGGAGCATATCATCATCTAGATATTGTAAATGTTTGCCTTTAAATTTAATTGTCAAAAAAGTAATTTTTATCGACTTAAGCACCTTCATTTTACTGGGTTTGTAAAAATATCGAATCCAATCTCATGACCTTAAACAAGGGTGTTTAAAGTGTGGTGCGGGGGCCATTTACGGTACTTGAAATGATTTTGTTCGGCCCCAGAATGCAAGTCAAGAATGATAAAACTTTGGCCAACAAAGTGGAAAACAGCTGATGATCCAAATAAAGTTGGAAATTGTTTGTTTGTCTTTTAATAAGGCCACCGTTTGTGTTTTGGATCATGCAGATTTTGGGAAAATGTAGTTTATTGTTGAGCAGCTAAAACTAAAAATATTGCAAATTAATATTTTGCATTTTTAATTGAATAAATGTTGTGGCCTGTCGGTTGTTTAAATTTGCCAGTTTTGGACACCACTGCAGTGAAAGTTCAAGAACAAATTAAAGTGACCTGGTTATAAATGAGCCTGGAGCTGCAAGAGAAAAAACTGCAGCAAAATAAAGAAAAACGGAAATGTTTCCTTTTGTAAAAAGGTTGGACTGCTGGGGCCTGTCACAATAACAAACTTAAAAACTAAATTGGTCCAGAAATTATGGCGATAAATGACAATATAATATAATCTAACAGTAACTTTGTAGAGAACACTTATCTTAAGATATTTTAATTATCCAAAAATAAAACACAACTACCAAAACCATTATGTTAATAAAAACCATGTGCAACTAAAACCCTAAACAAAAAAAAAGTGAAATGCATTTATACAGCAGCAATCAGACATTAAAATCCAAAAGTTCTTCACAAAGACAGAAAAACAAAAACTCACAAAATGTTGCAGTGCAAACAAAATTGTCCTTTATAAAACATTAAATTGAAATAATTTTTTTAAATGATTTGTTAATTATTTGCTTATTGTGACAGACTCATCCGTAAAACATCGCTAAATATAATAAATGCTTGCTTCATATATTCCTCTTGCTGTCATTAAAACGATTTTAGTCGTCTGTGTTTTGGGCAGAAGCAGTCGGATCAAATCGCAGCTTGTAGAAACCGAGACCACAAGCGAAAACCTGATGACTCTGTTTGTTTCGGCTTGTTATTATTATTAGCTGTGATTCTTTCTGCTTCCATGAGAACCTGAACCTGAGGCGTGTTTCCCAGGTTCCCGCTCCAGGACCCGGCCCGGCTGCAGCAGTGGGTGCGGAACATGGGCCGGGAGAACTGGACTCCGTCCCGACACCAGTACATCTGCCACGAACATTTCGCCCCGTCGTGCTTCAAGGTGCGCTGGGGGATCCGCTACCTGGATGCCGACGCCGTGCCGACTGTCTTCCCGGTTACCGAGGTAACGGAACTAAAACCCTTCGTCGATCAGATCCACTTTTGTCACATTTTCATTGGCATAAACCATTCGGGTTTATGCCGCTTCTAAAAACAGATCAATGTTTTTTTGGTGTTTGGACAACAAACTGTGGGCACTTCCCTCGTTACCTAGCAACCTATGTAGAGCTCCGCCTACTTCTTTATTAGACGACCAGGTCTAATTTTCAGCTGGTTTTACCCACCAAGTGTTTTATCGTTGACTTTCCATCCAGAAACCACTTGCTGCATTCTTGCTGGGTGTGCAGGAGGCTCCACTTCTGCTTTTCAAAGCTGCACGGCTGTATAGTTGTGCATCTGTTTGTAGCCATTAAGAGTAGAGTCCTCAGCGACACTTAGGAGCTTGTTTTAGGTCAATAATTCCTTAATATTGATTAAAAAAAAAATATATATATATATATATGTTAGTTCCATTGGCAGACAAACTGATAAAAAACATTTTTATGATATTAAAAGTGAAGTAATTCAACAATATTCAGAAATTATATGTCTTGCTGAAAAGTTACTGGTGATTTAGTTTCGTTTCATGTTTTTTTTTTTTTATTATAAGCAGCTGAAGTCTCATTATCTGAGATTGTGAGCAAAAAAACAAAAAAAAAAACAGTTTTGTGTTCCATAGATTTCTGATGATTTATTTAAAGGAAAGCTTTATGCAACAACAGCCTTGAATTTTGTTTTTATTCTGTTTCGTTCTATTATTTCTTGTTTAAATGTTTGGGTTTTTTTTCTCATATTAACAGAAGCGTTTTCTGCCCTGTAAATTGTCGTTAAGTTGTTTCATCTGTGCTACTTTCTGCTCAGTAGGTTGAATTAAACTGACAGAGTTTATTTTTCGCGTACAGAAACGGAAAGCGTCAGACGACAGCGAGAGGAAGCCGAAGCGCCTGAGAGACCAGAGCTTCACCGCGTCTGCCGACGGGACGACAGCCGACCAGACCGACCAGAGCCTGCTTGAGCTCGACGCCGTTGCCGCGTCGCCGCACGGAGAAACCGGTCCGATGGAGTCGAGCCTGGGTTCTCCTGGAGTGGACCCGGCCGACGCATGCAGATCGGGTTTGAACTTCCCACTGACTCTCTACCAGTCAGCAGACGGCCTGATGAGCGGTGCGGGCGCTGCGGAGCTGCTGATGATGTCAGAAGGCGCCGCGGAGGACGGCCAGGTGGAGCTGGTGAACGGAATCACGGCTGCCATCTTAAGCCAGGGCGGCGTGCTGCTCCTCAACGAGGCGGCGCCCCATCTGGACCTCGCGTCCTCCGCCAGCGAAGCCGTCCCGCAGGAAGTGGTGGCTTACTTTGAGACGGTACCGAACGTTCTGCCCGGCGGGACGTCGAGCCGGGTCGCCTCCCACCCCGACACGGTGCTGTCACCGGCTCTGAGCTCCAAGCCCATCTCATCCACTCTGCCCATCGTGTCCAAACACGTCCCAACGCCGCCGCCATCGCTCGTCCTCACGCTGGAGCGGCTGGACGAAGCGGAGGACGCAGACGCCATGACGGACACAGAGGAGATGGAGAGGGACGACCAGCAGCTGGAGGAGCACTGGTGAGGACAGACACAGAATCACAACACGATACTTTGGCCATTTTGAACCTGAAACTTAACCAAAATATGGAAAAACTAAACTACTAAATGAATAAAAGCCAAACCAAAACTAAACATTTAATCATTAACAAGTGTCAAATATTGGATTAGATCATTTTAGGCAATCAGCCGATACTTGCATGAGAAATTGATCTTATCCTCCAATCTTTTCTGAATCCGCAAACGTCTGAAAATCTGTCACTGTCGAAAAATCAGTATCAAAACTGGAATCGGCCTGTGAGGCTTTTGAAAGGAGACACGTTTTGCTTCATTGAACAGCTTTGAAACAAAACATTGTCTATTTTTTTTCTCCGATCGACATTATCAGTAGAAATCAGACTTTTTTCCAGATCTTCTCCTTGCGTGTTCTCACGGTTTTCACGTTTCGTTTTGTGTGACGTGAGCAGCTACCACAAGAACAGCTTGAGCAAGGAGCAGCTGGAGGCGATCGTGGCCGAGCTGCAGAAGAAGGTGAAGGTGCTGCAGCGGCACCGCCGGCACCTGGAGAAGCTGCTGGGGCTGGAGAACACCGTGAGCCAGCTGAGGCAGAGCAACATGCTCAACGAGGAGCGGCTGCAGCTGCTGGAGAGGGTAAACATCCCAGAGAGTGAAACTCAGGGTTCAGGGGCCGAATCTGGCCCGTGATAGCTGCTTTATGTGGTCCTCTAGATTCAATAAGCCAAGTTACATCAATTCCTTGAACAGCTTTGGTTGGCGCTTATGACAAAACATTTTCTTTACCTATTTTGCTCAAAATCATTCTTAGATGTTGAGATTTTATTTTTTTTTAGAAGCAGTAGAGACTTAAATGGAAACACAAAAACGTGGAAAATGTGAATTTTGTTTCGTTTCCCTCCTATTTATGTAATGCTAGGTTCCACCTGCAGGTGGCAGCCTTTCTTACTTTTATGACTGCTGCCAGTGACCAATGTGAAAAGTCATTCAGTGTTATTAAACTTTAAGAAGCAGTTATCTAATGCAGATATTTGTTAATATTTTAACAGATTAACGGATTTTATCCATGTTTTTCTCTGCTGGTTCTCCATCAGGCGTATTTGCAGACGAGTGCGCCTGTGTCGGATGCCGGAGAGACTGTCGCCATCATCTACGGAGACGACAACGCTGCGTACTTTTACACTCCGCTGAGTGACGATGCAGGGATGGCGTTGAATATGGATGAGAAATAAAATGACTGGATATTCTGTTCGTGTCTGTGCCAAAATATTAACTAAAGGGGGTAATTTGGTTGTTTTCCATAATCAGAACTTTATTCATGATCAAAATAAGGTGATTTCTTCCTTCTCTTGTGAATAATGAATAACGGGGCAATACTGCATGTTTTTGTTATGGGCTCTGCTTTTTACTCCAACTCTTGTTTGACTTTTTTTTTTTTTTTTGCTTGTTAATTTATTTTTCTTTATGAAAATTTACAGATCATTAAAAATAAATTTACAAAAAGTCTAAAGCTTCTGTTCTGCGTCAAAGTGTCACCACAATTCAGTGAACTGCACTTTCTGCATGTGGATAGTTTGAAACGATGCATCATAACATTCACAGATGAGAACAAAATCTGCAAAAATGAGTAAACTTTAGGTTTACGAATAATGGAGCATGTTAGGAATGTCTCAGAATATCATTTAGTTTAAATAAAAACTGGGAATGCAGATTGTTTATGATGCACATTTAAGCCTTTCACAATAGTTCCTCTGTCTTTCCACTAGAGGGCAGTAGAGTGCAAATGAGTTCATCACTGAAACTGCTATAAAGACCCAACACCTAATATTACCATACATTATATATGAGGAAATATATACTGAGGAAATGCTAAAAATTGCAGCAGATTCTGCTGCAATTTTTCTCTGTGATGAGATTTAAAGAAGAGAAAATACCAAACATGATTTTACAAAGTGAATCCTTAATTGGTTGCTCTGCATTTCGATTGGCAGGTGGAGCAGCCAACGCATTTAAAAAACACTGACCAATTTCTTGTCTTTTTTTCCATAATGTTTTTTCCAGATCAGATCTGACCCAGGAATGGTGACCTGCGGGTTATTGTAAATGGACAACTGATAATTTTACTTTTGTTTTGCGGTTTTAAAAAATATTACAAAAAAAAATTATAAACCTTTTATGTATCTGTAATCTGGCTGTTGATTTACAATCCCGCTCTATTTTAATCCCCCATTAACTGATTTCTCCAGTTGAATTTCAAACAGGCCAATCAGCGAACAGAAGGAGTCACGTGAACGATGACGTCAATTTCCTGCGCTCCCTGTAGCTTTAGCAATGGCGTCAGAATCAAGGCTTCCAAGCACGGGGTTAACGTCAACAGCAGTCCGGTTCGGCTCGCTTCTTCTCTCTTTGCGGTGGAGGATGGTTGTTTACATCCCAGGCAACTTCCGGTAAACTTTATATTATCGAAGCAGCTCATTCCGTAACGTTACGGACAAATGGTTAGCCTGTTCCACGAAGCCGATGGTAAAACGACAGGCTAGCATACATGTTAGCAAACGTTTTCTTCATATTTTACAGCTAAAACACAAAAAATGCCTCATATCAGCTCCATTCTTAACATTGCATGTATGCAGTGACCTAAGAATAGCTGCTAAAGCTAGCTTTTTTAAAATGTTGTTACATTTCCATGTAAAAAATGTAGCTAAAATCTTTAGCATTTGGGCTAAAGTTCTGGACCTGCAGGGTTTGGATCTCTTTTGGGATAGTCAGGTCATTTTTGGCCTTCTAAAATAAGACCTTGTTAAATGTAACTTGTTACATTTACTTGACTAACTTTTTGGGATTAGTGTGCTATTAGGATACTTTTGTTACCCTGGACTTTTTACTTTTTTTTGAGTAAAAAGATGTTAAAGTAGTTCTACTCTGGCCACTCCACCCTCCCCTGAAGACAAAGAGTTAAAAACGTAACTCTACCAGAAGGATGTCAGGTCAGTTTCTGTTCCCGCTGAGTGGACACAGTGAGTCTGTGTTAATCTCAGGTGTGGGCTGAGTTTCCTCATCCACCTTCAGGGTCCAGGCCTCCTCCCTGCCCTTCACATTCCCAAGTATCAGTCACGTGAGCAGAGTTTGGCCAGAACCAACGGAGCACGACAAGACACACTCACAGAACCTCCTTTCTTCTCTTTTCCCACAGCCGTCCAGGTATGTGATTAGATAGTGTTTCATTGGCGCCTCAGGGGTTTTGGTCAGCGCTCACCAACTTTCCTTTGTGTTTGGTTCAAAACGACCTGAACCTGCTAGTCTCATTGGAAATTATTGACATGTTTCCTGGATTAAACGTGCAAATCAGCGATCCAGTGATTAGTTTAGCGATGACCAAACATGCCAGAAGGTGTTTAGCAAGTCGGTGGAACAGGAAATTATCTTTCACTGCAGCAAAACCACAAAATCTCAACAAGAAGTTTTGATCTAGTTTGACGTGGAAATATAGCACATTAGAAATCAAAACTATGTTTTCAGCACCATATAGGAGCTTATTTTACGTCAATAATTCCTTAATATTGATGAAAAAATGCTAATTCCACTAGTAGAATATTCCACTCTGCCGTCACCTAGCAACCCCAGCCAAGCCCAGGCGTTGCCTAGCAACTCAGTTTTGGTTCCACTGACAGATTATTCCACTTACAGGAAAAATGTTTTTATGTGAAATGACCTGCTAGTGTAACTAGTGCTTTTAAAGTACTCTTTTTAGTAGTAAATATTTTTGAGTTTGAATTACAAATTTAATCAATATTAAGTTAAAACAAGCTCCCATGTTGCTGAAAAGTTCCCTATTTCACGTGTGCTACAATATTTATTAGATTCAAGCTTTCGTTATGATTTGTGATAAACAGAATTTGCACCATTATTGGTAATTCGGATTGTGAACAATAGCCTCCCTCCGCCCTGCTGTGCAGTTTGTTACAGTAAAATGTCTCCTAATCTGTAGTTACTGTAACCTCCCCTCTGGTGCCGGTGACACCGATATGAGTAACCTGATATGAAATTATGCACCTCTCCCATATTTACTGTGAAATGCTCATCATTTTTTCATTTCTCTGCCTCTGAAACCATTCTGTAACATTTTTAAAGCGTGTCCACACCTGAAAACTGCAGTTTCAGTATAAAAAGTTTGAGTAACTCGACTCCGCTCCCTTTGTGCTCCTCCTCACCCCGGCCTGTAAAACCGATCTTGTGGCTAATCGCTAACAGCCGCGTTGCCACCTTGACGTAACGCAGTCCTCGGGGATTGAATGTCGAGGTTTTGTCTTACGAAGCTTTGGCACACGCGCCATCATTTCTGATAAACGTCGAGGTCATTTTCTCACCTGGACTCGCTGCAGAAAGCTTCAACTTTTAACACAAAGCCAGACAAATAAGCAGCTTGTGACACTTTTATTAAAAAAACAAACAAACATCACAGGACTGAGTGTCGAAGACGTCAAGGTAAATTAATACGTAATGTCTCGAAACACCATAATCTCTTCACCACAACAAACTAGCAGTTGTGTTGAATACAGTTATTATCTGTGTTTATCTGGAACTCCCTTCACTGGAAATTCATCCGTTTTTTTTATTTAAATTGGGTTTTGATGATAAAAATCAGAGATCAGTTTTCAGTTGCATACTTTAAAAAGCTACAATCTTATAAAATGAACTGATTTTTTACAGTGAAAGACTCTTAAAATGACAGTGCACAAAGAAATTTGAATAAACATGCTTTTTGTATAAACAGTTTCAACACTATAAAAACACTAAATTTCACCAAGTATTTTTCCCCCAGCTTTTAGCAAATATGTCATTTCACTTAACAGAAGACTCAAGTAACCTTTCAGTAAGACAGAGGAGCTGGTTTTAAGTCATTAATTCCTTAATATTGATCATTTAAATGCTGCAAATCAATGACTTGATACAATCTGTTCAGATGGAAACTTTTAATACTATTTTGAAGAAATAATTGAATTAATTTTTTTATATTTTGTGCTTATGGAAGAATGTTTTTCTGATACTAGTTGAGCAAGTACTTTTTAAAATCTATATTCAGGAATTATTGTCTTAAAACAAGCTCCTAAAATGTTAGTTGCATCTTCCTTAAAGAGTAATAAGATATTTTCACTAAAAATTAGATTGAAAAAATTGGTAAAAATTAGTGTTTTTCACTAAGAAAACATTTTTAGTCTCGTTTCTAGTGCAAATAAATGAGTACACTTGAAATAAGACAAAACTAACTTACAAGTAACTTATTAGTAAGATATAGAAGATTGTTCTGAATTAATATTTTATCAATATTATCAAATTATTTCATTTATAACAAAAATATTTTCCACAGTGTTTTAAGTTAAATAACCTTCCAGAGAAACTTTCCATTGGTGTTAAGAATAATGACTTAAAACAAGCTCCTGTATTTTGCAGAAACATTATTTAAGTTAGTTTTGTACTATTTTAAGTGAACGGAGATATTTGTAATGGAAAGTAGATAAAAATACTTGGTAAGATTTTGAGATTTTGCAGTGTCGTTCCACTGGCAGATGTCTTGCTGTAAGGTGGAGCTCGTACTTTTTTAACTCAACATTTAAGCAGAATTGACTTAAGACAAGCTCCTGAAAGTTACTTGTTAGTTTTGTCCTCAGGAGGATATTTGCAGAAAAAAAACTAGACAAAAACTCTTGGTAAAGTTTTGTTTTTGCAGTGAAATTCTTGTTTTCTTCAAGCCTCCTCCCCTCCGGACTCAGTGTTCCTGTGGGAGCCGGTCGTGTTCGACCTCCACTCATACGTAGTCCTTTCTCTCTAAAACCGGGCCGCCCGCGGACCGGGCTGAGTAAGCCATCCTGGAGCTGTTGTACCTCGTCTCCCGAGGCGGACAGGAGCAGCAAAGAAGTCCTCCTCCGAGAACCAGGAGCGCGGCGGCGCCCCAGCCGACGTACAGCGCCGCTCCCAGCTCCCGCCGCTGGGCGTCGGTCAGCAGCGGGTTGTAGAAGTCCCTGATGATGGTGTGGGCCGACCAGGAAACGGGGATGAGCTGCATGGCGCCAGAAACGATGAACAGCACCCCAGATACGATGATCACCTTGGCCTTGGAGGCCTCGTCCTCGATGCAGTTGGTGCACTTTGCCCCGGCGATGGCCACCAGCACGGCCAGGATGGCCAGCAGGATGGAGATGACGGTGAGGGCGCGGGCCGCCTGCAGGTCCGGCGACAGCGCCAACATGGAGTCGTACACCTTACACTGCATCTGGCCGGTGCTCTGCACCACGCAGCTCATCCACAGGCCCTCCCAGATGATCTGCGCCGTCACAATGTTGCTGCCGATGAACGCCGTCACCCGCCACATGGGCAGGGCGCACGCCACGATGGCGATGATCCATCCGAGGATGCACAGGGAGATGCCAATCAGCTCCAGTCCTATAGACATACTGGCTGCTGATGTCGCCCAGTTAGTGTTGGTGAGTGTGTGATGATCTGTTACCTGGACTGGTAAAGTATCGGTTTTATACCAGCGGGTTGGAGCAGGGGAGGAGTCTGGGATGGAGGCGACGTCACTGTGAGCAGAGGAAGGACCTGGAGACTCTCTGGACTCTCTGCTATCGGCTTACAGGGCGAGCACCACAAAGGGCCTGGCCACAAAGAGGCTCTTCACAGCCGAAAGGCCGTACACTGCAAAAACTCAACGGCTCGCCAAGACATTTTGGTCGAGCTTGAGTGAAAATATCTTCATACACTTAAAATAAAACAGCTAATTTAGAAGTAACTTTTTAGCAAAATAGGAGCTTTTTATTTAAAGCCAATAACTACTTAATACTGATGAAACAGTTCTAGTTTCACTGTCAGACTTTTTTACTTATAAGTGAAGTCTTATATTGTTGGTTTGGTTTTAGTGATTTAGTACACTTGAAATAAAACAAATCTAACTAGCAAGTGACTTTTCAGCACAATAAAGGAACTTGTTTTAAGTTAGTAATTTCTTAATATTAATGAAAAATTTCTGGCAGATTTGTTCAAGTAAAATGGGACAAAAATTTGCTAAGAGTGAAATAATTTTCCAGAAGATCTAGTACTTTTTAAAGCTATATTAAGGAATTGTTGAAGTAGAACCATCATTTATCTTTCTGAAAAGTTTTTTTTCTTTCTTACTTCAGTTGTACTGAGATATTTGCGATGGAAACTAGACCAAAAACACATAATGCTACTCTCTGTTTTTGCAGTGTGGGCTCCAGGGACTCGGTGTAATTATTTATTGGTTAGAATGGTCTAATCAAAGTCAAGACATGGGTCAGAATTGAGAAACTAGGGCAACACTTACAAATTGTTCTTTGTTGTTGCTATTTAACATTTCAATCTTTCACAAATATGTGAAAGTTTGCAGTTTTAATATTGAAAACTATGAATAGTTTTATCATTCAGTTCAGTTGAGAAAAAATCAGATTCCTGCAGCTGAAGTGAAAGTTAGCGTTGGATTTTGTGGGATTTTTATGAGTCAGTCTGTCTCCAGACTGTCACCGGGTTTCTTCGGAGTCTGGACAGTTTCCAGAGGAATGCCGCCATTCCTCAGCCTCACTCTGCTGACTGAAACCAAACAAGATGGCTGCCTCCTGCAGAGAGCTGACCGCACTGCCAGTTATCACAAAGTCAATTCATGAATAAGAAAGGTGGACATGCCACACTTTAGGTCTCGGCTCGCTGGAAGAAAATCACTTTTACCTTTGCAAAGCAGAGGCCCAGCAGTTTGGATTTCTGGGATCTTAGATCTTTAGTACAGTGAACATGGAGCTTCTATATTTAAATGCTCTGGTGCCACTTTTTAAACTGTTCAGTCAGTTTTTAGCTCTAATGTTCAGCGTTAGAGCACTACTAATGCTATTAGAGAATTACTGCACTTGTTTTTGCCAGTTTCATGACAGGCTTGGTTGGTTTCGTGGTTTTCCAATCAGCATCATTAATACATTTACGCAACAAGTATTTGTTCAAAATTCTTTATTGTTTAAAGTTACACATTTCTACAATCGATTTTAAATGTAAAATAAGTGGAGCCTCCATAAAGGATTGACTTGGGCTGAAAAATGCGTGTTTTACATATAAAAAGTCAATAAGTGGAACATGAAAACCATTTGTGTGACTTTGCCTGAAATACAAATCAAATTAAAAACAATCAAATCCTTGCAAAAAGCATTACAAATCTTTGGGATTATTCTCTAACAGAACATTTTAAAATGCAGACATTCCAGATGAGCTCATTAAAAATTAAAATATTTGTTTTCCTTTGGATGCAAAACATTAACAAACATTAACAAACTACTTTAAAAGAAACTTGAATGAAATCACTAATTCTGCGATGTTTACTCAGTTTCAATGTAACAGAAAACCTAAGAAATAAAACTGATGCAGGATTTTCACTGAATAGAAAGAAAGTTACATTTTTATGGTTTTTCTTGGTAAATAAAAATAACTTTAGGTGTAAAAACTACTTGACCTAGTGTCAGTTAGTGAAAAACAAAGTTTGAACAGCAAAAATACAAAATATACCCAAGTATTTTTGCCTTAATCTCTAGTGAGAATTTCCTAGTACACTTGAAATAAGGCTAAAATAACAAAATAATTCTTCAGGAAGAAATAGTTTAAGTCAATAATTCCTTCATCTTGATGAAAAGCTCTACTTCCATGGCAGATTATTCCACTTATATTCCCATGTTGTAGTTTAAATAATCTGCCACTGGAACTAGAACTTTTTAAAACCAACATTAAGGAATTATTTACTTAAACCAATCTCTTACATCTTGGTGAAAAGTTACTGGGAAATTAATTTTGTTTTATTTCAAGTATTTTTTAGATATTTGCACAAGAAACTAGACAAAAATACTTGGTAAGATTTTGTTTTTTCAGTTTTCAGACATTTTTGTCCAGTTCTGTTTCTGGAGTCTTTCATGAGTTGGTACACGTTGGTCGGCGTGTGAAAGCGCAGCAGATGTCAACTCAGACGTAGTCTCTCCTGTCGTAGCCGCTCAGTACCGCCGATCTGGTTTGGGAGTACGGCGGCGTTCTGTACCTTTTCTCCGGCCTCCGAGGGCAGCTGGAGGACAGGATGCCGCCTCCAATGAGCAGGAAGGCAGCGGCGGCCCAACCCAGATACAGCGCAGCGCCGATCTCCCTCTTCTGGGGATCTGGTACGACTTGACTGTAGAACTCCATGACGATGGTGTGAGCGGACCAGGACACGGGGATGATCTGGGTGAGGGAGGCCAGAACGAAAGCCGCTCCGGAGGCGATCATCGCCCGCGCTTTAGCCGCCTCTTCGTCCACGCAGTTGGTGCACTTTGCCCCCACGACGGACATCAGGAGTCCCAGAACCCCCAACACAATGGAGATGACGGAGAGGGCGCGGGCGGCCTGCAGGTCGGCGCTCAGAGCCAGCATGGAGTCGTAGACCTTGCACTGCATCTGGCCGGTGCTCTGGGTCACGCAGCTCATCCAGATGCCCTCATAGATGCTCTGCGCCGTCACGATGTTGCTGCCGATGAACGCCGACACTCTCCACATGGGCAAAGCGCAGGAAACGATGGCGGAGATCCATCCCAGCAGAGCCAGAGTCACGCCGAATATCTCAAGTCCTGCTGATGGCATGTCTGAAGAAATCCCCTCCACGATCAGCAGCCGCCGGCGGATCTAGTGAGCATCCAACGGATGGAACTTCCAAATAAGCAGCAGGTTGTTTTGAGAGAGGAATCGAAGGCGGATCCTCTTGGAGGATTCAGATTCTCTCTCGTTTGAACAGTGGAAAGCTCGGCCTTGGAATGTAAACAGCTCCAGTTTAATCATTCAACTCCAACAGCGCTGGTAGCTTTCTGGGTGAGGGGCGTAAACAGGTGTAGAGTGGTTAAGACCTAACAGGGAATGAATGACTGAAAGTAGACAGCAAACTGAAAGCCTCTGCTGCTGCAGAGAAGCACATTGAATCATCTTAAAGGTGACTTATTGTGCTTCCTAGAACAGGTCAGGTTAGGTCTCTTAAAATCATTCTGAGATGATTTGATTATAGTCTGCTCAGTTCAGACTACTTTGAGCTGTTTGCCCATTTAAGAGGTACTTTTTCATTAGTATTAAGGAATTATTGACCTAAAACAAGCTCCTGTGTCTTGCTTCAAACTTGTAATTAATTTTGTCTTAGTTCAAGTGTAGTAAGATGTTTGCACTAAAAGCTAGACAAAAATACTGTACGCTAACCAGTTAACCAAATGTGCTGGAGCTCTGCTTTGGTTGCTAGGTAACAGGAAGTGAGTGCTCTGCTGATTTTTCACGTTACATTCAGAAGGTTTTTGAAATGGTTTATTTTCCAGACACCAAAAAACATCTGGGTATTTATTTTAGAAGCAGTGGAGGCCCAGACGTCTGGACAAACTGTATTGATCTCACCATGGGGAAATTCATGTCACAGCTGCAAAGAACAAAATTGCTAATTGCAATAAGCAACTAACCGTGACAAGCAATCAAATCACAATGAAAAACAACATAAATTAACTAAAAACTATACACCACGACAAAAGTCTGGTAAACGTTCTGTGAATAAACTACACTGGTGACGCATTCGAAAACTGCAAAATGACAAAAAGCTAAATAAATGCAAGACCCATAACTCCACACCAATGTGGGTCTGGAGGATTCCAAGGAGAAGAATAGCAAACAGAGAATGAGCTGCAGTGTGGAGGCTGATGAAACTGTGTGCACATAGTTGGGGGATGGTCTTATCACGTTCCCCTTCGCAGGTGAAACTTGAATGTGCTAGTTTCAAAAATTAAGTTTCAGTCTAAAGGAAGGACGTGAGTCAGACTGATAAAGAAATGACGAGCAGCTGAAGGGGAGTAAACGAATGAAACAGCAAAGATGGAGCCTAAACAATAACGGAAATAAATACTAAATCTAACAAACACATCCAAGAAGGAACAACTTGAACTAAATGAAGAAATAAACTAAACGGAGAGATAAATGCAAAAGAGAATACGACAAAAACAAAATATTACAAAGTATTTTTGAACTAGTTTCTCAGTACTCTTAAAATACTGAGAACTAACCTGCTGTGAACTTTTCAGCAAGATGGGAGCTTGTTTAAGTCAACAATTCTTTAATATTGATGAAAAAACATTTGCTTCACATGTCGATTATTTCACTTATAACGAGGAAAAACGTATTTGTTCTGAATTGAGTAATCTGCCAATGGAAATATTACTTAAAACAATCTCCTGTATCTTGCTGAAAAGTTAATTTTTAAGTTAGTTTTGTCTTATTTAAAGTGTACTAAGATATTTTCACTAGAAAGTGGACTTAAAATACTTGGTAAGATTTTGTGTTTTTGCAGTAAATAAGAAGTCAATGCTAGGAAATAACAGAACCAAAAGTCCAAAATGTTAAGAGAGAAGCAGTACATGGCCTAAATATAATGTCGAGAACTGAAAAGGGAGATGGGGGGGAAAAAAATGCAAAAATAAAAATACTGAAACTAACAAATTTCTTAATGAAAATGTTAAATGATCTGAACTTATATAGCGGTTTTCCAATCATTTTGACTACTCAAAGCGCACAAACATTTCTACACCAACGCCCTGATCAGTAAGCAGTTTGGGGTAAAGTGCCTTGCCCAGAGGCACATCAACACGTGGCAGGAGGAAACTGGAATCGAACCTATAACCTTCCAATCACAAGATGACTACTCGAGCCACAGATGAAAGGAAATGTTTTTTTTAATTTTTTATCATTAAACCTAATCTTTTTTAATCATTATTAAAAATTATGACTTAGATTATTATAACTTCTTGAAATGTTATTTGCTGCCCTCTTCCTTTTGATTGGCTGTCAAATAGCTCCACAAGCTAGCACAGCTAGCTTCTGTTTCCGTCAAGAAAAGGACAAAAAGAACCGTCAGAAGTCCTGCTACAAAAATCAGAAGGCAAGAGACGACATTTAAACGACTAATAACTACTAAACAGTGAGACAGTATCTAAAACACGACGTTTATTCGCCTGTTTTGTAGTGTTAGCCAGAAGCTAATGCTATTCGGGGGCCGTAGCATCGGAAAGTTCGGGAATCCGCGATGTTTGCGATCCACGAATGTGTGTACAGCTAACTCAGTGAGTAACATTTAAAGTTTTGTATTATTTGCTGATTATAATAACCAGTAACTAAGTTGAGTTGGATTTATCTTATTTCAAACGAGCTAAATTAGCACTGAGCTAATCCCGAATTAGCTGAATGCAACTGTTGTTGGCATGACAACAGTTGCATCAATAGTAGGTTTATGCAGATTTGCTTATGTGAGCAAATGTTTAATATATTTTTATTTAAGATGCTGGTTAAATTATGCACTACTTTTAATTCGTTACTAACAATTGCCCTGTTTTAATAAGCTGATGAGAGAAGTTGAATATTTTGGAAAAGATTATATAACCGATGTGATAATTAGTGAGTTTTCTTTTGCTTATATAATTTACAGAACTGTGCTCTAAGAAAGTATCATGTGCATCAAACTGAGCAGAAGAACTCCTGGTGAATCTTAATTTTTTAACCAAATAGCCAGCCTTTATGTCAGAGAGGTAGCAACTAGATAGCTGTATGACCAAGTTTCTGTTTGCAATGTGCCACCCCACAAAATCCGATTATAATCAAAGATTTTGTAAAGTGTCCTTTGTCATAGTGAATGAAAGCCAGAAAACAAAATGGAGATTTTTCCAGGACCTGGAAGCTTCAGGAGCAACGAGACTGAAGCTCTACAGCTAAGCTTGAGCTCCTGTGTTAAAATATCTGCCTAAACGTCCATTTAAATGGGCTGGGGTTGCTAGGTAACGGCACTGTAGAATATTACTAGTGGAACTCAAACTTTTCCATCAATATTAGGGATTATTCACTTAAAACAGGCTCATATTTCATGCTGAAAAGTTACTTGTCAGTTAGTTTTGTCTGATTTTCAACGTACTAAGATATTTGCACTAGAAAGATAAAAGTACTTGGTGATTTTTTGCATTTCTGGCTTCATTTGTGTGACTTCCAGGAAGCAAAATGGAGCAATTCAATCTGAAACGAAGATTTTGCTTCTTTTTCATCTCAATGTCACAACATATAGGAGTTTTTTGAAGCACTTTCCTTTATTTTTATGTTCATGTTTCTGTAAGTTCTGGATGCTTTTTGCCTCAGTTGTATGGCACCTGAAGGAGGGTGAGGTAAACAATTTCAAACGACTGATCAATAGACCCTTTGTGCCTGAGTTCGGACTCAGTTACACTCCAAATTTCATCCCCCCTCTGAACAGATGGAGACCTTTATCTCTTAGTCAGTTTCGCCTTGCAAATGGAGGACAGGTCACAATGGATGGCGAGCATAAGCCCCGCATTGTTCTTTCCCTGCACTTACGCTGGAATAAAGCTCCTCATTTTGGCTCGCACCAGAACCACTCTTATTGGTCAGACTCAGCTGACCGACGGGCCTGGCAGGAGTCTGAGCTTCTGCATACCGAAGTAATTTGGAGCATGAAAGTATTCATTTTGGTAACAAATTAGAGTTAAAGAAAAGCTAAAAACACAGAATTTAAAACTTGGTTTTTCATTTTTAGGAACAAAATCTACATGCAAAATGTACAAAAAGGAATTTTTCAACGACATGTTTGTTGAAAAACATGTCGTTTTTAGTGAAAATATCTTATTACATTTGAAATAACACAAAACTAACAAGTAACTTTTTTAGCAAAATATAGGAGCTTGGTTTGAGTAAATATTTCCTTGATGTTGATAAAAAGTTCTAGTTTCACTGGCAGATTATTTCACTTACAGCAAAACATTTCTTCCATATCACAAGCAAAATTATTTTCCTTTGAAACTAAAACTTTTTTATTGTTATTAAGAAATTATTTACCTAAAACAAACTCTATTGTTTGTTTGAAATATCTTACCGAAATTTTAATTATAAGGTAGTTTTGTCTTATTTCAATTGTACTGTAAGATATTTGCTATAGAAACTAGAAAAAATGCTTTGTAAGATTTTCTGTTTTTACAGTGTACTGAAGAAAGATAAAAGTTTTCAAGTAATTATAAATTTTAGTAACAAATTAGTTTTAATGAAAAGCTAAAATCTCAGATTGAAACATTTTACAGGAACATTTTTTCATTTTTAGGAACAAAATCTACATGCAAAATGTACAAAAACAAAATCTTACCAAGTACTTTTGGTCGGGTTCTGGTGGGATATCTCAGTTCACTTTGAGTTAAATAAAGTCAAGTTTATTTGTTTCACACATTTCAGTTACAAAGCAGTTCAAAGTGCTTCACATCATAAAAGCGTCATGCAGTCAACAATTATGAAGCAGTTAGTACACATTGCATTTGGTCAAATATAAAACTCATCAATTAAATTCACACCAAATATATTGATCAGTGACTCACTTATTGCTAATTGAAGATAACTTTAAACGGCCTTGATTTAAAGGAACTGTGTTTCAGCCTGTTTGGAAACACCAAAATAACTTTGAAGAAACTTTTCAACAAGATTTTAAATCAATAATAATTCATTCTTGATTAAAAAGTGTTAATTAGTTCCACCGGGATATTAGTTCACATGTTGTGTTTTTCTCTTAAGAATTATTGATTTAAAAAAAAGCAAACTACAATCTTAGTCCTGTCTTATTCCAAGTGCAAATATAAACTAGACAAAAATATTTGGTGAGAGTTTCTGTTTTTACAGTGCACTGAAGTAATTTGCATGAAAGATCCAAAGTTTTGAAGTAAATGGTCATTTTAATAACAATTCAGTCTTAAATTAAAGCTACAGGAACAAAAAACATGCAAAATGTCTTTGAGTACAAAATACATTATTTCACTGTAAAAACATAAAATCTTACCAAATACTTTTAGTTTTAGCACATATGAAATAAGACAAAACTAATTTATAAGTAACTTTTCAGCAAGATAGAGGAGATTGTTTTAAGTCAATAATTCCTTAATGTTGATGAAAAAGTTCTAGTTGATATTTTATTTGTAACAAAACGTTTTTTTCCAATATTAAGTGTTTTAATATTAAGGAATTATTGACTTTGAATGAGCTATTAAATCTGTAAGTTGGTTCATTCATGCGTGCTAAATTATTTGACTAGAGAAAAATCACTTGCTAAGATTTTGTTGGGTTTTTTTTTCAGTTGTTGCAAAAATCATCACAATTCTTGCTTGTTTTGAACATTTTAATTAAGAATTTGATATTTTAGACTAAACGATAAATGATTGTCCTAAATCAAAATTAGATTTTTGTGAATAAATTTAGTTGTAAAACAGTATAAATCATATTTCATCTTCAAGGCTGAAGCTCCTATTTTGTTGAAAAGTTCCCTGCAAGTTAGTTTAGTTTAGTTTAGTTTAGTTTTGCATTTTAAACCAGAGGAAAATACTTGATTCCCTGTTTTTCTGTCCCCAAACATTTCCAGTCATGTCAGTCGTTCAGACGTAGTCCTTCCTGGTGTATCCGTTGACCGAAGTGCTTTTGACGGCTGAGTAATCCACCCTGGCCGCTGCGGAGGCGGCGCCACTCGGCGATGCTGCAGCTGAAGCTGCAGCAGCTGCTGCTGCTTTAGACGGACAGGAGCAGCAGAGCAGAGCGCCCCCCAGGATGAGCAGGCAGGACGCGGCCCAGCCGAAGTACAGAGCGTTCCCGAACTCCCGCTTGCCCGTCTCCTCCAGCATGGGGTCGTAGAATCCCAGCACGATGGCGTGGGCCGTCCACGACACGGCCACCAGCATCAGCAGCCCGGCCGCCGCGAACGTCACGCCGGCCGCCACCACCAGCCGCGGCTTGCTGCTCACGTCCCGGCTGCAGTTGGTGCACTTGGCGCCGGCCACCGCCAAGCCGATTCCCGCGATGCTCGTCACCATGGAGACGATGACCAAGGCCCGGGCGGCCTGCAGGTCCGTGGGAAGCCCCAGCATGGACTCGTGGACGCGGCAGTGCATCTGGCCCGTGCTCTGCACCGAGCAGTTCATCCACAGGCCCTCCCAGATCACCTGGGAGATGACGATGTTCTGGCCGATGAAGGCCGCCACGCGCCACATGGGCAGGCCGCACGCCACCATCACCCCCAGCCAGCCCGCCACCGCCAGGATCATCCCCAGGATCTCCAGGCCTGCCGAGTACATGGTGGGAGGACGAGGCTCGGCGGGACACAAGACCTTCTGCGTCTGGAGACGATATCGGATCTCTGCCGCTGGAGTTGGAGCGAGGAAGAAGGAGAGGGAGAAACGGATTCCTTTTACAGCATGGAGGACCGAAGGTGGAGTCAGCTTCAGGTGGTTCACCTTTAAACTTTGGTACACTGCAAAAACACAATCCGACCAAGGAGTTCGGTCTAGTTTGTCTGGAGAAAACTAACTTTAAGTAACTTTTCAGCAAGAAATAGGAGCTTTTCTGTAAGTCAGTCCTTACTGCTGATAAAACAGAGACCACCAGTTTCTTGTTTAACTTATGACAATATATTTCCCCATTTGAAGAGAAATAAATTGTGCGAAAGAGAGTTTCCATCGAGTTTCTACCGCAAATATATAAATTCACCCGAAAACAGACAAAATAATTTTCAGTAATTGTTGAAAGCTGCCCAATTACTTGTTGTTGGACTTTCATTACAGATTTTGAAGAAAGGGTTTGAAATAAAAATTGGATTTCCACAAAAAAAATTTAATTAATAAATATGTGCTGTTAGTAGTAAAATAGCTAAAATTGTGGCACATATTCATTCTTTTAAACCACATTTACTGGAAGGCGACCAGATATGACAGCCTGGCAGAAAAAGACTGGCTCATTGTTTTTCTGCGTTAAAATGACAAAACAACGTTTTGTTTTCAGCTGGTCAGCCGTGCAACTGGAAGCAAAAACAAGCTTTAATTTCAAGGTTTTTTCCTTCAATGTTGCTATTTCTTGGCATGAACACGTCTAAAAAGAATAGAAGTTCATTTTTGTGGACTTCAACAGTAAATTTAATGAGAAAATGTAAAGTTCAGAGGTGAATGCATGCTTCAAGAGTCCATTAAAGCTGCTTTCATCTTTGTCCTTTCTTATTGTTTCCTGCTGAACAGATCAGAAACCCTGAACCAGGAATGATCTCCTAAATGATCCTTTCACCTGATAGACAGCAACATCTCTGAGGTTAACTAACAAATGAGGAACTCTCTGTCATTAAAGAGTCTCTACTAATCAACAAAGGTCACCGGGGGTCAGAGGTCAAGTCAAGGATCTTTGCTTTCATTGTGTTTTTGTCTGATACACTGCAAAAACACAAAATCTCTCTAAGTTTCTAGTGGAAGCGTCATAACACACCTTAATTTTAAGTGTGATAAAATATTTGCACTAGAAACCAGACAAAAATACTCATACAGTGTTAAACACACAACAAAAACTGGACAATATTCATAAAAGAAAGCAGAAAACGTGATTTAATTCCCAATATATGTCTTTGGATTAAACTGTTATTGCACAGTTCCACCGACAGGGGGAGCCAGTCTTTCCTGTGGTCTGGTAATTTGTCCATGTGCTCAAAGCAGGAATTTATTTGCCTTTAATGTAAATTCGAAGCTGCTTTATTCAAATAAGAACCAGGTTAAAAATAAAACACCTTTAATGTGCCGACATGCGATACTTTGTTGGCTCAGCTTGTGTTTCTATTCCAGCTTTCAGGTTTTAGCTTCACATTTCCATCAGATTTTATATTTTTCACGCATCATAGTGAAAAATATAAAATCTCCTCACCAAGTATTTTTGTTTTTTCCAGCCAGATATGGACGCTTGCTCTCAATAATTTGATGATGTTGCTGAAAAGTTTCAGTTCCACATTCAGATTATTTCAAAATCATGTGGAATTACTATAATTTTAGTCAAAATAATTTAAATAGTATTTTTTTTAATCAATGTTGAGGAATCAACACCAGCTCTTGTGTCTTGTGGAGAAGTTATTTGTAAGTTAACTATGTCTTATAAAATATTTGCACTGGAGATTTTGTGTTTTTGCAGTGCATTTCTGAAACGCCTGATCTCAGGATTCGTCAGAATCTAAAACATGTTATGCAAACCGTCAGACAGTTCAGATGAAAAGATAAAATTGTGCGTTTCGACATAACGGTGCGTTCAAAACTCGGTCAGACTTCTCATTTGATTGATTTTCTGTGGAAACGTTTTGGAGCAGCTTAATCATAATCCAGACGTAAATTCACATTAAGATTTGGTATAAATCTTGACGCTCCTCTGTAACCTGAGCCCAGCATTTCCAGGCTTGGTGGTGACGCCTGCATAAGGATGAAATCACAGACATGAAAGTGTCTTTGGTATGAAACGATGAGCAGGATCAGATTAAAAAACAACAAAAAAAACAACCAATTTTAGGTTGAGCTTTTTTTACTAACATGCTAATAAAATAAATAAAAAATAAAATTACGAGGATAAAGTCGCATAATATTATGACTTTGCTCTCATGTTATTTCAACTTTATTCTCATAATATTGTGACTCTGTTATTATGATTGCATGACTTCATTCTCCTCATTTTATCTTTTTATTTTGTGTTAGTCTGACTATAATCCTCCTCCATACGATTTAATGTTAAAGGATCAGGAATCCAAACAAAGAACCCTGAAGATAAACAAACGTTTTGCTGCTAAAGTGTCAGATTCTTCATATAAAGTCATTTAAATTTGTTTTGTTCTGCTGGAATCAAAAAGCTGAAATGTAACAAAAGAGGAAGTGAAGCCCTTCAGCCGTTTCTCTCCTCCCTCGCCGTGATGCCGTTGTTTCTCTACTTCATGATTTAACCAACAGTTAGTGTTTCGCTTAAGTGAAACAGTTTGTTCCAGGAGTTTTAGGGAGGATCCACTTTGAACGTGTTGTAACTCGTTTCTTCTCAGAACGTTCTTTTAAAAGCAGAGAAGTCACCGCAGGAGGTGTGAATGTGAAGCAATCAGCAGAAGATTTCAACTCAGATTAAGAGGAATGTTCTCCAGTAGAGAGTTATTAAAGAATAAAGAATAACTAAACCCAAATCAACTTTTTTCCCCCCCGCTATCTTTATTTTACTCTGCAAATTGCAACATTTTGGTTTAAAATCTGGTTAAATTCTGGAAATGACACTTTAAACATCCATTAGTCCTGCTCTGGGCATTTTATTTATTTAAAAAAAAAGACTTTAAAAGCCAAAACCGTGATTTCAATAGTAAAACAAACAAAGTAGAATAAAGAATAAAACATCTTCATCTTCATGTGTGAGTGTAAATGTTGAGTTTGGGGGCGTGGCCAGCAGCAGCTCATTTGGATTTAAAGAGACAGGACGCCTGAAACGGCTGAAAGTAGGCAGAGCTGGGCAGACTGAGGTTTCATGAAAGATGATTTTGTTAAAAAAACAAATGTAATGAGCATGTTTTTGTTTACCTGTCATAACCTGTAAACATTAAATAATCGCAGGCAGGTTATTTAAATCTCCAGTCATGTTGGAACGACTAGATGAACCAATAAACTGTCTCTTGTGTCAAACATGCATTACTTATTCTGAAACGTGCAGAAGCAGAAAATCACATTTTGATCATGAGTTTGATTTTTTTCGCTAGGTTCAGTGTTTCCCTCAATGTTCTCAGAAGGTTTAACTTTTAAATAAAGTCTATATATTTTTATTCTTACATAAAATTTAAAAAATATGTATATAACATTTTTTTAAAAATACTTTAAAAAATTGAATTTAGAAAACACAGAGAGAAAAAGCTAATAACTATATTAATAAGCTACTATGGGAATAACATAAAAGAAGTGAAAGAAAAAAAGACTTTAATAATACGTCTATTACTAAAAAAACGTTTCTGTTGTGCAAAGTGGTCTGATTGTTGTTCTTCTTGCGTTGCAGCAGGCGCAGGAAACATGTCTGGACCGTTTCCTAGCAGCAGGTGTGCAGTCAGAGCTGGAACACCTGAGTTTCCACCTGGGAGTGGCAACCAGTCGCTCCACTTCGGAGAAGGTACAGCAGGTTTTCCTCGCAGTGCGCCGAGGCCATTTTTAAAAACAAACACGAGAAACCTTCACACGTCGCTTCCGGGGAAAACCGGTTCATTTATTCAGCCTCTTTCGTTTGTTTGTTCCCGTTTAGTTGTACGATGTGAATAATATGAAAATATGCGACAGGAAGAGAATCTGAACAATAACACGGGAGATCAAATAAACGGTTGTTCCTTGAATTAAACTGAACTCAACAGTTTTGCAAGCCAAAGTTAAAAAGCGTTTCTTTTCCAGTTCACCTCTGAAACGACGTTGGGTTTTAAGTTTTACTTTAATCTCAAATCAAATCAGATCATTTCAATTGAACCCAATCAAAAAAAAGTCTGCTGCATGTTGATGTTACACTGCAAAAACACAAAATCTTACAAAACACTTTTTGCCTCGTTTGTAGTGGAAACATGTCAGTGCACTTTAAATTAAACAAAACTTACCTACAAGTAACTTTTCAGCAAGAAACAGGAGCTTGTTGTAAGTCAACAATTCATTAATATTGATGAAAAATTACTAGTTCCACTGACAGATTATTTCACTTATAGTAAAATGTTTTTCAGTGAATCACTCAGTCATTTTTCACCAATAGTAAGTAATTATTAACTTAAAACAAAGTCCTGTATCTTGCTGCAAAGCGACTTTAATCTCAGAATTCTTAAGTCGCAGATTTCTGAGATTAACGTCAAAATTCTTTTATTTTTTTTCTTCTTCCTTCCCCCTAGTGGCCCTAATCGTCTTCCATAAAAATACTTGGTAGGATGAAATGTTTTTTTTATGGGTGTTACAGCCGGATTACTGGTGTAATCTGGTGTAATCCGGCTGTAATGATGTATTGGTCATAGAAACGCTGTGAATCAGGACGTCATTGTTCATGTCACGCTCAGTGACGTTTTTATAAATAGCCACTGAAACTGTGACTCCTGCTGAGCAACAGAGCGTCGGCGCTCTGAGGCGCGCCAACGCATCACACCGGCCACCAAACTCACTTCCTTCCCCCTTCGGATCAAGGAAGCTGCTCGGAGCTAAACAACGTTCCTGGCAGCATTTTGTTCGTTTTGTTCCCATTTCAGGCAGCAGATGACTAACTAATGAGATAATTGAGTAACTAACTGTACTTTGAATTGGCTGGTTGAAGTGTTGAAGTCACAGGCAGCTCTTTGACTCTGCGGTCTGGGTTTGGTTCGGTTTACCTGCTGGTACTTGTTGCTTCTCCGTCTGGAATTTTCTCACGACTCTGAAGTCAAACTTATTGCTGCAGAGACATGCAGCGAGTTTTTCTGTCTGCTTTCGAACAGTTAGCGACACAAAATGAAAAGTATTTTTATTTCTTTTTTATTAACCTACGTATTTTCCTCTGGACAAATCTGTGCCCCTCTGAAACTATTTATACATCTTTAAATCTGTTTTATTTTTACAGTGTGTTTTTTAAAGTAGTATTTCTGGACTAAATTACCAATGTCCCATATTTTTGTAATTTTTCTCAACAAGTTCTTTGAACTGTTCTTATCTTTTTCAGACTTGTGGATTTTAAATGGCTGCAGGTTTCAGGCATTGCAATATAAATGGTTGTCCAAAGTGTGGCCCAGGAGCCATTTGTGGCCCTTGGACTGATTTTGTGCGGCCCCCCCAGCTGCATTTAAAAAATAAATACAGATTTGGCCTGTAAATGCAGATGGAAACTTTATTTTATCAGGATCAAAACTATTTTACAGGAAAATGTAAAAAACAACACAAAGTATTTGTTTATCCAAAGACTTTAATGAAAAGCTGCACCAAAAATCAGCTTCTGTTTTTTCTTAAACTCGGCTAAATGTAGCAAGCACTTCAAAAAATAAAAATAAAAAATGACCCAAATCCTGTTCTTATTACTGGAAATAATTTTATTCAATCAAGCCCCCCAAAAAACCCTGAGAACTGGATGTTTTTGTGCAAAATCCACTATGACATATTGGAGCCATTGTAAAAAATAAATGAATAAATAAATGGTAAATTTCTGCCAAAAAACTCAGAAATTTGGAGATTAATTTTCTAGAAGATTTTGGATGGTTTGGATATTTAGGCTGGGTTTTTTTGGCTTTTGAATCTACAATTTTGGCCCAGGTGACAAAAAGTTTGGACCCCCTGCTGTTTGATTGGTGAGGAAACCAGTATCTAGTGTTGAACAAGATTAAAATCAAGTTTTTTTGTAAAAACGTTACAGCAACAAGAAGTTCACACCATAAAAATATCACACAGTCACTACAATTTATGAACAGTAAGTCTTGTCAAACACCATCAACAAAATCATCAATACATCAAATATGTTGATCATTGTTCCAGTTATTGTTAATCAGTTTTTAGTCTTGATTTAGATGCCAGTATTTTGGCTGTTTTGCAGTTTTCTGGATGTCAATTTGAGTTTCTTGAGTCCTGGGAATGTTCTTCAGGTGACAGAAGGCTGATTTTATAACTATCTTTATGTGTATCTGAAGGTTCAGACGCAGATTTCAGTTGTTTCTAACTGAAGCTGTGACTTTTGATTGTTCTCACATCAACAGTATAAGATTGTTGATTGGAATTGGATGCATAAACACGATGTTTCGGTTGACGCTAGTTGATTTCAGCTTTAGTTTTTGCAGTGATTTTAGGCAGATCTCGTCCTGAAAGAGTCTGTCCTCGGCATCTTAATTGCAGAAATTCCTGCGTCCCCCCAGAACCCGATCTCCATGGCCCGGCTCCGCTCCCTTTATCTGATCCCACCTCAGATAAAACAGAGTATTATATCCGTAAGAGCAGCTCAGGCCCTTAAACACAGCATCCATTCATTAACGCCCTCAGTCCCCCTATCACTGCTCCCTTTTTTTCGTTGCAGCAGAAAATCTAAACAGATTTTGCTTTCCATTTTCCAATCGCTTCCCAACCGATGTGTTCCCATTGCAGCGGAAAAACGACGGGTAATAAAATTATTGATCTGGACCGGAGAGCGCATTTCCGTCTGAAGACGAGACGCTCGTCGCCGTTCATCCTCCAACGCCCGGCGTCGCAACAAGGTCAGCTGGTTTCTTTTAAATTTCCTCTTTTGCTCATTTCTCGGTGACCAGAACATAGAAAATAAAAGTTTAAAACATTGTTTTAAATGTCAGATGGCAACACTGCAAAAAAAACACTAAATGTTACCAAATATTTTTGGTTTATTTCCTAGGGAGAATATATAAGTACACTTGAAATAAGCAAAACTTACTTACAAGTAACTTTACAGCAAAATATAAGGACTAAATATAAGTAAATAATTCCTTAATATTGATAAAAAGTAGATTTTCACACTTATAACAAGACATTTTTTCCATATTCTAAGTAAAATCATCTGCAAACTATTATTTTTTTCATCAATATTAAGGACATGTTGACGTAAAACCAGCTAGGAGCCGTTACTTGTAAATTAGTCTTATTTCCAGTGAACTAAGATATTTGCAGAAGAAAACACTTGGTGAGATTTTGTGTTTTTGCAGTGCAGAATCGCCATCCCAAGTCTTTCTTGTTTTGGACTTTTTCAGAATGAATCTGGTCATTTTAAAAGCTTTTGAGTTGGAGATAGTTTGGTCATAAATCTAAATCAGATTTTTATGAAAATATAGAGACACTAAGTAGAGACACTAGTTGTTAAAATCGTGGTATTTTCAAAGCTTTTTTAGTTTTGAAGGTTTGTATTTCCTGGATCTCCACCGTTTATGACGACCTTGGAGAAAAAGGTTGTATAAAAACCACAAACAAAAGCCAAATCAGGGCTTCATTTTGCATTTTTTAATTCAATGTTGTCAGTTTTTGGCTTATTTACATCTGAAAACAATTGAAGATAATTTTGATGGTCTTTTACCAAAAAGTTAAAAGATGAATACATTGCTGGAAGAGTTTCACTTTCACCTATACGTCGGCTTTTTATTGGTTTTTGCTAAAGAGATAAAAAAAAAAAAACCCTAAACTTCTGGCGTTATCTCCTAAATTATTCTTTACCCTTGTAAGTACTGATGCTTGTGTACTTTTTTTAATGCGCTTGACGTCTTCGTTTGTGGTTGAAAACAGTTAATTTATGTTCATGGTGAGTGAGAAGTTCCTCAGTTCTACATTTTTCTGTTTACCGTCAAACAAAGCAGCTTTTCAACAGAGAATCTTTGTGTTGTTGTGTTTCACTGTTGCACTGGATTTTATTTAGTGGTAAAAGAGTAAAAGGGGATAAATGTATGCACTGAAGTTGCTACGTAGAAAACTGTAAGAAAGTTCAGCTGTTGGCATGTCTTCTCGAGGCCTGGAGAACCGGTGAATGATTAGCTTGGCGTTATTTATAAGTCACTTTTCAAACAACCCAGAGGTTTCAGAGCAAACTTCCTGTTGTGCAGGTGGAAAAAAAAACTCAGTCTGAGGTTAAGAAAACATCTGAAGAATAAATCAGCTGTAAAATGACAGAAATTAAACAAAAAACTAGCGATAAATTGAGATAAATTACTTTTTAAAGAAAGTCCTTGAGAAATTTTTTAGTCATTTCAAACCTGAATGATTTTCTTACAAATACACTGCAAAAAATAAAATATTACCAAGCATGTTTGGTCTAATTTCTAGTGAAAATATCGTAGAACACATGAAATAAGATAAAACTAATTTACAAATAACATGATGATAAGAAGTATGAGCTTTTTTTAGTCTCTAGTTTCTTAATGTAGACAAAAGACGAAAATGGCTTACAAACAACTTCCTCTTTATAAAAATAAATCGGCTCTGAAATGCGTCATAAATGACTCAAAAAGACACAATCTTGTTCTGAAATTTGAGATATAACTCTGGATTTACATTGATTTACCTTAAAAGAAACAAAAAATAGTCTTTTTATTTAAAACCTGAAGATTTTTCTACGTTTCAGGTAAATGAGCAAATAATTGAGATGTAGTTGTTTCTGTGTTTCTTTGATTTGAGCGTATCATAGCAGCCAAAAAAATGAGTCATGTTGTTGCATTTCCAGTTGTTTTTATTACCCTGAAAAGGACAAAAACCTGGCAGGATGAGACATGCCTGGGGGAGGTGAGCGTGAGTGTGTGTGTGTGTTCGTACGTCACATCATCACCATGTGACAAGCCCCTCCTGGCCCAAGCGTGTATAAAAGACCTGCTTCCACCCTGGACAAACATTTACTCTTGAGGATCTCGTAAGAGAAACTTGCAAATAAAAACAAAGAAGACAAAACTTTTGGACGGTTTTCCTCGAGATAGCATGGCATCTGCAGGACTACAGATCTTGGGCATTGCCCTGGGCATCATCGGCTGGATCGGGGCCATCATCGCCTGCGCTCTGCCCCAGTGGAGAGTGACGGCCTTCATCGGCTCCAACATCGTCACGTCTCAGACCATCTGGAAGGGAATCTGGATGGAGTGCGTTCATCAGAGCACGGGCCAGATGCAGTGCAAGGTGTACGACTCCATGCTGGCGCTGGAGCGGGACCTCCAGGCGGCCCGCGCCCTCACCATCATCTCCATCCTCGTCGGCATCTTGGGCCTCCTCCTCGCTGTCGCAGGGGGCAAATGCACCAACTGCATCGAGGACGAGAGCGCCAAAACCAAGGTGTGCATCACAGCCGGAGTCATGTTCATCATCTCTGGCCTTTTGTGCATGATTCCCGTCTCCTGGACGGCCAGCAGCATCATAACCGAGTTCTACAACCCATATGTGACCAACGCACAGAAAATGGAGCTCGGAGCATCGCTCTTCATCGGTTGGGGGGCCTCCGCCCTCCTCATCCTGGGCGGTGGACTTCTCTGCGCCAACTGCCCTCCCAAAGACAACTTCTCCGCCAAGTACTCAGCCCCCCGCTCAGCCAATCCAGCCAAGGACTACGTCTGAGAGGGCCGAGACATTCAGCAGAGACTCTGGTTCATTTCTGGGGAACAAAGTGTTTTGGACTTTGGTTGTGTTCAGGATTCAGTCTGATTCGTTTCATCGTGAGGACGAGGCGGCGGCCACGCCCGATTAACTGTCACCGTGAAGCAGGAAAGAAAATGACGACAGGTCCCTGGGAACAACTTGTCTCGTATTACCTTAATTCATAGTGTTGTTTTTTAAATGCATTTCACTTGTTTTTATTCATTTCATACAATTTTTTTTACTGTTTGAATTATTCACTTCATAGTGGTTTCTGTCTAAAACTGTAAATAAACATTTTTGTTATTAATACTGAGATTAAGTAATCTGTTTGATTGGTTTTTGTTCAGAAACAAAATACTTAAGACGAACTGCACTCCAGAAACAAAATCTCACCAAGTAACTAACCTACCGTCCAACTGTCAGATTATTTCACAAAGGGGGAAATAATCTGCCAGTGGAACTAGAACTGTGTTGCTAGGTAACGGGTAAGTCTTTGCAGGGGTTGCTAGGTAACGGCGCGGTGCCCGTCGATCGTGAATAAAGCGGAATAATCTACCCTGTTGCACTTATTCATCAGTATTAAGGAATTGTTCACTGAAAATAGGCTCACACGTTTCTGAAAAGTTACTTGCAAGTTAGTTTTGCCTTAATTCACGTGAATTTAAAACATCCGCATTAGAATCCAGACACAAATACTTGGTGTGATTTTGCGTTTCTGACCTTCTGAGTTGATCAAACACTTTTCGGGTTAAATTTCTTAGATTTCTTTTTCCTGCTCTGTTTCCAATAAAAGCAGACCTGCACTCCTTTCTGTAACATTACTCTTCATTAAGCTGATCTCCAATAATAACCACAGAAAAGATTATTTTTTTCAAGCGTTTGCAACCAGCAGGTGTTGGACAGGTGTGGCTCTCTGGGAAGAGGAGCTTCTGTTATCAGCTGGAAAGTTGAGGGTTTGACTCCAGCCAACCGTTTAATGCAAATGTTCCCTTAGACAAAATGCTTCACCCAAACTTTCCTACAAATGCTTTACCATTTGTGGGATTTGATTAATTCAGTTCTTTTGTGTGAGGCAGAAACAACATGGAGTCCCTATAATTACACAATTTATGTTGAAAATTCTGCTGTTTCTTAACAATTTAAAACCTTTTCTGTCAGTTTGAAGCTTTGTTTAGGCACTTTGTCCAAAATACGAGGACATTTATAACTTTTAAATTTGAGCATTTAGAGGATTTCAACGTTTGAGAACATATTATCATAAATTAGGGGTTTTTTTCTTTAAAATACAGACTTAAATTCGTAATATATTTGAAAGGATGTTACTGAGCTGTCTGGGTAAACAGCTGCACAACACTGCCCCTCACTGGTGGAGGAAGAAAACTGATTTCCTCATTCAAATTCTTAATTTAGCCAGTTTAAGCATCCTACTTAAAAATTAGGTTGATTTTATCCTGGTACCCGAACCTTGGATGCCTTGTTTGCAGCCAGTAAATTACTAAAAATTAACCCCAAAATTAAATTTTTAGTAGGATTTGTCAAATAGTTGAGTTCATAACTAAACTTTAAGGCCTATTCTGGTGTTTACTCTAATTCAGAACATCTTAAGTGTTGATTTTTTTTTTCATTATTTGTTTAATGCAACTGTATTTTTGCTTTAAATTGGGGGGAAACTGTGGCTGAAATAAGCAGTGATAACACAAAGGTTGTTGCAAAGAGTCTTTAATTTGCTGATACAAAAATATAACGCTGTGCGTCATCAGCGTAGACATCTACATTTGAAACAATAAGTTTACACAAGTTGAATAAAGATACACGCCGTTTTTTCCCTCATCGTCTGAGATTAAATCAGATCAAACCTGTTCTGTTTCAGGCCAGTCAGAATTACAAAAAATATATATTTCTATTTGCTAAATGCAACAATGGTGAGAGATTTCTTTACTAAAATCAGAAGTTGTCAAAGCAGAAAGCTTCATTTTTCCACGTGTGGCCTTTAATCTCAGCTTTACCTCATTAATAAAGAGGCACTAATTGTTCTTTATGAAAACTTTGAATTTTGAGGATATTAATAAATAAATTTGTCATATTCTCTCATTATTGCGACATGACTGACTGTAAAGAAGAGAAATTGGCTTTGATTTAACTGCAGAGAGAGAGAAATGTATGCAAACTTTTGGTTTTGTTGTTGTGAGATAGGGAGTGTGAAATAATAAGGCACCAAGATCAGAGTCTTGAGGAACCCCACAAGTAAACTTTATGTCCTCAAATTTACAGGAAAATGTTGCCGTCGCATGTTTTTTTTTTTTTTTTTTTTTTACCACTTATAGTGTGAACAACCGTGATTGTAAAAATGATTCATAGACTTTTCCTCATCCAAGGAAGCATAATAGGTAATCTTCAACAAATCTCTTGTATGTTTTTGTTTACATCTGGAAATTTTGCACATGCTCGCAGCGCTGGAGGCCAAAATGACGATTCTTTTACCTGCCATCCATTATAGTAACAATAATGTTGGTAAAATGAAACCTGGAGATGTAGGTGTCATTAGTTTAGTGCAGTGCAAAGGGAAAAATTACAGAAAAAACATTTAGTAAGAACTCCAAATCACTTTTTTCTCGCTCTCTGTGTTGGCTACGCTACACGCAGACTCGTTTCTGTAGCAACTGACTGAATGTATCAGGATTCAACACTAAAAACACACAAACGTTTCCCACACGAAGAAAAGAACATTCAGTCCTTTACAGTTTTATGATTTTAAGCTTGATGTTTATTTTGTGATTATTAATAAGTGGTATTAATTAGCTACTGCTACTATTAGCTAAGCTAACAGGTGTGGTTGATTAGCTAATTTAAACACCTGCCATACCGATGATCTGTCAGAGTTGGTGTGTAGATTTCCTTTTCCTTATTGTGTAACTGAACCAAACATTGAATTCCACATCACATCAATAAGTTAAGATTGTCATAGTCAAGCTAGCATCACTGACCTACTTCCCTCTCACCAGCTATTCTTTCATCATTAAAACTTTCTCCTGATCTTATCTAGTTGTCGTAATGTTGACAATTAGTAGCAAATCCCTGTGTTCCTTTTTCTTTTATATATCATGCAAACATTTTAAGATTTTGTGCGTTATGTTGACAACTGAACAGCTAAACTCAATGCTAGCCTTCATCAGTGAGCAGCTTTTTGCCCTGGGAGATGGGTTTCCATATCGAAGGGGTTTATTGTTAAAAGTGATCAAACTTTTTCTTCTCTGAAGATCCCAGTGCTGATCACATTAGTTTCAGTGTCACACTGATTGCTCACCTTGAAACTTGCAGGTCAGCACTGCATTAAGGACACCTTGTACACAAAACAGTGTTTTGTGTACAAACACTTCACAGCCAATTGCTGCTGAGGTCGGTGGTATCGGCTACCCTCATGCTGCTGCTCACATAAGAACCTTTAAGGTCCAGCCTGCGACATTTCCACTGTTTTCTTGTTGGGTTTGGAGTGTCGCAGCACGGCAGGAAGATGGTTTCTCAGGGCATTCAGATCACCGGCATCATCATAGCCACGATCGGCTGGCTGCTGGACATTTTGGTGTGCGGGCTGCCCATGTGGAGGGTGTCCGCCTTCGTGGGCGCCAACATCATCACGGCTCAGACCATCTGGGAGGGCTTGTGGATGAGCTGCGTGGTGCAGAGCACGGGCCAGATGCAGTGTAAGGTCTACGACTCCATGCTGGCGCTGGAGCAGGACCTGCAGGCGGCCCGCGCCATGATCGTCGTCTCCATCTTGTTGGGGATCGTTGGGGTGTTCCTGGCCATCGCGGGGGGAAAGTGCACCAACTGCATTGAGGACGAGCGATCCAAGTCAAAGGTCTGCATCGTTTCTGGAGTTATGTTCATCCTCGCCGGGGTGCTGTGCCTCATTCCCGTCTCCTGGTCCGCCAACTCCGTAATCAACAGGTTCTACAACCTGATGATGATGGGAACGCCAAAATACGAGCTGGGAGCTTCGCTGTACATCGGCTGGGCAGCTTCCACCTTGTACCTGATTGGAGGGGGGCTACTTTGCTGGAATTGCCCAAAAAATGAGGACGACCTTAACTACGTTTCCAAACCCAGATTCACCCCAGTGAAGACGGCTTCCACGTCCAGAGAATACGTATAAAGTTCCCCTCCTGACACGGACACGAAAAACGAGCTGACATGTCAGCTCGTTTTTATCTCACTGATGAATCCACGCAAAGTGTAAATACTGTCTGATTCTCAGCTTGTGGCTGGTTTTATGAGGAGGTTTGATCATGAAACCAAAGGAGTAAATTATAAATAACTGTGTTAAATGTTGTTTTTTCCTGTAGTTTATCTAACTTAAACAGATTTTCTTTCATAATGATTACTTTGGAAACAATCTGTTGATGTAATTCGAGAAATGAATATTTAATTCCTTGTAACATTGTAAGAGATTTTATAATTAAATGTCATTGTGATCATTTGTATTGACCCTAATAACAGACACGTCTATGTGTAAATAAACGCCAAATGCTTTTTACTTTTAAATTCTTTTTGTTCTCATATAGTTATATAACGTTACTTGTTTTGTGTTTTTAATGTAAATACACTCTGTTAAAGCTGGACTATTACGCTATAGTTCCGTGGAAAATTCTGAAATCAAATAAAATATTACGCAAGGACTCAAATATTCTTTCAGTTTATTTCCTGGTTGGAAAATTTTGGGCGAGACGTCCGTTTTAAAACTTTTCAGAGTTTTAAACCTCAGGATGAATGTAATAAAACACGTGAAAACTTTAGTTAACTTACATTTAATTAGACATCATTGTTTTCTTGTTTCTGTGAAATGATGATGAGATTGTTTTGTGATCATTTCCAGGTGATTTCTTGTTGGCGCAGCGTCATGTGACACAGGCGTGTCTCATTGGTTTTGTGTACACAAAGGTTTCAGTCATGGGACGTTGGGAGACTTTATTTCTCCGCCGGTTTGTTTTCAGAGAAGCTGTGGATGCAGGCGCAGTGGATCGCTCTCACCTGCACAGGTTGCTTTCTGTCAGTGCCGCACCTTAAGCTTCCAGTTTCAAGACAAATCTTCTGTCCTCAAATGTTTGCTTTTCTTTTTCCCGTGAAGCTGCGTCACAAAACACATTTAACAGGGAACAGTTCAGACTCTCCCTGCTGTTTTGTTTGTGATGAAAGGCGAAAAAAAAAAATCTCCATTTAGTTTAACTCTCAGCTCAACGGACTGAGGCGATTAATTTAAATTGGTTCATTTAAATTAACCAATTCGGGGAATCAGTTCTGTGTTGACCTGACCGTATTGGGATGGATATTGTATTCATCCTCCATCAAACTGTCCTGGTAAATAAATTATCATTTGTGTTCTGATGAACCTTAGATTGAAAGTAGCTTTTAAATATAGCAACATTTAAACTGGAATTAAACATACCTCTGATTAATCAAACATTTTGGTAGTAAAGACATATTTTTATTGGTTTTTTCCTTAAATGTTGAGTTTTTATAAACTAAAAAAAACAAAAACATAATTGTCAAAAGAAAGGCTTGGAAACATCGATCTGCGTGTAAAATATAAATGCTCATATTTTAATACTTAAAATCCACAAAAACTTTAAATCTGCTCTAAAAACTCTCATAACTTTCTTCTTTAATGGTTCAAATATTCAATGACACGGATGTTAGAAGCTTTCCTATCATAACTACAGAATATAACATTTACAGACTTCCTTACTGTTGCTCTCAGGACACAGCCAATCAGGACCAAGGAAGATAAATGCAGCTCCTGGATTGGTTGCTCTGCAAACGCCAGCCAATGACACGTCAAGTTGCCTTTCAGCTTCCTGAGCTGCTCTGCTGAAAAATTCATAAACAATTCAGAAAAAGCCGTAAATACTCCAAATATTTTAAACTATCTAATTTATTGAATATTATTGCACTTAATTTTAGGCCTTTTTTTGAGTTTGCATACATTCCTCTCTCTGTTTTACAGATTGTGTTAGAGCAGCTCTTCTATTGGAAACCTGTACCGTGTGTGTGTGTGTGTGTGTGTGTGTGTGTGTGTGTGTGTGTGTGTGTGTGTGTGTGTGTGTGTGTTTAGTCAATTTACAAACCTGACCCAGTTGCAATAACTCAACCAGGAGCAATGGGACAAAATTCCAGTGAACTATTGTGAGAGGCGTCTAGACGGTTCGACCTTTTGGGTTTGCATGCGCTGCATAATGGCTGCTGGAAAAGACCAGTGTTATGTTGTTGACTTACCATCCAGAAACCACTTCATGCAGTCTTGTTGGTTGCGCAGGAGGCACCACTTCTGCTTCTCAGCGACGTATTGTATTATTGCGCATTTGTTTGAAGCCGTTTTTATATGAGTGCAGACTTGGAGTTGGTGGCCAGCAGCTTATTTAGATTTAAAGGGGCAGTATTGTGTAAATTGTGTTATTCAATCATCAGAAACAAACCTGGAGTGTTGCTTTGACTATTTCATGTTTGAGAAATCCTTTAATCTCCATGGCAACCATTGAACTGAGCAAAACGTCGGGCTGTACCAAGCCCCGCCTTCGAGGCACATCTCCTCCTCAGAGATGGCGTTTCCAAGTTCTGCCCCACTCAGCTCCTTCAGACTAGCCAGCAGCAATTAGCAACCACCTGGTGGAACTGCTGAGCTCATTATAGGAGCTACTTTTCAGTGCAGCTCTGGTAAAAACATTGTTAAAGGGTTAATAGAGGAGCCATGTTGTGACTATTACCTGAAGGCGGAGTTTCAGAAACAGCAGGAGTTCTTAAAGAGACAGAGGCCCAATTTCAAGATTAAATTAGGAAATAACATTTCTTATAATTCATATTTGATACATATAGTATTTTATTTCAGCTGATAGTTAGCATACGTGATTATGTATAAAACGACAACAATATACCTGGAAAACAATACTGCTCCTTTAAGTGACAAGAGGAGACTGGAATTGTTCATGTTTTCTATATTCTACGTACCTGACCTAACCTGTTCAGGGAAGCCTAACAGGTCACCTTTAAAGTAGCTGCCACTCCTCTACCTGCATGAGAAGGAATCTTGATTGTTCAGAGGGACTCACCTGACAACAGGACAGCACCTCCTCCTTCCCATTTTGTGACAAACAGCTGGCGAGAGAGCTGCGTCTCTCCGAGAACCGACTCTCTCCTGCCGCGGACGAAGCCTCTTCACCATGGGGAGGGTTGCCAAGGAAGTGGTAGGCCAGGTCATCAGCTTCATAGGCCTGGTCCTGGCCGCCGTCTGCTGCGGCGTCCCCATGTGGCGAGTGACCACCTACATCGGCGCCAACATCGTGACGGGCCAGGTGATCTGGGACGGGCTGTGGATGAACTGCGTGATGCAGAGCACGGGTCAGATGCAGTGCAAGCTCAACGAGTCTCTGATGCGGCTGTCGCAGGACCTGCAGGCCGCCCGGGCGCTGGTCATCATCTGCCTGATCTTCGGCTTCATCGGCTTCATCATCACCTTCATTGGAACCAAGTGCACCAGCTGCCTGAAGAAGGACTCCAGCAACGCCACTGCGGTGATCGTCGGCGGGTGTCTGTTGATCCTGGCAGCCATCTTGATCCTGGTCCCCGCCTGCTGGTCGGCGGCCATCAGCGTCTCGGACTTCCAGAGCAGCTTGACCCTCGAGACGCAGAAAAGGGAAATTGGAGCTTCTATTTACATCGGTTGGTGTTCGGTGGCGTTGCTGCTGATCGGAGGGATCATCCTGACCACATCCTGTCCTCCCAATAAGCCCTATTATCCCCCCTACAGACCGCCAGTGTACGCCTACGGGCGCCCGAACATGGCGACGTACGGTCCGGTGTACGCGGCGCCGTCCAACCAGCCGTACACCGGGACGTACACCGGGAGCTACGTCCCGGCCAAACCCTACGCAGCTCCGTCCGTATACTCTGCTCAGCCGTACGTCAGAAACTGAAACTTTGGTTTGCACTGTATTGTAAACCTGCATCTCAACAGATACTGTATTTTTAAAAGATGCTTTGTAATCCAGCAAACTGTGACGTAAAAGTATTTTCTTCAGTGGCTCTGATTCTACGCCTTTCGAAGGAATGTTGTTCCCTCTCACCTCTCCTGCATTGCTTTGCATCAGGAAACAACATAAATACAAATACTGTTCTATTTATGTTCCAACTCTCTGAGTTGCTGTGATTCGTTGTTTGTTTCCCAGAAAAACTGCTTCAATAAAATGATTGAGTCTTTTTACATTTTCATGTTTGTGGAGTCAATTCATTCAATAATAACAATAAAAGGAAAAAGAGTTTTTTTGTTATTAAAACTCACATTATAATTAAAAATAAGATAGATATAAAAATGGTCCAATAAAGAAATCAATACACTTAAAATGCAACATTTTATTTAAAAAAGTAGAACTTTTATATTTTTTATGAATTATTTGACTTTCATATTTTTTTCAGTTAAATTCTACCATAGTTTAAATTTTTTTTTTTTCTTTTCACTCTATCTAGATAGATTCATTAATTTATATATAGATAAATACATCTATATAATTTTATCTTAAATACATTTATTTTAAAATGTATTTAAGATAATTTTTTTGATTTATCTTAAATAAAAATGGTAAATTTTTAGTTTTGCAAATAAAATACATGTATATATATATATATATATATATATATATATATATATATATATATATATATATGTATATATATATATATATGTGTGTGCGCGTGTGTAAAAAATTCTAAACGTCTTTTTTAATTATTATTTTTAACATAAATACGTCTTGGTTCGTTAGGAATTGTTGGTATTTCATGGCTTCTTCCACTTGATAATTAAATGTTATTTGTTCAAGAGAATTAAAGAAAATAAAGTCCATCCATCCATCCATCCATCCATCCATTTTCCGTCACCCTTCTCCCTAACGGGGTCGGGAGTTGCTGGTTCCTCTCCAGCTGTGTTCTGGGCGAGAGGCGGGTTCACCCTGGACAGGTCGCCAGTCTGTCGCAGGGCAACACAGAGAGACAAACAGGACAAACAACCATGCACACCCACACTCACACCTAGGGAGAATTTGGGAAGGCCAATTAACCTGACAGTCACGTTTTTGGACTGTGGGAGGAAGCCGGAGAACCCGGAGAGAACCCACGCATGCACAGGGAGAACATGCAAACTCCATGCAGAAAGACCCCGGGCTGGGAATCGAACCCAGAACCTTCTTGCTGCAAGGCAACAGCGCTACCCACTGCGCCACTGTGCAGCCGAAAATAAAGTCATATTTAATAAATTAGATTATATGTCTAGATGAGGTTTGCTTGTCAGATTAAAATCTTACCAGTTGGTGTTACGCATGTCATTAAATCCATGTTTTTCTATTTTAAAGTTTTATTTTTATTGTTCTGATATAATATACTAGTTGCAAATGTTAAGTTTTTTTATTAATGTTAAGTGGAAAATCAAAGTGTTATAAACTTCCGTAAATAATATATTAAATTACTGAATGGACCTGCAGTAAAACCAAGAAGAGACTCGATGGAGATGGTTTTCCACGTCCGGTGAAACTCTATTGTAAAAACCTGAAACCCGTTCTTGGGAGTGACGTCCCAGTCTGTCCAAAACCCAACCAGCGTCTTTTGTTGTTGTTTATCTCAGGAATGCTGAACCTCATCTGCGCAAAGTCGGCCATCTTGTCGAAACTGTGCCTCAGCCGCACAAAAATCATGTGAAAAACCTGGTCAGACTGGTAGATCTCCATGCAAACTGGTTTCAGATCCGAGGATAAGCTGCTCTGGCTCCGCCTTCAAGCCAGACATCCTTAAAACCAACTGGCTTTGACGGTGTTTGGATTAAGCTCTCTAACCAGCCGACCTTTCAACTCGTTTGTCGTCTCTGCTCGGATCATCCCCAACTCAAACTCCATCATGGTGTCAATGGGACGACAGATTCTGGGCTTCGTCCTGGCCATCATCGGCTTCCTCGGGACGATCTTGACCTGCGCCCTGCCCATGTGGAAGGTCACGGCCTTCATCGGCGCCAACATCGTGACGGCGCAGATCATCTGGGAAGGCTTGTGGATGAACTGTGTGATACAGAGCACGGGCCAGATGCAGTGCAAGATCTATGACTCTATGCTGGAGCTGCCGCAGGACCTGCAGTCGGCCCGGGCGCTGGTGGTCGTCGCCATCATCGTCTCCGCCATGGGAATCATCCTGGGCATCGCCGGAGGGAAGTGCACCAATTTCGTTGAGGAGCCGCGCGCCAAAATCAGGGTGGCCATTGCGTCCGGGGTGGTCTTCATCTGCGCCGGGGTTCTGGTGTTGGTCCCCGTGTGCTGGTCCGCCAACACCATCATCAGGGACTTCTACAACCCGGTAATTATCAACGCTCAGCGGCGGGAGCTGGGCGCCGCGCTCTACATCGGCTGGGGGACGGCGGCGCTGCTCATCCTGGGAGGCGCCCTGCTGTGCAGCTCCTGTCCTCCCAAATACCAGGCCCCAGAGTATCCCATGAGGTACGGCGGACCCGCATCCACCGGTAAATCTATGGCCAGATCCGTAGCCAGTAGCCGGGCGTACGTCTGAAAGCTGGGAAAGATTGTAAATTAGGTATTTTTAGGTATTTTGCAAGCAAAATACCTTCCATGTGTGTCTGAAAGAAAAAGGAAGCGTGATCGACCGACGGAGAGGCTGGAATCTGGAAAGAAATCTGTAAATTCTTAGCTGAAGACTTCCTTGAGGAAGAAAGATGTGATCTGAGTTACGGTCCTGGCACTGAGCGTTGTGTTACCTGAATGTGAAGTCTGAACTGGCTTATGACCAGTAAGACTTCTGATTGACTTTGTACAAGAGACCAGTGATATATTGTGAATTAATTGTATTGTATTCTATCTAGTTCAAACACTGTTGTTTTTTTTATTGTCATTTATTGAATTTTGTTTTTAAACCTCAGACCTTTGTAATAAATGTGTTTATCATGTTATTACTGTTGTCAGAGATCATTTCTTGGTCAGAGAAAAGTATTTTTGGTCCAGTAAAAACTAACTCACAACCAAGTTGCTGTATCTTATTGAAAAGTTACTTTTTATTTTTGTCCTATTTCTCAGTGTACTAAGATATTTGCACTAGAAACTAAACCAAGATTAGGGTTAGGGCTAGGATTAGGGTTAGGGTAGGATTTTCTGTTTTTGCAGTGCATGCACAACAATTTCACAATTCAAAAGTGTTTCTTTGATTCTCACAGAGCTATTACTTAAACATTATGCTTTCAAAATCTACCAAATAATAATGCGTATTTAAAACTAATCATAAGTAACAGCTGAGACACTTTTTCTTTCTTAGAGGAAGTTAAAACGTGTCTTGGGGGAAATTTCTGTGCAGGGAAACTATGTGAAAACATTCCAACTGTTCAAACTCGTCAGGCTTTTTCCAGCCCAGTTAAACCAGTTTTACTGTCCAGACCAGAGTCGGAGCCTTTTCTGTTTTCTGTCTAGTTTCTGCCAACGGAAGGAGGAAATTACACACACCTTGTTATTTACCCGGGGAAAAAGGCTTGAAAAGTTGTCGCTTTTTCTGAAGTTGTGTTTCAAAGACTTCAACTTCTCAGTGAATTAATGTCACTCAGTGCCAAAGGGTTACTTTTGATAAAATGGTGAGAAATTAGACTTTATATTTGCGGGAACAGAAACAAAAGGAGCACTTTCTATTTTTATTTGAGCAAATATTTCAGTGTCACAATGACTTTGACAACAAAGTGAAACCAAACTACTTTAAAACAAAACACATTTCCACCAATCTGGTTTTGTACCAATTATGGGGGCATTTTACACCTGATGTATAATTTTATGTAGCCTCAGTTTCATAGAATGAGGTTATGACTGAAATGAAGCTTAAATTGGTTTTATAAAGGCTGTAAAGGCCAAACTGGGACCAGAACCATCATCAATGGGAACAGGAGGTAAAGTAAGATCGTCAAAAAAATAATAATAACCAATTTCCAGACAAAAAAAGAGGATTATATGATTATTTACTTATACAACTATGTAAACATTCAGAGAAATATGCAACAGGTTCAGAAGAAGTTGCTTGTTTTTGACTGTAAAACGAAAAGGAAGAAATGGAAACTGGTGAAAAGTGAACACAAACTGAACCAGAGCTGACAACATTAACTTATTTTTTCTTATAAATGTTTTATTCACCAGTTAGTGCATATATGACAAACATTACAGACTAACAAAAAGGGATATTGATCAACAGAATAACTAACAGATAATAACACAAACAGTAGCAACAAAAATAAAATAACCAAACAAATATTAAAATGGATTCGTTCAAAACAAAGAGAAAACAAAGAGCATAATCCACTGGTGTCACAACAAAAATAATGAAATTGTTCAGCATATGTGGATTAGGATACACTGTGGTCTTTTAATCTTGGTGGTTATTTTCTAATTTGCATCATTAGGCAACATTAATTTATAATCTAGAGTTACTATCTTTGGATTTAAAGATGAAGGACCCATAACTGAATGCACAGCTTCAGATATCACACCTGGAAACTAGAGATCAGGTCCGAAATCTGCGTCTGAACATTCAGAGCCACATAAAGACGGTTACAAAGTCGGCCTTCCATCACCTGAAGAACATTTCCTGATGTATAGAAACTCATCCATGCGTTTAGATTTAATTGCACTGAAAGTCTGTCATACGCTGCTGCTGCCTCCTCGCTAAAACCAGGAAGAGATTTATTAACGTCCTTTTTGAACATAAATTAACATTTCCCTGTTTTGTTTTGTTTTTTTTTTATAAAAACTCACAAAACCTGTCATGCTAATAATCCAGTTGACTTCATATTAAAAATCATCTTATTTATCATTTTTTAAACATGGGCTTGTTTGAATAAACTAGTTTCACATATTGCATCATAAAAACTTCCTGCTCAACTCTAAAGCCTTTAAATCTTGACTTCTGTAAACTCCTGTAGTCAGGAATAAGTTTCATAGCTAATATCTGTTCCCACGTTTTGATTAATGCCTAATCAAAGCTGACGGAGCTTTTAACCCCAACATCATAAACCTTATTTCAGTACCAAATGTTTGTCTGTAACTTCTGACAGTGTAGAAATGTTTACATGAAGTCACTGTGACTTTCAGAAACGATTCCCGATACGTGAGCGTTGTGATGTCAGCGCATCATGGTGTGGGCGTGTCAACACACCCTGTCCTGTTTCTGCTCACATTATCTGGTTTCACATTCCTTCGTCTGATTTCAGACACGGCGACTGACTCGCCCACGAACCGGTTACAGGCGCAGGGATTCACCGAAAACTCACCGGCCGGGGAGCAGCTTCCGCCAAATCTCACCCCGTCAGAGAAAACAGCTGAAACTGCACTTCTTAACTTTTCGTGCCTGCGATGGCTGTTGGCGGGAAACGTTTCCTGTAGCAGTCTGTGTTACAGCAAAGCTGAAGAATTCTCTGACTGAAGTCAGTCAAAAGTCAAAGGACCTTTTTTTTTTATTTTTATTTTAAAATGCTAAAACAAACATGGGCAAGAGACAAAACATCAATCTTTATTAATTTACTGTAATGATTGTAACTTAATCCACTATCAAACTATTTCATGTTTCAGGTTTAGATGTGAGATTAGTTTCACCAGGGAGTTTGATTATGATTAGAAATTAAACGTCTCTCAAAAGATCACAGAAAAAAAATCAACTTTGAAGAAACAAACAAAAGAAAATTTCATTTTTATTCTAAAAGGGTCAGAAAAATATTTATTTCCTTCTCAATAATCAGTATGAAAGTATTTTTTGGCATAAACTCTTTCCTGTTTCCGTCTGCGTTTTAATGATTAGTTATAAAGTCACCATAAGACTTTCTACCAGGTTGAGTTTCAGTCACATAAGATTTATTGACAGCTAATTTCTCAGTGACCTTCTGCGCTGCGTCTTCTAGTAACCGGAACGAAACGTCATCAGTTTTTATGATAAATGAAAAGGAGCAAACTGAGTAAAGCTGAGCTGGTTTTGGTTTGAGGAACTGATTTATTTTTAGACAACAGTATTTAAGATTGTGAAACACGGGAGAGTTATGTTAGCACTAATTTAATGACATAAGATCCTTCAGTTGTGAAATATTTCACATTCATTTGGTTAAAGTGAGAATCTGTATGTAATTACACTGCAAAAACACAACATTTTACCAAATATGGTCAAGTTCACTGCAAAAATCTTAGCAAACTTAAAAAAAGGACAAACTGACTGACAAGCAACTTTTTAGCAAGATTAGGGAGCTTGGTTTTACTCAAAAAGGTTTTTTCTTCTTCATTTATTGAAAAACACAAAATCTTACCAATTATTTCTGGTCGAGTTTATAGTACCGATATGTTTGTTTGGCAAAACCAACTGACAAGTTTTCAGAAAGATGCTGTAGATCAATAATTCCCGAATATTGATGAAAAAGTTCTTGAGTCTCTTGTGGGAAAATTGTCTTAACTTGAACTTTTTCATCAGTATTAAAGAATTATTGACTTAAAACAAGATTCTATATGTTGCTGAAAAGGTATTTATTATTTGCCCAGTTAGTTGTAATATTTTTGCACAAGACACTGGACTAAAACACTTGGTAAGGTTGTGTGTTTTTGCAGTGTTCAGATTCTCTAAGGCTTCTTCAAACCCTCCTTTGCTCCACATGACAAACTGCCATTGTTCTCTGCACTTTGCATTCTGGTAAATAATGTTCCAGGAACAGCTTTGTGCAGCTTTCTGGCTCGTCTGTACTGTAAATTTCTTGAAGCCCCAACCTTTATTGTCCTCGCACACAAAAACCGCCTGCAGGTGTGGAATCATTTGGCAGGCCTTCTAGTGTTTCCCTCACAGCTTGGCTTTCACGCCTCCCATTCTTCTGCTGCCTCTGGTTCGCACAAACGCCCGACGCCACTCTGAGTCCTGCCAGAGACGCACAGCGATGGCTTCCATGGGGTTGCAGATGGCTGGTTGCGCCTTGGCGCTCTTCGGTTGGATCGGGGTTCTCGTCGTCTGCGCCGCTCCCATGTGGCGGGTCACGGCGTTCATCGGCAACAACATCGTGACCTCGCAGATCATGTGGGAGGGCATCTGGATGAGCTGCGTGGTGCAGAGCACCGGCCAGATGCAGTGCAAGGTGTACGACTCCATGCTGGAGTTGAGCACCGACCTGCAGGGCGCCAGAGCGTTGGTGGTGGTTTCCATCGTCGTCGGCATCGTGGGGCTGCTGATTGCTTTCGTCGGGGGGAAGTGCACAAACTTCCTTCTGCAGGAGAAGGCCAAGGCCAAGGCCTCGGTGGCTGCAGGAGCCATCCTGATCCTCAGCGGAGTCCTCTGCCTCGTTCCCGTTTCCTGGACGGCCAGCATCATCATCCAGGACTTCTACAACCCTCTGGTGATGGATGCGCAGAAACGAGAGATCGGGGCGTCTCTGTACATCGGCTGGGGCGCCGCGGCGCTGCTGATCCTGGGAGGGGGCCTGCTGTGCGCCAGCTGCCCCCCAAAAGAGGAAAACAGCCCCTCAGTGAAGTATCTGCTGAACAAATCGGGAGGAAACAGCAAAGGAGAGTCGTACCGATCATCCTCGCCAACCAAGACGTATATTTGAGACGAACTAGAATTCGGACAAAATCTTACCAGATATTACTGGTCTAGTTTCGACTGGAAATATCCCAGTACACTTGAAATAGGACAAAACTGACTTACATGCAACTTTTCATGAAGATGCAGGAACTGGTTTTAAGTAAATAATTCCCTATTATAGATTTTTAAAAGCACTATTTCCACTTTCATCAAAAGCAAATGAAATAATCTGCCAATGCAACTAGAACTTAAATAACCTAAACAAGCTTCTGTTTCTTTCTGAAAAGTTACTTTTAAATCAGTTTTATCTTATTTCACGTCTATGAACAAACTTGCACTACAGCCCAACCAAGAATTCCTGGTAAGATTTAGATTTTTGCAGAGAAGGACGACATTCAAGCAGCACGAAGAAAAAAAACGCAACAATTTTTCAACCTGAAGTGAAGAAAATCAAACCTGTGTTAAAAATGTTTAGTTTTAAGTTGTACAGTTCTATATTTTTATTGGTTTTGGAAAATGTTTTTGTTTATCGCTGGTTTTCGTTGGACGGACCTTCAGCTCAGCGCCAGCAGGTGATATTTGACCCAAACAGGAACCTGCTCTGCCGGTTCTTACCAGACCAAAATCCCAAGAACAATCGCGGTGACTCAGGGAATCACAACGCTGTTGACTCGTAAATGTTTAGCTCGATTTGCTCCAAACCTCTCGGTGTCCTACATTCATACAGAAAGGACAGCAGTTACACCAAAAGCAGAGACTTCTGCAGATTAAATCCACACAAACGGTTTTTAAAAGATGTTTTTAATGGATTTGATGTTTTTACGAGTTTGATGCTTTCTTAACCAATCAGATGAGAAAGGAGTAAAATTACGACGCTCAAAATGGCTCTTCCTCTTTTACTCACATTACAGGAAATATGTTTTTTTATTGTTTTCTTCTATATGTGTTAATATAAGAGTCTATATATGTGTGTGTTGCTTTTTTACTTTATGGACATTTATTCAAAAATAAATGTTTTAATTAAAATTGTCTTTCATTTAAAATTTCTGATTTAAAAGACAAAATACACTGAAAAAACAAAATCTTCAGTATTTTTGGTCGAATTTCAGGTGCAAATATCTGAGAACATTTAAAATAAGACAAAAATCATTACAAGTCAAGCCAGAAGAGCTTGTTTTAAGTTAATAATTGCTTAAAATTTATGAAAAAGTATTGGTTCTATTGGCAGATTATTTCACATGAGGAAAATGTTACAAATGAAATAATCTGGCAATGAAACTGGAACGTTTTTATTGATATTAGGAAGTTATTTACTAAAAACAAGCTCCTGATATTGCTCAAAAATTAGTTTAGTTTAATTTATTGTGTACTACGATAGTTTATCTAGAAACAAAACCAAAAATATTTGGTAAGATGTTCAGTTTTTGCAGTGTAAATTCATCTTTTATTACAGTTATTTAACGTTGTCACACAAAAAAAGATAAAAAAAAATAAGGATAGGGTTGGGGTTAGGGTTATTCCTAACCCTAATAAATATTTGAGGAAAAATCACTGGTGTCACAACTTCCGACTCCTTGAGATAAATGTAAGAAAAACATTTCTGTCATTGTTTTACTATTTTACATTGACATCAATTACTTCTGATTGATGTCAATCAATGTTATAAATATGACTCCACAACTTCTCCAAAAATGGCAAGAGAAGAGAACATTTCCATTCATGTAAAGCAGACCTCCTCTTTTTTGCCCTACCACCACAAAAGTAAACGGGAAGTTTGCTCAATTCTACTTGGGCTTCATTTGAGAAATGTCCGAAAGTTTCTTACAAGTTTGTGAAACTTGTAAGAAAAGAGTCGTATGAATGATAACTGATTTTTTGACTGTATAGGTTGGAAATGCTGGTGTAAAATTATAAACAACACTCAGATTAATAAATGAGCTAAATTAAGATGCCACTGAAACAGCAAAGGAGCAGTTACTTTGATAAAGTCCACACATTTTTAAATGGGATCAACAGCAGCAGGATCTGCATAAATGATCTATATTCTGTCCTACGCTGCCCCCTAGTGGCCATCTGGCAGCACGGGTTAGTAATAAGAATCAATTTTAGCTTTCAGGTTTGACATTTATGCTGCTTTTCATTTCTTTTCACGTTTAAAATGGTTTGACAATAAATCCAAAGCGTATAGTTTGATATATGTAACTTATCTTTGCAGAGATTTTGTTGTTTTTGCTAAGTTAAAAAGGGGAGACAAGGTTTCTGCAGGTTTCACCAAGTAACCAAGTAAAGTTACGAGTAAAAACTTAGAGCTGCATCTCGACAGAAAGGTAGACAAGAAAATCCCATATTTTATATAGAAATCACTAAAACTATATAAGACAAAACCAACTGAAAAGCAACTTTTCAGCAAGATATCAGAGCTTGTTTTAGGTCAAATGTTCTGGCTCCACTGGTAGAATATTCCACTGCGCCGTTACCTAGCAACCCCTGCTAAACCTAGCAACCGTTAACCTGGCAACACTGTTATGGTTCCACAGGCAGATTATTTCATTTCTATGTCTTGTAAAACTAAAATGATCTGTCAGTGTAACTAGAACCTTTTCATGAATATTAACTAAAACTGGATCTTATGCGTTACTTTGCCTTCATTCAAATGTGCGAAGATATTAACTCTTGGTAAAATTGGGTGTTTTTACAGTTAACCGTCCATTTTTTCCATTCAAACTGGCGTTTGGACACTCAGAGCCTGTTGGTTGTGTTTTTGACAGACCTCCAGGCTCCCATGGCTCTGCAGGAGCTGGGCATCAGCCTGTCCATGATGGGCGTCGCCGGCACCATGTTGATCTGCGGCCTGCCCATGTGGAAGGTCACGGCGTTCATCGGCACCCACCTGGTGGTGATGCAGGTGTTCTGGGAGGGCTTGTGGATGACCTGCGTCAGCGAGTACACGGGCCAGATGCAGTGCAAGCTCTACGACGCCCTGCTGGACCTGGCGCCGGACCTCCAGGCGGCCCGCGGCCTCATTTGCATCAGCCTGGTGCTGGGCTGCCTCGGGTTTTCATCCTGGGAGCTCGCTGCACCAACTGCCTGGGCCGCCCGCGGGTCAAGGCCCGCGTGGTGATCGGCTCCGGCGCCATCTTCTGCCTGTCCGCGCTCACCACGGTGGTCGCCGTCGCTTGGACCGCCAACACCATCATCACGGATTTTCACAACCCCAGAGTTCCTGAGGTGCTGAAACGAGAGCTGGGCGCCGCCATCTACATCGGGTTCGTGACGTCCGGGCTGCTGTTCTGTGGCGGAGCCGTTCTCTGCCTGACCTGCCCTCCAGAACCAGACAGGTTCTCCTCCAGCGGCTACATGCTGGCCAAGACTCCCACCCGGAGCAGCTACGCCATCAAGAACTACGTATGACAGCAGGAACAAAACCACGACCTCTTGACCTCTACGGACTTCTTCAAGCCTTTCATGGTCCTTATTTACAATCTCTACACTGCAAAAATTCTACCGCACATATGTTGAAATACAACAAAACTAACTTACAAAAACTCTTCAGCGAGATATTATTGACTGAAAGCTGCAGTTTGTAAGATGTTGATAAAAATGTCACCATGTTCTGACAGTTTGAGGCAAATAATCTGAGAAAACATCATCTCCTCCGCTTCCTCCCTGAACTGCTGCTGTCTGAAGAAATGACCAAAAACAACCAATCAGAGCCAAGAGGAGGGGCTTAGCATTGTCAATCAAACTTATGTGCACGCTCCTAAATGTGTAAATGGCAGAGAACAAAATCATGCTAACTAGCTTTAACAAGAAACTGCAGAGCAAGAGAGTGAGGGGTGATGGGGAGCACATACGCACATGATTGACAGCACTAAGATCCGCCTCCTGACTCTGATTGGTTGCTTCTCGTTAGTGCTGGGAGAAGACAGGTTACCTGCCTCATACCATATTGTCACAAGACAGTTACAGTTTCAACAAATATGGAAAAAATATTTGTTATGAAAGTTACACCCTGCAGCTTTAAGACAAAACTCATTTACAAGAAAAAAGATGTTATTCACCCAAAAAAGATCCCATTTCTTTCTGAAAAGTTAGTTAGTAAGTTAGTTTTGTCTCTTTTCAGGTTCAGAAATGAGACATAAATACTTACCGGTGGTAAGATTTTGTGTTTTGGCAGCGAGTTTGAAATGCAACCTTTTTTTTTTTTTTTTTGCTAAATGGCTTCAAGCAAATATTTTAACTGCTATTTTTGCTTGTTAATCATTTGATTGTAGTGGCAGAAATAAAAAAACGTGAAACGTTTGTGTCGTACTTGATTTATTGCGTTAAGTTTCTGTCAGCTGAATAACCAACCAACCGACACAAGTTTGAGCTTGTGACTGAAAACTCACAGCTGAAACACGCAGGTTGCCAGAGGTTATTATCACACAGGTTTCACCAGGCAGCATCAGGGCCACACTGCAAAAACACAAAATATTTTACATTTTTTGGTCTGGTTTCCTGTGCAAACATCTTAGAAAACTTTAAATAAAACAAAACTAACTAACAAGTAACTTTTAAGTAATTATAATAGGTTGATTTAAGTCCTTATTATTGATTCTACTGGCAGATTATTTCACTTAAAACAAAACATTTTTCACTTATAATGAGTCGCAATAATCTATTAATCGCATGATAAATTAAAGATTGATCAATTCTATTCTGATTATTAAAATTTACTTTGTTTCCAGAGACTTCATAATTAATTTTATTGATGATTTTGATAGTAACTGGGGTTTATTTTCATAATTTATTTGTATTAGTTTATATTTAAATTTGCAGTGTTGGATGTTCTTTATTACAAATTGTTTCAAAAACAAAACCTGGATGATTTATCATCCAGTAATATTTCTTATGACTTTTTCCATCACTATTAAGGAACTTAAAACAAGCTCTTATGCTGCTTCTGAATGAGTTTTTGTCTTATCTTTATTGCACTGAGATATTTGCTTGTTTTTGCAGAGCAGCGGCTGAAAAGTCAGAGCACAGCGGACGCTTTGTTTTCTCCCCTCCCTTCACAAACGGGGATAAATGGATTGTTTTGAAACCATGGCAGAGAAAACAGAGGGATTCCCCTCCTCCGCCCAGCCAGTGCCGTCTTTTAAGAATGCCAAAGAGCCGGTTCCCTCCTCTCATGCAAAACACACCAACCCCACACTGCACTGCAAAAACACAGAACTAATTTTGGTCCAGTTTATGCACTCTGCTTGTAAATTAGTTTTATCTGCTCACACTAAAAGTAAGGCAAAACTAACTTACAACTTTTTTTTTTAGCAAGAAATGTTTGTTTTAAGTAACTAATTCCTTAATATTGACTAATGACACATTTCCCCATATTATTAATTAACTGTTCTACCAATTGAACTAGTCATTTATATTAATATGAAGGAATTATTGACCTAAAAGAAGCTCATATTTCTCCAGAGTTGGATCACATTCAGTTACCTTTACTATAGTAACTTCTTGTAAAAAGCGTATTTTTATGAGTATTTTTACTTCACTGTAACTTTCAGTATTTCTACTCCTGAGTATCATTTCTGGATTTTCTGCCCACTGAATGTAAAACAAACATGTTTTAACCAAAAACCCACCAGACCCAGAAAAAAAAAAAAAAACACTGGAAAAAATGATAATGGAGTTTCAGCTTTAAAATTATAAAATAAAAATAAAATAAAAACAACTGTTATCATTTTACAACATTATAGACGTGAATGTGTTTATTTATTCTCTGAATTTGTTGTTGTTTAGTCAAATTATTTCTCCAGACATTTCTAGAAAGCTCTTGACGGTTGGTGGTTACCATGGCAGCCGGTAACTGATGGCTCCGCCCCCTTTCCTCCCCCCTCCATCATTCTGTGGTAAGAACCGCGATCAGCTCTGCGTTTTATTCACAGCTATTTTAACAGTTTAGACGAAAGTAACAACATTCATATTCATCAGTTATCATCCTCAACGTTATGCTTTTTAGCTGTGTTTGAATTTACAGCTGCTAGCTGGTGTTAGCTCGCAGCTAGCTGGTGTTAGCTCGCAGCTAGCTGTTAGCTGGTGTTAGCTAGCTGCTAGCTGTTAGCTGGTGTTAGCTAGCTGCTAGCGCTAACTCGTGTTAGCGAGCTGCTCATTGGGAGTTTATTGCTGTGTAGTTTGTTTGGGGTTATTTGTTTGACGCTCACCGCCATCTTGATTTCCTCCTTTCTCAGGATGAATCCGGGATCCTGAACATCCAAAGTTTACGTGAGCAGCAAACTGTTTGTCTGACATTTTAACTTTATGTATTTACTTAGATCATCTTAATCTGATTACTTGTAATAAATTAACTGTATTTTTTTAAAGCGGGTCACCAGTTTTTGTTGTTTTTTTTAGTGCTCACACCTGCAGCTTTTGTTAAAGTGTCATTTAGATTTTTTTTTTCTTTTGCCTAATTGTTTTATTCTTGCTGCTTATATGAATTTTTGTCATTTTGGTCCCTAAAACACAACATTTCCTCTTGGCTGTATATGATGTGATGATCTTGTACTTGTTGCAGTGATTCAACAGGTCGCCTCGCCCTCTGAACTCTTTTGTCTTATTTCAAGCGAACTGAACCAAAGTTACTTGGTAGGTTTTGTGTTTTTGCAGTGCGTGTTTCACATGCTGAACAGCGGATCCCCGCCCCGGCCCGGCCCGGCCCGCCCCGACCCGGCCCGGCCCGCTGCCAGCCGTTTCTGGAGGACGAGGCCGCGGGTCGGAGCCATGCAGCGGCAGCTGGAGATCGCCGCCCTCGGCGTGGCCGCCGCAGGCTGGCTGGCCGCCGTCCTGACCCGCTGCCTGGCGCTGTGGACGGTCAGCGGGACGCTGGACAACCAGACGGCCAGCCTGCCTGCCTACTGGGACGGGGTGTGGCTCCAGTGGGATCACTGGGATCTGGCCCACGATGGCAGCCTGCACTGCTCTTTCTACCAATCCCTGATGTCTCTCTCGGGAAGTTTCCGCGCGTGGAGGGCTCTCATCATGGCCGCCATTGGAGTCGGGGGCTTCGCCTTGCTGGTGGGAGGCGCGGGGCTGGTGTGGTTCCCGCGGAGGGGGCAGATCAAGGTGTTTTCTGGGAGTTTCTTCATCGTGGCCGGGATCCTGCTGCTGGTTCCCACAGCCTGGACGTGCCACCACACCAACCAGCCGCTGGAGGGCGCGGTGCCGCTCAGCAGAGCCTGGGGCCCCGCGCTGTACCTCGGGTGGATCTCCTTCGGCCTGATGCTGCTCGGTGGGGGGTTTCTGACCTCCAGATGCCCCGGCGCCGGGGGGCAGGAGGGGCAGCCTGGAGGCAGCAGGAGCCCGGAGGAGGAGGCCAGCAGCCCGCTGAGCACCATCAACAGAACCACGTTCACTAACAGCCAGTACAACCGCAGGTCGCCGCCCATCTGACCGAACCGGACCGGGCCAAAGAACCAATGAACCAATGAACACGATGCTCTCAGGAAAACTGCACTTTTTGACATGAAAAGAATTAGAATGAACTTAAAGGAGCAGAACTTTGTTAACAGGCTGATTTTTGCTGTGTTTTGTTTTACTTTAACAAACTGTGTTTTTGTTATTTTTATTTCCACCCAGTGAAGCAAAACAAGACAGAGACTCTTTCTGCTTGCTCCACACTGGGATGTTGAGTAACGATTACTTCCTCTGCAAATGGGAGCAAAACTGTCAACGTTCCCGTAAAGTTCGAAAAAAATAATCAATTTCGCAAGAAGAAAGTGCTGATCACAGCAGAAAATCGATGTCACCGTTTGCATATGATGGAGCTTTTGGGCTGTTGTGGATAGAAAAGAAAGTTGGAGCAAATTTCTGCCAAAAAACTCTGAAATCTACAGATTAAGTTTAGAAATTGTTCACAAAATCCCTGGAATTTCTGACCTTGAAAACTAAATTTTTAAAAGTCCAAATTTTTAAACTTTTGAGCTCAGAAAATCTCAGTTTTCTAGAAAATATTTTAAATTTATCTCAAAATTTGTGACACAGTTTTTCTTACAGATTTTGGACTTTTGAAATGTACAATTTTTTTCTGGAACATTTCTGAGATCTCAAAGTTTTGTCACTAATTTTTTGCTTTTGCAGCTCAGAAATTTCCCAAAAATTTCCTGAGATTAATCTCTAAATGTCAAAGTTTTTGGCAGAAATGTACTCCTTTATTTTTCTAGCCACAATTTTCCTAACTCACCATCAACCCCCCCTAAATTTTCTTTCTGCTTTCTGATTGGCTGGTTGTAATTCTACCAGTGGAATCTAAGTGAATGGAAGAAAAACCAGAATGTGTTTTGAAGTGAAATTTAATTGTTTATTTTTGTTTATTTCTTAAATCCAGACATACCACCGTAAAATACTAAACTGTTTAGTGTTGCTATGACAACAGCTTTAAAACAAACTACTGTTTGCAGAGATGAGTAGCAACTAGCTACTTGAGTAAAAATAAAATATACTTTTAGAAGAATTTTACTACGTGTCCTTTTTACTTTCCCTTTAGTAATTTTACCATGAAGTACTCGAGTACAATGTTTTATATTGACATAATATGATTTGTTATGACCTAATTTGTATGAACTATTTTCATTTTGGTTTTTAGAATACCAACATTTGGTCCATCTGACCAAAATGTAAAGTTATCAAAAACTTTTTCTTACACGGCTTAAACATGTTGAAGTCGTTCTACTTTTAATTTTTTGGCTAATCTTCTGACCTGCAGACTAAACTGAATCAGACGTGATGAGAGGCGTAGAAACAGTTTGAACAGGGATTAGTGACGATTTATTCGTTTTTACAATAGAGCAATAAACTTGAGACTAAATTTATCTGCTCAGAGTTTAATTCTCCCTGCAGTTGAACAAAATGACGATTGACAAAATCCATGTATTTCGTATATTTTATGTCAAACTGTGGTTGGACAAATCAGACGCAGCGTGACAGAAAAACAACGAGGCATGTTGGAACGCGACCCGAAGCAAACAGGATGAACGGCGTTGAGTTGCCGTTTTGTTCCCTGAATCAGTCGCAGCCTTTAAAAAAACCACAAAAGTTTTGAAATTATACTTGTATATTTCTGCAGCTTTCCTGTTTCTTCAAATGTGATTTCATGTAGAAAATCTGCTAAATTAAACCTTTTCAGACTTTGTCAAATGTCGACATTTTAGGATGGAAAACTATATATAAAAAAAGCTTTATTTAGTCATTAACTTTATTTATGCAAATTTAACACTGAAAGCCAAAGACGCCTGACTCTTTACAACTTGACTTTTTGTTTTTAAAACTTTCTGCTTTAACTTTAATTGAAACAAAATCATTTTAAACTTCAGATTTAATATTGTTTGCTACTAACAACATCACAGTTTCTGAGTTTTTCCTTTTAGCTTTGTGTTTATTCTACTTCAAAAGATGCATAAAAAAATTGATATTTTTCATATTTTGTTCAAATCTTCTTGGTTTCTTAAAGGAACAATAGATACATCTAAAAATTAAAGCCAAATTTAATATAACAGCCTCCCTGTTAAAGCCGTGTAAAAACCCTGAAAACATTTTATTCTTTTATTCCAGAATTAAAAAATATTCCCAAATATTCCCTGCTGAACCGTTAAAGTCCCATTTTCAGTCATTTATTTATCGAGTTTCTGATGTCACACTGTTGCAAACAAACCCACAGCATCACAGATCCTTCGCCATGCTTATTATCATAAATCTGAGTTGCTTTTTCACACACAGTTCTAGTGCAGAAAACGCCAAATCCTCCGTTTCTGTTTGTGATGGTAGGACAAAAGCTGTGAAGTAGTGCTATGGAAACTCATCACCAATATGAATTTGATGTTACATCAAACCTAAATGCCATGTTTTCTAGTCTTTCCCATTTTGAAGAGTAGCTAAAAGAAGCTTGCTATTACGCCTCAGGAAAACTTCACGAAAAAAAAACAAACAACCTTCAGTGAGATTTTTAAGGCGACATTTTCTGAAACAATTATGTCTCAACGTTACATTAAACACTGTTTTTCTCTGTCATAATAAAAATAAGAATTTATGTGACACGTTTCTGTTGGGCTGGCAGGAAAAGTGACAGATTGTGTGAATAATTATTTTATGTCAGTAAAATCCCAGTCTACTGAAAACAAGCAGGTTTTTTCTGTTCAGCTGCAGAGCGGGATTAATTGCTGGAGTTAAATATTTATTTCTGGGCCTGTGAAGTCAAAGATGTGCACATTAAGACAGAAAAATAATAAATAATAACATCAGCGCTAATTGCTGGCTTTAGTTTTTTACATTTGAACGCTGAAGCCTGATGCCATCGGATCGACTCTTTTCACCAGTGAGATTAGTGAGTTTCTCCTGAGCACAGCTGCTGCGTTAAAGGCTGAAATAAGGTGAGTTAGACAGTAAACTGTGTCTCTGTAGGAGTTTTAGTAAATCAGAAGTGAATCGGCTCCTATAGCTTCTCCTCTCCTTCCTCCACGTCCTTCAGGCTCAGCACCTCCAGAGAGCCTCGGCCTTTGGTCTCGCAGCGGATCAACTCATCGATCTCCCGGAAGCAGCCGGGATCCACCAGAACCACCTGGCAGGGAGACAGGGAGGAAGGTCAGAGAGCAAAGGTCAGTGCAGAGGATAGCAGCAGTTAGGAGAGGTCAGAGATTAGAGAGGCTAGCTGTGGCTAGCAAAGGGTAGCAGAGATTAGAAGTGGTTACCGGAGGTTAGCAGCGGTCATCACGGTTCGCTCACCATTTCCAGCTCGTCGTCGAACTCCTCGCTCTCCACCACCTGCAGCAGCGGCTTCAGCTTCTCCCTCAGCCTCTTGGCCTCCTTGGCCGGCACCGCCAGCCGCAGCCGCATGTGGGCCCTCTGGATCTCCATGGTCTCCTTCAGCTGCCGGATCACTTCCAGGGCCTGGAGGGAGCAAACAGAGGGAACATGGAAGGAGCTGCAGACCAAGTCCTGCACAAAATCAGGTCTTTAGCAGAAAAGACACGATTTCACCAGAACTGTAAAACCGTCTTAAGTTTTACTTCACAAGATGCTCAACAACAAACATTAAATTTTTAGTTACATAAAATTATTACTATATTCTCCTAATATTACGACTTTATTCTGGGAACGTTAACACTTTCATTCTATTGTTGTACGACTGAGTAATCCTATTACTACGACTGTATTCTTGCAGTAAAATGACTTTATGCAGTTGACCTGAATTTAAAGTCCACATAAATAGAACAAGAAGATAAATAAACAAGATGGCCGCCCTGGGGCTGCTCGCATCACTCTGACCCAATGAGTGCATTGTTGGGGGGAAAAATCTGATTTTTAAATAATTTTATCTTCAAAAAGCAACAATTTTCTGCTTTATTATCTGAATAATTATTTAGTGCCAATTCAATTCAGTCCAATTGACCCCAGTTTGTATTTCAACTCAGTTATTATGATGCTTAATTTGACTTTACTTCAGGTTTTGCTTCATTTTAGTGGAAAACATACTAAAAAAGGCTTATATAGAGGTAATTGTGACTGTGTATGACGGGACCAGATAGTTCCGCTTTCTGTTTGGAGTTGCAGGGTTCGGTTTTCCCCGCTGACCTGCTGCTTGGTGCTCTTGTTGGGCTTCACGGAGTAGTGGATGTCCTTCATCGCTCGCTCGATCAGGCCGACCGTGTAAGGCCTCTTGGTGTCTGGATTCACACACTTCTCCGCCACGACGGTGGCGATGTCTCTGAACATCGCCTCCAGCTGGCTCTGCCTCTCCTTGTCGGACACCTGTAGTTCCCCTTTGGACAGAATCTGTCAGAGACAAACGACAACAGAGCGAAAGACTCAGGAAAAGATCCCAACGCCACGGTGAGGAACTCCTCGTGCTTCATATACCTGCTTGCAGATTTCTGTTTGGTCGCCTGTTCCAAAAGCTTTGACCAGATCATCCTTCTTCGCCATCTGACCTTTGGAGACATTGACAAACACAGAGTGTGTCTGCAGCACCTCGTCCAGGTCCTTCTCTCTGCAGGAAGGACAGAAAACGTTTGTTTCAGCCAACGGTCAAAAACAAACCGAAACAAACCCAAACAAACAAAACAACCCGCATTCTGCTTTCCAAACGGACAGACGACCCGTTTAAAGCCCTAAAAAGTCGGAGAAAAACCCCGGATGTTGGAGTTGCGGAGTGACTCACGCGCCTGATCTCCAGCTCATGACTTTATTTTTGTAACAAGCGATTTCGAACCGCTTCCCGCCCTTCTTCATCCGAACCACGGCCACGTTGGTCAGCCGGATCTGGTTTGTCGGAGTGAATATAGACATGTTCTGGTCTCATGAGACACTGGGAACAACGCCTTCGAATCGCCGCCGAGGTAAATAAGGTATGACGTCACCGGCGCGTGTCCAGAAGACGGATCCGGTGAGAAACAGCGAAATGTGAAATGACAGTTCCGCTTCCGAAACTCGGTCCATATCAGCGCCAAAAAACTAACATTTATAAAAAAAATTTTTTTAAACAAACATGTCTGTCTTCATTTATTACAGTAAACAGAAGCTATAATGACGTTCTTGAATTAAAAACGGACAAATTACCAGCTATGTGACTAACTGTAAACACCGATGGGTTGATTTTGCTGCCCTCTTGTGGCTGTTAAAAAAATATCAGAAACTATTTATTTAAACCGACGTAAATAGTTAGAAAGACAATTTCAGAGAGATAATTTTACATTTGAACACATCACGTAAATTTCATTAAACATTTCTTTCTCCCGTGACAGCAGAAAATCAAACCCTAATCTTCACCGCCATTCTTGTTGGGTTGATCTGTATCTGCTGCCATCCAGTGGTCATTTAGAAGAACTGCGTTTTGCAGTTGGGACCTTTCAAATATACTGTCGACAAAAAAAAATACATTTTTTAAAATGAAAATTTCTTTAATGCACACAATCTTACTTATAAGTTAACATTTTCTGTATGAATGTTCAAAAATAAATGTGACTATTCAAAAATCGGGACAAAAAATTTAAAGCTTTTTCTCGGACGGATTCCTAAAGAGCTGTCAAAGACTTCGACTCCCAGCATTCCTTGCGGCAAACCAACATGGCGGCGCACTACAGCACAAGCTAATGAGGACGCAGTACATGAAAGTTTTCCCTTTTTGCAACCATGTTAGCTTTGTTTACAATTATTTTCTTCCTGACGGGCTCTTTGTCCACCTCCGACACTAAAGGTGAGTTTATTTAAACCTTCGCTTTAACTCTGTTACAGCTTCACGTGTTGGTGGCGATAACTTAAAGCGGGTTTTAAGGCTTTTTTTGTTGTTGTCTTGAGACGTTGAGCTGCTTTTTGGTGAATATTAGACGAGTCAGTTGGACGTTTGTTCTGCGTGTAGTCCCACAGGATGAAAACTATTTGCTGTGGACGTGGAACAACAGACTCTACGTTTATTCCGCTGCTGCGCTGCTGTTGGGTTTCTGCTTCTTGCTGCAGGTGACACGAAGGAAGGTGAGTCCCGCCGTAGTGACGTCAGCGCCACGCAGCAGCGTTGTTCTCCATTAATCCTCTCTGTTGTTGCCTTTTCAGATAAATCATCCAAACGATTCTGGTTCAAAGGATTCTGGTTTGAAGGTTCAGAGAAAAAACCAAACCAGCTCGGATAAAAATGCTGATGTTCATGTTTCAGGGGTGAAAATCTTCTACGGCTCACAAACTGGAACAGCAAAGGTACACAAATCCTCACATTGTGGAGAAAACACAAAAACACAAACATAAGTCCCTCAAAAATGGCTTCCTTAGCCTTGACAATGTGAAATATACAAAGATTAGCTTGGTGGAGCCGTGACACAAAATTACAGCAGCATATTACGGGCACCACAGGTGGAAAAGAATGAAAACTTTTTTGTGAGATTATTCTCAGAAATTTTATATAGAAAACAAGGATTTTTTATTTTATTTTTTTTTTTTTTTTGCTTTAAAAGTCCAAATATTGATCCAAAAAAATCCTGAATGTTGAGATTATTCTCAAAAACGTTTGAGGAAGAAAACGTGAAAAATTCTTTCAAAAGTTTTCAAATATTTTCAACTTTTCAAAATCGGATGTAATTTTTAGAATACTGAGATTAATCTAAAAGTTTCTGAGTTTGTTTGGGTGCAAATTTAAAATAGCCCAAATAAAAAGTGTAAAATCTATGATGGAAATTTCTGCCAAAAATCTCAGACATTTCTACAATAATTTAACATATTTTTAAGAAAACATCGGCCATTCTCTGATGTAAATATGAAAGGAAAAAAGCTTTTTTTAAATTAAAAAGCATACATTTCTGATACGAAAGATAAGTTATGAATTCAGAAATCTGTAAGAAAAACACCAGGTGTTCCAATGTATTTCTGATAAATATGTGAAGCTATTCACATATTTGCAGCTGTTCATGTGTTTTTCTGCCTCAGGGTTTTGCCTCAGAGCTCTCGCAGGAGGTGCAGACTTTGGGTTTCCCAGCAGAGGTGATAGACATGAAGGACTACGACCCAGACGATCGACTTGCAGACGAGGTAAGCAAAGTCGGTCTCCCTCAAGAGGTGAATAAGGGGGAATTTTACTGCCATAAGTCGAGAGCACGCAGTTAGAGTTCGAAAGCAGGACTTCATCTCTCTCTGTTCTCAAAACTTCTCATTTCTGCGCTCTCTGTCTGTCCGTCCCCTTCAGTGCGTCAGTAAGTCCGTCTGCGTGTTTCTGGTGGCCACATACACGGACGGACGGCCCACCGAGAACGCCGAGTGGTTCTGCAAGTGGCTGGAAGAAGCTTCCACCGACTTCCGCTACGGAAACTCCTTCCTCACGGGGCTCCGCTACGCCGTTTTCGGCCTCGGCAACTCTGTCTACGTCGGCCACTACAACACGGTCAGATCAGAACCAAACAGAACCAAAATGGTTTGACAGCTTCGTTTATTCTGCCGGTTCCGTTCCCGCCGCAGGTGGGTAAAAACGTGGACAAGTGGCTGTGGATGCTGAGCGCCAGGCGAGTGTTGAGCAGAGGAGAGGGCGACGGCAACGTGGTGAAGAGCCGACACGGCAGCGTTCAGGCGGACTTCCGGGCCTGGAAGGTCCGGTTCCTGAGCCGCCTCCAGGCTCTGGCCAGAGGGGAGAAGAAAAGCTGCAGCGGGAGCTGCAAGAGCGGCACTTCCTGCAAGAACAGGAAGAAACATGGAGCGCAGGAGGAGGACGGAGCCCAGGTAACAGAACTGATGACAAAATCTCACCTAGGATTTTTGTCATTCAAATATCTCAAAATAAGACGAAACTAACCGACCTTATTTTCACAATTATGTCGTCTTTTGATAAAATTAAAGGCTGTTAAGTGAAATTTGTTGTACAGGAAACACAATATAAGAAACTTTTCGATACAGAGACTCAAATCTTTCTGTGTCCTTAGATTCGATTCCATGTTTTAAATTCAAACAGTTTAGAGATTCTGCTTCACATATAGATTAAATCACAGCAACGCCAAGAATTACTCCAAATGTAATTTTACAGAATATTAAGCGGACTAAAATAAATGTTTGAATTGATTCAGGAATGCCAGGACTAGAAGTTGTGCTTAAGATTTTTTCTGCACATCTGTTGATGACAAAGTATTGCTAAATTATTTAATTTATAACTTGGGAAAATGTCTTGTTATAAATGAAATAACCTGCCAGTGAAGCTGGTCAAACACAGAAACGAAAAATAAACTTTCCACAAAAAAGAAATAAATAAAAATGCATTGATACAGTTTGGACTGTTTTAGTTATTTTCACACAGTGATAACATCCATTGTGTTGCTCGTCGGGTTAAAAAAGGGCCTTTTTCATTCTCATCTCCACAGAAACATAAACACAGTTAATCGATGGCTTTGAACCAGTTTTCACTGACGCTGCGTTTGCTAATTTGCAGCGAGGGAACGTAAAAGAAAAGAAAATCCCATGTTCTCAGAGAGACTGGAGAATAACGAGGAAAATAAATAATGTTTTATGTTTCAGGTGGAGCTGATTGAATCCAGCAGTGAGGAGGAGGACGAGTCCGGCTTGTCGGATGAGAAAACGTCGCGCTCCGTGGTCGACGTGGAGGATCTGGGCAACATCATGAATAACGTCAAGAAAGCAAAGGTTCGGTTTCTCCCACGATTAAAACGGCTTTTTTAATGTGTGCAAAACGTAACCAATGTTCCAGTAACGTAAAAAAACACAACTTTGTCACTGCATTGTTTCCGTTCCAGAACAAACGTAGCGCCAAATTCGCAGCATCATACCTGCGGCACACTTTACAACATCTGAAAAATTCTGAAAAAAAGGGGAGACGTTGGGCTGTCCAGCCAATATCAGGTTATTACTAGTGCCGATCGAAAAGTGTATGATCGGCGTTATTTATCTGGCTTTGCAGCCTGCGTGTGCAGCTCATCTCCTCTCTCCTTCACACTGCGCCATCGTGCAGCAACAAATCCTGTCTTGTGGAGCTTTAACGCTCTGAGAGTGAACGGGGAAGTTTGTGTGCTGAGCGGGTGAAGCGAGTCAAAATGCATCAACAAAACGGATCCAATACGACACTTAAAAAACAAACACTTGACGCAGTTCGGGTAAATTAGGTGAATTTATTGCCAGGTAATATTTAAATTTTGCCGGATCAGATAAGTATATTTACTCACAGGACATTTAAAGAACTTCGTGGAATTAAAATAAGCAAAAATATCCAGGCGGAGATTTGAAACTGGAGGGAAATTATTTTCTAAATCCCCATTGTGCATTTGAACCTCATTGATGTTTTTCACACAGCAGAAGTTTGTCTCTCTACGTGAAAAGAAGCTTCAGCGTCTAGATCTAGTTGAATTTCAGGATCTACCAGGTTAAGGTAGAAAAGCCGTTCCAACCTTTACCAGTGAAAATGGAGGAACTAAATCTGTCGGTGAGGAGAAACGGCAGATGGGTTGATAGACATCAGACCTCGGCGGAGGAGAAACGGAGGCTTGCGTAAAATCTGCGCCGCCCACTCCACAGATCTGTGAGGGATGGGTGAGTCAAGACGGGAAACTGGAGGAAAGAGACGTTACCAGTTCTGCTTTTCGAACGAACGAAATGATTCATTCATCTTATTTCCTACCCTGCAGCTCTAAAACCTACAAACTGGGGGTGGAATGAGATGTTTCTGGCGAATGTGGTTCAGCTTTAGAAAGAAAATCCTGATCTGAGTTCAGGAATTAAAGCAATTTGATTGATTTAATTAACCCATTTAATCCCACCAGCAACAGTTGTTGCCAGGCAGTAAACTGGCCTTAAATATGTAAATCACAGGTCTTAAATTTTGGCTTATTTTGGTCTTAAACAACAGATGTATTTGTTTTTTTCCCTAATCATCCACCTTCAGGAATTCATGTAATTCAATCAATTAGTGGATTTCTAAGTTTGGGATTTATGCTTTAATTTGTCTTGAGTAAAAAACTGCATCCTTAAATCAGAAACCTTTAATTAGATTAAACATTCTTCATGCTGGAAAAGCTTAACTGGAGGGAAATCCTTGAACATGTCGAAATCACTCAGCCTTTGAAGGAACCCAGAATTAAAACCCATCCGTGCAGAAATCTGCACAACGTCTTTCCAAACGTCGGTTTAGTTTGCTGACACGGGATCGGCTCCTTGGCGGCGCCGCCGACATTCAACTCCCCGCGGAGCGGCGCAGGAAGTGGCAGCTGCGCAGGAAGTGGGCGAAGCCGTCGTTTTACGGGCGGCTCGTTCATCACACCTTTCTGGCTTTTGTGGGGATAATCGATCCTCTCTTTGTGAAACACGGCGCGTTTCTGGGAGGTTTGACTTTTTCAACAAATTGCACTAATGGGATAAAAAGGTGTTAATCTGTCAAATAAATGGGATTCAGCAGATTTAACAGAAAAACAAGAACCGGAGCAGAAACCATCGCATCAAACCTTTTGCCATGAAAATCGTTAAGTTGAAAACACAAAAAGTATTTAAGTTTGTTTAAATTAATCTGCTCAATAGTAATATAAAAGAAAATGTCATTTATGGTAGATAGAAAACTTAAGAAAAAGGTTTTGCACCATTATTTTACCATAATACAGGCCGACAGTTTCTGATCTTTCGGGGTTGATTATTTACATTTTTTTGCGTTTGGGTAAAAATACGTTGGTGATTGTTGTAGTTACTTCAAAGTTAACACAAACACAGAAATATTGTTAATAAATAAGAATTTATCTTTTCCATCTCATACTTTAAAAAAAAAAGATGTAATTTTTTATGGTTTCATAGAGAATTTTTTTCAATAATTTAAAAAAAATATTGAAAATTTTCAATAATAAAAAAAAAAAAGTTTTTTTAATTATTTAATTTATTAATCAAATTATTTAATGTATTTAGAAAATAAATTAAATAACTGTATTTATTAAATTTTTGTCCTGTATGGCCCTCCGTATCTCAGAGGTTTGCATCAGGATTTGGCACCAAGATGAATCCATGCAACTTGAAACTTAATAGCAGTTGTTTGGATTGCACACATTGATACTGATGCACCGTTTTATGGATGTATTTTGGTTAAAAAGCCTTTTGTGGAGCTCTAGAAAATAAGAAGGAGGCTCTAAAGGAGAGATGTGAAGCGAAAACCTGCCAGCAGAGCAGAGAAAGGTCATGAAACCGGACCGGTTCTTTCCCACACAGAGTAAAATGTCAGAGAAATGTCAGATACGGCGACCCGAGGAAACAAGGCGGGAACAAAACTTGATATAAAATGTGTTTTTTACAAAAACAAAAGGGTATTTATGAACCTTCAGGGCTGATAAATAGGAGTAGAAATTTAGCAGAAAAGGGCGAAATTACAACTTATTATTCCATTATATTAATCAAAGACAAAGTTGATATGATTCGTCTTAAACAAGTAGGATTTTTCTGCTTTTCACTTTCAAAAAGAAATTGATTTTGAAATATTTTATCCTCTAGTCAGGGGAAAATTGATCTTGGATCAATTGATTAATTTGTCACAATAACAGATTCTGCTGGATGATAAATTCTCCCACTATATTCCAATAAATGATAATATTGTTTTTAGACCATTTCCAAGTAACATTATAGTAATAATGGCGTTTTCAAGGATCAATAAGCTTTAAATTCTGATGAACATTTAAACAAAAATGAAAAAACAAACAAAATTAATTATAAAGTCTCTGCTAGCAAAATTATCTTTTACAAAAAGCACCAGGCTGAAAACGTTTATCACTCAGTTTTCTGATAAAAAGAGAAAAAGGATAAATCAGGCAATTGAAAATGATTGAGTTTCACTTAATTTATCATGCGATTAATTGATTTATTGTTTATTGTGGCAGGCCTGCTGGTTGGTTGACTGAAGCGTCACCAAGATAAGATAAAATAAGAGTCCAGGAAGTTTTTCGCAGGGAGAGAATGAAGCAACAGATAGAATAAAATTCAACCGTTTACAAACGTTTAAAACGGGTTTCGCATGTTTTCCAGGGTGTGAAGCAGGACCAAGGAGACGGCCGGATGGTGAAACTGTCCAAGCAGAACGGAGTGATGAAGACCGAAGATGAAGAGGAGAGAAGGGAGATGATCACCCCGGCTCTAAGGGAAGCGCTGACCAAGCAAGGTGAGGAAAAAAACTGGCTGGGAAACGACAAAAACAGAATTATTTAATTAGCCAGAAAGTTCTTAGATCTTCAGTTTCATTGTAACATTTAAAGGAAGGAGAGAAAACCGGATGCTGCGGCTGAAACACCTGCTTGTACAGAGTAAAGTTTTATTTTAAGCAGTTACTGAGGAAAGCTGGCGGAACATGAAACCGCTGCTGCGCACATTACTCTGCAGGTCGTTGCTAGGCAACCAAAGTCTTTCCTCTGCCTCCGTCTCCCAGAATGCTGTGCGGTTCTGGATCAGAGTTCATTGAAAGTATTGAATATTTTATTGGACGTAAAATAAAATATTCAATCAATCGACGATTTTATATGGACACATAGACATGTCTGTATGTCTATAGCAATATATATTGTTATTGATTTATTATTTAAATTAATACTGAGTTCCTCCAAAATGAGTGAAAAAGCATCAGAAATCCTGAGAAGTTTAAATTTTGTTTTAATTTTTAAACTGGAGAGATAATTCTCTAACTTTCTGCCTGCATTCGTTTAACAACCAAACCTGAAAAAATGATTTCTAAGTATTCATCGCCTGCTTTTCTGCAATTTGGATTCTCTAGTAATTTATCTCTTTTCAGGCCAGAGTTTATAGATTTTCAGGGCGAGTTTTGTCGGTTTCATCCTGCAGGTTTGCAGAGTAAAGATGTGCCAGTCAGAACTGCTGGGAGATGCTGGTATTATGAATTTCGAAACCCCTTGTATTCTTCTTTTTTCTCGCTCTGCAATGTCTCGTTGCCATAGTAACCGACTGACAACAGCACTGCTAATGTATCAGGACTGCTTGAATTATAATTATTTAAAATAATAATAGTTGAATTATAATTATTTAAAATTATTAATTATTTTTTCTGGTTTGCTTCCCACTGAAGATGGCGATTCCTTGTCTTTCCCATTTTGAACATTGGCTGAAATAAGTGGGCAGGGTTTCTACATCATATTTAAACTCCAGGAATCAGAACTAAAAGTTTCTAGTCAATCTGACCAACTAAAAAAAAAAAAAAACAGTATATAATAAAATATTCTTTATTATTTTCTTACTGAATCAAGTTAAAGGCTGGATTTGTGTAAAAAATGTCATATTTTTCTGTTTTCAGCCAACATTTCCTGCTGGTAGCTCACAGAAGCCGCTATAAATAGCGCCTCTTAGCGAGCCTTCGCTCCGTTTGACCAGATAGTGACCCGTTTCATGTGCCGTGTTGGCAGCAGCCTCTCCTGGCAGGTGGCTGGTTTTATCTGGGAGTGAAGAACGGAGGATGGAGGCTTTGGCTTCGTTTCAGAGCGTTGAGTCTTGAGGGAGACCAGCTTCCTGTTTCAGTCTTCTTAACTCGGTGCACAGGCAGAAGTCACTTCCTGCTGAAACTGCTGCTGAGTTTCCAGAAAAGTTTTAACCCACCATCAACAAAACTCAGGATGTTGTAACTTTACCTACTGTGTTCAAGTTTTGGTTTATTTTTTGGTCTTCTGATTTTGGTGATTTTGCTTTCTACCATTGTTGCAAAGTTTACCAAGTATTTTTGGTCTAATTTCCTGAAATAAGACAAAACTAACAATTTAGCGAGATATACGAGTCATTAATTCCTTAATCGTGATGAGAAAGTTTTAATGATATACAAGGGAAACTAAATCACCATTTAGGAATTATTTATGTGAAGGAGTCCTTGCTACTTGTATGCTAGTTTTGTCTTATTTCAAGCGTATAAAGATGTTTGCAACAGAAACTTGGTAAGTTTTGTCCAAACTTATGTGAATAGCAATAACATATTTTGCTGGACGATAAATGGTCTCAGAATGATAAAATTGTTGTTTTTTTTAGAGCAATTTCATGTATTATGATGGTAAAAATAACACAGGAACAAACTGAAAAATCTGTAAACTTTACATTCTAGTGAACATTTAGCACTGGACCTGGAAAACATTTTAAATATGTAAAATTAACTGAAAATGTTCTTTGGACAAATTTCCAACTGTTCTTTGATTTAGTTATTTCATGTATTTTCAATTAAATTCCCAAATGTCTAACATACAAACAAACTTTTACCTTTTTTCTCACATTTGTCACAGTTAATAAATTAAAATGAAGACACTTCTCATGATTTCAAACATGTCAACATATCTGAACCTTTCCTCCTTCAGGTTATAAGTTAATTGGAAGTCACTCTGGAGTGAAGCTTTGCCGATGGACCAAGGTAAAAACAATTAGACATTTTCTACCAAGTCGGCCACCGAAGCTGCCTGAGTGACAACCGGAGGTCTGTTTGTGGTTTTAGTCCATGTTACGAGGGAGAGGAGGTTGTTACAAACACACGTTTTACGGCATCGAGTCGCATCGCTGCATGGAGACGACGCCCAGCCTGGCCTGCGCAAACAAATGCGTCTTCTGCTGGAGGTATGCAACCATTGCAGCACATAAAACTGTAAATATATGCATAAATCTGTGGCTAAGCATAAAACAGAGGCTGGTAGAGCAACCAGAGCTTGTACTAATGTAAGAGTCGTACTTCTTCAACATGTATTTACTCAAGTAAAAGTGAAAATATCCGTCCAAGAAATAGAAAGTATTTGGTAAAAAGTCAACTCAGTTACTGAGTAACTGATCAAATTATCAATCAGTTCATGTTTTAAAAAATTACATCATCAGATGCACCAAAATATAAAGTCAAGTTTAAATGTTTTGTATTTTAAAAAGCAGAATGACAATAATTCAGATAAGTAACAAAATCAGGCGAAATAAAATGTTTCTTTCAATGAAAAAAAAACAAAACGTTTTTTCATTCTTTGGATACAAGTGAGATAATCTGCCAGTGGAAATAGAGCTGTGTTGCTAGGTTACGGGCTGGGCTTGGCCGGGGTTGCTAGGTAACAGCGGTATATTGTGCCATCTATATTAAGGAATTATTTACTTCAAACAAGCCTCTAGATTTTTCTAAAGAGTTACTTTTAAGTTAGTTTTGTCTTATTTCCAGTGCACTGAGATATTTGCACTGAAAACCAGACAAATTTACTGCGTGAGATTTTGTGTTTTTGCAGTGTGGGCTTTGTTCTTGTGACTACAACCTGCTTTGACCAAATGCGCGTCTTCAGCTTCCCACCTGTTGGTGAATGAAAGTAATCATTGCGTTGAGCTGAAATGTGAACGCTGATTGGTTCTGAGCGTCGAGTCGCCTCCGGTTTGGTTTGAAACGGCGGCTGTGTGGAGCTGGAAAGGTCGGCGTCGGAGCGTGCCGCGGTGAAACCACGCGGCTGTCGCCACAGATCTGCCTTTCTGTCTGAAGGCCGATATGTGGGATGACAGGAAATGAGCTATTTCAGGGCGCAGATGCATCACTGCTCCTGCCTTCACCTCGCTGTCACAACAGCTGCTACGAGATTGTTGAGAGAAATATTAGTGGACTTGATGACGGTACTTGGAATAGGCCACACTGTCGTGATTTATTATAAATAGACATCAATGAGACAACCTTTCTCTTGTTTTAAAAGAGTGTATTTTCAATTACATTTGTTTTTTTTCTTATAAGGAAGACCTTACCAAAAAGGTAAATCATCTCAGATGTTATTGCGATAAACGATAATATTGTTATTTTGAGACCATTTTCAAGTAAAATCATGGTAATAATGGAATCAATAAGCAAGAAAAATCTCTCAACTATCAATAAATATTTAACTGGAATAATAAATAAATATGGAACTGGAAGACATTTTAAACATGAAATAAATGAAACAAACAATGAAAACAAGAAAGAAAATGTAAACAAAATTAGCTATTTGAGACCAAAACACCAGACTGAAAACTTTTATCGTCCAGTTTTTGGTAGAAAGAGAGAAAACGATAAATTATTGAGTTTGTTTTAATTTACGATGCGATTAATTGATTTATTAATTATTGTGAAAGGCGTCAGCTCGACATTATAATTTATAAGATAGAGTCAAATTGAGCATCTAAGGACATAAATATAGTTTAAAAAAAGAGAAATTTTACTAACGCTCATAGAAATCTCTAAAAACCCAGAAGTTTCAACTCAGACTTTAAAGATTTCAGTCGTATGAATATAAGATGCTCAAGTTTACTGGAAGATGATTAGAAAAAGACTAATCTCCATGGCAACCATTTTGCTGTGCAAAACGCTTGTTTGGACCTAGCCCCGCCCTCGACTCACAGCTCCTCCCCCACTCAGCTCCTTCAGACTAGCCAGCAGTAATTAGCAAACATCTAACTGGTCTCAGTGAAACCAGTTATTAAAGGGTTAATGAAGGAGCCATGTTGTCACGACTTCCTGAAGGCGGAGCTTCAGAAAGAGAAGGTTTTTTTTAAAGAGACAGAGGCCCAATTTCAAGGCGTTAAAATACAAAGTCAAATTTATTTAAAGTTATTTGATATGTATCGCAACTAAAGGTTTATTTTTGCCATAAAGTGTTTTCCCCTTTAAACAATATTAACTCCAGTATGTTGACATATAACAGCAGGTGTGAATAAGATGCAGGATCAGGTTAAAAGCTTCTTACTCAAACTTCTTCTTCTCCTCGTTTCTCTCGTTTCGTCTCTGACTAACAGACACCACACCAACCCGGTCGGCACCGAGTGGCGCTGGAAAATGGACCCGGCAGAGAAAATCCTGCAGGATTCCCTGGAGAAGCACCAGAACATGATCCGGCAGTTCAGAGGTGAGCGCTCCAGCAGGTTCTGGGTCGGGCGCGGAGCGCGTGACGCCGTTTGGACCTCAGGAAAACGTTCACAGCGACTCCAGATGCTGCCTCTGTTTATCACTTCGCTTCTGTTTGCTGCTCACGACCTTTTGCAACGTTGAGTGTAATGAAGCGGAGAGAAGATTAAAATGTGTCTGTTGGGCCTGCTGTTTTGGTTAAAGTACCTCATAAATCACTGCTCAGACTGAGTCCCACACACACGCTGTGTATTTTCTCCATTTGGCTCTCCTGACTTCACTTTCTGTGGTTTCTGCTGAGCTGAGACGCTGGAAGCCTTTAGACGTTTTCTGAAAAGAAAGGAGAGCAAACATCACGAGTTTTGGAGTTTGATCTGATTCCAGGTTGGAAGAGAGCAGCAAAAATAAAAATTTATCTTCATCCCAGGAGTAAAATTTGGCCATATTTTGAGCTAAGAGGCGGTAAGCTCCCTTTAGACTTTTCTGAAAGTAAGAACAATCTAATTGGGGAAAATGTTTTTCATGTTGTTAAATTGAAAGGTTTTAGAAAAATATTCCGAATAGAAATGTCCATTTGCATTCTGCATTGATCATGTGTCCTTTAAAACAGGATTTATGATTTCTAGTTTTAAAAATGTTTCCTTAATAATAATTTTATCTTTCCCTCACTTTAATTTCCTGCTTTCTCCTCTGTTTCTCATCTTTCCGAGCGCCCTTACTGTCAGACTGTCTCCTTGTTTTCCATCTGTTTCGAGGCCCAGCTGTTTGATTCGTGTTGTTATTTCTACCTGTACCTCTGCTCCGTTTGCCAGTTTGAGGTTTCTGACCTTTGGAGGGACGCTCTCTGTCCCTGCAGGCGTCCCTGGAGTGAAGCCGGAGCGATACGAGGAGGGCTTGGCCGCCAAGCACTGCGCCCTGTCCTTGGTGGGCGAGCCAATCATGTACCCAGAAATCAACACCTTTCTTCGCCTCCTCCACTCTCATCGCATCTCCAGTTTCCTGGTCACAAATGCTCAGTTCCCAGAGGAAATCAGGTGGGTAGAAAGCAGAAATAAACTCATTTTGCTCAGAAAAAGCCAAACTTTCCTTTCATTTTCTCTAATTTTTTGATATTTCCTTAATATTTGGTTGTTAACAAACGTTGAGGCTTTTGCTCTTACTTTCATTTGAGCGTTTGTTTATTTTGAATGTTTATTGATTTTATCTGTTCACTTTGTTGCAGCTAGTATTGTTTTAAAATTCTTTACGAATAAACATTGTCTCTAATTTTAGTTAAAAACATTTCTAATCTGTAGAAAATAGACAGTATGGCTGTGCATCCTTAAAAAGTCTTAAAATTCACACATCTTAAACTTAAGGCCTGAAAAAGTCTTAAGCTCATCACAAAAGTCCTTTGATATGTTAATGACAGGTCTTGAGAATGTGTGAGCTCAATTTATTTGCATATTGATCAACATGAACGCGTAACATAAATAAACCAGATTTAGCCGAAAATGATAATTTTTATGAAAATACAGCAGCATACACGACCTAAAATATATCATTTTGTACGTTCTGTGGGTTTATTCTGGAGCTATTGGAGCTATTGGAGGCTGTCGCTAACTAGCTGCTAATATACAATGGCTAACTAGCTTTTTTGTGTCTATCATAGGTAAGTGCAAATTTCTCGCCAGTTGACCGAATGAAGTTTGTCTATTTCTGTGGAGACATAAGTCTTAAATGTCTTTCATGGTGGCCTTAAAAAGCCTTAAATTTGAGTTGGTGAAAGCTGCAGAAATCCTGCTAGCATTGTATCTGGCTTTGCTGCAGCTATTATTGTTTTAAAGTGCTCTATAAATGTATAAGTAGTTGTATTGTTTCTGATTTCAGTTAAAAACATTCTAAACTTCAGAAAATAACTTTTATTTAGATGCATCATTAAAAAGTCTTAAATTGATGTACTTAAAAAATTAAGGCCTTAAAATGTTTTCAACCCATTTAATATGTCATTGTGAATTTGTAAATTTTATTCATTTATCATGGGGACAGTATGTTTTTTTTTTAGTTGCACTCACTACATATGTATTTGAGGCTACCGCTAACTAGCTTCTAATTTACCCTTGCTAACGAACTTGCTAACTAGCTTTCTGTCATGAGTAAGTGCAAATCCAGTTGACCAGAGGAAGTTTGTGCATTTCTTTGGAGGTTTAGGCCTTAAACTCCATTCATAAGGGTCTTAAAAGTCTTAGAAAGTCTTAATTTGAGTTGGGGAAAGCTGCAGAAACCCTGCTAGGAAATGTCTGGCTGCCTGGTGGCAACATATAAATAAAGGAGCGTTGTTAGAGAGTTTTTAGTTTGAGTATGTGGAGCAGCTTGGCTGCCTCCAAGATGCATAAAGAAGTCAGAGAGGAAGTTTGAGATGAGAACAGAGAGAACCGGTAAGTTGTGGCCTGACAGAAAGCTCTGGCCTTCACACTTTTCAGAACTTTTGCTGAATCTGAAATAATTTTTTCCTGATTCAGAACATGACATATCTTATAGTAAAAGTCAGGATTTTGATGGAGCTGGACATTTATCTTTAAAAAACAGTAAAATCTCTGAGAAGCTCTCTGAAAGTGAAATGTCAGAGAGTTTTTCTTTTGGAGAGTTCAAATGAATTTTGCGATGCTCAGCATCTTTAAACCTCTCAATCCAGAACCACTTCAAGGTCGTGGTGAAGACACGCCGCGCTGGCACAGCCGGTAGCTCAGCTAACCAGCCTGTCAGCGGCTCACTTATCACCCGTCCTTCGAGGTGAAGACAGGACAACAGTCAGCAGCTAGTTTTTATTTCCAGCTGAGCTGCTGGGTGAAGATGAGCCGTTTCTCTCAGGATGTGGAGAAATCGCCTTTTTACAGTCGTCCTTGTCATTTAGAGACGCGTTTCTCTCCATGGGCGTCGTAGCAATAAACCCGTTAAGGCCTTAAACGTTAGCTCTCTCCTCCCAACAGCCATAACTATCTCCAATAACTGAATGAATGACAACATTTAATTAAATCAATGAGTTTGAAACATTTCGCTCTGCATAATGAATCAATACGAGTTTTAACTTTTGAAGCAAGTGACTGCATGTTGGATTTTGTCCCGTGTTGAGCTGCAGTGGTAGGAACGCGCGCGTCCTGTTAGCGGTTTGGTCTTATGGAAAGCCGAAACGCGTGTGCACACTTTGTTCCTGTTCTTCCAGGAAACTGGTGCCGGTGACTCAGCTGTACGTCAGTGTGGATGCCAGCACCAGGGACAGCCTGAAGAAGATTGATCGGCCTCTTTTTAAGGACTTCTGGCCTCGTTTCCTCGACTGCCTCAGGGCTTTGGGGGAGAAAGTAAGTTCTGCTGGTTGTAATGTTGTTGCTCTGCAGCTTTTAGATGCTGCAATGAATCCATTGCAGGCGTGATGAAACCACATGATAGGAAGTATTTCTTTATTCTTGCAAAGCTACTTTTACTCTTCCCACTGCAAACAGAATCTCTCCAGGTATTTTCTAATTTCTAGTGGAAATATCTTAAAAACTAAATACATAACTTTTCAGCAATAGGACTTTGTTTTAAATAATTCCTTAATAAGTTTCTTTGGCAGATAATTTCACTGATAACAAGACATTTTTGCCTCATTTATCTCCCAGTGAAATAAGTTCTTTCATCAGAGTCAAAGCAATTATTTACATAAACTCCTATAAGTCGCTAAAAAGTTAAATTTGTCTTATTTTAACTGGACCAAAATTACTTGGTAAGATTTTGTGTTTTTGCAGTGTCCAAACCACATCAAAAATGCGTTTTTACAATTTTAATGAATATATTTTATCTGTAAATTGTGAAAAAAAACTAAAAAAACTTCCTACTTTTATTTGCTCTGCATATTTAATTACGTATTTTTGGTCATTTGATTTTCCTTCATGCTTTTATGACTCTAACTGCAGAGAAGAGCTCATGGAAAACAGTTCAGTTGTATTTTGAATCGGTTCCTCATTCGGTCCATGTTCAATTAAATAACATTTTTTTCTCATTGACTCGAACTTTGGCTTCTGTGAAACCAAGATAAGACGATACTCTGCCTCCAGACGGGATCGATTATTTTTATGAGCAAAACATCTTTAATTTGAAACGGCCATAAAGTCGAAGATCTGCTGTTCTTGTTCTTAAAAACCCGACCAGTTCTTCGCCTTCGATCGCCTGGATCGATTCTGTGTTAGTGTTTCACTAAAGGAGGAAGAAAAAGCAGCGATTTGACGAACAGCCGAGCCGCCAAAGGAAGAACCGTGGGCTTCAGTCTCTCAGAGGAGACATCATCACACTCTGCTGCTTATTTAAAGCTTTTGCAAGCAAGTAGCAAATTTATTACTCAGCTTCAGATGTGGGCAAATGCAAATGTTGAGACTGATCACCTGGGATCTATCATTTAACTTTAATTTCGCCTTGATCATCATTTTTACTGCAACACTACATAAAACGATACACAGGAGGAAACTGCAGCGGTTTGGAGCTTCATTTATCCTTAATGCATCAAGTAAAGATAAAATACTCAGTAAGTTCATTTTCTGTGGCCTTTAACAGCAAAAAGATTCACTCAGTCACCAAAAACCTTGTAATGGAGTCACATTATAGATTTTAAAAACGTTAAAACGTGTTTCTTGCACAAACGGATTCAGTTTGAGGCTTTTAGACGGATTCCTCCGAACGAACGGTTAATTTTGTTTTTTCCATTTCAGCCCAAGCACTTAAAAAAACAGTTTAAAGTTCTTTTGGCGTCTGTTTCAAAGCCCTCTCGATTGTTAAGTCGCAATCAGCGGGCACTGCGCTGTTGCCTAGCAACACAAGCTGATTTCCAGCACGTTTGGTCAGCTGGTTTTATCGCTGTACAATGGCTGCTGGAAAAGGCAAGTGTTTTGCTGTCGACTTACCGTCCAGAAACCACTTCCTGCTTTCTGGTTGGTTGTGCAGGAGGCTCCACTTCTGCTTTTCAAAGCTGTACGGTGGTAGTTTTTGTCCTCTTGACATAGTTGGGTAACACAGATGAAACCAGAAGTTTCAAATATGCAAACTTCACCGTCTGAAGTTAAATCAGACCAAACTTCTCCTGTTTTGGGTTAAATTATTTCTATTTCCCAAAAGCCAAAATAACGAGAGATTTATTTATTATTGTCCTCGGGATAAGACATGAAGCTCAAAATCTAAAATATTGATCAAACTCAAACTATTTAATTTAATATAAATACGTCACACGGTTTGCAAAACCTTTTCTTTAAAATCAGAACATCTGGAAACAAATTAACTGTTTTATTATATATTTTTTACTGAAGCTCTGTATTTTTATTCCGTATCAGTTTGATGCTCCAGATACATTATTACATCAGCAGATTGTAATTATTTAATTGGATTATTTAAGTATTTGTGGGTCAGTTAAAAGTTTTTTTGAAAGGAAGACTGCATATCACTGGATACGATAAGGAAAACTTACTTAATCCTCCTGAAGGAAAAAAGATTAAATTGTGTGGATTATATTTAGATCTTAATTGTTGCAGATTATAAATCAAATTAATCAGAAATTTACCTGTTAAAATGCTGTAATTTTGTCATCTCACATTTCGGTTGTTTATGCGCCTTCCAGATATAAGAGTCTAATAATAAAGTTTTATTTTTCCGTGGCGTTGCCGTCCTCCGTTACTCCACCTGGCCTCCCGCCATCCCGCCGTCCTGCCGGCGCTTTGGGAGTTGTCAGAGTTGTGCGTCCGTGTCAGATTTGGAACGGAGGCATCTTGAAATATCTCACCTCCCTGCTGCTGCGGGCCAATTATCCTCGTCTCTGCTGGGCTGAAAGGACCTAAAGCCACAGAAAACCTTCCAGCGCCAGGCAGAAATTGGAGGGAAATGAACTGAAAGCTGCAGTCTCTCTCTCTTTCATCCTTTCTTTGTTTGCCTGGTGTTGTTGTTTATACACCGGCGGGCAGCAGAAACCACTGAAAAAGATCAATTTATCCACTTTTTTCTTTTTTTTTGAACCGCCATTTCTTATGATCATTTTTCCTCACCGTCATGTTTCTCTTACTGCAACCTGAATATATATAAATCAGAATATATATATATATTTTGCGTGCTTTCCAAATATTTGTGACTTGTGTGGGAATGCATGACGTTTGAACTCCAAACGTCACGCATTCCCAGTAGGTGGCGCTGTAGGAGCCATTGTTTAACCACCAGAGGGCGTATTGTGTTTTGTTTCTGAGTGTCTGGGCGGGGGGATGGGTTATTTAAGGTCAATCATAGTGGTGTTCAGGTGTTGACATTTGGGAAAGAGGACACAGTTTTTTGCTGTGTTTGGTTGAGGGTTAGATGACGAACTTATGTGTATGTAAATGGCAATTGTAATAAAAAGACTTTGATACAAAAGAAGACGGCATTCTGAATCTTAAACCGAACGCACGTATCAAACGAACTACCTCCAAAGCCAACCATCAGTAGCTCTAAAATAGAAGATTTCGGACGCTACAGGCGCAATAACGTCACATGCACAGAGCATGCTCAGTGTCCTATCATGAAGAAGAAGAAGCGTTGATGCTAATGGTGGAGCGAATCTTACAATTTTAAAAGACCAGATTCGTATCGGCTCCAAAAATCCGATCTGTGTTGTTCAGACTGTGGTGAAAAGATCAAATTCAGATCAAAACAATCGGAAAAGATTCACATGTACAGAATCGGTTCAGTGGTTTAATTACTTGGAAGCTTAACGATTTGCTCACACGTTCCCGTAACGCGCAACTTATTTCTGTGACGACGTATCGCTCCAAATTATGTTGTTTTTTGTTTTTTTTTAAAATTTGATTGGATTTATTTATTTATTTCAAACAAATATTTTAAAAACAACAAAACGAGGAATAAGTAGGACAGAGAAAACTTGTGCAAACATGAACAAGAACAAAATAATTAGCTTACCGCAACGTTTCTGTTCAAAAAACAGAAAACTTATTTAATTAAAATGTTAAAAGTTTTATTTTTCCTTCAATCGAAAGCAACGTGGTGCATATTTTGAGTGGAAGAGTTTATGTACGAACTCACTGAGAATTGAAAAGAGAATCAAATCGATGAGATCAATATTGGTGTCGGTATCAATAAATTCCCTCCGGGCTGCAGAGTGATGGCAGCCATATTATCCTCCTCCATGTTGTCACATAATACAGCAGAAATATTTTAAGCCTTTTTGTTTCTATTATTTATTGAAATAAATCCCCGTCTGCCGCGGATCTTTTTCTTTTCAGATTTTTTTTCTAGGACGGATTTTACTTGAATTTTAGATGTGACAGAATAATTTTGTTATTTATGAGCAGTAACCGCCAGCGTTTTAACTCAAATCTTTAAATTATGTATTAGAAATTCAGTACAAACAGTTTAGGGCGAGATGCGACTTTTTCCTCTTTTTTATTTTTTATATTTTAGATATTTTAATCAATAATTCCCTTCTGTCTGGTTATCAAACTTTTACTTTGGATTATTTTTGCTTCTTTCCAGTAGTTCTTTTAAATTTACACAACTTATCTGGATCCTCTTTAGATCCAAAGATAATAACTTCAGTTTTGTTTCAGCTGGAGAAAGTTTTTGCACAGCAACACATTTTTCTGCTTTTAGCTTCAGTTCACTGATTGGACGGTTCATAGATATTGAATGAGGGGTTCTAGGATTGAGCCCTGGAGTTCCCCACATGTGACCTCTGACCTCTTTGATGAGAAGTTTCCGACTGAATCAAAATAAATCCTTGTTCTTTACGTAAGATTTGAACCAAAATGCTCATTTGGATTTCTGAGTTTTTTTACTTTTATCACCTCTGCGTGTTTCTTCCCTCGTCCAGAAGCAGAGGACGGTTTACCGCCTGACGCTGGTGAAGGCCTGGAACGTGGAGGAGCTGCAGGCCTACGCCGAGCTCATCGCTCTGGGTCAGCCCGACTTCATCGAGGTCAAGGTGAGGCTCCAACAATATCTGTACATTCCTGCACTTTTCAATCAGTCGCGTTTTATTTCTATAGCACGTTTCAGCAACAGCAGTTCAAAGTGCTTCATGTCACAAAAACACTTTTCCAAATTTCACCATTTACACGTCAAAATGATGGTCAGTGTTTATTGTGGTACAATAACAACTCTTAATTTAAAGGAACTCAGTGTTTCGGGTGTTTTGCTGCTTTATTGGTTGGGCATTTATGATGATTTTAAGAACAGAACATCAGGCTCAGTTCAGGCAATAATCAGGCTTGAGGTGTAATTTGCTATTATCAATAAGTGATCGCTGTGTTGGATTAGCTGCTGCTGCTTTTAGCTAAGCTAACATTAGCTAATTTAAACACCTGCTTTGCTGGTGCTCTTCCTGTCGGAGTTGGTGTTTAGGTCGCCTTTTTTATTTTCATAGTCAAGCTAGCATAGCTGACCTAATTCTGTTCTTTATGAATTAAAACTTCTTCCTTTCCTCACTATCTCGTTGTTATAGTGTTAATAATTAGTATCAAAGCAATGCATCCCTTTTTTTTCATATGCGACTCAAACATTCAAGATTTAGTGGGTTATTTCTACATCTTTAAGCTAAAACCAATGCTAGTCATCATCGGCTAGCAGCTATTTACCTTCCAGCGGAGAGATGTGACGTCGTGCTGCAATGGGTTCATATATAGATTAGATTATAGGTTTAATTTTGAAAATATTTATTAAATTATTGTCGAACAACCAACTGAATGTGGATTTTTCTTGCTGTCGCCATTTTGCGTACTAGCTTAGCATAGCCACCAGGAGGAGAATGGAGCGCCATAATTTGCCACTTACGTTCAAAAGACTAATAAATAAATACGTATACATTTTATATGCAGTGTTAGTTTTATAAGTGCACCAGATAATTCCATCTATTTACAGTTTTCCACCAGTAATCACTGTTTTTATTTATTTCAGTAAACAAAAATGTTTTCTCAATTTCAGTTTTCATAATTTCATTGGTTGCAGTTAATAACTTTGAACTGAGGATGAGTCCAGGCTGTAGTTCAGTGTGACACTGATTCATCTTCCTCATAGATCCACATCAACCAGAGTTGATATTCAGCGCCGCCTAATTTCAATTCCACTGCACAAGAGCAAGTGAATTAATTTGGACAGGTCGTTTTGGAGACCTCATGCCTTTTGTTCATGAATACTAGCCTCAAACTCTCTTCCCATTTGGTGCTGCCGTCATTTCCAGCGCAGAATGAAAAGCTTCCCACAGCCAGCATTAGTATTCATGAAAAGCCTGTTCCCACACAAGACGAATTTCCCACATCCTCTAATTTAGACAGCATTTTGGCTACTTGACAGTCGAGTTTCAATGCTTGATATTCTCCTCAGGGTGACGACTTTCATTAATTCAAACCGGTTGGTGGTGAATTGAACCCAAAGCTGAAAATAAAACAGAAAAGAATAGAAATCACCTTTCACAAAGCGACGGGTACGTCGAATTATGTAGCTTCATACAAAAACAGAAAACAGAAAGCAAGGTAAATATACAGCTATTCGAAATAGAATACAACTGTTTAAATAAAGAAAAAAAAAACAGATTATAAGCAAGCAGTGTAAATAATAGCAAACGACAGCAGGGATGTAATCACTTAAATTCAAAATGTGAATGTTTTTGTACAGTTTTGGCTTAATTACTCCTCTAATAATGTTTTTATGACCCTTTTTAGAGTCAGTATCCTCTAGTTAATGGCGAATTGATTATTTCAATAATCATGATTAATCCGAATAATTCTCCCAGCAATCTCAAACACGGCAAAACAACCCAATTTTACTAAACGCAGAAATATCTTGGTACACTTAAAATACACCGAAACTAACTTACAAGTAACTTTTCAGCAAGAAATAAGAGCTTAAGTCAGTAATTCTTTAATGTTGGTTGAAAAGAGCTACAGAGTTGATTATTCCAATTTTTTCATAATCAACGGTCACAGTTGCCTAGCAACCTCTGCCGAAACCGGCCCGTTGCCTAGCAACGCAGTTCTAGTTCCATTAGAACTTCATTTTATAAATTACTTAATTTATTAAACGGGAAAATGTCTGCCAATGCAACCAGTACATTTTCATCAATATTAAGGAACCATTGATATAAACCAAACTCCTGTAAAGTTAGTTTTGTCTTATTTCAAGTGCAATAAGATAAGATATTTGCACGAGAAACTTGGCAAGAGTGTTTTATATCGTTGGCTTGGAAACAATTAATTGTGATTATTAAAATAAATAATCATTAACTAGGTGACACCGAGTCTAAAAAAGGTAATTTGCTTAAATGAAAACATTTTTAGAGTAGCAATTAAGCAAAAACTGTACAAAAGTATGCACCTTCTTCATTTAATGCAAAATCAAGCAATAGATTCCACCCAGATCTCAGCAAGTGGCAAAGATTTAGCTTCATGTCAGTTAAATTCCCCAAAAAAAGAAAAAATATTCTATTAAACACCTTTTTCTCACAGTTTTTAATCGTTTAAGCCAGAAAATAATCGCCAGATCACGGGTTTGATGTTGAGTCGAGCAGGAAAAGATGAACTTTTTATAGTTAAAAGTATTTTTTTAACCTGCAGACGCATCAACAAACGATCAAACGTTCACTAAAGGAAAGCTGAGTTGTTGCACTTTAGGCAGTAAATGCTCATTTTGTTCATTTAAAAAAGGGAATATTTTAGAATATTGCAAATTTATTGTGGAAAGACAGAAAACAATAATAAGTCAGTAACAAAACGACACTAGTCAACGTTTAACAGGAAGCTTTGTTCAGCTGCTTTTCTTTCTGATAAATCTTTTTTTTTCTGTCTGCTGTAATAAAGCCAGCAGCTCAAACTGTTATCTCTCTTTTCTCTGCTGTGCTCTCGTTGGGAAAATGGCTGCGGCGTGCTGAGCGGTTAACGGGATTCATTTCAGGGCTGTTATTACATCAATGAACCCAAAACTGTGACCCTGTAGGGAAGACTTTGTTCTTGCAAGGAGCTACTGATGTCTCCACTCTGATATTCAGCTGTGAGCTTCCAGTATCACAGCAGAAACCAGAAGCTTGGAAGAAACTTTCTGCTGACTCATCATGGGTGAGGTTTAAATTTGGCTGCTGACCCCGACCTGCGACATTCGTGCAACATTTCATCTGAAAGGGTTTGCATAAGACTGACCGGACACGTTTTATTAACATGAATAAATAATGCCACTTTTATTGCAACTTTGCTTCAAAAGTGTCATTATTTTTCAAATAATGCAAAGTTGATAGTTTGAATGGACTTTTAATGCAAGTTTTAACTTGACTTTGCTTTGAAAGTGTCATTATTTACCAAATGACACTTTATGGCAACAGTCAAACATTCATGTTTATGACTGTCATGTCAGTTTTACGCAGCCCTTCAAATAAAATGTTACTGACATTTTTCTTCTGCTTTACGTGTAAAATGTGATGCTAAATCTCAATTTTTGGGAACTTGTTGCTGTTTTCATTGACGGCAATGAACAAGTTATCATTTTGTTGTTTATTGCTGGGGGCCCCTTTCAGCGTGATGCAACACAGATAACATCCTGCCCCCATCTCCCTGCTGCTGGGCAAACAGATGCTGCTAGCCGAGCGCTAGCATCGGTTTCAGCTGCTAAGCTGTCAACACAATGCGCTAAAACTTGAAAGTACGCCTGATATGTAAAAGAAAAACGGATGCAGTGCTTTGCTAACTGTCAACACAACAATTAGGTAACAAGGTCTAAACAAGTTTTAATGAAGTAAAGAAAATAGTGAAGGAGTTAGCATAGTTCAGTTATGCTAGTTTGACTTTGACAACCTTGGCATAAGGATGTGCTGTGGAATGTTCGGGTTCAGTTACAAAATAAAACGGTGACCCACTCGCCCACTCTGACAGATCATCAGTGGAGCAGGTGTTTAAATTAGCTCCAGTGTTAGCCTAGCCAGTAGCAGCGCCAGCTAACGTACCTCAGAGATCGCTTATCAATAATTGTAAGATAAAAATCAAGCCTGGAAACATAAAACTGAATGTTTTCTTCTTTGTGTGGGAAATGTGTTTTTTAGTGTTGAATCCTGACACAATAAAGCAGCGGTGTTGTCAGTCGCCATGGCAACGAGCTGACAGAGAGAAAAAAAGTAGTTTGGAGTTGCTCTTTAACATTTTTTTTGCGTAATTCTTCCCTTTGCTGTGTTGCACTGCTCTAATTAGTAATACCTGCATCTCCAGGTGTCATTTAGTTGCAATAATCGCTGCATCGCGGCTGTAATGGATGTAAAACAATCGTCTATTCACCCTCCAACGTTGTGCACATGAATGGATCTACACCTGAATATTCACCCCAAAAGCATCTTGTAAAAGTAAGACTGAAAGTCATGTCTGTAGTTTTTAGTTCCCATCTTTACAAAGATGTTTGATTCAATTTGAATTATCTCTTGACCTCTTGCACGACCCTGAAAAGTTTCAGTTGCATTGTGCGGATAATCTCTCTATTCTTCTTTTCCACGCTGTCAGTCGAATCGCTTTCGTCTTTTCTCCCCTCTTAATTATCTTTTCTTCCTCCTCTTATCTTCCTGACCCGTCGCTTCCCCTCTTCCTGCCTGTGAGCGCCTCTGTATTGTGACGAGATAAGAACCGTCGGCCGCGCCGAGCCGCAGGCGGTTCATCGGCTTCATCATGAGCCCAGTAATTGGTGCATCGCGGCTCGGACTGGAAACGGTGTGACAGAGCTGCTCAATCACACAATCGGCTCTAAAATTAGCTGTCACCGCTGATGGATGGAAAGCTGCTGCAGCTGCAGTTCAGCTGCACTTAAGATAATGGAAACTTCTTACATGTTGTTCTGATATCCAGGCCTATAATCATAACATTTAAATAAACACAGATACAGTTAAAAAACCTGCATTTCTTTAATGTGTTTCATTGTCATTTTATGCCTCAGTTCAACACAAAGTGACTTAATTCTTCTAAAAAGCAGATTTACAATTACAAGAAATAAACAAGTAAAAGTGCAGATATATTTTTTATTAATTTCAGACAAAAAGTGGATTTTATATATATATATATATATATATATATATATATATATATATATATATATATCTTCATTTCACAGAGTGAAATATTTCAAGCTTTTATTTCTTGTAATTTTTTAAATAATATCCTTCAGTTTAATTTGAATTCATTTATAATTTTATGAATTATCAATCTGTATCCTGTTAACCATCTTTTTCTCCCAGTTATTAATTGTTTAATCCAGAAAGTAATCACCAGATCACGGGTTTGATGAGTCGAGCAGGAAAAGATGAACTTTTTGTAGTTATAAGTATTTTTTTTTATCTGCAGACGCATCAACAAACGATCAAACGTTCACTGAGTTGTTGCACTCTAGGCAATAAATGCTCATTTTGTTCATTTAAAAAGGGAATATTTTAGAATGTTGCAAATTTATTGTGGAAAGACAGAAAATAATAATAAGTCAGTAACAAAACGACAATAGTTTAACAGGAAGCTTTATAATAGTCTGTTTCTAAATTTATAAATAATGATACAATAATGATATTTTCTTTCACAGATCATAGTTTGGATCTATAGAAACAGTAAATTACGTGTTCGGTGTGATTCGGCGCCATCATCCAGTCTCATTCTAGTCAGTGTGAGATTTACGTTCTGCCTGGAGAACCGGCGCCGATTCCTGTCCTGCTGGAAGAATCGGACCATCAGAGGGAAAACATTCTGCCAGCGGCGTAAATGAGATAAATCTGCTGCGGCTCGTCGGCCTGCAACTTCAGCAATCAATACTGACGATTTCCTGAAGAGGTTATTGAAACCAGATAGGAGGGGTTGATTCCTCGCTTCTGCGCGACTCGGTTGATACCAAACATAAAGTAATTTTCAATCTCAGTCGTTGCCCGACTCGATGTGATTTATACCAAACGCTGGAGAGATGATCTTTATTCAGAGGGCCTCCAGGCAAGGCTGATAACCCCAAGGTCTTTCATCAGATCAGCGCGGCGTTGCCGCCCTTGCCCCCAGCCGCCGCCCTTGCCCCCAGCCGCCGCCCTTGCCCCCAGCCGCCGCCTTAATGTCTGTTGCAGAAATAAAACCGCTGCTGACGCGGGTCGCTCTGCTTTTGTTTTTGTCCAGATTCACACGCAGCCGTTCAGCCTCACATACCCAACACTTCATGTCTGATCGGACGGAATAGGGAGATTTTTAATGAGTTGATCATTAATTTGCTGCACCGTCAGTTTATCACTGAAGCTGCTGCAAAAACAAAAAGTGTTTTTGGTGCAAATATCTTAGTACACTTGAAATGAGACAAAACGAACCTATAAGTAACTTTTGTTTGAAATAATTCCTTAATATTGATGAAGTTTTAGGGCAGATTATTTCACTTATAACAAGGCGAAAATATCTTGTTATAAGGGAAATATTCTAAAAACTGCTACTTTCTCATCAATATTAAGGGATTATTTACTTTATCCTGTTTAAAAGCTACTTTTTCTGTTGTTTTGCAGTTTTCTGCATGACTTTGCACTAATCTGGAATAAACAAACTGACAGATTAAAAACAACAAATAACTTTGTTGTTGCGTTCATTTGTCTTATTTATTCAAAACTGAAACGGCAAAAAAGGGTTTTTTGCTTATTTGTCCCAAAACTTTTTGATTGAATTAACTTCAAACTGATTTTCTCTGATTTTCCTTTCTAGTCCAAACATTGTAATAAACAAGTCACTTGGGTTGAGTCAGTAATTCCTTAATATTAATGAAGAAGTTGTAACATTGCACTGCGCCGTTACCTAGCAACCCCAGCCATGCCAGCCTGTCGCCTAGCAACCCAGTTCTAGTTCCATTGGCAGATTATTTCACTTATAACATGGAAAAATATCTCGTTATAAATGCAATAATCTGCACTTTTTCATCAATATTAAGGAATTATTTACTAAATCTCGCTGAAAAGTTGCTTGTAAGTCAGTTTTGTGTTATTTCAAGTGTGCCGTTATATTTGCAGCAGAACCTGGGCTAAACGTTCTGGGTGACGTGTCCTTGTCCGTTTCAGGGCGTGACGTACTGCGGGGAAAGCTCGGCCAGCAGCCTGACCATGGCGAACGTTCCCTGGCACCAGGAAGTGGTCGCCTTCGTCCAGCAGCTGGCCGACATGCTGCCCGGCTACCAGGTGGCCTGTGAGCACGAGCACTCCAACTGTTTGCTCATCGCACACAGTAAGGTAAGGAGACCTCAGCTGCCGGGCGCAGATGAAAAACCCAACAAGACGCGGTACAAGATGTACAAAAAATCGAATATATGTTTTCCTCTTTGGGTTCAGCAAAATGGGTTTCAAAGAAATCACGTTTTTAACGTTTACGTCAGAAAAGTTTCTGCTCTGCAGGGACAGGAAGAACATCATTTGGACTCGGTTTTATCAGGGTTTTTTTAAGGGATTTATACTTTTCAGAACACGCTGTTCCACAGGCGAAGCCTTCCACTCAGGGGAGTTTCATTCGTAAAAGTATTTATGTGAAATATTACCGCTGTTTGGTGCTCAGGTGCAGCAGAGGATGATGGATTGAGAGAATGTCATGTGAGTCGTGTTCAGAACAAAATCCACCGTCAAACTGTGAGGAGGTGATTCTCATTTCTGTCGCCTTTGGTTCCTCCAGAAACATTCAGCTGAGGAGAAAACAGGCTTTTAATTTCAAACATCCATGTTCATCAATACAAAATGAATAATACTGATGTGGGCAGTGACATGTAAAACTGCCGAACTCAACGGCTCCAGACGATTTTAGACAATAAGTTACTGGTTTTTTTTGGTGTCTGGAAAATGAGCCCTTTCAAAAACCTCCTCAATGTAACATCACCAATCAGCTGTTTGTCCTGTTACCTAGCAACCCAAGCTGAGCTCCAGCATGTTTGAAGCGTTCTGCGATGAAAAGAGAAGCGTTTTGTTGTTGGCTTAACATCCATTCTTGTTGTGCAGGAGGCTCCACTTCTGCTTTTCAAAGACGTATATCTGTATAATTGCGCATCTGCTTGCAGCCATTGTCCCGTTGCGTTTTGGGGGCGTGGCCAGCAGCAGCTGATTTGGATTTAAAGTGACAGGAGGCAATAAAACAGCTCATTCTGAAAATAGGCAAAAGTAACCAGGCTAAAATATGAAGATTTAAGTGATTTGGTGTGAAAAATGGATTCAATGTGTTTTGTATGAGCCATAGATCTATCCTAACCTGTGCAAGGAAACATAATAGGTCTCCTTCAACAATGTAAAAGTGCAAAATTATCCCTCAGCAAACTTCTGATGCGTTCTCAGCGTTTTCTGGTGGTTTTTAGACAGAATGTTGGACATTAAACTCCTGTTAAAACTGGAGGTTCTGGTCCAGGTTTTAATGCATTTTGCACACAAAGGAGCAAAATCCTGCTGCAGATAAAACCACAGCTGTGCTAATTGGTCCCTAACGATCAGGAACAGGATGTGAGGAAACTCTGGGATCGTAAATTATCATGAACAGCTAAACGATAATTTACTGGGCAAATTTCAGAAACATTTATGCAAAACGGTTTAGAGGATAGAAAATGAAACCTGAGAGGATTGCACAACATAAAAACATGTCAGGCAGTTACATTTAAAATAAATGTTTATTAGTTGGTTTATTTGATGAAAAGCTGCTGTAAACAAAATTAGTTTTTAATTTGATTGTGTTTATTTCTAGTGCCGTCATGAAGCACTTAAAAAAATCATAGTAACAAATTTTACTGGAGGAAAAATCGTCCTGCAAATTATCACAATAAATTATAGGATTGTTGTTTTGAGACTATTTTCAAATATATTGATCATGGCCTAAAAATGCAAGTTAAAAAAATCATTTTATTTTTAAGTAGATAACTTTTTAAAAAATAAAATAATTTTTATATTTAATGGAGTAGAAAATGATTTATGTTTATTTTTCTTTAATTGTGCTTCTACATTACTAAAATCTGAACTGTTTGCACAAAACTTGATGGTAAAGAACAATTTATTGTTTTATTTTTATTTGTTTGACGTCGTTGGAAAGGTGAGAATCCACAAGTTCAGAATCTGTAAACAACTCAAAACGATTCGTTTTGACGTATTTGTGACAATAAGTGAATTAAGAGACAAATATTTTCATATCGGACTTAAGTTGATACATTTCCGATCAAATGGAATCTAATTTACTGATGAACAATAATTAATGACTTTTAGTTTTGTCTTGCATAATCCAACGGATTTCAAAGGGATTTTTGTTCCTGGTGCAAAACAAGTTTACAATTCAACATGACAGAAAATGAGAGATATCAAAGTTTTAAAAAGTGCTTTACAGTCTCATTTTGTTTTGTTTTTTTGCCTGTTTGTCTGCAGCAAGTTGCAATATTTCCTTTTATTTGTCGTTGGGGTTATTGGATCCTGTTTCTGTCTCTGTTCTGACTCTGCCAGACATGTTCGTCCTCTTAAATTAGAAAAAAAAAACAATATTTTTCCTTCACTCTGTCAAAACGAAAGGTGCAGATGAAACGACAGCGAGCGCATAAACTGATTCTGTTCCATCCAGCTTCGATTTAAACCCTGATTTAAAATCCTCGTCTGGAAACAGGTGAGAAGCAAAAAATAGTAGAGACTCTGTTACTATCAGCAAGAGTCCATTAACTAAAGCAGCATGAGATCTTGTTCTCTCCCTGGATTTGCTTTGTTCTTGGAAATATTAGCCAGGCTGAGTGAAAATCATCCCGTCTCATTACCGGGAACGCTGGTTCCCAACAGGCGTTTCTTCTCAGGCCTCATTAACAATGCAGCAGGTTGGGTTTATTTTTTCCTCTAATGTCACTCCGTAAAGTACCGACCGCTTCCAGTCGATGCTTCCTCAGCAGGAAGGTCGTCTGCAGTGCAAATAAGTGTTAGTCCTCCGACGCGTTCGTGCTGGATCTGTTTTAATTACTTTTGTGATTAAAAATAAAACAATATTAGGAATAATGTGAGTTTCCAGTCGCCTGCTGGGCCAGTGGAGCTGCTATTTGTTCGGTTCGGTCCGTTCCCAGGATGCCGCTCCAGTCAGCCTGACCTCTTTCAAAATTGAACTTTGCTGGACAGTTTGCCCTGCTGCACATTGAGCTTCCTCTTGATTCGACTCTTTTCGCTGCAAAAATATCCCAACTTACTTCAACATATCCACATTTTCTTTTTTAGGTTGCAGCTCGGACCTTCGCGATGAGAAATCGATCAGTTAATCGATCAGTTAATCGATCAGTTAATCGCATGATGGATTAAAATGAGCTCAGGAATTTCTATTGCATTTATTTTTCTCTTTCTTTTGGTACCAAAAACTGAACAATGAAAGTCTCAAAATTGGTGTTTTGGTCTCAGCTCCACATTTTCTGAGGGACAGTTTTATTTACAGACGTTCAAAATCAGTTTTATCTGCTGTTTCTGTTATTTTGTTTATTTATTTTGGATATTTCAAACGTTAAATGTTCCTCAGAATTTAAAGTTTATTAATCTTTGAGAATGTGCTCTTGCATTAGTGAGACATTATTATTATTATTATTATTATATTACACGAAAATGGACATAAATAAACCAATATTCTTTATCACAATCACTTCTGGGACAATTTATTGTCCAGTAAAATTACTTTCTTTAATCTCCATGGCAACCATTCAGCTGTAGAAAATGCCTGGGTGGACCTAGCCCCGCCTTCGAGGTACAGCTCCTCCTCTCAGCTGCAGTTTCCTAGCTCCCGGCTCCTTCAGACTAGCCAGCAGCAATTAGCAAACACCTGGTGGATCTGCGTATCAGCTGAGCTCATTACAGAAGCTGCTTCTCAGAGCAACGCTGGTAAAAACTGTGTTAAAAGGTTAACAGAAGGTGGAGTTTCTTAAAGAGACAGAGACCCAATTTCAATTTCAGTCATGATTTATATATATATACATATATCATTTTATGACAACTGAAGGTAACGTTGTGACTTGATTTTGCTGGAAAAATAAAAAGCTTTTGTACACAAAAAAGTTAAAGCAGATGTTTTAACTTATAACGCGACATTTCCCCGTATTACAGGTTAGTTTATCTGCCAGTAGAACTAGAACTGTGTTGCTAGGTAACGGGCTGGGCTTGGCTGGGGTTGCTAGGTAACGGCTCAGTGGAATATTCTACCAGTGGAACTGGAACATTTTCATTAATATTAAAGAATATCTCCATACCAAGCTGAAACGTTACTTTTCAGTTAGTTTGTCTTATTTCAGCTGTGCTGAGATATTTGCCCTTTAAACCAGACCCAAAAATACTTCATAAGATTTTGTGTTTTTGCAGTGTAAATATGCCTGGAAAGTACATAACGCCGCCCCTTTAAATGTCCTCTTTCTTCCAGTTCAAGGTGAACGGCGAGTGGTGGACTTGGATCGACTACGACCGTTTCCAGGACCTGGTCCAGGCTCACGAAGACAGCGGCGGACAGTGGAGCTTCTCGGCCTTGGACTACACCGCCAAGACCCCCAGCTGGGCTTTGTTTGGGTCAAATGAACAAGGATTCGACCCGGCCGACACGCGCTTCCAGCGGCGCAACAAAACCAAAGATATCTCTGGATGCTGATTCTGAAGACGACAATGAATTTAAAGAAACAGTAAAAAATGAATATGAGCTTTACTGTTCGGCTCTTCCCTCTGTTTGGATCTTTAAATGTTTTTGCATCGCAGAAAAATGACCTTTTTATTTTGTCTTTTTTTATTGGATGTACATAGACTGTTCAGCTTTTTTCTTATTCCAAGTTTCATTTTAAAAGTTTCATCACTTTTTTTTTTTCCATCTCAGGGTCAGGATTTTTGAAAACATCCGTTTAGTGTCAGAGTATTTTATTTGTCAGTCAACTGCTGTCAAAATATTTTAGCCACTTAAAATCAATGTGTTTGAAATAAAAATTGGAAAATGTTTGAAATCTCAATGGCTTTTTTAGAACTATTGTTATGATGATTAAACTCTTGGATTGGAAAGCCTCCATTTGGTTTTTTTTTTGTAGGTTTTAGCAACAATTCCTCTGGTAAACATCCAGTAAGTCGTGTTTAGGGAGGTTCAGATCACTTTCTGTTTCTGCTTTTGATTTGAAAAATTAAACCTATTAAAAAGAAATGGATTTAAAATCTTCCATGGCGATATGAAGGGCGTCAAACTCATTTTCAGTTTGGGCCAAAACAAAAATCTGAATGTTCTTAAAGGGCCGGCTGTGCCTGGATCTATTGAATGTATCAATACTAAGAATAATTTACTTAAAACAACCCTCCTGGCCTGTGGGGGGCGCTGCACCAAGAACCACTGACAAGAAAACCTCTGAAGAAACCATAAGAAGTAGCATCAGATTTTAGCCATTCTAGGGTTTTTTTTTTCTCCCACAATGCGTTTGTTTTGGTTGTATTTACCCAGAATGCCCTGCGCTGTAGTTCACTTCCTGCTTTTGTAGCGGCTTCCTGTTCGCTTGGCGCTTCTATGCACTCAAACCGAACCAGAGTTCACTACGTATTCAGAACGAACCCAGACCTTTTATTGCATATTTTATAGAGTTAAAAGTGAAATTATTCTCTTTTATATAACTGCTAGTCAGAGTTTTGTGCAGAAAATGTTTCTTTGTTTGCAGCTTCTTGGTTTCCCTGATTTGACCTTCAGCAAATCGGTGAGACTTTCTGCGTGGCTGGAGTTCATTAGAGCGTTTTCTCCCTCACGCGTTTGATTTGCATCAATGCTGACATCCAAACCCATCCAGGCTGCAGAAAAGTTTTATTTTTCTGGGAATCTGTGGAGCTGAGGGGGAAACGACCTTGACCCGCTCATTTACAAACTCTTTCTTCAAGCAAAGTGACTTAATTAACCAAATGACCGTCTAATGGAGGCGTCGCCTCGCAGGCTGATGCTTTGTTTCCCTCGCTGGAAACCTGACAGCTGACTGGTAAACCACAAAGCGACTCGATGAATCATAAAATATTCAGCCTCTGAACTGAGTGTTAAACTGCAGGCGTGCTGCAGAGAGATTAGGGGAGATATGTGCTAATTGCCTGCTGTGTGTCCTGGATCACTCTGCGTCTCCTCAGGCTCACGTCACGCGGCCTGTTTCACAGATTCCTGGCTCCGTTTCCCCCATTAGAAACAGTTTGAAGGTTCGGATTTTCAGTTTAATCTGCAATAATTTAAATTGCCCAGTTTATGCGTGTTTATCTATATCATCCTGCGGACATCTTGTGCTCCTGTTTTTAACCTTTTCTCAGATTTTTATTCCTCTGCTCTGCAAGGAAACTTGTGTTTAAAAACAATCCACCTGACAGATCCCTTCACTGCTTCTAACTGGCTTCTGTACTGATAGTAAATGTTGCATTTTCAACTTGTGATTCCCACGAGCACTGAGCAGAAATAAACATGCAGACTGTAATGTCCCCATCCGCTGCAGAGGGGGGATCACTGCAGGAATGTCTGCATTAAAAAGCAGCTGCTGCTGTTTTTGCCCAGCCAGATTCACACAGGATATTAAATCTACCTGCAATATTTCTTCTGCTTTTAAAGTCACGTTTCGCTTTTTGCTTATTGGCTAGAAATTAGTTCAGGAAAGATTTAATTCAGAATGTTTTAAGTGTGATTTCTGCTACAATATCAATATCGATAATCATGTCTGGATGTTTGTTTTGTGACTTTAAGATATTAAGACCTTATTAATTTTAGAGTCACTTATTTTACACAATCATAGTAAAAAACTAAAAGTAAAGTCTTCCTGTGTTCATAAGTGTGGTTGATTAAGATGTGACGAGACATTTTCCCCTTATTATGAGTGAAATAATCTGCACTTCTTCATCAATATTAAGGAATTATTTACTGAAAACAAACTATGTTTTGCACAAAAGTTACTTGTAAGTTAGTTCCATCTTGTTTCACCTGTAGAAACTAGATCAAAACCAATTGGTGAGATTTTGTGTTTTTGCTGTGATGAGTCTCTAATGCCGTTATTCTCATGCTGAAAGTTTGGAAAATGTATCCTGTTCCCTGATTTCAAAACTTTGCCTGAAGCCGTGCGTCAGGCAATCCCAGTTTGTAATCCCAGTTCAGATTTATTCCCCAGATTAACATCAAAACCCTGAGAAATTTAACTCCACAAAAAAAAACAGCAGCGATGCGTTCAGGTCCCCGCGGACCAGGAGGGGTTTCTGAGAAGGTGCATTCAGGCAACAGCCGTTTTGTTGGCTGTCTCGTTATGATTTTAAAATTAATGGGTGAAAAAATTATTTTGACTCCATCAGTCAAAATGACACACAAAGAAAAAGTCTGTGCACTGCGTCTTGATCCCACTCAAAAAATGTTTGTTTGAATGCGACTGAAGTTGGTTTGGCTGCAAAAAAACCCAATTTAATTAGTTAAAATTTTGATTTTCTGAGTGTTTTTTGTTTTTAGATTGTCTCACGATGAAATTCACCAATTTCTCCTTTTTTCTTTTTAATGGGAAAAATGTTGTTTGTTTATTAAATATTTATTTTTCTCACTTCATATGACACAATTAGACAAAAAAAAACATTCGAGTGAGAATTACTGAGCCAGTAACAATAATTTTATTTTGCTGTTGGAGACATGATATTTGTAGTGAAAGATGTATAATGTGGAGAGTTACTAAAAACGGAAATCCAGGAGTGACTGCTGTAAATAATAAATTCCCCTGCGAGTTTCTGGGAGGGTGTTTTTTTCTTTCCTCGCTCTGCAGAAATGTGTGGCTCCCATCTTCTGCTCACCGAACACATTAGCAGTCAGAGAACACAGATGCCTCCCATTTGGTGGTTCAGAGGAAACTGAGCGCACTGTCAGCGCTGCGTCTGTGAGAGGAGAGCTTGGCGGAGAAATGGACGTCCAAATATATGAGCATCATCAGAGGAAGAGGACATTTTAATGGCCGCCACAAAATTCAGGAAACAGATGAGCTCAGGAGGAGTTACTGCGCAAAAATGGCCCAGACGACAACTTTTATAGAGAAAAACTAAAGCTTCAGCTTCACGTTTATGTCCTTTTGCTCCAATGATAAATGCAGATAAATTGTTTTCGTGGTAGGATAATTTGCTTCTTCGCCATTAGCACATTTAGCAGTGAGTGAATGAGCTTGATTGACAGCGCCAAGACCGTCATCCTGGTTCTGATTGGTTGTTTTTGATCGGTAGTAAAACCAAGCACAGTGAAGCATGGACAAAAAATATACCAAAGGAAAATACATCTGTTGTGTGAGGTACTGTGTATTTATAAAGCTACACTAAAGTTGGGACATTCCAAGGGCTCCTACACAACAAAATAATATTTTTTTCTTTGTTTTTTTTTTTAAATAGAAAGTTTTTGTGGTCGCCCTGTCAATCAATACTAAAATTGATTATATTATGTTTTAAAATGTTTTAAGCAGTGAGAATTAACCATATTTGCACTGAACCCCCGCCCCCCGGATCTGCATGAAATGGTTTCTTCCGGCTTCCTGCGGCGTTCAGCGGCGGTCAGGAAAAGACAACAACCTCCGTGGCAGTTAATATGCTGTCAATAAAAATAATAAAAGTCAGGTTTAAGAAAAACGAGGAGGAAAAAGAAAGGACTCAGACAAAAGAGTGTCAACTTATAACCCGTTTTTTCTCCAAGAGAGATGGGTAGAGGTTATCAACCGTTTAGCACAGTTAGCTTAGCTACAGACTGCTGTTTGCTAACATTCACTCGCATTTAATGAATGAAGAAAATAAATTACCAAAATATTCGGATATTTAACTTGTCGCTGTACCACACTTAACAACAAGCGAGTTAATCAGCAGCAGCTCCAACCCCACACCAGCGTAACCTTTGACCCCTGTACCAGCGTAAAAGGTGAGCAACGACAAGCTAGTTAGCATCATTATTAGCATTATGGATTTTTTCCGTCTCTTTTCTCTTTTTTACAATTAACAAAAATAATACTTATTACTCACAGAAATTCAAATAATTTTTATAAAATGATAATTAAAAGAACAACCTATCTGGACTGGAGCCAGTTTATTTGACATGTTATAGACATTAAAAAAATTAATAATGTTTTGGTTGGATCTTAGCCTGTAATAGAAGAAAAAAGAGATGTTTGTTTTTCAAATTCATATTTTTACCATGCTATTTATACATTTATATATTTCACAACTCTAGACTAAATATTTATTTTGCAAGCTAAATATTTAGTTTGAAAAATACAAATTGAAGTTGCTTGAAAACTAAATTATGAGATCTTTTTATTTTTTTTAGCAAAAGATAAAATGTTTTTTAGCATTTTAAATATTGTTTAATTGATCAAGCTTGAGAATTCAGTGTTTACTTTGGAAGCTAAATATTTAGGACCAAAATAAATATTTAGTTTAGAAAATAAATATTTAGCTTCAAAAATAAATATTTAGTTAGGAACTAAATTTTCACTTTGGAACAAATTTTTTAAAAATATTTAATTTGCAATCTAAAAATATTTAGTAGGTAAGCTTAACAGTTGGATAGCCAGTTATTTAGCTAAACATTTAGTTTGCAGGCTAAGTTCAAGCTAAATAAAATATTTTTTATTTTAAAAAATTCATGGTTAGTTTGTTCAAATACATTTTACTTTCAACTAAGTAACGAGTTAATTTAAATATTTAGTTTTAAAAGATTTTAAAATCTTATTTAAAAGAATTTGAAATAAGTCTTTTAATTAAAGATTTATTTAAAATCTTTAATTTTGAATAAAACTGAAACATTTCCACAATTTATGAAACAACTGCAACATAAAGCTGTCAAGTTTCTGTGCGGACTCGGCTGTTTTCCTGTGCATAGTAACAGTGAAATGGGGGAAATGCTGCAGCAAAAGAAAAAAAAACCTGACATATTTTGGACTTAAGTTAGGAAGTGACTCTTTATGCCGCTGCCTCAAACTGCTGACTCAGCAGGAGGAAGAAAACGAATGCCTGAGTGCCGGAGGATTCGTTTCTGCTCGTGTCAGAGGCTTCAGGTTCCTGGATTGAGAGCAGAACAGGGAGAAAGTGTTAGCTTTGCTCCCTCACAGTGAGAAGGTGATTAAGGTCAGCACAGTTAGTTTAAGATTAGCACACATTATTTATGTGTGAAGGTTCACTGGTTTCCCTGTCATCCTCCCAGAATGGAAAGGGAATCTAGATTTTATCACTGGTGCAGAAAGATGCAGACAGTTTCGTCTCAGAGTTGGCTTCAGGAAATGAGTGTAACCAACAGCAGAATAATGTTATTGCTGAAAATCAATGGGTGGATGATGCTTTTTGAACCATTTTTAAATCTAATTAACCTCCAGTTAGAGGTTAATAAAACCTCTAATTGGTCTCTTTTAAAGCGGCAGATTAACTTTTGTAGCCATTGACGCAGTAGCTGCCATATGTGTCTCGCTTTTCGGTTAACTTCTTTGCAGAATTGTCAAGATTTTTAAATTATCGGCTGATCGTCAAAACCTGAGAGACCCCACACACGACGATATAACAGGCTTTGTCGTACTAATTTCCCTCACCGACATTCATATTTCAGACGGAAAACTCGGAAAACCTCCTAAGAAACATGGCCGACTGGGAAGAAGCAATGGCCATGGTTTGTGGGCCATGTTTATTTTAAATAAAAGAAGGCGACCTAAACACCAACTCTGACAGATTATGTTGAGCATAATCTACCACTGCTGTGTTAGATTAGCTGTTAGCAGCGGTAGCTAATCTCCCATTGCAATCTCTTATCAATATCACAAAGTAAACATTAGGCCTAAAAACATAAAACTGTAACAGAGTAAATGGTCTGTTCTTTCTGTGGAAAATGTTTGCGAGTTTTTTGGTGTGGAATCCTGATAAGTTGTTCTGAGTTGCTACGGCAACGAGACTGCTGGTCGCGTAGCCATTTTGAGTTGTTTTTCTGTGTTGTTTTTCCCTTTGCTTTGTGAAAAGTAATAATTACTGCTTTTGAAACTTTTGATTTTGTTAACTGAGTTGCTCTGCCACGGCGGCGCGGCTATAATGGGTGACATGTAAACAAATCACCAGGCGCCAAATTTCCGGATGTAAACAATAAGATGCAACATGTCTTTGAGCGAAGCCAAGTAAAGACACTTGGAAAGAAAAAGGCAACTGATGCAATCCTTATCTCTAAGGGGAAAGGAAGTTGATTAAAATCTTCAAAAATAGCAAATTAACCAACAAGCGTTACATGGACTGGACTCCAGGGAGCCTCCACAATGTTTTTTTTTACCTCCCAAACTTGTAAATCACAACAGCTTCATTTGATTTCAGCCACAGCGGAAACCAAGCTCCCGGCTTTGGCAATGACGAGTCTGTCTTCGCAGCGCAGCGTGGCGCTTTTGTTCTGTTTGTGAAAAAGAAAACTCCTTCCTATCATCTCTCACAAAGACATTCAGAAGTCAGAAGCTTCATGATCCTCTGCAGCTGTCAGGCGGCATCAGGGAGGATTTGAGTTTTGTTGCAGCAAATCCACAGCAGAGCCGCTGAAGCATTCAATTCAGTTTTATAAAAAGTGGGATGAAGCCACTGGAAGAACAGAGACATTATGACAAATTTTTTGAAGAACACAACACTCTAACATGAACGTGCTTCATCAACAAAAAGTCGAGTCATCTGCATGAGGTAAAAAACTGACATATATAGGTTCTTGTGGACGAAATAATAGATATTTTCATAAAATCTTCCATTTCAAACACATATGTTGTGTTTTTACAAGTTTTACATGCATTAATAACTTTTTAGTGCCATTGTAATATAAAAACAAAATAAAAGGGGATGGTAGCAAACGGTAAAAACTGTGGTCTTGAGTTGCTTTGACAAAAATCCTCTTTTGCGCCACATAATATAGACAACAAACCAATGCAAATCTTTTATAGGGAATATTAAAGCACAGTCAGAATATCAGCTCTCAGTAAGACACTTTGAATCCCTCCAAAGGAGAAAAACATATCCATGGTGAAGAGATAAAGAGATGCTGCACTTAAGAAAAATCTTTGACATTACACATGCCGCAAAGCTGCATGCAGTATTTTCAGAAGAGAGGTGATCTGCGTTGGCTGTGAGTTGTAAATAACTTTACTAGCCTAATTGGAAATAGTTTAATTAGTTGAAATAATGTATTCTTTCATGCTTTCTGCAGGAGACATGTGCAGTACAGTAGTTGCTGATACAGCGTGACTTTGACTGATAGTAGATTAAGTAGCAGATTAACAGCAGGTGGTGTGATGGTGAATTCCAGCTAAAGACAAAACAGGAATCAATAAGTAACACTTTCTAAAGAATGAACTTGATTTGTTACATGCGAGAAGATTTACATTAGTTTCTGTTTTATGATTATTTATAAAATGAAAAAAACCTTGCCACTTCAATTTGCTTTTGTAATTAATTATATTAAAACTGTTTACATGCATTACAAGCTGTTCATTGTATGCTGGTGATAGGCTTCTGAAAAACACAATTTCTTATTCAGACATGACATGGCCTCTCTTTTGTGCAATTATACTGATGGTATATGAAATGTCCTTTCTGAATGAAACTGTTCCCACACTGGCCACAGCGTGTGTGGCCTCTCTCCAGTGTGGATGCGTTGATGGGTTATCAGAGGTGACTTGGACTGTCAGAGTGTGTTTGTGGGGAAACTTTCTCCAGTGATCACAACTGTATGGCCTCTCTCCAGTGTGGATGCGTTGATGGGCTGTCAGATGTTTCTTCAGGAAATTATCCCCACCCCTGTCACAGACGTAAGTCTTCTTCTTTCCAGTTTTGATAACCAAATTAGGAAAAGTTGGAAGGCTCCCAAATTGCTGTCTGTTCTCTTCAGAGTGGGATGGTTCGTCACTTTTTCTGTCATCAGCTCCGCTCATACAGTCATCATTAATTTCGTTCCCGTTGATGCTGCTATAATTCTGTGGAACCAAATCGGGAGTAACAGGGAAGGAAATATTGTATAATTTTACATCATAATTGTACAAGACAGAATGAGAGATTTGTCATAACATCTTGTAGAGCAGTGGTCCCTAATCTTTTTATCACTGCGGACCGGTCAAGGCTTGGCAATTTTTTTGCGGCCTGGGGGTCACATGACAATTTTTAATTTTTTGCCCTGATTTTCCCCTTAAGACAAGTTCGAAGTTCTAAGATTGTTGCTGCGATAATCATAACCCATCATCCTGCATTTTATGCTGTGTTAAGTAGAATGTCAGGACCGCTCCAATCTAAAATCGGGGCATATTCAATATTGTCTTGGCCATTTATCGCAGCCTGTTGAATGTGTCAGGTCGCCAATCAAACAGTGCGGTGACGTAAGAATGGAGGGGAATCCCAAACAGCTGACACGGTACAACTGAGAGTCCGGTTTAGTGCACAGTGCAGCAAATAGAGCGGCTGCTCCCGCCGTCATTTATCAAACGCCTTTTCTTTTTGTTACGTCTTTTATCGCTTACAATGAGCTCACAAACTACCGCTTCTACATTGTCACCGGTGTTTGATTATTCTAAATTTACTATGGTATGTTGGGGGTTTTACTGGACTTTCTTTAGGAATCGGTTCGTGTGGTGAGTTGTTCCTGCTGTGAGGCTGGACACACGAACCGATCGAACCTGTTGGACTTTTATTGGCTCTGTTTTCACAGAGGTTTGGAAAATCAGCCAACAATCCTTAAATCATGCCACGTGAACCAGACCTAAAACTCACAAGCTCCACTTGTCTCGTCTCGACCACAGCCCTGAGGCTCTCTGTCTCTGGTCGCTATGGTAACGTTACATATACCTTCAAAGACAAGATACAGATGCGCCACAAAAACCAACATTTTACAAACATTTCTTCCTAGTTTGGTCACACACAGAGGGAAAATGAATATGTAGCTGCATCCATCAAGGAACATGGTAAATTAATGGTGCATTCACACCAAAATTGTTACGTGCATCAAAAACGTGTCCAACGCTTCAAGTTCGACGATCGTGTGTGTCTGGTTGTCGCGGCATCCATGTTCCAAAAACCAAAATTTCCAACAAAGGCCGTGGGTGGTGACAGGTGGTTTGATTTGCACACACTTCCAACTTTATTGTTTTGTAAAAATATATATAAGTTATTTATTGTAAAAGTAGAGACAAAATAATTACAAGAAATGCCTTGAAACTTAGTCAAAAATGAAAAATAATCTCAGTTTGATGTTCGAAGCTCTAAAACGTCACAAAAATAATTTCCGTCAACACACCAGACATTTACCAAACAATAGCCCTCCATCAAACACCCGGTGTGTTCTTAATTACTCAAATTAATGGGAGGGTCTAACAATTAATGCAATCTAAACAACTCCAAATAAAAAAAAATAATTAAAAATTTTGGATCTGAACTACCTTTAAAAAAAAAAATGAAGGCATTTTCAACCTGATGCACTTCATTTTAATTCAATTCAATTCAAATAAAAGCAAACAGGAAGAAAAATGGTTATAGACACTTTTTGTTTCTAAAATAACAGATAAATTTAGCTGAACAAACGTCAATCAGGGTGTTTATCGTGTTATGGCTTGGTCTTGTTAGAGAAACTCGACCGTTTTCCAGCAGAAACCAGGAAGTGTGAGTTAAAGAGACAATGTGCTAAAAATAAAACCTCTGACATCTACCCATGCAGCAATGCTGTTTGCAGAAAATTTAATTATTCTATTACCCTAATTGTAGGTAGTTGAAATAGAATAACTTATTGTAGCCTTTATTCTGAAGGCGACACGCGAAGCAGAGTGGCAACGTGACGTTGACTGATAATCCCTACAAGTTATAAACGGAGCCAGTTCTCGGCCTGTGGCTGGTCTATTGTTGTCATAGCAACTCCATAACAACATAGCAAAGTTCCCAGAGGTGTGATGTCACATGAGAAGCACTTTGTTCCAGATTAAGTTCAGATTGTGAGGCATCGTGAATGCAGAGGCCCTGACTGCCTCGCCAGCTTTGTGACAGGATGAAATCAGCCGGAAAACTGTTTACACACCACTGAAAGCACAGCAAGCTGGACATTTCCTTCACATTGAAGCAAGAAAATGTAACAATTTAACTAATAGCAATTAAATAGGTTTAAAAAACAACAGATCAATATGCAGGGATGGATGAAAAGAGTTCCTAAAGGACACGTATTTTCTCTAAACCAACTTAAACTACCAGTTTACAGCGTCAACTCCAGTCACCTCTGGTGGAGACGTCATGTGAGCCTCATCGTTCACCTGAACGTCCTTCATTTGTGATCCAGCTCTGTTGAAGCAACGCAGTCAGAGAGAATTACAACAGAAAATTTATAAATAAACACGTTTTTCTTTTAAAAGTCAACATATTTTGTCTCACAACCAGTTTGATAGAAAAAAAGGAAGAAAATAAAAACTAAATTCATAAACATAGAAGCTAAAGTGAAATCGAATACGCGCCCTGTGCTCCCTTCAATGTGATTAATCGCCTGTAGTCAACTCCGGTTTTAACTTTGCTCAGGAATAAAAGTTTCTGTGATTATTCAGCATGATTTAAACACAGAGATATCCTCAGATGTTTTCTACTCTAAGCTACAGAAAACAAACTCACCGTTCAGCAGCGACAGACGTCCAATACGTCCTTACAAGTTTGTTTTGAAATGATCAGTCTGGCTGCTGCTTTTGGTTTCCAAGGCAACCGATGGCAATTGCAGTTTAAAAGATTCAAATTCAAAAAATCCAGGGGCAGTTCCCCTGGATTGGCAGACTGGGGTGGTGGTCCCCCTGTTTAAAAAGGGGGATCGGAGAGTGTGCTCCAATCATAGAGGGATCACACTCTTAAGCCTCCCTGGCAAGGTCTATTCGGGGGTACTGGAGAGGAGGGTCCGTCGGATAGTCGAACCTCGGATTTTGGAAGAGCAGTGTGGTTTTCATCCTGGTCGTGGAACACTGGACCAGCTCTACACCCTCGGCAGGGTCCTGGAGGGTGCATGGGAGTTCGCCCAACCGGTCTACATGTGTTTTGTGGACTTGGAGAAGGCGTTCGACCGTGTCCCTTGGGGTGCCCTGTGGGGGGTTCTCCGGGAGTATGGGGTACCGGGCCCTTTGATACGGGCTGTCAGGTCCCTGTATGACCGGTGTCAGAGTCTGGTCCGCATTGCCGGCAATAAGTTGGGCTCGTTCCCAGTGAGGGTTGGACTCCGCCAGGGCTGCCCTTTGTCACCGATTCTGTTCATTACTTTTATGGACAGAATTTCTAGGCGCAGCCAGGGTGTTGAGGGGATCCGTTTTGGTGGCCTTAGGATTGCATCTCTGCTTTTTGCGGATGATGTGGTCCTATTGGCTTCATAGGGACGTGATCTGCAGCTCTTGCTGGAGCGGTTCGCAGCCGAGTGTGAAGCGGCCGGGATGAGGATCAATGCCTCCAAGTCTGAGACCATGGTCCTGAGCCGGAAAAGGGTAGAGTGCCTTCTCCGGGTCGAGGGAGATGTCCTGCCCCAAGTGGAGGAGTTCAAGTATCTCGGGATCTTGTTCACGAATGAGGGAAGAAGGGAGCGTGAGATCGACAGGCGGATTGGTGCAGCGTCCGCCGTGAAGCGGACGCTGTACCGGTCCGTCGTGGTGAAGAGAGAGCTGAGTCAAAAAGCGAAGCTCTCAATTTACCGGTCGATCTACGTTCCTACCCTCATCTATGGTCATGAGCTTTGGGTAATGACCGAAAGAACGAGATCGCGAATACAAGCGGCCGAAATGAGTTTTCTCCGTAGGGGTGGCTGGGCTCTCCCTTAGAGATAGGGTGAGAAGCTCGGTCATCCGGGAGGGACTCAGAGTAGAGCCGCTGCTCCTCCACATCGAGAGGAGCCAGTTGAGGTGGCTCGGGCATCTGGTCAGGATGCCTCCTGGACGCCTCCCTGGTGAGGTGTTTAGGGCACGTCCCACCGGGAGGAGGCCCCGGGGAAGACCCAGGACACGCTGGAGGGACTACGTCTCTCGGCTGGCTTGGGAACGCCTCGGGATTCCCCCGGAGGAGCTGGAGGAAGTGGCGGGGGAGAGGGAAGTCTGGGCCTCCCTTCTTAAGCTGCTACCCCCGCGACCCGACCCCGGATAAGCGGCAGAAGATGGATGGATGGATGGAAATTCAAAAAGTGTTTTGGATACAAAAATGGAACCAGAATTGGCTTTATTCAAGTTTTTGCACGCAAACAAGGAATTGGACCTCAGTTCCACTTGGCTCAACATTTTAAATATAAACGTATAAAAGCAAGAATAGAAAATAAATTCCTTTGTAAATATGTATATCTAGATTGTTTTTACAGTGCATATTGAAATTCAATTTAAAAATTAAATGCTGGAACTAATTGATTCAAATTCTTCAAAAAGTCATTGTAGATGGTGATAGCTTTTGGCAGGAAAGGTCTCCTGTAGCAGTCTGTTTTACAGTGAATTTGAAGTTGCCGTCCTGGAGCAGCAAGCCATAAATCAGTCGCATAATACATTTAAACAAATTCAATAATTTCCATTTGCATTATTTATTGTTTTTTCTTTTCTCTCCTTCTATCAAATATAAGTGGATGATAAAAGTTTCAGTCTAAAATAACAAACCAAAGGAAAGAGCAAAAGAAGAAAAAGCTAATAATGTTGATCCAAAGTAAATAAACTAGATACTCCAATTCAGGGTTGGTAGATAAGTATAAGTAAATATCCTCTGGTCTGATTCCTGTTCTGGTTTTGGAAGAATAGGAGTCTAAAAAGTTGTTGCTCAGGAAGTTTTTCCTAGTTCCAAGTTCTAATCCCTGTTCTGGGTTGCTGGATAAGTATAAGTATAAGCCTCTGTCAGGGCTATAAAGTGTTACTCGTTAACACATAAATTAGAGTGTGTTGTGATTTCTTGTAAAATAAAATGCACAAAGAGCTTTTGCATAATTTGTATTGAAATGCCTTAACTCAGGTCTTTCGTTGAGATCTTTGTATGTCAACCAAATGAAATTTTAGACCTGAGGTGAACATATTTTATGCTGATGAGACTTCTTATGGTGTATAAGAGACTGCTTGTGAATATAACACTTCCCACACTGATGACAGGAAAAAGACTTTTCCCTGGTGTGGCTGTGCTGATGGCTCTTCATATTCCCTTTCTGAGTGAATCTCTTCCCACATTGGTCACACTTATATGGTTTTCCTCCAGTGTGGATGCGCTGGTGAACTGTTAAGTTAACTTTTTTCTTATCACAGGTGTATAACTTTAATTCAGTGTGGATGTGCTGATGGGCCTTGAGGTTGTTTTTCTGGGTGAATTTTTTCCCACACTGGTTACAGCTGTATGGCTTCTCTCCATTGTGGATGCGCTGGTCGCTGATGGCTTCATTGAGTGGGTGAATGTCTTCTCACACTGGTCACAGCAGTAAAGTCTTTCCCTCGTATGAATAAACTGATGGCAGGTCAGATACCGTTTCTGAGTGAAGGTCTTCCCGCACTGGTTACAGCTGTATGGCCTCTCCCCAGTGTGCATGCGCTGGTGAAATTGAAACTTTCTGAGTTTGCTGAAACTCTTCCCACACTGGTCACAGACAAGAACCATTTTTGTAGTGTTGACCGGCTCAGTGGAAACACTTGCTGAATTCCCTCTGCAGTTGTCGTGGCCGTGCTTTTCCTCAGAGTCGACTGGCTGATTTGGGTTGCTTTCACTGAAGCTGCTCACGCCCTCATCCTCATAAAATACATTCTGGAAGAGACAGGTCTCCTCCTGTGAATGGAAATCAGATGAAGGTTGTTGAACTGAAATTACAAAAATCCAGGTAAGAGTTTGAGAAAGAAGAGGAAAAACGAAGACTTTAAAATAAAAACCTCAACCTCAAACATAACCTTTAACTAAAGGTTACGTTTACCTTTTAGCTAAACTAGGCTTACTATATTGATTTGCAATGTGCTATGCAGATATGAGCCACTTCAGAGCAATGTTAGCACATAGTTGTGCAGCTGTATGCATATTTCATGACAGTGGAGTTCATATTTTATTGCTTGTTCATTTTCTTCTATGCAAAACAATAACAAAAAAAGACACGAAATTCAAACAGTATTCATAATAATTGTTTTTCTGTTTTGGTTTTGTTCGTCTTTAGGGCCCTTGATGTATTTAAAACAGGGCTTGATGAGATTAGTTGTACACAAAAGATTGATCTGAAAATTAGGAAGTAAATATGAATAATTTCTGTGTCGACACTAACATATTCTAATGATAGGAAAACTGAGGGTTTGAACATTAAAAGAAATTGCTGGAAAAAACTCCACTTGCAACGAATAAATAAATAAAACATATTTTACCTCCACACCCCTAGGGGGCGTGCCTCACATTTTGATAATAAACTGCTTTTAATTCCACAAAGTGACCCTTTTTAAACAACACACCTCTGCAGAAGGTACAACTGGATTATTTATGCTGCTGTCATCTTCCTCCAGGAAATCCAGAAGTTTCATGATGTCCTCCATTTTGTGATCCTGTTGAAGAGTAAAAATTCACAGCGTTAGTCACAATATGCTGCCAACAAATTGGCTTATGATTGTTTTAAAAAGGTAGCATGTTTTGCTTCACTATTAGCAAAAAATATATATGTACAAAAGATTTGTCTTATAATATCAAAAAGTGCTAAAATACTCATTAATCACAGATGAGGCGAATGTTTTAGTCCCAGGAGAAACACGCAGCAGTTTTTGGAGGAATCGCAACAGAAATATATTCACTGAAATTCCAGTTTAACTAAAGCAAATCGTAAATAAATCAGAATTGAAACCAAATTGATAATGCTTATCAATGTAAAAAAAAAAACATTTACTTATAAAATGAAAACTGAAGGCGTTTATGAAAAGTTTCTGGATTGCAAAATCTACCAGAAATGTCAAATAAGATGCAACAATGAAAATACAAACAGTGCAATAGTTGTGTGGGAAACCAGGCCAGATCAGAGGCGTCCAAACTTTTGACTAAACTAGTTGCCCTTTATCAGTGAGAGATGTCCAGTCAGCCTTTGCACGTCTGTCTGTTTTGATATGACCTGTCTCCGTGGTTTCCGTGGCAACAGAAGCCAGGTAGTTTCTGGATTTCGAAAAGTCTTGAGAAATTTGAAACAAATCATTTAAAGTTCTTAATATATATATTTTTTTAACTTTGACAACTTCTAAAAAAATGATGAACTGAATCCCCTAAAATATTTTTTTTTCAAATTTGAATCCAAAAGATAAAATGATTTTTAGATATATATATAAATAAACTCAGAAATGTTGTATAAGAAACAACATTTTCTTAAAATTGTACATCTTATACATCTATTTAATTAACCATCATTAACTAACCGTTAGCTAATCTCTAACCATCCCAACAACTTGCATTTAAAATCTATTAAATCCGATTCTTCCGTTCTTTTTTCTGAGTTTGATTCTCCTCCTCGTTGTAAATTTATTGTCAATAAAGGCACTTTTATTTTTCATATTTTATGTTTGTTACTGTTTAAATGTATTGAGTCCAACAAGAAATTGTTTTTTTAAAAAAAGGTAAATCATTTAATTTTTGCACATACATCTTTATTTCATTCGTTATTAAATAATTTTTGTTCATAAAACAATTTAGAAGAAAAACATAGAAGTTTGTACTTCATCTTCCGGCTTTCGTGCATTTCTTTATTTTTTTCTTTTTTCAGAAAATGCCTGCCATTAACTTTATTATCTGCCAACATTGAGTAACAAGCAGACGCAGGAAAACTCACCAGACTCTTAAATCACTGAATGTCCTCTCTCTGCAGAAGACGTCTCTCGTGTCCCTCGTCTCACATTGAGACACCAAATGCATCCTGATTCCTTGTCCTCTGTTTTTATTCAGATCTTTGCTTCTACAATCACATCAGCTCGCTCTTTTATTCACTGATGCAAACTGATTAAAGTTCTCCTCTAAAAATACCAGGTGACTTTTTGTGTCACTTTATTTCCTGGGCTCCTGTTTGACGTAGAAAAGCCTTTTGTCTGAACCAACACTGATTTATGTTGTGATTCATCACAGAGCGGTCGGCTCGTCGCTCTTCTTCTCTGCTCCGTCGTGGAGATAAGAGCCAGAAACATTTGCTTTGTGCAGAGAACTGATCCAGGGTCACCTGGTGGTTTTGTGCTGCGTTCAAGTTTTACTTGGAATTCTGAAATTCCACTTCCAGGTCTGAAAAGTCAACTGGAGCCTGAGTTTTTATTCTAGTTTTGTTTTAGTTATTTTTAATTATTTTTTAAAGTGGATTTTCTGGTTTTTATTAGTTAGTATTAGCTCAATATTGTTTCATTTTAATTTAGGTTTTATTAGCTATATTAATAGTTTTAGTTATTTCATACTTTGGTTAATTTTTAGGTTCAGATTTGAAAAAGGTCAATGAATTGTATTGCGATTATGTATCCATTGACTGGATAATAAATACTGAGCAGAAAACAATTTTTTTTTATCTATTCATTTGAACAAATTGTCATTTTGTGGACTAGCATAGCATAGCCACTAGGGGGCGCATGCAGCGCCATAATTTACCGACAGCCGACAAACTGAAAAAAAATCTATTTCACATCAGTTTGAAAGGCTAATAAATATATTTATAAACACGAAAACGATATTACATCTATTACTTTGCTGTGTTTTAGTTAGTTTTATAAATGCACCTTGTAGTTCTTGTCAGTTACCGTTTTTATTTATTTCAGTTCCCGTTATTTCGTTGGTTTTAGCGGGAAACTGACGCGTTTCAAAATGGCCGCTCCTCACAACAGCAGCAGTAAGACGAAGTGTAAACATGTTTTGTTTATAAGACGCACGTCTACAATCAGTGTTACATCTGCAGCTCTACTGGATAAATTACATTAATGCATTAAAGTTATGTTTTGTAAACAATGTTTATGGCGTTCCTGTTTATTGTTGAAAATAAACGAACAGCACACAAAATATGCACAATTAATTTTAAGTTTCTTAACGCACAATACATTTTAACTGCCACCATTTACTGTTTTTTTTACTTAGAAAAACATAAAATAAAAAAGTTTTACCTTTTCAATGATTTTGTAGGAGAAAAAAAATGTTTTCATATTTATTTTGTAAGGTTTTATAAAAGTATATTAAATATTTCTACAAATTGTTGCACAGAAATGACATGTGCACATATATAATGTTCATTTTGATTAATGTTACGGTTTGTCAAGTTGTATTTTGTGACTTTATATGTAAATTTATCCAAAATGGGGAAATTATTTACTTTATTCAAGCTGCTGTTTCTTGCTGACACTGACTAATTTTGTCTTATTTCAATATTTGCACTAAAGACAAGATCTTGTGTTTCTGACAATCATCTCAATTCACCAACTTTTTTTCTGTTTTGGGGTTTTTGTTTGATTTGCCAAATTTCGACTCATCAAACATCCAGAACGAACTCGTTCAACATTGGCTTTTAAACCAAGAGATCAGCAGTTGAACGCATCACCGCTCCTCCTCCGGTGAGTTTAAGACGCTTTTGAACCTTGAACGCACCATGAGTCAAAGTTGGGGCCAATCAGGACGCGCCGCTCCCTGATGCAGGACGCAGCCAATCCGCTGCTTCCCGCCTGGTTGCGCGTTGGATGCGGTTGGAGTCTCTTCTGCGCCGCCGCTCTCATCAATCTCCGCTCCGCACCTGTTTGCGTGGATCCGCAAACAGGTGAAATGCTCAGTGACTCGTTTTAAGGCTTTGTAGTTTATTTATTTAGCTACCGGATATCAAAGCATTTATTTATTTTTTATTTTTGCAAGCTGCTGAGAGTTTGGGCTGAACTCGTATAAAGCAACAGACACCAAGCAGCTCTGTGACATTTTCCCTTTTCTGTCTGTATGGGAGGAAATGAGCGCGGCGCGCTGCCATAGGGAAGGAATAATCCAACATTTGCTGTCAGCCGTCAGGAGGCTCGATCTGCGCCGCCGCCTCGGATAAACTGGATCCTTCCGATCCGAGGATCCGACTGTTAACCTGCAGACATTTAACACTCCAACGGTGAGTCAGGAAATTAGGCAATAAATCTACTACTGATGGGAAATGAGTGGTGTGTGTGTGTGTGTGTGTGTGTGTGTGTGTTAGATCACACAGTTGTCCACCTGTTGAGTCAGTGATGTTTTTTTTCCATATGGATCCATATAATAAATACTTGTGTTATTTTATTTAAAATTTATTTTGCAAGACTTTCTCATGATAACGTTCATCATTAAATTATTAGTTTTAATTAAATTATTCTCCTAGTTTAATCTCAGATCTCCCTTCCTTCACTATAGATTGAATAAATGGATGAATGAATAAATGAATGAATGAATGAATGAATGAATGAATGAACCGGTTGCAGTGCATCTATAAAATGTAAATAAACTCATTTTATTATATCTATTTTTGTGGGAGTAACTCCAAATTATTCATGGATCATTTATATATATATATATATCTATATATATATAGATATATATATATAGATATATATATATATATATATATGTATTGTTTGTGTTCAATATTGGAAATAAAATGCAGCTGAAATACCTGCATCGCTGCTGACTTGCTATTGGCTGGCATTTTTAAAGCAGCCAATCCGGAAGCAGTGTTTATGTTCCTTGATGCTGATTGGCTGAACCCTTACGAAGCCCTTCATGGGTCTTCAACCTGTGAAGAATGGATGTTGTCACCAAAACTTAAAAGTCAGATTTAAATACTTATTTATCTCATGGGAGGAATCGATGCATAAAAAGATTGATCACTTTTTATAGAAAAAAGAAACATTAAGTAACATTTTAATTACAAATTAGAGGAGGGGTTTCCAAACTTTTCCATGCCCCAAAGACGATTAGCTTGTGGCAGGGCAAACGCACCACTCTTCACAATATGGAAAGAAATATTAACCTGTTCTCAGTTTTATTGACAATAGTTATTAAGAGTCCATATGTGTTTTAGCAGCAGGTTTATCCACTGCGGTTTTTGGACGCTTCTATTGTCAAAAACGTTTCTGCTTAGCGCTAGCTTCAGGAGCAAAGCTAGCATAGCAATCAGAAATATTAACATGATAACGTCTCAATAAATTATTTTAAGTTTATGTTTGGAAGTAAAGAATGAAAAATTATTTAGATTTTGTGACAAAACTACAATTAAATATTTCTGATGAAAACAATTAACAGTTTAGGAGAACAATAATATATTTCATGGGTACAAAAAAAAAAAGACAAAATTAGTTTTTAATTATTTATGAGAATAATAGAAAAATAACTTTCAAAATTCATTAGGAAAGAGAATAAATTATGGTGGTGTACACAGAAAAAAGGCACATATATTTTCACCAAATTTGTTAAAAGTGAAAAAAATTTGAACTTTCAAACTTGGAAATATTCTAGGAAAAACGAGGAAATTTTAGAATTTGAAATGTCAAACATTTGTTTAAAAAACTGGAATTTCTGGGAATGAAACTTTGACATTTCTGAATTTCACCTTTGAAACTTTTTTTCTCAGAAATGTCAGATTTTTTTCTAGAATTTTTTTCATTGAAACTCAGAAATATCTAATATTTTACTGACAATTTTTGAGATGAATCTCAACATTTCTGAGCTTTTTCTAAGAATTTTTTATGTATTTTTTTGCACAAGCTCATAAATCTTGTGCGAAACTACCCGGGTCACATTTTTGCTGTCCAATTATTTTAGCTCAAATGCAGTTTAGATTCAATCAAAAATTGTGAAATAGCCCCTTAGCTCAGCTCCTCCTTCTGATGAACAATAGAAAACTCATTATTTTCATTTTGGAGTGAGCCGCCGCCCCTGGATGGATGACGCCCCAGGGAGAGAGCCGCACTCATAAGCTGTATTTGAATAACATGAATCTGGAGCTGTAATAATTATAATCAGCTGTTGTGATGGAGAACGCAGCATGGATGTGATTACAGTGTGTGTGTGTGTGTGTGTGTGTGTGTGTGTGTGTGTGTGCGTGTGTGTGTGTGTGTGTGTGTCGGAGGGTCTGAGCGGAACAGTGGACCCCCTGCTGAGCGCCGCCGCCCCCACACGGTGGCGCTCTGTGTGATTCACGGCCTCCCTGCACTGACCTGCAGAGCGCACTGTAAGAGCGCCAAACGCCGCCTGAACGCAAAACACTCTCCACTTCTCTCTCTCTCTCCTTTTTTTCTTTTATAGTTTCAGCTGCCTTTGTTTTCTCGTTTTTGGGGATTTGTCTGAGTTTCCTTTTCGTTTCCCTCAGCAGCTCCTCAGCCGCGGGCGGAGCTGTCACCGGGTTCATTAATGAGCCCTCCTCTGGTTCCCCATGTGGAGGAATGTTTGCGAGTGGGAGAGCAGAAAGAGGTGGGGGAGGGGGGACTGGTGAGAGAGACAGAGCAGAGGAGGAGTGGAGTGTGAGATTATCCGCCGTACCTGCTGCCGCCGCCGCTGCTCAGATATTAACAGCTTCTCTCCGGGATCTGATGCTGCCCGGAGCGCGGAGGCAGCGCCGCTGGAGGCAACCCTGCTTCTGAGCCTCAGGTGGACAGATGGAGACGGAGGAGGTCGGCGAGCCCCAGGCAGGCGCGCCGCACTCCGAGGTGAACGGCGACCTGCCGGGGAACCCGTACCTGAGGGACGGGGCGCTGGACGCGGCGGGGAGTCCGGCCAGGGAGCCGGCGGCGCCGCAGTGTCCCCCCGAGTTCAGCCCCAGCCACCAGTGTGGGTAAGGATGGGAAACAAAGAGGCTGCTGCTGCGGGAAACAGCTGCTGCCTCCTTCATCTGGATACCTGGAGGGATCGCTGGCTCGTTTGTTGGGCTTTTATTAAGGCAGTTTGTCAATAATCCTGGACGTCATTTATACTTTGTTTTAATTAGAAGGAAAAACTTTGACAACAAATTTCTGGTGTGGAAAATTCAAAGACTTGTTTTGCTGAGCTGCTGAGGTTTTGAATTTTGAGTAATTTTAGGCATTTTGAGGGAAACTTTGCTGATAGTAAATCAATATGATTGAAAAGATTTATGTCACATAGCCAGATTATTGTCAATCTGGGTGTTTGAGGTCTAAACCTGCTCTTTGACTTGTACGGAAGAGGATTAGTGCCACTAAAAACAACAACAACAACAAAATGAAATCTGACTTTGTTCTCAGAAGATTAGAGTCAGAATTCTGAGATTAAAATCAGAATTCTGAGATTAAAGTTGGAGATCTGAGATTAAGAGTGAATTTTGAGTTTGTAGTTTTAATTCTGAGATTTAAATTTGAATATTGAGAAAAAAGGTCAAAAATCTGATTTTAAGGTTATTTGAAATCAGAATTTTGCAATTGCGTCGTTTCCATGAAATAAGAAACATATTTAAAATCTCTTGCTGTAAAGTTTGTTCACTCCAAGTCATTGAAAAACATGCAGCGTCATCCTCCTCCTCCCACTTCCTGCTGTCGTCTTTGTCGTTTCCGCCAGTAGTAACAGACATTCGTTGACCATCTGACTTCCTGACTTTTTTTAAAATCAAGAAAACATAATCCCAATTCAGAATTCTGAGTTTAAAGTCAGAATATTAACGTTGTGATTAAAACTGTCGACATTCTGCGAACTTTGAAAAAACACGTTTTTGCTTTTTGTCATATTGGCGCCAGAAACATTTCCATCTAAAAATGTGATTTTTTTTCAAAATTGAAGTTTTCCCGTTAAGCAAACCTGTTTTCGTAATCCCATTCCTGAGTTACACGTCGGATGGGAACGCAGCTCGTGTTGCGTAACACGCAGTGAATGCACACTGAGTTTCCTTTGTGACTGGAGCAGAAATGAGTTCATTCATTTTCTGGCCCTTTGGCTCCGAGTCCTGCGCGGTGGAAGCGTTTCTTTGGCCCTGTCCAGAGTTGGTCGACCTGAGGGCTGGCGGCCGGTACAGCGTGTCCCGGCGGCGTCCCCATCTGTGCCGGCCCGGCGCTGCTGGCTGCGGCGCTGCGGAGTCTGACGGAGGGAACTGCCATCTGGCCTCCCTGTCATGCAGAAAGCAGCTCGTTTCATCAGGCTGCTCTCTCCCTCTGTTCTGGTCACTTCTGGAAACCACTGGAGCTTAAATGACCGGATGAGACTTTGTGTGCATGAAAGTGTCGTCTGTGGCGAAGGGAGGTTTTTACACGCTTGGTTGTTGGCCAAGTGGACGAAACATCAGAACGATCGATAAACTGCAACTTGGATGGGGAGCTTGGTGTTGTGTTGACTTGGTTTCGTCCTGGAGATGGAGGAGATGCATGTAATTCAGTCTGTTCCTTCCTCAACGCTGGTGCCAAAGCAAAGAAATGAGGTTGTTTCATTTTATTTTTAAGGAGAAATAAGGAGGAAAACTCATTATATTTGATTACTTTTATGAGAATATTTAAATAAAGCAATTATTCTCAGACTGAAGCTATATTTTAAGTTCATGTGAAATTAAAATCAAGGGTAGAAAATAAAAGTTTGAGCTTTTCTTCCCAGTCTTTGCTTCTCCTCAGATTCATGTAAAACCAACCAGTTGGTTTCATTGCTGTTATATGTTTGACTTTGACTTTGCAGAAATGGTCAGAGTTGAGTAGTTACTAGTTACATTTACTCAATTACATTTAACGAAGTTTTTTGAAAAGAAAAAGTACTTTTTGGGAGTATTTTTACGACGCTGTGCGTTGAGTAACTTAATTATGAAGTATTTCTGCTCTTACTTGAGTAAAACTGGATTTTCTTTCCACTGAATGAAAAAGTTTTAACCTGAGATTCACCTGCAGTTTCTGTTAAAGTTTCAAACGTTTTCTATTGAAAGAAACTGATTTGGAAAAAAAAATCTTTTATTTTTTTGCTACTTACAAAATTAATGTCAATTTAGTCTTTAAAATACCAAAATTTCCACTTAGCTTTATATTTGGGTCCATCTGATGACGTAATTTTTAAATATTAAATGATAATTTGATCAGTTACTCAGTACTTTTCACCAAATACCTTTTGCTTTCACTTGAGGAAAATTATGTTAAAGTTGTGCTGCTCATACTTGAGTACAATGTTGGAGCAACAGATGGAAAAGTTGCACACATGCAAAGGTTTTAACAGCTTCCCACTTCCTGTCACGTCCCTTTAAAGGAACCAGGCTTTCTTGTACTCGAAACAGTTTTTAATCAATAGTTTTTGGGTTGTTTGTCTTAGAAGGACAGCAAATTGATTGTTTTTTCTCCCATAAATTGAGAAAGCGGACAGGTGGAGGTCAGCGGAACGTGTTTAAAATCGATATGTGCGCGCAGAAAGCTGAATTTGAAAACCGAGAACCGAAAACCTGAGCGAGGCGTCGTCCTTAAGGTGATCCTCAACTGAATGCTAAGCTAATGGCTAACGGCTCTTTGCTAACAAGTTTGTTTTTATGTGTTAGTAAATTAGAAAACCATCAAAATGTTTCAGTAATACTGAAAAACATGTAAAGGCTTGTTATACAGAGTGATGTGTTTAATCCTCTTAAGTTTGATGATTATTGGTTAAATATACCTAAAACATCAAGGAGTTACAATGTTTCATAACTAAATGTAATTATTTTTTTTAAGAAGAAAAGTTAAATCATCACCTAATCAAGTGGAAATCTGCTGACTCTGCAGATTTTCAGCACATTTTCATTGACTCCTTCCACAAGCAGCTGTATCCAAGTATGCTAACGGAAAATTGTGTGGAAGGAAAAATGTGACAGATAAAAACGCTCCAGGAACAGTAATAAATTTAAAGTGCAGTTTAGTGATCAAAATGTCAGTTTTTAGATTAAAGTAAATTTGCTGCGTCTCATGTGAAAATGGTTTGTGCATGAAAAGACCAGAAACGGGTCGCATTACGTCAAAAAAAACAGAACTGGGCTGTGTTCAGCCTGCAGTTTGATCACAGCTTTAGTGTAGCTAAACTAAACTAGTCAAAGCAAAACTAGACTAAACTAAACTCAGCTATGCTAACCTAAATAAAGCAGGCTAAGCTAACCTAAGCTAAACTAGATTAAAGTAAACAAAACCTCAATATGATGAGTAACAAAATGTCACATCTATCATAATAAATAAATGTAAATAGCAGAAGGTTTTACACATAATTCAAAATTAGCTTAATAAAAACTGTGATTTTGATTAAAAAATACTAAAAAAATCAATAGTGAAAATCTGTTCATCATTTAAATTTAAGAAATCGGATTCAGACGCAGCTACTTACTAAAGTTTTTGCAGTTTAATGTTTTATCTGGGGAGGATCTTAAAAACAGGTAAACTTTATTTTCAGTTTGGTTCATTAATTTTGCTGTAACAGGTCAGTCACAGCATGTTGGACACAGCAATTACTTTAATTTCTTAATGTAGGAGAAAATAAAAGTTTGAGTGAAATGGCTCCAGCAGGAAGAATCGTGTTTCTGTGAAGTCGGACTTTAACCTGGAGCTTCACACGATTCCTGACTGAACGGTTCCTCTGAAAAACGATTAAATAAAGTAATGAGCTGCAGCCCATAAAACCAGGACAGGTTTCATCTGCCTGTTCAATCCCTTTATAATAATAAATCTGCTGCTTTCAGATTGATGACGAAATAAATAAATAAATATTCTGAAACGGTAACTTTTAAGCAGTCAGTTCTGCGTAACGCTGAGATAATTTCCTGGTTTAGCGCTCTTATTCTGAAGGGCAAACCGCTTCCCTTCACCTGGGAAACTTTGATCCATTTAATCAACATAATAACCCCAAAGCAGGCTCTGTTCTTTACAACATGTTGTCATATTTTATCTTCTGCATTAATAAAGATTTTATTGAGATGTTAGAGTAAATTATAGCAGCCTAGTAAGGGACCATATCCAGTTTGTGCTTCTGTTTACTCTTGTTTGCATTTAGGTTTTGCTTTATTTGGTTTCCTGTGAGAAACAAACCAATCAAATCAAGTTCCTGAGGATTCAGAGGCTTTTATGAAACTTGAAATACATTTGATAGCAATAATATGTATTTAAAATGATATGGATTTCTGTTGCATTTAAATCTAGATTGCAGAGAGGGAAAGTTTCACTTATTGTACTGTTCTTTTAGTTATAACAATATGTTTTGCCCCTGTTGTAAGTGAAATAATCTGCCAATATTATCAATATTAAGGAATTATTGACTTAAATCAAGCGTCTACATCTTGCTGAAAGTTATTTGTAAGTTTGCTTAAACTGATTTCAAATAAAAAAGGAAACATTGAATATTATTAAATTAATCTAAAATATAATGGTTACATAATAATGTGAAGTTCCCCCCACCTTCTTCAAATCAGACAAAATTGGTATCAAATGTTTGTGCAGCAAAAATTTTCATTTGTGCTGCAATCATTTTAAAATTATAAAGAAATGTTTCTAGAGGTCATCAAAGGTCAACCAGCCCCCCCCCCACCATCTTCTTCAAATCAAACAAAATGGGTGTCAATCAACTTGACTCTGTTTGTGCAGCAAAAAGTTTCGTTTGTGCTGCTTTGGCTTTAAAGGTCGTTAAAGGTCAAAAGGTCAACCAGCAGCTTCGCTCAGGTTGGCTACTTCCTGTAAAAGAAAAGACGATCCTGACACGTACAGGTTTGGGAACAGCGGTTTGGGAACCAGCGGTTTGGGAACAGCGGTTTGGGAACAGCGGTTTGGGAACCAGCGGTTTGGGAACCAGCGGTTTGGGAACAGCGGTTTGGGAACAGCGGTTTGGGAACAGCGACAGAAGAAAAAAAAAGGGGGGGGCGGAGCCGTCAGTTACCGTTGCTATGGTAACCGTCAAAGAGCAGCGCAACAGAATCGAATGTGAATGTCTGGAGAAACAAAACAAATTAAAAGAATAAATAAACAACATTTTGACAAACTTCTCTTTTACAATGTTGTTAATATAAAACAGAACAGAAACGTGTTTTCAGATCTGCTTTTTCTCATTAGGTCGGAAATAATGTGCTTTTATTTTAGAAAATAGAAATAATGTGGTTCCTTAGGTATATCAATCATGGCTACTGCTGATTTGTTTTTTTTTTTTCCTCTAAATATGTAACATTTTCACATCCAAGGATGCTTTATTAGTTGTATAAGAACAATATAATCTTTACAAAAGTTGTAAAAATTGCTTTATTTAAACAACTGGTTGGATGTTTTGCTTGTAAACTGGGAAAAAAAGAATAATTTTTAGTGTCCTAAAAATGAATCTGGATAGGAAGAGCTGATGTGTGAGGCTGAGCATCATCTACACAGTGACGTTATTTATTCATCTTTCATTTTTTTCAAAGCCGGAGTAAAATCTGGAGTAATCGTGTACCTGCTGAGTCAGCACCAACCTGTAAGCAAGCTGGCATGTGTGAATAAATATGATGTGATGAATGCATTAGTGACTCAAACAGCTGGTAAATCTTCCAGCCAAGGATTAAAAGAGACGATTGTTTCTCGTTTTGTTTACTTCCAGGCACAGAGAGTTGGCGCCTCTGCTGCTAGGCAGGTTGACCAACGCTTGACTGGAAGAGCAGCAAGTGTTTAGCTTGCAAACATGAAGAATTTTCCCCGTAATCCAATCCAAAAATGGGAAAAAGATCAATATTGAATTAAAAAAGTGAAAGAATTCACTGTAATTTTCAGACATATGGAACTGGTCATTTTCAGAGAACCCAAAAACTGCACTCAAGTAAAAGTATCACGACTACAACAACGTATTTTTACTCAAGTTAAAGTAAAAAGTATTTGGTAAAAAGTCTAACTGGTGAAATTATCAGTCATTTATTTAAGAATTACATAATTAGATGGACCAAATTATAAAGTTAAGAGGAAATTTAGGTATTTTAGAGACTAAAATGACAATAATTTATATAAGTAACTAAATAAAATGTTTCCAGATCAGTTTTTTTCAATGACAAACTGGTGAAACTTTAACAAAAACTGCAGGATTGTGTCCATGTCTGGTGAATTTCTGCTTAAAACATGTTTGTTTTTCATTCAGTGGGTAGAAAATCCAGACGTTTTACTCAAATAAGAGCAGAAATACTTCATAATAAAATCACTCAAGTAGAAGTAACAGTACAAATACTTCTAAAAGTATATTGTTACAAAAAAGTTACTCCAGGAAATGTTAGTTTTAGCCAAACATTTAACCAAACTGCTGCTTGTGCTTAATGTCTTATTATTTATTTCTGATTTGTGGGACTTTCTAATAAATGCAAGTACATCAATTTAAATTACCTCCTCAAAAAAATAACAATTTGAAGGAATAATTAGCGATGAGATGCTGGTGCTTGTTATTAAAACGATTTGCTGAAAACTTAAGAATATTTTAGGAGGAAATGAGGGAAAAACCAACGTTTACCGTCGTACAACATCTGATTCCTCTGCAAGCTGCACGGAACCAGGGTTGAATATAAAACGCGATGGATTGCTCTGCTATAAAGCAGAAAGTCGGGAGCTGGGATACCAGCGAATTATTGATGAATTAGGAAATGAAAAAGCTTCACATTATGCACAAAATAAATCTGCGTGAAATAGGTGGAGGTGCAGACGTCTGGATTTGCTCATTAAACTGGAAACGTGAAAAAGAAAGACAGACTGGGAAAAAACCCTCTTCACAAAGACGATTGTTGGACTAATATTGAAACAAAATGTCCGTTTTTCCTGATAACCATGAATGTGTGTTTGCTTCAGTTTGAACACAGCAATAATTTACATTTAAAATAATTTACAGCTGTATCAGACTAGAGAAACCAAACCACTGACTTGAGTATTTTTATCCAGCAAGAAACAAAAATTTTTCATGTCTAATTTGGTGGTGAGGCATTTAATGTGCTTTATTTTTTAAATTATTTAAAAAATGTCGGTTGAAAGTGTTGAAAACACATAAAACAGAAAAATAGCCCAAAGCTGTGAGTCATAAACTTCAGCAGCTCTACAGTGAATGTGCTGAGAAAGCCTGGACTTTCCAGAAAACCTGATTAAAATGAATGTTTTCTGTCCTGTCTTGTGGTAATCCCCTGGCTCTGCCGCCCTGGGCAGAAAGTCATAATACCCACAGCAGGAGCCGCTGCTGCCAAACGTGTTGGAAGAGCCTCCAGAAGCAGCGCTTCATTTACTATCTAAATGGCCGTACTGCTGACGGATTCGCATCCAGCCTTGTTGGTTTAATCTTTTATTACAGTTTACCAGCAAACTTTTTTATTTCCCTCCCGCTTAATGCAAATGAGAAGCAGCGATTCTAAGCAGGCCCGAGGGATCCGTCGCTGATAAACAGCTCAAGGCTTTATAAACGCTGAAGTTTCCCGTTTTCTTTAATGCTGTTCAGGGTCATGCAGGGCTGCTGCTAATCTGCTGCAGTCGCAAAGCGAAAGGGGGATGCAACCTGCCAACACGCACACGCACTCACACACACGCACACGCACGCACACGCACGCGCACGCACGCACGCACACGCACGCACGCACGCACACGCACGCGCACGCACGCATGCACACTCACGCACACGCACGCACACTCACTGTTGGAGAAGGGCAGCTAAGCTAGCAAGAATGCATCTGGGCTGGAGAAAACTGTTAAATCTCCTTCCAGTGAAGTCTAAAAGGAGCTGAATCATTTTATAGCAAAATCAAGCAACTATATATCAAAGATACTGTACTTTGGAATTTAACGCCTTCAAATTGGGCATCTGTCGCTTTAAGAAGCTCCTGCTCTTCTGAATCTCCGCCTTCAGAAAGTCATCACAACATGGCTCCTCTATTAACCCTTTAACAGTGTTTGACTTCGAAGCAGCTCCTGTAATGAGCTGCCAGATCTTTGCTAATTGCTGCTGGCTAGTCTGAAGGAGACAGAAGCTCGGAAACTGAGGAGGAGCTGCGTCTTGAAGGCGGGGCTACGTCCACCCAGGTGTTTTGTACAGCTGAATGGTTGCCATGGAGATTTTCGAGGCATGTTTGAGAGGTATATTTTTGATTATAACATGATATACATCTAAAAAAAAAGTCAGTTTTCAGAACACTGCGCCTTTAAAAATCTCCATTTGATCATTACACGCTCACAGAAACACGTTCATCTCCTCGGATATAAACGAATTTGATCTTTTGTCTCCTGAATCCAGCAGGAAGAAAAACAGAATCTCTCCAATCTCTCTGCCCTCCTTGCTCTTACTTTCCCCCTCGGTGTCCTTCAGCTTCAATTTATTGAATAATTAATTGCCAGTTCAGACTCATTTGCACATACAGTGCATGCATGCACTCTCTGGCGCTCACACACTCACACACTAATCTTTTTCCTGAGTCTCCCTCACCGGAGGCTTCTCGTTTAGTGGAAAGGTTCTGCTTCAGTTGTGGCTCTCCTAACGCCCTTTAGATGCTAATTTACTTCAGCTTCACCTTTGTCCTTCTTGTGGCGTAATATGTGCAACTTTGCTTGAAAAATAATATTGTACAGAGCATAACAGTGGTTAAACTGTAGTTACATATGAGGGTGTGGTATAGTGGTATCCAAGGCCAACAACCTCTAAAGTTGCTGCTAAATGTGCTAAAAGCGCAGAAACAACTTATGGTGCGTTCACATCAAACGCGTTTGCATCCAAAGTCTCTGTGGACGCATGTTGAGGGCGTCATGGCTGTGCGATGGAAGCATTTCCAGTGTTGGACGCGTGTCAAACTTCCGACACCAGAGTTGGAAAAAGTCTGAATTTTGCCACTGGGAAACGCAGCGTCAGCCAATCAGAGAAACTCCACTGTGTTGGTGTCCTGTGTTGAGAATAAATAAGTCTGTTTTTCTTCTATCTCTTTTAGCTGGCTAAGAGATAGAAGAAAACCAGAGGAAGGTTGGCATTTTTATGAAACCTGAAAACGCGGTAAGTGATGAACAGAGGAACTGGTTGGTGTCTCAATGTGTGTTTGTGTCGCCCGGCAGAGAGAAGATGCCGTTCCACCATGTGACGGCGGGTCTGCTCTACAAGGGGAACTACTTGAGCCGCTCGCTGTCCGACAGCGACAGCGACGTTCTGGCCAGCATCTCTGTGGAGGAGCTCGACGGTAAGGCTTCCCACATGTTTGGTGCCTTTGCGTTTATTGTGTGAATATTTTCGAGGGGAGGAATAAGGCGATCTGGTTTTGCTTTGCTCACTGTTCTACCAATTTGAAACCAATTTATTGTCCCAAGGTAACTCCAACACACTGCTGCATACTAATCACAGTAAACAAACCTTTGCTCTGTTCCTTGTTGCGCTTCATGCCAGGTTACAGTCAGAACTACAGCAAACCGATGCCTGAAATGGAAAAGCAGCAGAAATGTTGAGTTAAAATGGAAAAGCCTTTGGAAATAAACATGTGCAACTTATTTAGCAAGATGTAAGCCACAGTGCAAACAAGTTCTTGCTCTGTTGAAGAAACTTTTTGTTTTTCAAAGTGCTAAACCTGCAGCCCTGCAAAAACACAAACGTATTTTTGTCCAGTTCCCGGTCAAATACCTTCATGTTCTTAAAATAAGAAAAATCTATCTTACAAGTAGGTTTTCAGCAACACATAGCAGCTTGTTTTAAATTTAAAATGTCTCAATACAAGTTAAATATTCTCCCAAAGGATCTAATGCTTTTATATTATGATGAAGGAATTATTGATTTAAAACAAGCGCAGATATCTTACTGAAAAATTACTTGTTTTGTCTCATTTCAAGTAAACAAAGACGTTTGCACTGGAAGCTAGATCAAAATAATTGTTAGTATTTTATCTTTTTGCAGTTTTCACTTTAAAATTTTATTTATTTTTGGTCATGTTTAGCCAATCAATCAGTCAAGTTTATTTGTTTAACACCTTACAGCAACAAAGCAGTTCGAAGTGCCTTAAATTATAACAAAACAAAAAAAAAATAGTCGCGTTCCCAGTGACTGTTAATCAAAACATCTCTAAACTGGTGGGTTTTAACTCTGTGTTTCGGCTGTTTTACAGTTTTCTGGAAGTTTACTCCGGATTTCTGTTGCATAGAAGCTGAAAGTTACTTTGTGTTTATTCAAGTAAACAAAAATATCTGCAGTAGAAACTAAATCAAAATAATTGGTAAGATTTTGCAAAGAGTGTAAAAAGCAGAAAAGTTGTTAGCGACCCAGATTCTGTTTTTTAAAGGTCAAAAACAGAAAAACAAAACTTTGGTTTGTTTTAAGCTTTAATATGATGCAGCATAAACTCATCCTGGTCTGTTTTTAACTCTCAGCAGCACAGAACGGTTTGTCTTCCAGGATAATTTCTGCTGTGCCTCCTCTCGCTCTTTCGCTCTGCGTTTATGAACCTTTTGTTTTCCAGCCTGTCTGAGAGTAATCACCCGGCTCTGTTCAACATCAGCCTGATCAATAACAGTCTGCTGGAGTCAGCAGCCTCACAGGCAAACTAGACTTCCCCCCTCGTTCTCAAAATATTAATCCACTGATGCGGCATTAAGCTGCCGCCTGGAAAATTGGCAGCGCGGCGCGCGGTAATGGCCAGATACTCTGTCAGGGTCGAGCTTTAATATGCATGAAGGAACCTGCGAAGTATGAATTCCTCACTCCTCGTTTCGATGGGCCCGTGTTGGTTGGCAGGTAGGAAATTGTCGGGAGCGAAGACGATTCATTTGGGCTCCATTTGAAAACACTCCGACTGGTTAACTGCTGCCTGTCAACAGAATAATTACTGTAAAAGGATTTACCGTGCGCTCCATGCTGGATTGATGGCATCACGAAACACCTGGAGCCGAGAGGCTGTTAGTTTGTCTTTAGTGCTTAAGGACCAAAGTTAACGGTTGTGTTCTGTTTGTTTATGCATGAAGCGCCAGCAGTACTTTGCTTAAATGGATTTAATTGTATGGAGAGTATCCAAAAGTTTAACTCGATTTAAAAAGCCTTTGGTAAAAAGTGTAATTACCAATCATTCAATAAATAAAATTTACATCATCACACGGGCAAAAACCATAAAGTTAAGTGGAAATTTTGGTATTTTAAGGACCAAAATGGCAATAATTCAAAAAAACAACGAAATCATGCAGCTTCTCTCAATGAAAAAACTGATGAAATTCAACAGAAATTGGAAAAAATGCACATTAACAGTGAAAAACAGAACACAGCAAAGTTACACATGAAACGCTGTATATGATTAAATTTGTCCAAAATATTTGTTACAATATAATACTTGTCAAAAAAAGGGGGCGGAGCTGCCGGTTGCCGGTTGCTATGGTAACCGCCAAGCGCAGCAACTTAAAACACCAAGAAGTGTCTGGAGAAACAACTCGACTAAACGGAATAAATTCAAACAATAAATAAACACATTCTGACAAACTTCACATCTGTAGCATTGTTGAAACGAAACCGTTTTGTCCGCCGCTGATTTTAAACGTGTTACGTTCCGTGAAACAAACTGAAGGAAACAGAGCAACACCAAATTCACCAGGTGACCGTCAGACGGCTGGGAGCTTCCTGAGACCAAAACCCGGCCGACGGTGAGACCAGGAGCCCATCAACGCTGCACTTCCATCCAACAGGAAGTGCAGCGATGGGAATCTCTCAGGCACTTCCTGTTTCATGGACGCTCCAGAGTTTTATTACCTGACTGGTTCCACTGTGTCCATGTTGACAGGAACTGAAAACATTCCTCCCTAAGTTCCTGTGAAACAAAAATAATATTAATTCAAGCCGCAGATATCAGCATTTCAACGCACATCAGACAGATTAATCCTGATGATTCGTTCTGTGAGAATGAGAAGAAATTAATCCATCTGAAAAAACTGCATCTGCAGATTTGTTTAATTCTTTAGATACCTGCTAATTTTATCATTTTAAAGCCGTTGCTTCCTCTCCATTAATTGCCCTGCAGCTCATTTGTTTCTTAGTTCATATTTACTTGTTATAAAAACAACATATTGACTCATTTTGTAATTATGATAGATCCTTAAAATGAGCAGAATAATATTATTTCTTGAATGACAAGTTAAATTTCTAACATGTTTAATAACAACTCTAACCCATAGACCCATTTTCTTCACCACGGTGAACTTTCAATTCTTTAAATATTATCTAATATGCTGTTATTTAATTATACTTACATTGCTTTTATGCCCTAGCTCGGTTGTCCTCAGAGTGCTAATGCTGTTAGCAGCTAGCTCGGTGCCGATTCACGGACAGAAAGGATTGTGTTTATTTAATGGGACTTTCATGCTAAGAAAAGCTAAATAAATCCTAACCTTCCCAGCCGTTCAGTAACAGTGAGCTGCGACTGTTGCAGTTCACGGTTCGTGTTCAGACTCGAACGTTTCTGTGGATCAGAGTAGTGAAATGAGTAGTTTCAAAAACTTCTAGGTAACTTCTAGAAGTTTTTGCACTGCGCCATTACCTAGCAACCCTAGCCAAGCCCAGTTTGTTACCAAGCAACCCAAGCTGAGCTCCAGAACCTTTGGTCAGCTGGTTTTGCATTGGCTACTGTTGTTGTCGACCAGAAACTTGCTGAATTCTTGTTTCAATCACAAAAATGTGCAAAACTCCCAAAATACATAGTTTCACGGTTGTGCTGCTCCCATTAAATAAGAAAAACAGCTAAAATCATCTGTGGATAAGTTTGTTGACATGATAAATGGAAACGCAGATGTTGGTGGTCGCGCAGGAGACTCTGCTTCTCACCTGAACCGAAATGTTGGACGGGCAGCAGGAAGATAAAATCCAGGCTTCAAAGCCAGAAAGATGAAAGGAAGCAGAAGTTGGGGATTTGAAAACATGTCTGACAGTCAGAGGCAGGTCGAGCAGATGAAACATGTGACTCATCTTACACACTCCCACCAACTTGGAATGTCAAAAAGCTGAATAATGATCCACCCAGACATCCAAACTGCTTCAGAAAACTCCCTGCAGTTTAAATAGACGCTGATACCAGAGACTAGAAGAACAAACATGTTAACCAAAAGTCTGAGCGGCGGCTTAACTTTCTTCAACTTGAAATGTTCTTCAAACCTACCGTTCGCTAACGTTTAGCTGGGAAACTTATTTTCTGCATTTTTGCTAAAGCGCCAGTAAACAAACTGACTTTAAACCCAAAGTTTACCGTTTTAAAACATCAGAAATGGCTGTTTAAATCAGAATCAGAAAGGCTTTTTTAATGATTCATTTAATGACAATTACTCCAACACTTAAAAACCAAAAAACAAGTTTACGATAAAATAACAGTGTCTAGATTTTACCGTATAAATATATTTATACGGTAACCACAGCTGCCAATATTTCACTGTAAATTAGAAACATTTTTCACAGTGCATCTAAAGTGCTAAAGTACTAGAAAATAAAAAATATAAGCAAAACACAAAATTACTTTCACAGCTACTACATGTTGAATATTTTAAATAAATTTTTTTAATTGTTTTTTTTTTTTAAGTCAACCTTTATTGAATTTTTACTTTTTTCTTTCAAAATTTTGACTTTAACCTCAATTTTTTTCCTCAGAATCAGAATTATTTCAACAAATTTAATTTCTAAACTCAAATCTACCAAGTAAATTTTGGACAAAATGTATAAAGTGCATGTTAAGTGATTATTTTCATATCCTAACAACATAATTGACAAACACATACAAGTGTTTGGTATTTATTTGGATTTTCACATAAATTGACAGGAGTCTTTATTTTTGGCCCTTATCCTCTTCCGTACTATTTCCGTGTAAATGCAACAGTTAATTTACTCAGTAGCAGCTGTTTTCATAAAGTAACAACTGGATTTAATGAAAAGTCAGGTTGCAGATGGGAATTTATGCCAAACTTGGATAAATCTCACGATTAAAACGTTGAGCAGCTGCTTGCCATGCAGCTGCGTTTGGAGTTATTTTGATTTTTGTCCCTCTGATTTCCTGTTTCAGTTCAAACACAGTGTGTATGTTTACCACTTACTGCTTTGCAATACTTAAAAAGGCGATTTACAGTGTTTGTTCAGGTCATTAAAAGCCTTGCGCAGGCTGCCTTTTGGCTGAAAGTGTAAAATCATTCATCTGGTTAATTTCCCATCTGAGAGCAGAAGCTGCTGCTGCTGCCTTCGGGAAGAGCCTGCGGTCTTCTTACCGTCTGGATAATGGCTTTAAAAGTTGACGTCCATGTCAGTCATACAGAGGCAGGTTGCATCAGTGTCAGCTTTTATTTATAACAACCAATTATAGAGCAGCAAGAGAGGAGGAAAGGATAACTTTATGTATAAATCCTGGAAGAATAACCAGTCTGAAACCTGCAAGATGAAGACGTAAATGTGCTTCCACAACTTTTTTACTTTGTGATCGAAATGCAACGTTTTCCCCAGGAAAGTTGAAACCAATGTACTGTTTCTTCATTAGCTCTTTGTATCTGCGTCCCATTTTCTCACACGGCGTAATGAAGTGTTTTTCTTACCATTTTCTGTCTAAATTTGTAACGTCGTTAATGCTAAGCCTTGCAGAATCCTTAAAAGTTTTGGTCTTTACTCACGGAGAAAACCACGAAGGAAAAGACAAACCAGTCGCCTTTGTCTTCTGGATCTGTTGTCACAGTTTAACTGAAAACTGCTTCAGTTCTTAATGTATTTATGAAACCTTTAGGGCTTCTTCAAACCTTGGAATAGTAGGACTACACCTTCAACTTTTAAACATTTTGCAACCACAAACGTTGTTTTGTTTTGAGATTTTGAGAAAGCAGTGAATGTCTAGTTTTGACACCTAAAGGTTTTTTTCTTCTGCTCCGTTTATCGTCACTTTCAATTATGACCATTTTCCTTCAGAAGTCACCTATTTAGCTCATGTAAATTTTTTAACTTAATCTTATCATAATTCAGGTTTTCAAAGAGAAGTTTAGCAAACAAACAGAATCATGAAGACCAGAAAGTGTGTAAAACAGAATTCACTTGTGTTTAGCTTGCTTTAGTTCAGCAATAGTTCGTTTGCCTAGAAAGTCCGGTTCGTTTGGGGAGGTGTGAATGCGTAATCAATCAAAATGTGATGTGGACCAAAACGGAGAACTCTGGTCCGTCTAAAAGCCCCGGTCTCAGTTCGGTTGACGTGAACTGGTTCGGTTTGAATGTATATGTGAATGCCAAGCAGACCAGAGACTGCTCCAAAAACAGGAAGTGGACTACAGCACAAGGCATTCTGGGTAAATATATACAGAACAAAAGCGTTAGCCTCGCCCCAGAGGGAGAAATGGTTTGTTGTCTTTAATCTTTAAAGAGAAAGCTCTGTTTTCGTTTGCATTTTGTAAAACAGGAAGTTGCATCTTCTTATTTCCTTGAGTAGCGCCCCCACAGGTGAGGAGGGGGAGCTGGTTTTTCAAATGGTTTGGTTGGTTTGACTGCAGTGTGAAAGAGAACCGCAGCTGCTAAAAGTGGAACAAACGTCGCAACTTTGATCCCAGATCAAATCGAATCTGCCGAACGATGAGGTGTGAAAACAGAGCAATCCGGGGAGTAAATGCGCTGGAGTCACCAGAGCCAAGACTGGAGAAAACTAAAACTCTGAATCGACACCCAGAGCTACAAAAGAATAGTTTAGATCAGGGTCTAAAACTTTTAGATCGAAGCTAAACAACAGGTCATCAGCAGGACTCCAAGCTGAAGAGTTGATTCATATATTTCAGCTAGAGCAAAGTAAATGCATGTGGTACAAGGGCCTAGTCAAAGTACGGACCTTAAATAAATAGACAGTCTACAGAAGCCCTCTGTCTAATCCAACTGACCTCTACAAAGAACAGTCAGAAATCTAGTTTGTATCTAAAACTACATTCAAATTCATTCCACACTTTTATTTTCTGTAAAAATAAAATACATTAAAGTTTGAGGTTTGAGTTTTAACCGTATTATTTCTCCTTTCCAGGCGCTATTACTCATATCTGACATTTTCTTTCTGCCCAGAAACCTTTGAGAAAGGCCAGTGTGGGCACAACTCTGCTGACAGACGTTAAACCTTCTGATTTGTTTTCTTATTTGTTTCATTCGCAGCAGGAAAAATCTCTCCTGTTTTGTATGGCAGTCGAGTCCGGGATGCAAACCTTTTCAGCCCGGCCGCTACATTAAACACGACATTTATAAAAGTAGGCAAACATCAAGGGAAGCTTTTGTCTTCATGTTTTATGCAGATCAAATATCAGCTGCCTGGCGTGAAGGGATATTAACCTCATTAAATTATTTTATTCAAATTTTTCCCAACGTAAAGTCACTTTCACAGAGTTACGGTTACAAAAAACGTGTTAATTAAACTCAAACTGTGGCGGAAAAGCAACTGGTGGATTTACTGAATCAGAATGAGCTTCATTATGTGCAGAAACTGTGAATTGACTTCAGTTTTCGGCGTTCGCAGCAGCAGACGGGGCTGACGTCTTCATTTGTTTTTCAGATGAAAGAAGCATCACTGCGTTTTACTCTCAATGATTTTGTTTGCGTTTTAAGTGCCAGGACAGCCGTGTCAGTCTGGATCAATGTTGGGATCAATTTTTGTTTCTTTTTATGTCTCTCTCGGTTTTCTAATTTGAGAACAAACAAATTTCGTGTGGAGAACAAACAAATCTTTATGACCTTGAATCCTGTGGTGCCTCACTTCACTGGTAGATTTACTTCAAGATTTCTTTTGTTGATTTGCAAGCTGTGCATGGATTGATTGTTATTGCGGCAGCAGGGATTCGTTGCTACGGAATACTTAATGTGTCAAAAAATTGGAAAAATTCACTCTGAATAAATATAAATCTAATCTGATCCAGATCTAAATGGATAAATATATAAATTAATGTGTTTTTGTAGGTGATTTTTAGCCAATCAGAAAGCGGGGCATTCATGCTGAAGGTGCGTTTGGCCTTCAGGGCTTGTTTTAAGTAAATAATTTCTTAATGCTGATGAAAAAGTTGCAGATTATTTCACTTATAACAAGACATTTTTCCATTCTATACGCTGATTTTTTGCTGCCAGTGAAACTAGAACTTTTTTATCAATACTAAAATATTATTTACTTTAAATAAGGCTCAATTTCTTGCTAAAAAGTCACTTATGTTAGTTTTTACTTATTTCAAGTGTGCTACAATGTTTGTACTAGAAACTAGAGGAAACGTACTTGGTGATATTTTGTGTTTTTGCAGTGTAACTGGGATTTATTGTTTTTGTTGTCATGTTCAAAGTTTCTCCGGTATGGAGACCGTAAAGGGACATTGAAGGAAAACATAAAAAATAAACTTTCAGAAGTTGCATATCCGTTACAAATACTCTTAAAAAATATGCTGCGGTTTTTCCATTCAATAAGAGTTGTATTTAAAATCACATATGAATAAGCTTGTTCATGAGTCATTAATAAACATCATCATGTTTTCTTCTTGGTTTGCATCAGTGGAAACATCCGTTTGTTGAAAAGGGTTTTTCCGTTGCAGTTTTGCAAAATAAACCAATGCAAATTTTCTTTAAAATGTCAACTTGTGCAATCTTATACTCAATGGAAACACAGCTAACCCGAACCCTAAATCGAACCCTAACCCGAACCCTAACCCTACTCTAGGAAGTTTACTTTTTACATTTTTAGGGTCAAATTCTGACCCTAAAAAAGATGTAAAGCATCTGAGCTGGCCGTTTCATCAACACCTCTGCGAAGAGGAGCTTCATAACGGATCGGCGGACGCAGCTGCTACTGCTGTTTGATAGAAAATTATTTTTCTCGCGCACGTCTGACAGCAGCGAGGCGCGTCGCCCTTTGGTCTTTACTGGACCCCTGCTGGGAAGTGAAACCTGTCCAGACAGATCCGTGTTTCCACCAGGTGTGTTTACAAGACGGCGGTCTAAACGTTGCATCAGAAAGGTAAAACGTCTGCAAAGACACTTGGCATTAGTGATTTATACCCCCATAATGTGTTTTATTTGGCAGAACAGAGGAGGAAACTTAAAACAGAAAATTTAAATGTAGACTTTCACATTGTTCTACCAGACATGTGGAGACATTTCTGTACCAAATGTCAGATTTCAGCTGGAGAGTCCCTGAATGTTTCAGATGCTGTGAGTGCTGATGGATTGCATTTGTTCATGAAGCAGACTGAGTTATTAGAATATACAAACTGAGCCCATGTTGTTCTGTTCCAGACAGAGGAAAGTGCTCAACAAAAGCCTGAGTCACTGCTAGATTTATGCATGAAACACTCATTTCAGCACAGGGGGAAATTATCCGCATGCTCTGTATGTGGCTGTTGGTTAGTTTTTATGTGTTTGCATGCAGAGAAATGTTGGCTGTGAAGGAGAGCGTTGTGTTGCTGCAGAATGATGATGATGATGACGATGGTGGTTAGAGAGCCTCGTGACCAGCTGCCTGAAAAGGTAAAAACCATGCCATGTTTATGCAGCTTGTCACAGACTGCGGCCTCTAATTATCTCAATAAACGCAACCAAAACATTGCCTGTAACTTCATGACACAATTCATAAATCACGCTCCATTTAAGCTTCGCTGCTCCGACTCATTTACCAGCAGACGGGACCAGCATGATGATAATAAGCTGATTGACTGGTTTATTTTCAGACCGGAGATTATTTGGCTCAGGCAGACAGTAAATGAGAAGTAAATTATGAGAATATCTGAGAATTTCCTCGCTTAAAAGAAACAGAGGTCTACACTCTATTTGTTGGATTCTATACTGTCATGTTTTCTTTCAAAGTTCAAAGGTTGAAATTGTCTTACTTTTCATTTCAACATCTTTTCTAGAAATTTTCTGAGATGAATCAAAAATTTTGAATTTTTATCTAGCAAGTTTTGACTTTTCAAACTCAAAAATTTCAAAGTTTTTTCCTAGACATTTTCTGAGATTACCACCAAAAATCTCAGGGGTTTTTTGGCAGATTTTTAGCTGATTTTTTTCTTTTCAAACTAATACATTTCCAAGTTGTTTTCTAAAAAAAATTCCAATATTCATCTGAACATTTCTGAGGTTTTTTATAGGAAATTTTGATGTTTCAAGTTGATAAATTTCAATTTTTTTGTTGAAATTTCATAAGACTAATCTTAAAGTTTCTGAGTTTTTCTGGCAGACTTTACAAAATTCATCAACTTTAAAATGTTTTCCAGAAAATTTCTGATATTAATCATAAAATTTGTTAAAATTAAATATAATTTCTGACAATCTAAAAACAATTGTAGAAACTTTTGATTTTACAATCTCAATAACTTCTAAGGTTTTTTTTGTAGAACATTTGTAATAATCTAAAAAATTCAGAGTTTTTTTTAATCTCACATATTTGAGTTTTCAAACTGATGAATCTCCATGGGGTTTTTTTTCCATTAAAATTTTTGATGTTAATCCCAAATTTTGTGTGGATGTTTTCTTTCAAATTTTGACTTTTCAAACTCATAAGATTCCACATCTTTTGTAGAAAATTTCTGAGATAAAACTAAATGTTTCTGAGTTTTGTGAGGAATCTGACTGTTTTTGTTTCGATGTAAAGTTGCCCTGATGTCCTATTACCAGAGAGCCAATGGAGGGATTGTAAAAATAAATAAATTATTTTATTTTTTGTGAGTAGCATTGTCACTATTCTTTATGAAACGCATTTTTTGGACATTTTTACTGAAATTTCAACAGAGTGAGTTGCAGCAGCCTGTAAGAGATGAAGGCATGGCCAAGTTTTCCAGCATCATTCAGGATGACGGATGAAAGGAGACTTCCAATATTTTCAAGGTGACAGAATGAAGTGTGTAAAATGTGTTTCTGAGGAAATGTAGGACACAAACACCATTTAATCACAAACAGGAGTCCATAGATTTGTTTTCAAGATGGAGTATTTCACTCTTTGGCTTCAAAAGCAGCTGAAGTTGGTTTTAAAAACATTCCAGTTTCTGTCAGATATTCTGTCTTTAAACTAATTTCTCCAGGCTGAGATATATTGCGTTCAGATTCAACATCAATAATTTAAAAACTCAATTCAAAGGTTCAACATTCAGAGGTTTGAGAATGCCTCTTTCGAGTCACCAAAAAACTTTATTGACAAAAAACAATTTTAAGCTCTTGTGCTGTTTTTAGAAGCAGCAGGAACCAAACGGAAGCACAAAAAATATGAATTTTGCATAATATTTCCCCCTTGAAGTTAAATTTTACTCTTTCATCTCGAGTTTCATTGATTTGTAAGCAGCCATTTCAACCATAACTCCTGTTTTAAGCACGTTTTGATCTCTGTTGGTGTTTTTATCTAAACTTGTGGAGTCGACGAGAAAAGCCTTGAACGTTTCTGCTGCCTGTGGTTTGCAGGAAAGAACGGAGGTAATCATCGATTCCAGTCTGCAACCTGATATTATTCAGTGTTCGGCAGCGTGTTCATGCACGGCACACAGTCAGTGTTCTGCAGAGAAGTGACATTCCACCCCATTTAAAAAACACCAGATGCCTGTCAGCCTTTTCTTACCATCCTCCCTCTCTGATCTGCAGGCTCACTTGTGAAACATGCATTTATCAAAGCGCAGCGAAGTCCGCTGACTACTGATGACATTATTACTCAGTGAGCAGCGAGTGAAGCAGCTGATTCAACTGTGAGATGTTTGCGAGAATCAGATCAGGAAAAGGATCTTCACGCCGAGGTTCCTTCGCCACAGTTCAGTACCTTTAAATGCACAGCAACGTTTGTTTTCTCAAGACTGACTCAAGAAAACCATCTACAAAAGGTACATGCGGGAAAACGGGGAATGAACTCGTTATCTTGAGAAAACAGGAAATTAACTCAGCATCTCAAGAGAATGCTACGTTTACTCGTTATCGCGAGAAAATGTGGAAAAGATGTTTATATGCGGAAAACGGGAAATTAACTCAAGAAACTGAGAAGTTAGCTCAAGAAAACCATCGTGAAAAAGAATGTGTGGAAAACTGAAAATGTACTCAAATTAACTTGTCATCTCAAGAAAGTGATTTCTGAAGGTCAGATATTTAAGTCTGACTGTAACAGACTGGAAGCCCTGAGGGAAAAAACCCTCCTTAATCTGTTCATTGCAGCGTTGGATGATTAGCTACCTGAAAGGTACGAAAATGTTCTGTAGATGTGACTCAATGGGTGGAACCGAAAAAGCAGCTCGGTGTGAAAGCCTGGTCAGAGGAGACGGCGGCTGTGGAAGCAGGTGTAGAAAATAAATCAATGGCTGGAATTGATCTTGTTCACTTGAGGCGGTGGTGCAAGACCAATTGCATAACACCGCGCTGAGGACACTGGGTCAGGCAGGAAGGAGAGGGAGCAAAGGGCGAGACGAGAAATCCCAAAATGCAGAGAACAAAATATGAAATACATAAATTAAAATAACACCTTTTTCCCCCGCAGCCTTGAAGCAGGAAGATGAGGGTTGCTTACTGATTGTGAGTGGATTTGCTGTTTGTCTTGGCAGAGATCCGGGAAGCGTTTAAGGTGCTGGATCGTGATGGAAACGGGTTCATTTCCAAGCAGGAGCTGGGAATGGCCATGCGGTCTCTGGGGTACATGCCCAGTGAGGTGGAGCTGGCCATCATCATGCAGAGGCTCGACATGGACGGTGAGTCATGGCCTGCAGAAACGCCTGCAGTCACTCTGCATCAAATGGAAAACAGCTTACTGTTGTTGTACAATCAGTCACAAAAATACACCAAATCCCACCAAGGATAGCTTTTAATGCAAATCTCTTGCTGAACTTGAAGTAGGACAACAGAAACGTAAAAGTAACTTTGCATCAATTTATTGTAGCTTGTTTCCATGTATGTAAAAATGTGAATGTTTCAATAAAAAATACTAGTGAAGTAATTTGCCAATAGAACTAGAACTTCGTTGCTAGGTAACACACTGTGCTTGGCCGGGGTTGCTAGGTAACGGGACAGTGGCAGATTCTACCAGAGGAACTGCAACTTTGTAATCAATATTTCAGACTTATTTACTCAAAATAAGCTCCAATTTCTTGCTGAAAGTTACTTGCAACTCAGTTTTGTCTAATTCCAAGTTCTCTAAGATGTTTGAACTGAAAAGTAGATTGAAATTACTTGGTAAGAATCTGTGTTTTCACAGTGAAAAACTTCAACATAAATGTAGAAATTTGCAATTTACTGGCTTTATTGTTGTGCCTGTTTTACCACTACAACAATATCTAATATCTCCATGTTTCAAAACAGTAAAAAAAAAAAAAAACACAAAATTTAAAAATCTGAATCCAATTATTTTCTGCTTACCTTTGACCTTTTAATTGAAACACATGAAAAAACTTTTTACTTTCTCTGAAAATATTATTTGTATCAAGAAAAGTTGGAGACAAACACCTGACAGCTTATATATTCAGAGCTCTGCAAAAACACAAAATACTACAAAGTACTTTTGATTAGTTTCTAGAATTATTAACTTAAAAAAAACTCCTGTATGTTGCTGACAAATTACTTTTGTATTATTTCGAGTGTATTGACATATTTGCAATGGAAAATAGACCAAAATGACTTGATAAGATTTTTCTGTTTTTACAGTGTGACCTTCTTTTTAATTCCTGACGAACTTTTTACCACTTACTTTCTTCCAGACATTATTGTACTGCAGTATTTATCACTTCAATAAAGAGGCACTATACATTGTTTTAAATTCATGCAGCCAATTTTAAGCTGCAGCCCTGATTCATCACTAGAGTTTGGAAAAAGTTCTTAAATTTAAGTCTGAGCGTTCACAGGATAATTAGCAGGAAGAGAAACGGCATTAAAGAGAGGAATGGCATTAGCAGACGACTGGGATTGGATTTTGGTGATTATGTTTTGGCCAGATGAGACGAAGTGAACATTTGATCCTGGCTAACCTGCTGATTTTCAGCCTAGCAGCAAAATTCACATAATCGCAAAAATCGACGGCTCTCTGTCCTGCTGACTCATGTGAAATTATGTCTGCTTTTTGTTTCTCTCATCTGAGTTTCCTGCAGTTTAGCGCTTAGTTTCTGCTGTCTTTCAAGTGAACTTGAGTGACTTTGGTCATGTGTGCACAAATTCGCTTCTGAAATAATTCATTTGTTCAGTTTCCAGCTGCTGGGTTGTAAAAAATGGAAGGGAAAAAAGCTGTGAAAAGCAGGTGGCTTTGACTGTGATGGACACAGAAAGTGACTCAGTGACTTTGTGCCGAATGTTGAGCTGTCACAAACTGTGCCTACAAAATGAGATCCAGCATCCATGATGTGTTTGGTAAAAAGAAACCCAAAAAGGTTCGTGTTTGTTCCACAGCATTAGGCTGCGCTTATAAGTATTTCCAACATTTTCTAACACACAGACCGGATTGCATTACAGATAAATGCACAAAGTTTACACAGATTAGACAAAAACAAGCAAAATCAGAGACAAAAACTTGACAGAATATTTAATTTTTTTCATGTTCCTAATTTGTAGCGTCAATATTTTTTCTTTGCAGTTAAAATTTTGTTGTTTTTAGTGAATATTTAGGTGCTTTGGCTGAGTCTGATTCCTGGAGCTATTTTAGTCATGACTGTATTATTCATATTAAAGAAGCTCACACACTAATGCCCTACACTGATGCTGTGGGTAGTGCAATCATATCAGAGAGATTTAACCCACATGGCAGATTCATATTCAAATCCAAATTGTCTATAAATTCACTGCATTTTTGGGGCGATTTGAGCTGCGCAGATCAAGTCTAGACTAAAGCAAGGAAGGCACTGGTAATAAAGACAAAACCCAAAACATTAAGACCAGTTAGAAATAGTAGAAATTCACATTTTGCACTGCTGGAACCTCAGAAATTTCTAAGCAAAGCTTCAAAAGGCAAGAAACCCAAAATGAGCTGCTCAGAAAGTGATTTTGACTGCAAAAATACAAAATCTTGCCAAGTCATTTTGTTCCAGATTTTACTGCAAATATCTCAGTGCACTTGATAAGAGGAAACTAACTCACTTTTCAGCAGGATATAGGAGCTTGTTTTAAGTCAGTAATTTCTTAATATGGAAGAAAAAGTTCCAGTTTCATTGGCAGATTATTTTACTTTTAGCAAAAAGACATTTTCCCATTTTATAAGCGATAATCTTTCATTGGAACAAAAACTTTTTCATCAGCAATATGGAATCATTTACATCAGAAATGTTTCGATATCTTGTTTAAAATTGACTTGTAAGTTAATTTTGTTTTATTTCAAGTGTGCTAAGGTATTTGAACTAGAAGCCGAGCCAAAAGTACTTGGAAAGATTTTGTGTTTTTGCAGTGTGCACTTTGAAATTTTACTTATTTTTGGTCATTTTTAATTAGTCAATCTGCAGAGCGCAGCAGTTCAAACTGGTTTACTTCATTAAAACACAAAAATAAAAAGCAACATAAAGTCAACAGTTGAGAAACCAAACGTTACATTTTAATATAAATTATTTTGCTCAGTGTTCCTTGTATTATTAATCAGACTCACCTCTGAACAGGTGAGTCTTAACTTTGATTTAAATAAACTCTGTTTCATTTGTTTCGCAGTTTTCTGGAAGTTTGTTCCAGATATTTGTTGCGTAGAAGCCGAATGCTGCTTCTCCTTTCAACCTTTCAATTCACAGGAAAAAAACCCAAAATGCTGACAGAACAAAATTAGTTGATAAATAAATGAGCACCTCTGACCCTCTTCCAGGTGACGGACAGGTCGATTTTGAGGAGTTCATGACGATTCTCGGCCCCAAGCTGCTGTCGTCTGAAACCAGGGAAGGTTTTCTGGGCAGCACAATAGACACCATCTTCTGGCAGGTAAACCTGAATCCTTTTCAGCTGCTGCTGCTGCTGCTGCTGCTGCTGCTGCTGCTGCTGCTGCTGCTGCTGCTGCTGCTGCTGCTGCTGCTGCTGCTGCTGCTGCTGCGGCTTTTATTGGGCTTTAACCCGACTGTTCGCCTGATGGCGTGTGGGATGCTGACTCGTCAGATTGGAAACGGAAGACGATGAAGGCTGTCGGATGTAAATTCAGGAGTAGAGGAGAAAAAATGGGCAAAACTGACTTTGATAGAACAGAATTAATCCAATAAAAAACAAATTAGTGTGTGTGTGTGTGTGTGTGTGTGCGTGCGTGTGTGTGTGTGTGTGTGTGTGTGGAAAGGGCAGGACATCTTGCACCTGTAAAGCTTTTACTGAAATCTCCATCTTGACCAGCGTTACCTCCGGGGTCACGACCTTGTGGTCTGCACTGTAAAGCTTCAGGCTGGGTGAACGAACCGCCAACAACACGCACTTATGAAAATACGCTGCCGGCTTCCACATTTTATTTGCTGCAATAAACGTTTGCCTTGGAGCGATGGGCCTCCTCTGGAGTGTAAAGGAAGCTTGGAGAGGAGGAAATAAACGGCAACGCTTGATTTATGACGACTGTAAGACGACGCAGCTCATAAATGATGTGTTGAAGATTCGGTTCGGTTATTGCTTTGAAGTAAAAGTTAAATGTTGAAAGATGTTTGTTTCTACAGTTGTGTTGCTCACAGTGAGAGCAACACAATTTGTTTATAATTGTTATTATGGACAATTATTTCATCTGGTTTTGGATTCTGTTCAACTGGAAGAATGAACTTTTTTTTACTTTCAGACAGTTGCTATGAATCATTACTGTAGCAACATGTTATTATATAATTGGGAGCAGCTGATTAGCATCTTAAAGCTCAAATAGTATCTGAACTTTGACCCCCAAATCTCAGACGAGATGAAAAAGACAGTTCTTGGATGCATAGCAGAGAGAGAAGGAAGTTCATAGCATAGGATCATATCCCCTATCTAACATCTCTCTCACCATCCATCACCCATTTTTGTTGATTTCTTTAGTTTTATGAGTAAAACAAGTTTACTTTGTGTTATTATGGTGCAATTAAATCCTTTTCCCCTTTAACCAGATGAAACAAAATAGATTGCAAGTTGGGTTGTGAACATTTATTTATGGCAAAATGTATAAAAATGATTTAGTTTACTTTTGTACCAAGATGTTACAACTTCATTTTACTTTAAGACCCATTTTAAATACTAACCTCAAGTGAAACAAATTCAATTCAGAAAAACTTTATTAATCCCAAAGGGAAATTAAATAAATCTTCCTTTTCATTTCTTTTTCATTTCAAGTCAAACAAGTCAGAGATTTTACAAAAATCATTCTAACAGCTGGAAAAATTAAGACATTGTTAAAAATAGGAGTAAAATCCAGAACAATACTAAATAAAACGTTAGTAAATCACCTGGTAATCCTAATTTTTAAACTAATTCTTCCAACTTGCTAAAATGACTTGGATGTAAAATATACTGGTGTTTACATGACAATACATACTATAGTGAAAAGACTAAAATATGATTTAAAACGTGGCAAACTTGAGCAAAATAAATATTTTATTTGATCCGAGTGTTAAAAATCCCGCAGGTTTGGCTACATAATCCCAACTCAGAGATATTGAGGCTTTTAATTTGTAACATTTAACAGATTTAAGGTTTTGCATGTTTAGATGGAGATTATTTTTGAGCCTTCATAAAGCAGAGCTAAGGTTTCTGGAAGCAGCTTTATTAGCCGATAAATACTCGTGAAGGAAACTTTTATAAAGAGGAACTCTGTAACCCTTTGATTAATAACCCGTTATCAACGGTTTTCATGATGCTGCATCTGTGTTTTTCTGGTGCTTTGCTGAGATTTGTCTGGATGGAGGCCGAGGCCCGGGATATTTAAAGTGTTGCATAAACAGGCGGAGCGTTTCTGAACCTCGAATCGAGTCCTGCTTTCAGCTTTCATCGGTTTTAACCTTGGAGGAGAGGAGAGAAGCTCGCATCTTGTCCTGGCTGGGAGATTTTCTCATCCCAATAAAATCAGTCAAAGTGTCACATCCTCACCAGCTGGGGTGATGGGATAGTGAGTCACTGGTGTCACACACACACACACACACACACACACACACACACACACACACACACACACACACACACACACACACACACACCTTCCTACTCACTCGGATCTGCTCTGAAAGACTTGGGGATTGTATCTAATCATCCCCTTAGATAATTACATCTCTGTAATTGAGAAGCTGTAAACGTCTTTCTGTTCTTTGTTTTGCTAATCATCAGATGGGTAATTAGCAAAGTGTTTACTGAATTTTGAGGAGTAAACAGATGGACTCCTGACTGTTTGACCAGTTCTGCTTAGATGCAGAATAAACCAGACATACAGAGCTTCTTTAACCGTTAAGAAAATATAATCTTGCAGGTCTGACTGCCACTAATTGTGTCGGATTTGTTTTTTTGGGTGTTTTGACAGTTTGTTCGACTTGCATTTGTTACATTTTCAGCTGCTTTGGTTCTCTCTCAAACAAAACAATCCTTTTGAAAAACCTGTTCCCCTCCTCGCCTGCGGGGGCGCTACTCAGGCAAACAACGCGGAAACCTCGGAAGAAGGAACAGAGCGTAACTTCCTCCTTCGTGAAATGTAAATAAAAATAGAGTTTAATTACAGCAGTAAGTTGTGTTAGCTTTTTAATAAAATAGAGTTTTTATTAAACTGTCACAGGCTGAAATGTTTCAAACTGAGAAGAAAAAAAAAGTCTCAAAAATGTGAATAAATAGTTACAGTAATTATCAGAATATAAATATATTTCACAAAGTAGAACAAGCGATCCATCGCTGCAGGACGTGTTTTAGAGTGTTTGGTGTTTTAGCAGGAAGTGAATCGTTTCCTTTGTGTTTGTTTGTTAAACTGCAGCTCTGATTTTCCTATAACTTCCTGACAGAACAGCAGGAAGCAGCTTATTTTAGAGCGTCGCTCTGTAATCATTCTGGGCCTCAACGCCCTCCGTCTATATGGCAAAAACCCAACACTGACTATTAAAGTCCAGTCGGCCTTTCTCTTTCTGCTGTTTCCCAAATCCTTTTGAGACAACACAATGTGGCTCAAATGTAAAACATTTTACTTTTAGTTCAAATAAATTCATCCAGTTTTAGATTTTTAACCTAATTGTGAGTTTGTGAAGGATAAACTCACAGTAGTGAGTTGTGTTAACTTTTTATTAATTTCGTCAAACATCCCGTTGTTGAATAAACTAGAGTTTTTAAGATAGCACTTAAAAAACTGAATGAGAAAATAGACAGGAGTGGGAACCATTTCCCACAATGCTTAGTGGTTTGTTCTTAGTGTAAATGTTTAATTTAATGCAGCTGACAGTTTGAATTCACTGAGATGTTTAATAAAATTCATTATCAGATGGGATAATAAACAATCAAGACAAACCACCTTCAAATGTTTTACAGTGTAAAAATTCTAGAATATTTTCTTCTAATCTCTTCACATTATAAATTTAAAGCTGTTGCACATTAAACATTCATAAAAACATACCTTGTCTGACATTAAGCTGCGTGAAACACAGACGCTGTTGTTCTTACTCTGATGGGTCGGCTGGTTGTTGACGTTCCCATCCTTCTTTAAGTTATTTAGCAGAATTTAACTCTGTAGTCTCATGTTGAACCTTCATTTTCTGTCTTTCTTCCGACGCCGAACGCTTTATAGGACGTTATTGGAGATCATCAGGATGTTAAATGACCCACTTCAAAATTCATTTTATTCCATTAGTTGTGGAAACGGCACAGAAGTCCTCTCAACCAATGACTGCTGTCGTGGCGAAAAACAAAACACATTTTCTGGGAAGGAAACGAGTGAGACGGAAAAGCCAAATGGTGGTTTGTGTATTTATTGTTGAGCATCAGCCTGGCTGCAAAAAGGCTAACGAGGAAATAAAAACAGATCAAATCTCTGATTTAAACCAAAACAACCTCATATTTGTTTAAATAAGATGAAAAATACTGTTATCTGTTTTCTCAAAAACACAAAATCTTACCAAGTATTTTTAGTCTAGTTTATAGTGCAAATGTCTTAGTGCACTTTAAATAAGACAAAATTAACTTACAAGTAACTTTTCAGCAAGTAAATAATTCTTTAATATTGAAGAAAAAGTTCTAGTTTCATAGCATGGAAAAAAATATCTTGTTAGAAATAATCTGCTGACGGAGCGAGAACTTTTTCATAAATATTCATAAGTTATTTATTTAAAACAAGCTCCTGTTTCTTGCTGAAAAGTTAATTGTAAGTTATTTTTGTACTAACGTAAAAGACTCGACCCAAAATGCTTGGTAGGATTTTGTGTTTTTGCAGTGTACCAAAACAGAAACGGATGATACTAAAAGTCCAAACATCTACAGATAATAATAGTATTTATCGTATTAAGATGAATATGATTACTGAGGACTTACTTTAATGTACTCTACTTTTTCTAAATATCATGTTCGAATAACATTCTCATTTTTGAAACCATAGAAACCAAAGTTAGTCGTTTCTCTAACTTTGGTTAAATTGTTTTTAAGACGATTTGGATTTTTTTCCCCTTGACCAGTGGGATTTGAAACAGAACCTTAATCAAACTGAATCTGTAAATATGTGGATAATACTCTTTTGTTTCAGTAAAATCCTCCATTTTTCCATTTTCTGACACTCGGTGACTCTGCAGACTCTCCCACCGTAAATCGTTGCCATTAATCTTATTTTTATCAGTCCTTTTTGCCGGGGGAACAGCGTGAATTCATATTGACTTTGGAACACCTCATCTGCGATGAATAATACATGCAGCACAATGATTTTTATTTTCTCCGGGTGAAGGAATAACTCCATAACGAGGCGCCATCAAGGCTCCTTACAGGACGGGTTATAAAGCCAAACATGAACTTTATCTGTGTTTCTGCTGCTGTTTTCACTTCTGTTTGGGATTTTATTGGATTTATTTTTTCAGTCTGGTACATAAGATTCAGATTTTTGAAGTTTCTCTACTTACAGTCCTGCTCAACATTATTGCAGACGAGTACAAGGCAAGATTTTTAAAATTTCATAGCACATTTTTAGCAACAGGGGAATTCAAGGTGATCAAAAGGAAAATAAAACAACAAACAAGTAAAAACATCACAACTCAAAGTAAAGGAAAACGATAAAAACCAGAGTACAGGTTATGAACTTGATTTAAAGAACTTTGTGTTTCAAAATACAAGAATATGACTTTATTCTTGTATTATTTAAACTTTATTTTTGTCTGAAGCATCAAACTACAAATCACTGTCAAAATCTGCAGAAAACATCACAGCCTATAATTGCACATAAATATTAAGGTGCAGAATGTTATTAATTACTAATTTCATGCAATAAAATGAAAATAAAAGAGTAATACTAATAAAAGAATCATACATTGCAATTTCCTAGGTTTTTCTTTTTAGATTCAGTTGAGGTGAAACGATGAAAATGGCCGACTTTGTAAGTCATTCTTTGTGTAAAAATATGAAAACTGATATCTGATTATTTTTAGACCTGAATAAGTCTGGTTTGTTTTTATTTTATTTATTTTACTGCGTCTCTTCCCTGTTTGCTTTTCTCTACAGACAGTTAAAAACAAACGCTGACGATCTGTTTCTGAACTGGTTATTAAATTTAAAGCTTGCCAGGAGGAGTTGAACTGAGTCAGCTGCATAATTGAAGCCGTTTGCCGAACTCCAGGGCAGAAGTGCTGAAAGTGAAACAGGAAGTCACCTATAAAGGTGCTGACTGGCAGAGTTTCTGTGCGCCTCTCTGACAAACAGCTGCAGGTTGTTGGAGGGACTCAGCGCAGCCAGGTCTGCGTTAACGTGGCTGCTGAGGAGGCCGGGAGGGAGAACCAACCGCCTTCGCTTCTGCAGACGTGGCCCTGATTAGCAATGAAGGTGGCGCAGAGACGTGACGTCAGCGGCAGCTAATCAATGCTAACACACGCTCACGTCTTCCCTTCCCTCCATAATCAGCCTCCTCTAGCCGCCCGAGCTTCAGAATCCAGCTCAGAGGTTTGGAGGTGAATTATGGGGAATTATTGGAGTGCAGATGACTCCATTTATCTCAATCTTGCCAGCTTTCTCAGCACGGCTTCGCCTGGGGGGAAGGAGAGGAGCAGGATTTGATCGCCTCTCCTGGGCTTTCAGCTTCACATTAAATGTGGGTAACCTCCATTAACCAGGCATGAAAATGAAACGTTCTGGTTCAATTGGAAGAAGTAAAAACAAGACTCAATGAAGTACTTACAACTACTCTCACTGGGATTATTACTGACGTTTATGTCATTCCCTCTATGCAGAGGTGGCAAAGGAGCCAAAAATAGTACTTGAGTAAAACTACTCAACATATTTTTACTCTAGTACATTAAAAAAAGTATTTGGTAAAAAGTCTACTTAAGTTTACTGATCAAATTATCAATCATTTCGTATTTAAAAATTACATCAGACGTAGCAAAATATAAAGTTAAGTGTAAATTTTGGTATTTTAAGGATTTAAATGATTCATATAAAAAGCATAATAACAAAATGAGGTCTGCGACAGACTGGCGACCTGTCCAGGGTGACCCCGCCTCTCGCCCGGAACGCAGCTGGAGAGGAACCAGCAACTCCCGACCCCGTTAGGGAGAAGGGAGTTGCTGGTTCAAAACAAAATGGAACAAAATGAGGCAAAAAAAAATGTTTCCAAATCCGTTTCTTTCAATATAAAACTTTATGAACTTTAACAGAAACTGCAGCTGTGAGTCTGTTTCTGGTGAATTTTTGGTTGAAACATGTTTGTTTTTCATTCAGTGGGTAGAAAATCCAGAAGTTTTACTCAAATGAGAGCAGAAATACTTCATAATAAGATGATTCAAAGTCATGAAAATAGTCCTGAAAGATCATAAAGAAATGACACAACTAAGATTTGACTTGCAGCTTTATTTTGTAAATTGAAACCATAAAATCCAAAGGTAGTTGTTGCTCTGATTGGAAATGTTTTTCTTTTTAAAAAACAAAAAGTAAAATTCGGATTTTTTCCCCCTATTGTTTTATGGAAGAACATTGGAATTAGATACAGAATCTATATTAAGCTTTTGCCTAAATAAACAGACGATTTGAGTGTCTTCCCGTCTGATGGTCCGGTAGATTCGGTTCGATTCGGATTATTTTCAGCTGCTGCAGTTTGATTTTACACCAGATCAAACAAACCAAAACCCTTAAAAAAAACCTTTTCCCCTCCTCGCCTGTGGGGGCGCTGCACAAAGAACCACTGAAGGAAACTACATCAAAAAATCTGAAGTTATTTAAATTAGTTTTTAGTTGATCAAATACAAATAAAATGCAAACAATACTGTGGGGTTTTAAAGTTCCTGCCACTCTTGTCTCTGAAAACATTAAAAATGTAGATGCGAAATAAAGCAGCTGGAAGGAAGAAGGGCCTTTATTCAGTCCCTGCAGCGTTTGCTGCACCGTTTGGACAAATGCAGTGAGTCAGACTGACAACTGACTGTTCTTACCCTGACAAAACATGAACTGCTTTCAGTATTCTTGTCAAAAAGCTGCATTACCAGTCAGACAGCATCGTAAGTGCAGCCTGAAACCTTCTGACATTTCTCTCTCTGCCGTCGTCTGCTGCTGCAGAAAACCTCGGCGACAGTTTGCGTCTTCCTCCTCATCCTTATGTTTCATGCTGCTTTAATTGCATGTGAGTCAGCTTGACTACCTTGGTGAGTCACGTCATTACAGAGCTTTCTCATCAGACCGCGGCCTGCAAAGTGTCAGCAGCACATTACTGCGTTTTCTGCACAGTCTTAGCTTAAACTTTCTGTGCGGACTCCCACGCGCCGGAGAGGCGTTTGTGTCACCAGGGGCCAGAATTTTAATTACGAGTCTGCCGATCAAAACACAACGACTACGACTAAAATCGCATTCAGATGAATGGGGGGAATATTCAGCGGCTCAATGTGAGAAAGAAAACAGAACCGGCTCTCATTGTGAATCATTTCACAGTGTTTGTTGGTGCAGTTCCTCCAGACAAAAGGAATTTAGATGTATTAAATAATCATTGCTGGATTAGTTACATAAGTCTCATATATTTAAGCCATTCTAAATTCAAAGGTACAAGCTAATCTAGTCTTTTACGCGCAACTGTAAAAGTGTAAGAATGCCTGCCAACAAATTAATAGCAATATACAAAAGGTGGAATATTCAATATACAGAATATACCCTGAATTCAGAACCGCACTGCATTCTGGGAGATGTAGGCAAAGGAAAGACTTATGGCTAGCTAAGCTAGGTTGGTGGAATCAACTCACTCACTTACTCTTTGGTTGCCTGGCAACAACTTGCCAGGTTTCAAATTCCCCCCACTGCCCCTCCCAGCCTTGGTTACCTAGCAACAACCTGCTGAGTAATTCGCGCAGCAGCAATTTAAGGTTTTGCCCCAATTACTGCTTAAAAACAAATAATAGTAATAAAAAAACAATGCAGTGAAGTGAAAACTGTGGGTGAAAAAGGAGTTTGGTAATATTTAAGATATTTAAAACCAAAAATGATCAAAATTGGGTCAAAATTGAAATTGGGTCTCAAAATAATCGAGACCCAATTTCAAGGCGTTTTTATAACAACTGAATTTAAGATATTTACTTTATTGTGCTACAAAATAGCACTATGTGCCTGGAAAATATATAATCTGTATATGTATGTATATATGGAATATCCATATACAACTGCTGCATTCATTTTAGTGAGAAATTGCCTTTTTTCTGGCTTCGTTTTTGTCATTATTATGTATTAAGTTAATATATCTACCAACTGGACAAGTGCTTTTTCATCAATATTAAGGAATTATTTACTTAAAATAAGCCTGTATATCTTGCTGATAGTTTATGTTATGTCAAGTGTATGAAGATATTTGCACTTTAAATTAGACCAAAATTGCTTGGTAAGTTTTGTGTTTTTGCAGTGTTTTCTAGTGGCTCTGAGCCTGGTTCTGGTCCCAGTTGGATGGGACATCTCAGAGAAGATTGGCAGCTGTCTGGAAGGTTTTTCCCGCTTGTGAATTATCCTCCTCACTGTAGATTGATGGACTTCAAATTGTTTGGAAAAGACCTTGTAACCCATAGTAGATTGATGACTTGCAACGTTTGCTTCTCTAAGGTCGTTGCTGATGCAACACAAGCAAATGCTTCCCATCAAAGCGTCAGGAGATGAGATCACACTGATGGGAATCTGTCAGGAAGTAAGTTTGATCAATGACACTTGTCCTCTAAAACCATGCAGCAGTGCAGACACTTGGGAGGGAAGAATACGTTTTAGGATTTTATTTTGAAAGGCTTTTTTTCTGTTAAATTACTGAGTAAATACATTTTATTTATTGTTTTTAATTTACTATTCAGATTGGTGCAACGTTCAGCTTTCCAGAGATTCACAAAGTCCTGGTCATTCGTGGAAATTCTTTAGAAACGTGGATGCTAACATTAGCATTAGCATGTTTAGCATTGAGATGCTATTTTAGGCTTGAACAGCTTTGCTGACAGGCTAACTAGTTGTTGTTGCTGTTGCTATTTCTGTTGTTTCTGTTTCTGTTCCTGTTGTTGTTTCTGTTGTTGCTGTGGCTGTTGTTGTTGTTGTTGCTGTTGTTGTTGCTGTGAGCGTTTCTCTGGTTTCCTCCTGTTATCTTCCTCGTTCATCGCCAGCGATGATGAGGAACCCAGAGGTTGTGGATCTGCCGGTGGCCCTCAGGGAGCTCTTAATGTTTGCTCTGGTCCAGGTTAATCTGACTTTTTCTCCCTCATTAATCAAAGCTACTGTAATTGACTATTGATGAGTGGTTTAAGCCGATGCCACGTCTTTGGCTTCGGGTTAACGCCGCTGTCTTTTTGATCCATTGCTCACAGTGGAGCACAAAATGAGTAAAAGTCTGCATTTTACTCAACTTTCAGTTAATATTAATGTTTTCCATTACAGTAGAAAAGGAGCTGAAGTTTGACAGATACGTTCATCGATGCTTCTTCGGAGTCGACGAGGTTCTCAGCGAAGCTTCATTTCACTGTCGTTTGTCCCGTCACTTCCTACATTGGCTCATCCAAAGCACGTCTGTTAGTTGTTTCTCCCCTGGCGCCTGTTAAGTTTTCTCTTTGCCTAAATTAATCTCCTGCCTTTTGACTGCTGGGTGATGCAGCGGTAATGGAGACATAAATTTCTCCCGAGCGCTCTGGGCCTCTGAAGCGGAACCGAAAGGTTTCTTAAAAGCGCAGATCGATGTCGATTCCTTCGCGTTCCCTTTTAACGAGGAGGAAAATGTGTGCAAGTGGAACATTCTGCATTTAGAAAGCTCATTAATTTAAAACCGGTTTTAGTATTTAACCGAACGATCAAAGATGTTTTATAAAACTTTGAGCTAATAACTGTTGCACTGCAAAATATATTACCTCAAAAGAAGTGAGCACAAGATTAGTGAGTAAGAAAACCTAATTTATTTTAAGTACAACTGATGAAAAAAATTCAGTTCAAATTAAACAAACCAATTTTCTTGAAGGAGTTTTTCCTCTTCTCTCATTTCTTTTCTTTTTTTAATTAAGGTTTTATTGGCCCTCAGTGCCACTTCACAGACTTATGAATTACATCAAATATTTGAAATAAATAATGTATAAAAATATTCTGTCTGATAAAATACACAGTAAAGATGAACTCAGACCATCTCTGTCGATTATCTCTTTCGTCGTGAGTCAGATTGGAGAAATTATTGGTTCCAGAAAAGAAAAAAAAACTCAGGTAAAGTATTTATACTTGGGTAAATTCACAAAAAAGCACAATTATTAAGAACTTTCTTTTTAAAAAAAAAAATCAGATTAAGTAATTAATCATGATTAAATTAAAGACTTTTGTGGAAATGCTAAAAACGAACTCACACAAACGTTTAAAAACCTCTAAAATTGAGAAAATTATTTCAAGTTTTGTCGTTTCCACCAACTTTTTCTTATGTAAAAAATTCAAAGTGAGCTTAAAAAACATTGACAGGAAAAACGGTTATTCTCTAATACGAGGGTGTCCAAACTGTGGCCCGTGGGCCATTTGTGGCCCCTGGATTGATTTCACGCGGCCGTCGATTGCGATTCAGGAATGGTTAAATTTCTTTGGGATGAGAATTTTCTCTGCAAATCTCCTCCTGCAGCTCAAAGATTTTTTATTTTACGTGTATAATTTAGTTTTTGTCTCACAATAAGTCGAGTTTTCACTCAAAAAACTGATTTTGGCGAAACCCATCCATTATATTTGACTAAATACAACAAAGTTTATAGAAGAAGATTCTTTTTAGGACCATTTTTTTCAGTGTGCAGAAGGAAATGAGCATTAAAACAACCAAACGTCTCCAAATAGTTTAATCATGAATATTTTATAACTACGTGATGCTTTTGTTTTCTCTCGTTGCAGTGGCTCTCAGGTTCTCTGCAAATTCAATATTTCAAACAGGATTATCACCGTTTTGTTTTTTTTAATCCGATATCTTCTGTTTCAGGTTTTCACTTTGTTTTAGTTGATGCATTAAAAAAGTCTTTCAAAAAAAAACAAAAAACAACTGAAATGACCAAATTTCTAGTTGCTGGTCTTTTTTATATTTCCAGTTGATTTAAATGGTTTTTAAAAGCAGAAGATATTAAACCCTGTTGCTTTAAATGCAGGCGCAGCGCCGCATGTTGGCCGAACCGCAACAGGCTGAACTCAACAGATGGATGGACGCAGGCTCTTGGCACCTCGTGTGTGTGTGTGTGTGTGTGTGCGTGTGTGTGCGCGTGTGTGCGTGTGTGTGTGTGTGTGTGTGAACCTAATTTATGACTGTACAAACGTACAGATCTTTCTCTTCAGGGTGACTTCCTTCCATTATCTGTCTCCCCCCTTCAGCCTAAAGATAGAAATGAATCATTTCAGTTTGATAAAATCCACTAAATTTAAACAGATTATCAGAAATTTCACTGCAAAAAAAACAAAAACAAATAGTGGGTATGTTTATGTTAGTGTTTAACACAACTATTAGTGGCTTGTAAAAGTGTTTAAATCCCTTAAATCAGATTCATGTTGTCATTTTGAAACAAAGGGTCAACATGTTTTATTAGTTTTATTAGTTTTAACGTCACACAGCAACACAATGTAGTTCATATCGATGAAGTTAAAGTGAAAGATACACATTTGTGTTCAGTTCTGTTCTTATAAATACATAAATAAAAAATGAAAATTAAGAAGTACTTGTTCTATTGGCAGATAAATTCAACAATCTGCCAGTTTAACTGGACATTTTTCATCATTAAAGGAATTATTTACTTTAAACTAGTCTCCATAAGATGTTGTGTTTTTGCAGTGTATATGTTAAGATGTTGTGTTTTTGCAGTGTTTATGTTAAGATGTTGTGTTTTTGCAGTGTTTATGTTAAGATGTTGTGTTTATTGCTCGTTAAATCGACTCTGCGTGTTTGTTAAATGCGGTCAGAGACCCTCGGCCTGAAATCGTTCTGCTGCTACAGAACAAGCAGAAGAAAAAAGCGATAGAAACGTGTTCCTTCCAGCAGCAGCAGGTCTTCACAGGTTGTGACATTTCCAACTTTTCCAACGCCTCCATTAGCATTGTGATGGCTCAGCAGCCTGAACTTCAGGGGGGAAGGTGGGACAAAGAGGAGCCAAAGGCTTCAGCGTGAATCTGAAGGTCATGCAGCAGTGGGAGTCATTTCAGGTTGAGGTGTGTTATTCTTTTTGCTGCTCTCTCTTGAAAGGTCAATCGGCGGTGAATATAGACTGAGAAAGTCTGAGGAGGCAGAAAATAAACAGATTTTTTAATGTGTCCCTGAAGTACTCACGCTGTTCTCCCTGGCAGACGAAGCTCTTGGCAGTCGCTGCTGCAGCTTCGCTTCAGTTACATCCAGAGATGTTTCGCATTTCAGAATGTTTTTATCTGGAGGAAAACCGTAGCGCGCTGTCAGAGATCTGAGTCAGAAAAAACTATTTACACCATTTTTACATCATGGCTGATAAACCTAACAAAAGCTCAAATCAGAGAGATGAAGATGGGATTTTCTAGTTAGCTTCAGAGTCATAACTAGTTTCATTTACCGTTTTTTTATATGTGAGCTGCTACTTTTCCCCTGCATTGAACCAGGCGGCTTGTCGCCCGGTGCGGCTTTTCTGTGGATTTTTCCTCAACCACCAGGGGGAGCTCTTTAGCAGGAAGTGAATCATTGGAAGTCAGAATTGGAAATCAAAGAAGAAAATGTTGATTTTCATTTAGAGCTAGCAGCAGGCACGACGGAGAAATGTTTTCAAACCAACACGAAGAAGTTCATATGATGCAGCTTTTAAGACACATTTGTTTTGTTTGTTTATTTTAGTTTAAAATGTCTCCCATTTCCAGAGTCTGAAGTTTATCAGATTTTGAGAACGTGTTGTTGTTGTGTTACTTGAAAATGGTTTCATATCGTTTATCGCGATAACGTCTGGGATGGTTTCTGAGAATGTTTGGAAATAGTTTCTCTGGTTGAGTTGCTGCTTCAGCTGATTGTTCTACCAGCCATCCAGCAAAAAAAGAAACACTTTTTTAAAAAATACGTAAGAAGATTTTATTTTTAACTTTCCTGCTCGTCTTTGTCTCGCTGCAGTTTGACATGCAGCGGATCACCCTGGAGGAGCTGAAACACATCCTCTTCTACGCTTTCCGCGATCACCTGACCATGAAGGACATCGAGAACATCATCATCAACGAGGAAGAAAGCCTGAAGGAAAACTCCGGGAACTGTCAGACGGAGTTTGAGGGAGGTGAGTGAAAGTCCCTGGGCTAATTTCACACGCAAGCACTTCATGTGTCGCAGGCAGGCGCTGGGCGCCGCGTGGGCGGAGAGAGGGAGGAACTTATCCCGGCTGTCAGGAAGGATTTAAGCTTTCCCATCAACATCTCCAGCCAACAGAGTCCCAGCACACCTGCTGATTTATTGATTTGTGAGGACGAATGTCAGCTGGTCAGCTGTTCAGCCGTGGCTCGCATGAAATATGCATGACTCCTCTCTGCACCAACAGACATCCAAAATTTATGGATGTGAGCAGCAGAGGGTATTCCAGGACTCTCTCTTCTCTCTCTCTCTCCATTAAAACAGCAGTGCCATTGTTCCTTCTAAGCTAATTATCATTCAGCTTTTTGAAATGCCAGCTTTCAATTCAGATCCAGTGACTCAGATCCAGTCTGCATACATTTAAAAAAAACGACGACGACTCGTAAACATTAGCCGCAGAAGAGCAGATATTTCAGGAAATATGTTTTGATGCGCCAGCGTTTAAATCTCAAAGGATGAACTGTAGTAGTTTGTTTCCTAAAGGTACAAAGACGATCAATATCCACAGTAAAATGAGACCAAAAAAAGCATTTTACTGCAAATATCTGTATTTTTAAAATACAGATGAAGTATTTTTGTGTATTTAGGGTAAATATGTTAGTACACCTGAAATAAGACAAAATTAACTTAGAAGTAACTTTTCAGGAAGACATAGAAGCTTGTTTTCAGTAAATTATTCCTTCATTTTGATGAAAAATTTGTAGTTCCACTGGCAGAATGTCCCACCGTTACCTAGCAACGCCAGCCACGCCCAGCCCGTTACCGAGCAACCCGGTTCTATTTCAACCGGCAGATATTTTCACTTGTACCACGACTATTTCACCATGTTATGAGTTAAATAATCTGCCAGTGGAGCAAATAATTTGCCATCAATAATAAGAAATGATTTACTTACAACAAACCTCCTATATCCGGAAAATTAAATTTTAAGGTAGTTTTTTTTTTTTTAAGTTGTCAAACTTTTAAACACTTTTGGCAGAAACCAACTGACCAAAAACATTTTCTTAATTATTTTACAGTTCTGAAATGTCACTTTTTGATGAAAATATATGAGATCATTCAGTGTGATTGATGTGTTGTTTGCTCTGGAAGCTCATTAGGAAAATACAACCTGACATCAATCACAGCATTAATTCATTAATAACATGAAACTGGATGGCAAAAAAACGCTGAGTCAGAATGTTTTTTTCACCTTTTCAAAGTTGTTAAAATGTTAATAAAAGCTGTCTATATTTGATAAGTATTTCTTAAAATCAAATAATGTTGAATATCTTTTCTCATTGATCAGTTCCTCCATGACTTTTATTTTTATTTATTTAATTTTTTTTGCAAAAAAATCAATTTTTACACTTTGTGACATTTTTTTACTCGCCTCATCGATCATGGATTATAGGTCGCACCAGGTCAGGCAGAGGCAGCAGTGTAAAAGTAAAGAAATGCTGCCACCTGCAGGTGGGAGTCAGCATCACTTAGCCGCAATATTTTATCGATAAAATTTACAAAGCATTCAATATCAATATTATCAATACAGTGATAAATTGGTGTGAAACACTGGAGGGACTGATGGATGTGATTTGGCATCTGGAGCTAGAAGGGCCACATAAGAAGCTACAGCGGGCCGGATTTGGCCCGCGAACCATGAGTTTGACACATGATTTAAGGTGTCTACATTTCCAGTGAAATTCCAGTGTTTTGCTTTTCATTTATGATCATTTTTGTTTCATTTTTAGAGGAAAAATGAACAATAAAGTTTCTATAATCGCCACCTGCATGAGAGTTTCTCAGCTCAGCACCAGAGGAGCTAAATTTGGACTGAAGTCAAAGTAGAAATTACTGAAATAGGAGTAAAAAATATTTGATAAAAAGTGCTGAGTAGCTGGTCAAATTATCAATCATTTAATGTTTAAAAATTACATCATCAGACAGATCAAAATATAAAGTTAAGTGGAAATTTTGGTGCTTTAGAGACCAAAATGACAATAATTCATGAATATGTAACAAAAAAATGACAAAAAATGGAAAATAAAATGTTTCCAAATCAGTTTCTGTCAATAAAAAAATTGGATTTCTGGTTAAACCGTTTGTTTTTCATTCAGAGGGAAGAAAATCCTGAAATTTTACTTCATGATAGATAAAATTACTTAAAGTACAGCGTAGTAAAAATACTCCTGTAAGTACTTTCTTTCCAAAAAAGTTACTCCAGTAAATGTAAGTAGTTACTGCCCGACTCAGACCAGCGCCGGTGTTATTAAGAGAGGTCCAGATTTCACCGGCGCTTCATCAGATCCATAAAACGGCTGCAGGATGATAACAGGAAGCTTCATGATGACGGACGACCGCCGCAGACAGAACTGTCCGTCGGGTCCATCAGAACCATCTGGCGCTCACAAACACCAAAATGTGCTCCGTCATGGAGGAATCAATGCTTTGTGCCACAATGCGGTTCTTCCTCAGCCCAATCCATCATCCCCTCCAGAGCTCAGGACATCAGCCGGATGATGTATGAAGAAGCATGAAAGGAAGTTTGATTTCCCCGCGGCTTCCCCTCGTTCCGCGATCAATACGCTGAAAAACTCCAGCATAAAGAGTTTAACTGGTCCACAGAAACCGACCAGCCACTGATTCATAGCTGAACAAATTGTTCTGATGGCGTAAAGCAGAGGAAACATGCCGGGCAGCAGATGTCCAGTCAAAGCCTGCCACTTCCAATCGGCGCCGTTACTTCTATGTATTTAATGGTTTATAGATTTGGTTTCGTTCCTCATCAACCAGCAACCGCACGTGTTCTAAGGCCAGAAACCAGGAACTGGTCATTAATGGTGACCTATTATTCTTCCTTGAAGAGGTTAGGACAGATATATGGTCTTACAACAGGTGTCAAACTCAAGGCCCGTGGGCCAAATCCAGACCGCCGAAGCTCTTTATGTGGCCCTCTAGATGCTCAACACTAATGCTTGAATATTTATTATCAATCAAATTGATGCTTCTATCCGCGCCCCTCTGCTCAAAGTTGGCACTCACATGTGAAAATGGCTGCAGCAGACACGCAATTGTAGAACTTTGAAAAGCAGGAGTAGAGCCTCCTGCACAACCAACAAGAATGCGGTAAGTGGTTTCTGGACAGTAAGTCAACAACAAAACACTTGTCGTTTCCAGCAGCCATTGTGCAGCTGAAATACGCTGGAACCCTGGTCGGGTTGCTAGGTGATGAAAAGAGTTCCAGTGGGGTTGCTAGGCAACAGAGCGGTACTCATCGAATGAGACTCAACAACTGAGAGATATTTGAAACACCAAAAAACATTAACTCATTGTCAAAAACTATCTTTTTATGCCTGGGTTGTTTTTGGAAGTAGTAGAAATAAAAATATGCAAAATGTGAATTTTGCGTAACGTTTAATAGTTGGTGCTCGTAGGACGTCCGCCGGCCGACAGACGGTCCAGGAAATTGGACTGAGAGCTCATGTCTAGGACATAAATTTCCCTCCGTCGTTAATCTCCAGCAGCTCAACATCTGTTCATGCCAGCAGCAGCAACACATTGAGCTCAGTTTGGCTTCCTGATAAATGCAGTTCGATTAGCGGTTCTGCTGAACGGCGCAGTTTTTGTCTCTTCACTGAGCCTTTATATGTAGAGCTTGTTTTATGCAGTCAAAGGTGACATGAAGCAGAAGAACTGATGACATTATAAGATACACATCAGAAACCCTTTTGCATTTTGAAAGCTGGTGGTTGTTGAAAACATATTTATAAAACTTAAACATTTTACCAACTTCAGGTTGGTAAAATACAGAAAAGTAGAGAAAAACCTAGAAATGCTGCAAAAAATGTCCCTGAATATGAAGCATTTCTTGATTCGAATTAGAAAATTTACAGTTTATTATTGTCAGATTTTAAATAATAAATACAATATAAGATGGATGCAATGTGAAAGTTGTAGGAAAAAATACCTGGGAATTACAAAACGAGATTAAGAAAGCACTAGCTTGGATGTCCACCTCAGCATTTTAAAGCAGGTTGTTATAAAGTGATTTTGTAGAAATCTCAGATATTCGCTGGCAGTTTTAGCCCCTAAAAATCTCAGATCTAAACTGAAAAGTTTAGTAAAAGCATAAATCCATATTTTGCTCAGGATCTTCTTTTGGCTTTTTATGTGGACATTGCTCTTTATCGCGACCTGCTGGCGACGCAAAGGCATTGCAAGTCTTTCCCAGCGTTTTACAGCAACCTGTTATTTCTGAGCCTCAGATATCCAGAAGCGGCTCGTCTCTTGGTCAGACGTCGGTGTCTTCAGGAAGCATTTTGACGACTTCAGCAGCTCTTGGATGAAGATGTGAAAATGGCCTGAGTGAGAGCTGAGCGACCGCGGGTCGCTGGCCCAAATCGCACGATGGCTGTCGCCTGGTGAAATCATTTCGCTGAACTCCAAGCTGGAGGAGAGAAATGGAAAACATGGAGATTCAGAAAGACGTTGGTGTGGATTCAACAAATAAATGTTTAGTCAGTGTTTTATTATTGCTATGGAGCAACAATTTCTATTTTGAACGTATTATTATTAGTAGTAGTAGCAGTACGCTTAGTATGAGATTTAATGATAATCAATAATAACAATACATTTAAAATAATAGATCAAAAGTCTTATAATTTTAGGAATACAATTATTTTATTGCTTGGATAATGTTTTGTTATAATAAAATATTATTTTCTATTATAAATTGCAATAATTTCTATTTTAAATGTATTATTAATATTTAATATGCTTTTTTAATGTAACATTTTTAAAATGTATCAGTAGTTATATCAGTATCTAACTTTTTTAATAATACAAACATTACCAATGGTATTATAAGCATTGATATTATTATTATTTTGTATGTTTTTATTTCATTTTAATGTTAAATGTATCGTTACTATTATTAATAGTAGTAAATCTGGCATTATTTCTATATTTAAGTGTTACAGCCCCTGGCCTCTTGGGGCTGTGCAGGGTTTTGTTATGCAGGTTCAGCTGTGATGACGCGTCATCTCCTGATTGGCTACCTGGAAGCTGTAGGAGCTCCACCCCATTGGACCAGCAGAGAACTGCAAGCCTATCAGACGTAATGAGACTCACCTGTTCCTATAAAAGGCTCCTGAAACATTCCTTCAGTGGGACAGCTTGTAAGAGGAGGTTTTGCTCCGCTGTTCCCCACTTTTGTTTGTGATATTGTCTTTGGCAATTTAGTAAACATTTTGTTGTTTGCTCTGCTAGAGCAGGTTGACTTTTGATTGGGTTGTCTCCCAAGCTAGAAGCTAGTATTTGGGAGGCTTGCTGCTCCCTTTGTGTGTTTTTTTTTTTTCATTTCCTTTTTGGTTTATTTGAGTTACATTAGACTGACTCGTTTGGGCATTTTGTAATTTACTTTGACTTAACCTTTCTTAAAAACTGTCAGCCCTTTTCTTTTGTTTTAATTGGGTTAAGTTGTATTGTGTCTCGGTTTTGTGAAAACTTTGTTCTTTTTTGTAATAAATCATCTTTTTATTATCCCTTATATTCTCTGGACATTTTTATGTTAACGCCCTGAACCCCTAGACCTCTTAGGGGCATAACATAAATAATAACACAAACATTATGAATGGTGCAATATAATAGTTTATTTCTGCATTTTTATTGGTCTGTTGCAAACATTTCTATTTCATAATAATTATTCATATCTGATTGTGAACATCATAATATTTTAAAACTGGACATGAAAGAATTGGTTTCTGTCGCTTTAAGTTTCCCGGTTCCGGCCTCTTTGGGTTTTCAGGAACATTTGGACCTTTATTTGGCCTCTGAGGAGAAGCCGGTCTGTTCCCAGGAACCGAGCCAGTTACCGTACAGTCTGGTCCGTCTCTGCTGGTCACCGTCCAGCATCCCGCCGTTCATTCAGATGAGACGTGAAATCTGCCCGGCAACAACAGCGATGAGCTCACACTTCAGTTCTGTTGCTCCAAACTGCAGCGGAACCGACATGAGGTCCAAACCCAAAGGATTTTACTATCAAAGTTTCTTAGCGTTTCCACAGACCAGTAATTACTGGAACTTCGATTGAATTTAGTCTTTATGATACGATTATGATGAAATCAGAGAAAATGCTGTTTTTTGCTGCTTTACTTTTTATATTTGAAGGTTGCAAATATAACGCATAATGCACTGCAAAAACACAAAATCTTACCAAGTATTTTTGGTGTCGTTTCTAGAACAAATATCCTATTTACAAAATAACTTTTCATTCAGATGTTAGAGTTTATTTTATGTAAATAATCCTTAATATTGATAAGAAAATACTAGTTCCAGATTATTGGGAAAAATGTCTTGTTAAAAGTGAAATAATCTAAACTTTTTCATCCTTGTTAAGGGATTGTTAGAACATTAGAAACTAGACCATTTGTGTTGTTGAAATGGGAGCTCCAGCACATTTGGTCAGCTGGTTGTGCCGCTGTACAATGGCTGCTGGAAAAGACAAGTGTTTTGTCGTTGACTCACTATCCAGAAAGCGGTTAATCCATTCTTGTTGGTTGTGCAGGAGGCTCCACTTCTGCTTTTCCAAGATGTACAGTTGTAAAATTGAGCATGTGTTTCATACTTGAGTGTAAACGTTGGTTTGGGGGCGTGGCCAACTCCTTTAACTTGCTGAAAAGTTACTTTTAAGTTAACTTTTAAGCTTTTAAGCAACTTGAGTTGCCAGTTGAAATTGATTGAATCCGTCTCTACGCAGACGATCTCGTGTTTTTGTGGACTCTTATTTTACCGTCTTTTCTCTGCGTCTTCTCGTTCCAGTCCACCCGTCGAAGAAGAACCGTCAGACGTGCGTGAGGAAGAGTCTCATCTGCGCCTTCGCCATGGCCTTCATCATCAGCGTCATGCTCATCGCAGCCAATCAGATGCTGAGAAACGGCATGGAGTAGCCGGGCGGAGCCAGCCTGCATGTGCATGCCGGGTGGGTGAAGCCGTGCCGCTGCAGACAGAAAACAGAACCACAAGGCGCAGCGATCCAAACCGTCAACCAGGAAACGAACACGCTTTGTTTTTCATTTCAACGCCTCCAGTTGACCCAAACAAACCCGCCATGAAGCCAGCATGAGGAGGCGCCCGGGACTCCTCCCCCTTTACTCCGACAGGGACTGTAAGGGCTGACATCACATCCACTGTCGTCTCTGTTTCCCTGATGCAATAATTCAGACCGAACATTTAGAAACGAGTGCAGGAGTCGAGATCCGCTCCAGACGGGAGCGGATCTCCCAGCAGGAGGCTGATGAACTACGAAGGGACGAGCGCCGCCGAAGCACACCAACATGGCCGCCTGGTTCCTGCTGGGCCGCCGTACTTCAGCTCTCTGATTAACTGCTGACTCAGCGGGCCGGCGTTAGAAACGGGAGAGATGTTTCTGAATGAGAGCGGATAATTTCCCCCTGCTGGACCAGAACCCGACCGCTAACGCTTCATGGAGCTGATCCAAAACCGTCGCTTCACCTGAACCAGATGCAAAATGTTCGTAAATCATCGATTCAATTGGATCCATTTTGCTTCAATTGTTTTCCTCAGAATAAGTAGCAAATAATCAGAATCAGAGATTTGAATTGTTATAAAGCCGGATTTATTTTCATCTTATCACAACTAATTAACCTGGAGATCCATCCGTCATCTAATTTAAAATGTCACTCAAGATCAATTATTTATTTCACCTTTCTATTCATAGTTTATTTTGGCTTTTCATCCTGTTTTCACTTCAAAAACACAAAATCCTATCAAGTATTTCTGATTTAGTTTCTACTACAAACATTTTAATTCACTTAATAATAATTTCACCATGTATTTAGTTTCTAGTCCAAATGTCTCAATAAATCTTTCCCACCAAAAAAAACTGAAACTTTTGAGAGACAATTTTAATTTCTGAGTTTGAAAAAGTTGAAAATCTTCTAGAAAAAAAAATTACATTTTTATTTTAACTTTGGAAAATTTCTAGAGAAAACATGAACATTTCCGAGTTTGAAAAGTCAAACATTTTCTGGAAAAATTACAGAAACTTTGAGCTTAGTCTGAGAAATTCTCTCAACAGAACTTAGAAATTTTGGTGTTTGAAAAGTAAAAAATGTGCTAGAAAAAATAATTGCGATTAGGCCCAGAAATCATCTAGAAAAATATTAAATTTCTGAGTTTCAAAAGTTAAACATTAAACTTTTCAAGTGTCCATTTTTTTAGTTTTCCAGGTTTTTCTAGGAAACGTTTGACTTTTCAAACTCAGAGAATTTCTAGAATTTTTTAAAAATGAATCTCAAAATTTCAGATTTTTTTTAAAACAAATTTCCAACTTGTCAAACTAAAAAAAATACTTGTGATTTCTGGAAAATTTCAGACAAAAACTTCAGAGTTTTTTTTTTTTTTTGCAAAGATTTAACATTTGAAACTCAGAAATTTTGTTTTTCTAGACTTTTTTTTGAGTTTTTTGTTGCCCTTTCTTCCACCTCCCTGTCCACTGATTCGGCTCTGAACTCCTGCACTGCCTCTCATTTTAATTGCATGTGATCGAGTCTGTGTCTTGTGTAAATATTGCAACCTGTGTCAGAAGTGTGTGTCCCGTGTGTGTTTCGATGTTTCTGTGCGTGTGTGTGTGTGTGTGTGTGTGTGTGTGCATGACTGTCGGTGCTCTCCGCTCTCCGGGGGCTTCAGGGTCCTGAAACATCCGGGTCACTGACGTCCTTCCAGTTCCCTCTGAACCTCCATCCAAAGCCATAAACTCTGCGGAGATGAACCGGACATCTAAATGTCGTCTGTTCCTGTTTTCACACGGAAACACGAGATGCAACGGGCATTTTTAGACAGAAATTTGATTTAATTTGCTTATTTTTCACTCCGATGGAAGGAGAAGTTGGTTTGTCAGTTTGTGTTCTAGTGCCATCTAGTGGCGACGTCTCTCCACAGTAACTTCTGTGTTTTTCTCGTTTTAAGCAGAACTGTCTGGAAAACTGATGCTAAATGTTAAAATGTCATGTAAAATGTACAGGCTGACCGCATCTCTACCAGCAGCGCAGGGAGAGAAGCTCTTATTTAAACTTGATATTTATTGGGATAAATTTCTTGCCTGTGGCAGAAAAATAGGTTTTGAACCTGTAAAAGGTTTAATTTATCTACCTTTGGGACTCATTGAGCTCCGATGTAGTCTCAAAAACCTGCAAACGTGTTTTATAAATATTTTATTTGATTTTATTGCATTTGGTTTGAAGAGTTAAATCTGCAGAATGGTTGCACGTCTCCATCACTGAGTTACTCTGCAGCAGCATGATGGATAATTCCCACTTCTTGATTCTCACATGTAATTTTGTAAATATTTACCTGGACAGAATATCTAGACAAGCACATACTGTACTTAATGCACGTGCAATATTTACTTAGACTAGACTTTCAGTCGTACTATTTATTAGAGGCATAATAATTATAATCTTGTAAATATGGAAATCTGTATAAACGCGAAACAAATAATTGTTGCAATAAAAACTTTTTTTAAAGTGTTTTTTTTTTTGTCTTATTTTTATTGCAGATTTTCTATTAAAAAAACATTTAGTTATAAAACTATAAAAGACATAAAAGTTTTTAAGGATGACTTCTTGGAAAAAATATTTTATATTTTTATAAAATCACAGTAATTGCTGAGTGTTTTCCTGTAGTATTTTAACTCCACTAAATTAAATTAAATTAATAAAAAATATATGTTTCTTCAGTATTTCATTCAGATTTGCAGTTTTCACTCTGTCCTCATGGGGGCGACATTCCAGTTTGAAAATTTTCCCGACAAGAGAAGAAAAGACTGGAAGAGCTTATTTGTCTGGATAATAGCAATTAATAACATATCAATTGAACAAGAAAGTTTTTTTTCAAAACAGGTACATTTATTAGGATAATATAAATAAAAAATATTTTGTGTTCAACAAGTTTTATTTTTTTAAATTTGCAGTTAATTGAAGGATAAAATGTTTTAAATCACATAATTAGAACACAGCCAAAAATAATTTCTATTAATGTGTTTCTATTAACTTCGAAATAAAAATAAAGTTAAAATATTAAAAACTGGAGTTTTAAAAATCAAACTTTTAAAAAAATGGAACTCAAGATAAAAATGTTTGAATTAATCAGTTACACTTAAAAGTTTGTTTGTTTTTTTTACACTTTCCATATAATAAATCAATACGTTTCCAGATTTCTTTGTTGGTTTCTTGTTTCTTTAAAGCATAACTTTAACTATTCAGTTTTATTAACAATAAAGTCAAAACAAGTCCATTTTAGTGAAGCAAAAATATATTTTGATTTAAACTAGAGAAGTTAATTATTTGTGTATTTAAAACTTATGCAGTTTTTTTTGTTTCTCCTCCTGTCATAATATTTTTCTTCCAGGCGAACAGAGTTTCTTTCTTTTTGAAAGAAAAACTTTCTGAATGACTTTTCCACTGATCATTTTCAGAACAACCTCTGGATCTTCTTGTTTTAAACTAACTAAAATTGCAGGAATCGTTAAATAACTTAAATGTGTCACAAAATCAATTTCAATTCTGATGCAAACCTGTCATTACTTCGCTATTAGTTCCCTAATATTGGGTTGATTTGGTAAAAACAAACAAACAAAAAACACCAACAATAAGGCAGAAAACATTAATTAATCACAAACACAGGAATATTATAATTAATGAACTTGGTACAACAGAGAAAGCAGCTAAAGATAAACTCTGAAAATGTCAATAAAAGACCAATAATGCTGTAGGAAAAAACCATCAGAAGATAACAGGAGATTCATGACATTCCTCTTTCTGGTCGCTGCTTATTAACTTATTTATTTGAATTTCTGGCTGAGATTTTCTTCACAGCTCAGTTAAATGTGAAGCCCTGTTTATCATATTTGGCCACCAGGGGGAGCTGTCAGACTCTGAGGTGAGGGAACAGCTGCATTTAGCAACATTTTCATGATAGAGTAATTTGTTCAAGTCCATTTTGTAAAGAGGTTTATGTTTCTTAAAAGATCATTTGATAAATTCACAATAATAAAAAAAAACTTGATGGAAAATGAAGTGGATTTAAACGAGTCGGTTTGTTTTGGTCGTCATATAATGACAATTTATCTTTATTCTACTGATGCTTTTGTTTTCATCTCAGGTTGGAGATTTAAAATGATCTTTATTCTGATCTTTTTGTTGGAGAAAACCTCGCAAATCAAAACTGGCTCCTTTTGAAGGCCAGTTTACCCCGTTAGGAAACTCCACGTGTTTTGGCACCATAGAGGAAGATTCTCCTAACATTTCAGAGAAATTTATGGCCACTTTTTTTTTTTATCTAGATTTCCAAAATTCAAAACATTTTTTTTTTTTTTTTGCAAAACCCGAAAATGTTTAACTGAAACCTGTCTGGAGTTCAATCAGCTCAACAATTAAATCTAAAGAGAAAAATAAACGTTTTTTTTTTTTTGCAGGAACCTGAAGGGCACTAACATTTTAATGATTGTTTAGAAAAAAAATTTTTTTAAATGTGAGATTTTTTTTCTTTTTCAGCTGAATAAAAGTTAGAATTTAGAAAAAGAAAATCTGATAACTTAAAAGATGACTTTATTTTTTAGATTTTAACTGACATGCCAAATTTTCTATTTAGCTGAAACAGAGAAATTAATAAAAATGTTTATGTTACATTTATGCAGATGATCCAAATACCAGATGTATTAACGTCTGAGTTGATTTTCAACATGAGATGATTTTTTGTTCCTGTGGTAGTTCGGTCGTTTAAAGTCTGGTCAGCGTTCAGGGACGTGTTAGCATGCACGCGCCGTCCTTGAACGCCACACCGGCCTCTGCAGCATCAAAACAGGGCCTTGTGCTCCTGCAGACGCTCCCCGTTTCATTTACATCTCCAAAATCAACTGATGCTTCATCCACAGCAGGACGCTGACACCCAGCAGCAGGAATTTGGTTTCTCATTCAGGAACATATGGAGACAACAGAGTTTAATCTGGAGCTTTTACATCTCTGGATGTTTCTGTCCACCGTTGTGCTGCTGCTGCTGCTGCTCTGAGATTTAGATGTGATTCTTTTGTAACACTGATGGAGCCAAAGCTTGTCTAATCGAAGTTTGTGCGGATGACAGAAATTTCTTTAAATTCAGAGGACTGATTTCACAACATGTGGTGGTAACAAAAACATGCAAATTATTAAAGCAAAAAAAGGAAACAGAGAAGCTGTAGGAATTTCCTAATCAAGATTTATGCTAAAAGCTAATTAAAATTGGACATTTTGTGATGCCACATTAGAAAATGTAGTTTTTACCCAACTGGACATTGATAAGGTTTCTCCAAGGTTACAAACTTCATCTGAAATTTGGGTTTGGTTACATGATGTGTGGTGTCATCTGCATAGCAGTGCATTTCTGCTGTTATCAGATTCTCTGCAATAAAAAAATGAATTGAGGCTGAAAATCAGATGAAAAAAAAGTCATATAACTTAAAAAAAGACTTAGACTAAAAGAAAAAATCTTCTTGTAAAAATAATACTAATATCAGGCAAAAATGACACAAAATGCATCCAAGGCTCAGGAACATGCCTTACTTGAAGGGTGTACAAAGTGTGGCCCAGGGGCCATTTGTGGCCCTTGGACTGAATTGGTGCGGCCCCTCGACTGCAATTCAAAACTGGCACTTTAAATGGAGAGGAAAACTTTTAATTTGTACTCAGGATTAAAATAGTCACCGACAAAATTTTCTTACACAGGAAACTATAAAAAGCAACAGAAAGTATTTGTGTTTTTATAACCAAGTTTTAAGAAAAAGTAAAACCAAGTTTATCCAGAGACCTTCACTAAAAAACTGCACAAAAGTCAGTTTTTATTCTTTCTTAAACTTGGTTAAATACGGCAAACGTTTTGAGAGAAAGTGACCCAAGTCCTGCTTTTATTATTGAAAATAAATGCATCCAATCGAGCATAAAAGAAACTGAGAACTAAAAAATTTTAATTTTTAGATTAATATCAGAAATTTTCTACAAAAAAGTGTAATTTTCAAATGTTATAAATTTCTGAGATTAATCACAAAATGTGCATTTTTAGCAGAACTGTGCTCCTTTCTTCTGACACACAAACAGAGTTTATGCAACGCTTCCTAAAAAAACAGCCACGCAAAACCCAGGAAACCATTTTGTTTATTGGAAGACAAGCTGAGAAACCAAACCAATAACACTGAATTATTTGAATTATTTGAATTATTTGACATCACGCTTCTCAGAGTCGGAACAATTTCAGCCTGGAAAGTCGTCAATACTTTTGATCGCAAATCAAACTCCCTGCTGCAGTCTGCAGAAGATGCTTCGTTAGTTTTGGCACTCAGATAAACAAACAAACTCAACTTTCCTCCAATGAGCATAAAGTTTTCACACTAAGCTGTGTGTTGCCACAGGATGCCTCCAGGTAAAATGACTGAAAGTTCACTTTTCTCTTTAGCCCTCTTGGCATTTTTTAAAGTTATTTTATTTATTTTTTGATAACTTTTAAAACACTTACTGTGCCTTACTCTTCAAATTATAAATATTTACAGGGTTTAGACTTTTTAAAGGCAAAAAGTAAAAAATATCTTTATGCTTATTTACGAGCGTAATTTGATTTATTTCATCACAGATGGGATCTCATCTTTTTTACACTAAAATCTGGAACAACAACTAACAGATTTCTGTTACTACATTCTGAACAGAGCATCACTTTTTTAAAAAACACCTTACAGGACATGACAAGGAATGGAGTATTGCAGAGATTTAGATAACACTATTTAAATGAGCTTTAAGGAGCTGTGCAAAAGGTTTAAACCACTAATTCTCCAGCTTTTCATTTGAGTTTTCTTGTTTTATTTGATATTTCAGATTATGATTGCAGCACATATCAGAGTGCAGCCTTTGTTTTTATTTGTTTACTGTTAAAATGTAACTTTTATCCAATAAATTAAGCAATTTTGTGATTTTATTTTCTGTCATCTAAAAATTGTTGTTTACTGCAGTGAAATGAGGGAAAATGTGGCCAGAAATGTGAGGAAAACCTCAGAGAATCTGCAGAGCTGCTCATCCAAACCAGTTCAAAACAGAAACACATGAAGTACGCAGAAACACACCGAAATGAAGGTCGGCTCCAGAGCTTCTGCTCTTCCTGTCGAACATTTTTGGTTGATTGAGTCTCAAGTTATGAACGTCAAAGCACTGTACAGCAGTAACACACACACACACACGCGCGCACACACACACACGCATGCACACACACACACGCATGCACACATTTTAGCGTGGCTATCTTTGTGGGGACTTTCCATTGACCTCCATTCAATTCTACAGCCTACACCTTAACCTTACCCTAACCCTATCCATTACATACCTAATCATGACCCAAACCAAAACTCAATTCACACCTTGTCCTAAATCTGACCCCTGACCCAAAAACAGTGTGGGGACCAGGCTTTGGTCCTCACAAGAAGCAGTGGTCCCCACAACATCGTATGTATCAGGAAATGGTCCCCATAAAGTATTACAAACAAACGCGCGCGTGTGTGTGTGCGCACACACACACACACACACACACACACACACACACACACACACACACACGCACACACGCACGCACACACACACACACACACACACACACACACACACACACACACACACGCACACACACACACACACACAGAGAGGATTTATAACAACACATTAAGTCAAAATAAATCAGACAGAATCAGTCCTCATGCTTAGTTTGTCGTTCTGAATGTTCATTTTATAAAAAATAATTCACGATAATCTTCATGGCACCCAAAGTTTTGATAAAACATTTCTGGTGAAGGTTTGCATCAGCATCTCATTGGCTCATTGTGACCAGCCTGAGCCAATCGCAGCCCAGGAAACAGGCCGCGCCGGCGGCTATTGCTTCATGGCGTTCTTGATGGTCCACCTCTGACCCGAGCAGGGCTGCAGGACCAGCAGGTGGCCAAAGTAAACGTTGGCCGGCACCACCTCCAGACAGCGACCCGTGGCCCGGTTTACGATGGAGTCGTTCTGCAGGATCAGAACAGGGGAGTCAGGATGTGTCTTGGTTGATATTAAAGGGAACCAATCAAGTAAAATTCACTTTTTGCATGTTTTCTTTTACTTCCGTTGGGATCTCTACTGCTTTTTAAAAATTTCCAAGTGGTCAGACAGTTATTAGCTTAATTAATAAATAAAGTAGTTCAGTCAATTTGAAACTACAGTGCTTGAAACTACAGTGATCTGTAGTGTTAAGCATGAAGCATCCCGAGGTAAGAAAAGCCTCTCCATGACATAATGAGAGATTATTTAATATTATCGATGCCACTGAAACAAACTGCAAATATGCAGGGTACAATCAGAGGCCATTTTGAATGAAAAAGTCAATTTTTAAAAAACATTCTAATAATTACGTATTCAGTTGCAATTAATTTTCATTCAAAAAGCTGAACAGAGAATCCAGATTATTTAAAAAAATCCAAAATTCAGGGGATATTATTATTACTTCAAAGAGGTACATCCCATGTTAATGAGTCTATGATGCATAATTAGGATTTTAAATTAATATAATCAAAGAGGGAACAAAAGCAGGGAGTCTAACGGTTCTTCCTGAGCTCCAACTGGGATCCAGTCGGAGAAAAGAAAGAAAAATTCAGCTGAAATCAGCTCAATTTAGATTTTCTGCAGGAGAAAATCCCACAACAATGGGTGGAAGATTTAAACAGTTTTCTGGTTATTTTGTTGGCCACAATGCACAGAGGATTTAATGTAAAAACAGAATGACCTCTGACCTTTTAGAAAGGTAGTAAAGTAAATAATAAGAGAACTGGGATGCACTGCAAAAACAGAAAATCTAACCAAGTATCAAGTAGTATAGCCAAACAAGACGAAACTGATTTACAACCAAGAAATATGAGTTTGTTATCATAATTTGTTAATATTGATGAAAAAATATTAGCAGATTATTTACATATAGCAAGATAGTTGCTATACGTAGCATTTATTTGACTGGTCTGTCGTGAAGATGAGGGAGTTTTTATAGATGTTTACGACTATTGAGGTGTCATTCGGTAAATAATGCAAAGTTACACTGAAAGTTGCGTTAAAAGTTGATTAAAAGTGTAAACTTTGTATTATTTAGTCATTAAAGACCCTTTTAATGAACCACCTGAAACAACAACTATTGGGGAAGATGTACGCAGCTTTACGTTTTTGTTTCCAGTTCAGACTCTTCCCTTTTCCTTCCTGCTCACCTGGGAGAAGCTCCACGTCTTCTGCTTGGCGTTGGTCACCTTGTCACAGTTCAGGAGTTGGGGAAAGCTGCTGATCGGGTCGTCCACCACGCAGCGAGTGTCGTCTCCGGTGCTGCCCAGCGGACCCAGGAACAGCTGACCCTCTTTGGTGTAGCGTCCCAACTGAGCGAAGACAAGAACAAACTATCAGAAAGAGGTAAAAATTTAGTCCCAATGATGAAACCTTTGCCATTTCAAAATGTGAGAAGTTTTGGGTTGTGACTAATTCTGACAGGAACTTCCTCTCATCGTTCAGGCTAATTTTAGTTGCTTTAAGCAAAATGGGGTGTTGTTGCTCCAGAGGATGATGAGAAACTAAACAAATCTTTGTTTTCCACTGGCTTGAACTGCGTTTCCTGTTAATTAGTGTTATCAGCTCAATCTGTTCTGTTCCAACTCACAGAAACAATTAAAGTTTGAAACCTGATGGTGCAAACAACGAAACATCAAAGCATCAAAGGAGAGAAAGACAAGCTGCTCCTAGGTGCTCAGATTGTGTTTACGCCTGAATGACTTTGAATTTCTCCATCTGAAATAAAAAAAACAAAGTTTTCTCTTAAACTTACTGCAAAACGTTTTAAAATACAGTTTTCTTAAAATGATTTTGGTGACATTTTGGCCTTTTTACTTAATAATCCAACCGGATTACATGTGTAATTCGCGTCGCAAGGATCTATTTTTATGCCACTACAACAAAAAATCATATATTTATTTCTGTTTATATCTTGTTCTCTGTCTGCTGTTTGTTTTGTTCCTGTTTTTTTTTTTTTTTCTTTCATTTGGAAGAAAAACAGGAAATGGAAACAATCTTCTACCACAATAACGGCGTTTTCTATTTTAGATTTCATCTTCATCTGAGTAGTTTCTCTACTCCTTCATTAAACAGATCCCTTCATGCATTCAGGACCAAATCCAAATTTTCTGGGAAAAATACACTTTTTTACTGCATTAGGCTTAAAAAAAACCCTGCATGAATGAATAAATTGCAAAACGAAATGAGGCTTGACCGAACTCAAATGATCCTTTGAATCTGTTGATCTTTGCACATTTCGGAGCCGCCCTGAGCACCTGTTTGTGGCTAGAGCTGGATGCCTGCAGACTGAAGCAGCTCATGAGCTGACACCTGCTGACTCAGCACACAAAAAAAGTGAAAGACAAACATTTTCCCTCTGACAGCAAAACTCAACCCAGAGAGACTTTCAGTTGAGCTTGTTAGACAAACACAGGGGTACACTGGTAAACTGTGGTAAAACCAGCTGATCAAATGGGCTGGAATTCAGCTTAGGTTGCTAGGTAACTAGGGGGAAGGGGCAGAGTTCCACTGGGGTTGCTAGGTAACTAGGGGAAGGGGCAGAGTTCCACTGGGGTTGCTAGGTAACGGGCAGTGCCTGCTGATTTGTGACGATACATTCTTAAGGTTTTTGAAATGGCTCATTTTCTGATATCACAAAAACAAAAAACTTATTGTTATTTTAAGAGCTTACGTTGTTTTTAGAAACAGTAGAAACTCAAAATAGAAGTACAAAAATGTGAATTTTGAATAATACTTAAAGAGACACAAACCATGTATTTATTTGTTTGTTTGTTTGTTTTTTAAAGCACACAGTGTTTTACCTGAGGACCCCAGCCATGGCAGGGGTGAAGGGTGGCTGTGTGGTTTTCCTTCATACCCTGATCCATACACAGGTGGCTCACTTTGGAGTTACGGATCTGAGGGAAAATAAAAATAAAAATAACACGCAAACTATCAGCCAATCACTACAGCTTTCTGAGAAAAAGAAATCAGATTTTTCAGTTTCATCATTAAGCTTTAATTGCACTTTTCTACTTTTCCAATTAGGGGTTTTGTTTTCCTTCTGTGGCTTCAGATGTACAACCTTTGACCCCCATGCCATTTCATGTCCTCAAGTAAGATTAGCAATACTTCAACATAATTTTACTGAAGTAAAAGTAAAAAGCATCTGTCCAAGAAATTACCTAAGGAAAATTAAAAAAGTATTTGGTAAAAAGTCGACTCAAGAACTGAGCAACTTGTCAAATTAACAATCATTTAATACTTAAAACTTGCATCATCAGATGGGCCAAAATGTAAAGTGGAAATTTTGAACCAAAAAGACAATAATTCATAACAAACAATAACAGTCTGGCAAAATTTTCCAAATCAGTTTCTTTCAATGAAAAACTTGAACAAAATCTGCAGGTCTTTGTTAAAACATGTTTGATTTTCATTCAGTGGGTAGAAAATCCAGAAATTTTACTCAAGTGAGAGAAGAAATACTTCATAATAAAATTACTCGAAGTACAATGTAGTAAAAATACTCCTAGAAAAACAATTTTCCAAAAAGTCACTCAAGTAAATGTAACTATTTACCAGCCAACTCACCTCACCGTAGAATACCGTGTTATTGTACCTCCTCATTTCCGGGTAAACGTTGTCCAGGTACCACTGGAAACTCTTGCATTGCAGATTCTTCCTCAGTGCCACCCTCTGAGAAACGTCGCCGTAGTCGATGCCGTGGTTCTGCAAAACACAAACCACTGGTACAATCCTGTCGGCATAAGGTGAAATACTGACACAACTCCCCCATCCCAGGTGAAGAAGTCACAGTCTGAATTTGTTTTGTTAAAAAGCTGGGAAAGTTGGTGGCATTGGTTGCATCAGACAAAAATTTCAGACAATTTTTGTCTGAAAATGTTATTTCAGACAAAATAACAATTTGTCTGAAAATTGTTATTTTCAGACAATTTTAATGATAGTTTATCTGTCGAAATCAAACCAAAAGTTCAAGTTGGTACCATATTTTTTGAACTATAAGCCGCAACGTTTTGCCCCCACGCTTTGAACTGTGCGGCTTTTCAATTAATTTTTCTTCAGCCACCAGGGGGGGCTCTTTAGCAGGAAGTGAATCATTGGAGGTCAAAATTGGAAATCAAAGAAGAAAGTGCTCATTTTCATGTAGAACAAGCACATGCTAGCAGCAGGCCCAGCGGAGAAATTTATTCAGACTCAAAGCCCCTCATCATGGAAACAACACGAAGGAAAAAATGGCGCTTTTAAGTTGAAGGCCATCGATCTGGCAGCACAGGAGGAAAATAGAGCTGCTGCACGTAAACTCGGCATGAACAGATCCACGGAGACGAGGCATGCCTTAGAAATCAGTGCATATAAGCTAATTAGCTATGTGCTAATTAGTATGATGCTGCTGTGAATTAACACAGACAGGGCGGTAAGATGTCTGCACCTAATTAATTTTCAAAAACACATTTTTTTGTACATCCCTGGTTGTAAATATATAAATTTCTGTTGAGAATTAGAGAAATAATGAAGCACATAAGCAGCTACATTATGTTGTGTTATTAACGCTAATTATTCAGAGGATTTGGTACGAGTAAATAAAATAATAGCACTTTGCATTAAATAAACAAACTTTTGTTTATTTGAATGTATTAATTGATGCAAATGATTGGAATGAAAAAACTAAGGGGGAAAAAAAGTTGAAGCTAAACTTAAATGGAAAATAGACAAAATATTTTATAAATATCATCGGTTTTAACTTTAAGTCCATTGGGAGTCTGTCAGATTGATGCTCTTCCCAAACGTTTTATCCTGATAGTCAAACAATACAACGTCTATAACCCTGAAGCTAAACTCTGAAACTAAACTCGTTATTTAGGAACATTTAAACACATTTCAAACATTTTTCTTTAAAGTAGAGATCTTATTATTCTAAAATTTCATGCCACTCCATGTTTCATTGACACCATCCTCCTACCACTTCCTGTTGTCTTCTTCTTTTCCCACAGTGGCAACATCCAGTTGAAGCGTATAAATAGCTGCATTAGCAATAAATGAAGCTATGATGCTATAAAAACTGTTTTCCAGAATGCAGAAATTTTCATACAAAAAAACAAATTTCTTCCTATCGCCAAAACTTCATATAAACGACAAGAATTATTTTCAAAATTGCTGTTTCCATTACGCAAATTTATTTTCAAAATGTCAAACTTAATGGAAAATTCTTTAGAGATTTTCATATTGTTTCTTTCATGTGGGGCTTGTTGCAGCGCCCCCACAGGTGAGGAGGGGAACGGTTTCTCAAAGGGTTTGATTGGTTCAGTGTGAAAGAGACGCAGCAGCTGAAAAGCAACAAATGTTGCAATTTTGATCCCCAATCAAACCGAGTCTACCAGACTGTCAGGTGTGAAAACACCCTGAGATAGTTGGTGTCTCAAATTTAAGGTACAACTGGCAGTGATAACAAACTGAGCATCACAGTTCCTCACCTCCATGGGGATGTTCCAGGCCAGGTACACATTGGATTTGTATTCGTCCATCCAGACCTCCGCCACACGCAGAGCGTTGCGCCGGGTGTGGAAGGCGATGTTGCTGTGGTAAGGTTTCTTCATTCGAGCAATGTGAGCCACTCTGGAGCAAGGCAGCACCTCCATGCTCCCGCCGCAGAGCCAAACCTGCAGGCAAAACGTTCCACAACGTTGGGCTGGTAAAAATAATTAGAAAAAATGTATCAATGAAGGTGGTTTGAATTTATATTTTATCCTCTGATGCTAAGAATTCGCTAAATTTGCTTTTCCGCTGCAGAATTGCATCAAATTCAGTTTGAAATAATCCAACATGACAGACTTTTAAATCAAAGTGTGCAGAAGCAAACTCCCAAAGCTTCCTGCTTCCTGTGACCTATTTATCTTTCTGGGCCTGCTGTCGGCGGCACACAGAGGACCGCTCCTCCTGGAGACTTAATGGGGCCTCATTTATCAGCGACGCCACGCTACGGCGGCCACTGCTCCACTTAAACCTGCGGGCGCAAAGAGTGCTCAAGAACAAAAGAAAAGTGGGTGACACACAAACCCTGATGCCCAGCTCGATGTTCTCCCCTCCGTAGACGTCCATGCCCGAGTCCAGCAGGCCGAGTTCCCCAAAGTAGTCCCTGTTGGCCACGAAGGAGCAGCCAATCATGGCAGGAGTCCTGCAGCAGAAGAATGTCAGCGATAAAGACACTTTGGACAACCTGTTGAGTTAACAAGCTTTTGCAATTATCACTGCAAAAACACAAAATCTCACTGAGTTTTTTTGGTCTCGTTTTCGTGCATTTTTATGTGAACATTTCAGTTCACATAAAATTAACTCGCAGGTGACTTTTCAGCAAGATCCAGCAGCTTGTTTTAAGCCTATAGTTCATTAATATTGATGAAAAGGTTCTAGTTCCACTGATAGAAGGTTCCACTGCACCGTTACCTAGCAACCCCTGCCAAGCCCAGCCCGTTGCCCAGCAACCCAGTTCTAGTTCTACTGGCAGATTATCTCACTTGTAACCAGGGGAAAATGTCTTGTTACAAGTTAAATAATATTCCAGTGGAGCTAAAACTTTTTCATCCGTATTTAAACTGCAGATTGTAGCAGAAAGTGAAAAAGACATCACTGCATCAACACAAAAACTTTTAGGTTTAGTTTCTAAAAATGTCTCAGTTCACTTCAAATAAGACAAAACTATCTTACATGCAACTTTTCAGCAAGAAATATCTGCTTGTTTTGAGTGAATAATTCCTTAATTTTGATGCAAAAGTTCTGGATCCACCGGAAGATTATTTCACTTATGGGAAAAATGTTCCAAGTGAATCTGCCAGTGGAACGAGGACGTTTTCATCAACATGAAGGAATTATTGACTCCCACATCATTTAATATTTTATTTCTAGTTTTTGGGTGCCCGCCCCTTTCTAATGCCGCCCTGGACAACCACCCACATGAAGAGCTGCCACAGTGTGACGGGTATTTAAAAGCTTTTCTTTCCCAGTATTTAGGGTGAGTGTTTCTTGCCTGATGGGTGCGGACATGTCCCCCTCGTCCCACCACTGCTTGGGCGGGTTGATGTACATGCACCACAGTTCCCAGTTGTAGCCGTGACCCGAGTTCTCGTAGCGCTCCACCTCGAAGGTGTCGTGCTTGATGTTGTCGATGGACGGCAGGATGATCCTCTTGTGGTCCTCCTTGATTCTGGTCAGCACCGGCTCGGCCCTGAACGCAACGCAAACAATGAAAAAACCCTCAAAGTTTCTCTACTTCTCACAAATTTTAATCAGGGAGTATTATGCTTTGTCTTAATGAATCCGTCTAATTATCTCAGCTTCTGCTTTGGAACGCCAATCCTCTGAGTGCTAATTAAATTTATCCCGTCTCAGACAGCATGAGAATCTGATAAGAACGGCCGGATTAAATCCTCTCATGCAGCTGGAGGCTCCATTTGTTCCTGACAATGTAGCTGCACATTTATTGACACTGGAAGCTTTAATCAGTGACCAACAATAGCAATAACACAAATGCAACAAATGGTGGGCAGATTGAAATTTACACCTGAAGCTTCAGTTCATATCATCGTTTCATTTCCTCCTAAATGTTTATGTAAAAAAAAAAAAAAAAAAAAATCAAAACAGGAAATAGAGAAAAACAGACGAGATGATTATCTGCAGCAGACATGGAAAGTTCGGTTACTTTAAATACAAGTTAGCATGTTTTATTTAAACAATTTAAACAAACTCAATAGTTTCCATTTGCATGATTTTTAGTTTTTCTACCAAAAACTGGATGATAAAAAAACTTCAGTCTGATGTTTTGGTCTCAACTAAATTATTTTTTGATTTAGTTAACAACTTGATACTTCATAACAATTCATTTGAGTTGTTTCTGTTGTTTTGTTTATTTATTTAAAATGTCTTTCAGGTACAGTGTTAAATGTTCCATTATTTATATTACTTGAAAATAGCCTCAAAACAACAATATTATCAACTTTAACTGTTTTTTTGATTGATTTTGTCATTTCTACTGTTTTCTCAGCCCATCCGGGTCCCTGTTGCTATAGTAACACATCCTACGATGTTTTAACATTGTTTTTTTGCTCCCTGAATCTCTGCACAGGTTAACGTTTGTTTGTCTGTTGAAGAAATGTAAAATATCATGACAGAAAAGACGATGCACACCATGACGGCGTAAACTCCACATGGGCATCGAAGAACCCGGTCACTTCGGCCGTCGCCACCTTCCAGCCCTCGATTCTGGCCCGGATCAGTCCTTCTCTCTTCTGGTTTCTGACGATCTTGACCAGCCCAGGGTAGCGCTTGTTCATGTAATCCTCCAGCGGCGCCTTCAGCTGCTCTGCAGCCCAAACAGGGAACAGAATATGAGCCTCACTGATCCCAGCGGGAAAATAAATCCACTCTGCAGCAGATCAAACCTTATCTGTGGAAAATAATCAAACTGTATTCAAACATTTCAGAAGGTTTTACAGCTTTCCTGATAATAACTCCTTCAAGTCACTCTTCAAAACGGGAATAACAAGAGAACCTTCAGGAAATACAGATGTTTGTTGATTTTGATCATATTACAGATAAAGACTATGAGAAATTAGCACCTTACACAAAACCTCACCAAGTATTTCTGTGCAAATATCTTAAAATAAGACAAACTAAATTACAAGCAACTTTTTATCAATATATGAACAGCTTGTTTAAACTCAGTAGTTCCTTAATATTGATGAAAAAGTGCAATGGCAAAATATTTAACTTATAAAACTCACTGACTGAAAACATTTCGTCCTCAAACTGAAGGTTGTCTGCACATTTTAGTATCGCTGCTTTCAACATTTAAACCTTTTGGACGTCTTTACAAATGGCTGCAGGCGCAGCAGCTGTGGATGAACGGTCCCATGTCTGACCTCGTCACGTTTCACAGAAAATGCAGAATAATTTACTCTGGACATTGAGACTTTCAGTTTCAGACAGATTAATGGAAAGCAGAGCATGAAGGACACAGACTTAGGAAATTAAGCCGATCCCAGCAGAGGAATCCGACATGCTCACTGTAACCTGATTACAGTTAAACAGCAAAGCTCTGGGTTGCACTTCGCCCTGCTGAAACACTGATTTAGTTTACATCCTCGCTGCAGCCTGAAGTTAACCAGAAGTTGTTTTTCTTCTTAATGCGACACGGATTCATGACAGCCTGAAGCACCAAATCCGATACGTATCTGATCCTTTTAAACGTTTTCATTCTCCTGACCTGAACGTCACTATTCTGCATCCTGCGAAATAAAAAAGAGGAAACCGCCAAATCCAGATGACAGGGGAAAACATCCGACAGGAAATAGTGGTTTTTGTTTTCAAAAGGAGACAGTAAAACATGTTTTGTTCTAAATATTCTGTAGAGAGAAGTGAATTAAAATAAATTACAGTTAAATATACAAGATATTTTGGACAAAAATTCTACTTCTGAATATTTTTAAGAAAACAAAACCGATAGATAGGATATAAGTTTTATTTATTTTATTTTATCTACACTCCAATCCAGTAGATGGCGGTAATGCGCATCAGTACGTTGCTTGTCAAACGCCATAAAAAGAGGAAGAAGAAGAAGAAGAAGAAGAAAAACCAACAGGCTGTAATGAGGAATAAGTTGTTTACTTGTTGTTCGATAACAACATTAGAATCCTAAGCTATGCTACATCGTTAGCATCCACCGAGTTCTTCTTCTTCTACTTTTTTGCGGCGGTTCGCAAAACACTGAGCGCTGTCTCCACTGCGCATGCGGGGCAATTTCAGCTCGTTTGCGGTTCACACTGGAGAACACATCCAAGTTGCATATGTTTGGAAATGTGGACAAACAAAAACAAACAACAAACAAGCAGAAAAAGGTTCCTTATTTAACGTTATACATCAAAATGCTTTAGATTTGTTTGGAAATCAGCAAAATTCGTCAGGAGATCATTCATTTTCCCCTGATCAGGTCCTGACTTAGTAACAAACAAACACGCACAAAAATAAGGCTTCAAAACAAATTTGGAAAAATGAATTTCATAACGCGACCCTGGCGTGCGGCGGAGCAGAAAGATGACTCAAATCTGCCTTCATGGTTCCCTGCGGTGCTTTTCTTAAGCTGCAGCAGAATCCAAACAACACCAAAGGGAGTCTACGGCTCCACCTTTGATCCATGAATTAACTCATCAGCCGTTTCCCTCCGGAGTCGAGCAAAACCTCCGCTTTCTTCCCGACACACACCAACACACACACTTCAATATTCCCCCAAAACAAAACACATTTCTCATTCCCTCTGTGTTTCTCTTTGCTCTTATCTCCGTCCTTCTCACCCGCACTCTTGATCACAAGG